>CM042674.1:50713757-51422507 GCA_023638005.1 Forsythia suspensa
TCATTCAAATACCAAGTTTTATACAATAGAAAAAAGAATGCTTAATACATGATTTTGATACATATATTGGTGTTTCACTTACGTCGGACTTGTGGTTCGATAATAACCATAAAGGTTATATAGCTGTTACTGCACACTACATAAATAAACAATAAATAATGCATACAAAAATTGTTGCATTTAAAATAATTATGTGGAATAAATATTTTTATTATTTTAATGAACATTATTAGAGAATTTAATTGCAAAAATAGATTCCGTAATTTAACTTTTAACAATGATGCACCCAACAATGTAGTCATAGAAAAATTAATTAATTAATCTAACTCCGATTTTTTGTAGTATATTATTTCATGTTCGTTGTCTCTGTAATATTTTTAATTTAATTGTTAAAAAATGAGCTAAAATTTATAGAAGAACATTTAGATAAATAATAATAATAATAATAATAATAATAATTACAGTGTCAACTTTGTTACGATCTCTCTCCCTCGAAAACAATTATTCGATGGTTTATGTATAGAACATGAACTAAAAATAAAAACATTTGTCACAGATGTAGGTCATATATGGAACTCAACTTATCTTATGCTTGAATCTTGTGAATGTTATGAATATTGTATTGTTGCATATTACAACAATTGACATTCACACAATCCAAATTATGATTTGCAATCCAATAATTGAGAAATTTTATTTCACATGGAAGAAAAAAATCCAACGCCACGAACACATGTTCAGTCGTATATTATTCAAACACTCTGCTACTTCTCAGTCATTTTATTATAATGCTAATAATTTTAATAAGTATAAGTTATTTTTCATTTTTCTTATCATTATAGTAGTGATGGAGGCTAAGTTTAGAAAAGATTGAGAAGACTTGCCTATGTTTTTTCTGTTAGCGTCAATAATGGACCATATGTGAAATTTAGAGGGTATAAAACATATTATGTCGACAATTTCTAATAAAGTAACTTATGGAAATCAACTATCATACGATAAATCTAGAGAAAAAGTTTATGTGAGATGTATGAGATGTATGAGTTATATATCAAAAAGGCCGGTAGGAACTTTAGACCACCTGCTGTCCCAATGGCTACTTCGTCATCAAATGACGACAACAATCTAAGGAGGTACCTTAGTTCTATTAGGAGCACTCAACATTCTAGTAGTTCTTCTTCTTCCATTTCTCGTGCTACGAATATAGGAATATTACAAGTGTATTATTGTTAGAGTTAGATAAGTATTTTGCTTACGACATGCTTAGTATTTTAAATGAGGACGATGAGAATTTTGTTGACATGCTTAAGTGGTGGAGACAAAACGAGCGTCAATATTCAATTGTTTTTAATATATGATGTGATCTACTAACACCTCTGATATCTACTGTAGCATTGGAGTATGCTTTTAGTGTAGGTGACAAAGTTCTATTTGATTATAGATCAAGACTTAAAGAAAACATACTACATAATTTAATGTGTTTAAAAGATTGAGAGGAGGCAGAGCTAGATCCTAGATAAAGTGGAAAAACCAATTGCTGAAGAATTTCAAGATTTGACTTCGGACTTTTTACAAAAAAAATTGTACACATAACAACTTGTTCGTGTACAGTTTAATTCCACATATGTTAAAAGTAGCCGCTCTCAATCCCCCCAAAAAAAAAAAAGAGGATTTCAAATTTCAAATTTTGTATTGTATTTCATTTTGAATTTTTCAATCTGTTAAAAAAAAAAATTGTTTTAACAAAAAAAAAATGAACCAACTTGTGGACGAAGCTTAGTCCATGAGGCCCACGAACCCATGGGCCGAACCGAGCCCCTTTTTTGGGTCACGAGCTGAGCTGAGTCTGCTCATCTCACCTCATTACATCAGCACATTTTTGTGAATTTGTGAATTTTAGGGCATAACGACGAGTAACTGGATGTGTGGATTTTACATTTTATAGGTTTTTTTCTTGGTTTACATCCAAAATGAAATTTCTCATTAAAATAAATCACTGCGCACCGCAAGCGAAATATAAATCCCAATACAGTCAATCCAATTTAAGGTGCCCATCGGCACTTAAAACCATAACCAACAAAGTTAGTTGGTGGGCTACTTCATTCCCTGCACGCAAAGCCAGCCAGGAGACCTTGCACGAGATGTTATTGCACATGGCCTATAATCAGGTCCGGTTTTGGGCCGAGGCGATCGTCTTGGACCCAAAATCAAAAGGAACCTTTTTTTTTTTTTAAAAAAAAAAAGGTATTTTGACACAGCAGTTTTGGCTCAAAGGCCAAAGCCAAACAAGTTCGAAAAAATAAAAACAAACCAATTCTATTATATGTCCATAAATCAGATTTAGTCATAGGCTCACACACAGTAGACTACATTGATGATTCCTTGATCCCTTCTCCATAATTCCATATTTCCATTGTCGGTAATTGTCCTAATTTGTCCAAGAAGAATATTATCTTCCTTCTCCATCTTGTTCTCCTTTTCGGCTAGGTTAGTCACCAGAGGACTGAGGTACTACTTTTTTTTTTTATATATAGTTTTTTTTTAATTTTGTTAATGGGTATTGAATAATGAGTAATATATGTAAGAAATTAGCAGAAAGATAAACAAAATAAATAGCTTACGGTATTTTTTTTCTTAATTTATGCATTTTTGGTAGTCTAGTAAATATGGTTTTTTTTAAATTTCAGTATTATTTGGATTTTTGAAATGAACCCAAACTAAATTAATCACAAAAACAATGTTAAGAGCTAATATTTACAATTTATGTATGCATTTCTTATAATCATGGGGGGTTATAAAAACTCCCCATGGTAGAGAGTAGATCAAAATCCTCAAATCTAATAATAATTTTAGATTCTCTATCTTTCTCTCTCTCTCATTTCCAGGATTGAGAGAACCCCCACCCCCTGCCCCGGCAACAAACCCTCCTCACCTCCACTCTACCCAATTTATTTAATCCTACCTCCCACTTTCTTCAATCCGTCACCTATTTATTTACCACCAAATTTACATCCACATTATTAATATTATTAAATTTATTAAATTAAAAATAATTTTTATTATTATTATATTCATTGTATTTGTTTTTAAAAAATATAATATATAATAATATATATTGAGTTAAATATTATTTATATCATATAATAAATAATATAGTTAACATCAATTTTATTATTATAATTACAATGAGACTAATTAATAAGTTTATATTTGAGTAACAAATTAAAATTTGTTTAAAAAATAAAAATAAACAAAGCGTGCATAATAAATTTGCTCCAATTGAGAATTTACACACACAAAGAAGAAAGTAATATTACATTAGAAGTAATAAATTAGTCACGAGAGTTAAAACGTGCATCATACTCCCGTGGGTCTAGGGAATATGATGCATTGTTATTGCCTGTGATCGAGTATTGTGGGTCTGGAGCATAATATGCGTACTCTGGATCTGGCGCACGAAACACGTAATGTACAAAAATTTATCAAAATAAAATACATCAATTATATGTGCAAATAAAAAAAAAAAATTGTTAATAATATTACAACTAACTTGCACATTACAAAAAATAAATATGTACAAATAAACGAAAATAAAAAAAATAAATTAATAATTTATTACTAACCTTTGAAAAATATGAAAAACAATAAATGGGAGACAAATTTGGTAAAATAAATTTAGAGAACAAAAGTGATTGAAAACGTTTGATGTTGGCCAAATTTGGGTAAAGTGAACAAAGCAATTGGATTGGCCAAATTTTTTAAAAAAAAATATGTATTCTGATGAGGAGGGAAAAATATGTTGGATGGTATATAAATAGGTTAGGAAATGGATGGTGGGGATTAAAGTAATTGTTGCAGAGGAGGGGCGCATATTTTTTCGTGGGGGGTGGGCTATTTTTGTTGAATGGCTGCATCTAAGTTGACACGCAGCCATTCGGAAATGATATATATATATATATATATATATATATATATATATATATATATATATTCATTTTGTTAATCTATGTAACATATTTCGATGTTTTTCTGTCAGACAGTATGTTTGAGAGAACGAATAATGTTTATTTGTGTTGTGAATATTATAAATTTTGAAGTTGATTTCATCTCAAATTTTGACTTAATTTGAGGTTTAAAATCTCCAAAAAGAAAAAGTTGATTTTTCACATTTGTATAATATATTTTGTTTGTCATTTTTTTTTTCGAGTTATAAGTTTGCAGTTAGTTCTGTGACAATCTTGTGGATTTTAAATGCATAATACAATTTAGATGTCTATCGGAGGGTCTAATTTCTGGACTTTGTCTCAAGCTCCATAAATGTCAGAACCGACTCTGCCTATAATTATTGGAGCACTATAGATATATAATGAGTTAATACATAAATTACAACCAGGAGATACACATTGTAACTTTCAGTTAACAATAATAAGAAAAAATCACAAAATGCCATTATAAATTGTTCATATTAGAAATGAATAAAAGAATTAAATGTATTTATATTCTATGATGTATTTAATAAATTTCCAACAAAAGAATGAGATTTCAATACGTAACTCCTTTATAGAAAAAGCCGCCATTTGTACTAAACTAATTACTTTGGTTATACCACACATGGCATTGACCTCCTTAATTGTTTTTTTTTTTTTTTCCCAAACCAAGCAACGACTTCTCCTAGCTCCAAACACTATTGTCACAAATTTGAGTTGATTACGATTTATTTGACAAAACTTTTGAACTAAATTGTTAACAAATTTTAATAAAAGTTGATGTAATCTGAAATTAAAAAATTGATGAAATTCGTAGGTCTCATAAAATATATAGTTAAAAATGAAGTTTGACCAATTAAAAAATTGATGATTTTTTTTTTGGTATCATGCTAAAAAATAGTCACAATCAAGGTTGTCGAATTTTGAAATAATTGAAAAAATCATAATCAATATTGTCTATGAGTTTCAAGAATTTGACGGTATTATTTGCAGAATAAAGTTAAATAAATAAATTTGTCTTATTCAAATTAAATTTAGATGAGCTAGGCTAAATAAATATTTTGAGTTTATATATCGTCATCATTTATTTATAGCGGTAAAGATGTTAGACAATTAATAGGAGAAAAAAATGAATTCGACTTGCACGTGAATTTAGTATTCACAGAGTAAAATTCTAAAATTTGACCAAAACTTTTTCAATTTGATGACTTGTTGTCTTTTACTAATAGTTATGTGGTTGATAAAAATAAGATTCAAAATTATAAATATGAATTTAAGTCTCACTAAATATGTAAGAAATTATATATTCACTTTATTTTTCAAAGCAAAGGAGCCAAATTAACCTTTCATTAAATCAAGTTGCAGTGAATAAGACAAAATAAATAATAAGATACAATCTAATCAACAAATCAAATTCATTTTTAAAGTAATAAAAGACTTAAGTTCATGGGCCACCCTATTTAATCGAAATTTTTTAAAAGAAAATTTGTTTTCTAATACAAATAGTTAAGAAATTTGTCACGATATTTTGTCAGTCATAAAATTTAGGTTCAAAACTATAAAATTCAGGATTTATGTGTCTCATTTAAATGTATCTTTTCATTTTGTGCTAATCATTACAATTTTATTTAGTCAAATGGATAATAATTAATAATAATAGGAATTTGAAAAATCTTGTTAAAATTCAAAGAGATTACATAGAGAGAACTTAATAAATTTGTTCACATCTAAATTGTGTGTTTCAAATTGTTGATTATTAGAGTGGAGTAGGTGGTGGTAGCTATAGCTGCCTGAATATGTTTGAATTAAGTTGCTTTTAATTTCATCAATTAAAAGTCAATTTTTTTTCTTTATTTCGGTTGAAATCAATTATTTTGTCTTCTGTATTTAATTGCCACTAGAAAATCTATACTACATCTAAAATGGGATTAAATGGAGAAACATTTTTGGATCATTCTACTCTTACAAATCTTTTAAAATTTCATATTCACCTTTAGTATTCTTTAATGTATAATTATTTTTTAATATTTTATTTATTACTCTTTTATTATTCATTCTTATTGTACATTTAATTTTCAACAATTTACTAAATATTCAATTAAATTTTTTAAATATTTAATCTATTAAATTAAATATGAAGGTGAAAAGATGATCTCAATTTTTTTTTTTTGGCATTAAGTAGATAAAAGGAATGAGAAATGAGTTTCAAAAAAAAAAAAATGAATGAAAAAATTGTAACTTTGTTTATTATCGCATTAAAATTCAAATCATAGTTGTCAAAATTGAAATTGAGATAAAAAGATTATTTTTAATACATTAGATTACAGTGATTAGGAGCATGTTTGGTTCAGTTCTTTTTTTTTTCAAATTCATTTTCAACTACATATTTTGTAGGAACTATAACTTTTATCAACTTTTCAACAACATATTTTACCAAAAAAATTTCAAAATCTTTAAACCCTACCAAATATATACTATAGTTTAGAACTAATGTGTGACTCTTTTTTTTATTTTTAATTTCATTATTATATATACAACGTTCTTCTCATTTTAACAATTTATTAAATATACATTTAAAATTTGTAAATATTTAATATATTAAATTAAATATGAAGATGAAAAGACGATCTCAATTTTTTTTTCCTTACGTAGAGGAAAGAAATGATAAATGGATTTCAAAAAAATGAATAAGAAAATTGTAATTTTTTTTTATTACCGGATTAAAATTCAAATCATGAAGATAAAAAGATTGTTTTGAATACATTGGAATACACTGATTATAGTTGACAAATAATATATGAAACTTTTTAAATTTTTAATTTAATTAATAATATACATTAGACGTGTTTAATAAAAAGATAACATACACAAAGAATATTGTTTACAAGGAGTTACTACTTCAACAAATGTACAATATTATATAATCAATCATTAATTCTATACGATTTGATATTAATGGTTCGTCAATCATCAAAGTTAAAATCACAAAAACTCTTCACTGAATTCAAATTACTATTCGTATTACTATTATATAAAACTTATATTTGATTGCAATTGTAATTCTATGAATGTAAGTAAAATATCAACATCGAACAATATAAAACAACATGTTATCAACAACCATATTTTTTTTATCTTTATTACAATTGCTACTTTAACATTTTAATTATTAACAATTAAAAAATAAAAAATTGAAAATATAAAATTAACAATATAATTACAAAAGCACATGCAACGCACGCGTGTCTAACTAGTAAACACAAATGGGATTAGTAAAAAATTACTTGTCCAATGCCATACAATACCTACAAAGGAGGGTGGACAATTTTCCAACGTAACTTTGATACTTAAGTTAGTAACTAATTGAATGCAATAAAATATTTAGGAAGTTCATTTTACTTAATTTATAATGTACCTCATATTATTTTAATTAGCAGTGTTGAAATAGGTAAACTCATTCAAACCGATCTACATTAATGTAGGCTCAAATCATACACATAATGAGTCTAAACCAGTCTATTTAAAAATATAGTTCAAGCCTAGCCCGAATAGTCTTCAAAATCTTAGACAAACCTAGTTTGCAAACTCGACGACCTGGATTAACTCGTTATTTTTCAATTTGAAAACCACTAAACATTCCCATTACTCATTGGTATATTTGCAAATTATATCGTTAAAATATTTATGAAATATAAAAAAGTATTTTTAAAGTAGAACGTATTACTAAATTGAGGTGACTAGGCTCTTCATGGGTAGGTTGAAAAGACTAACCCATTACGACCCACCATGATTGGTGGACCAATCTATGGACGGACCAAAAGCAAGTTGGCTAGTTTCAATGCAATGTTTTAACAAGTTGAGTCATATCGGACTTGGACTGCTCGTCTATTTTGACACTACTAATTCTAATATATTTTAGTGATAATTTTACCACATAATACTATTTTTTAAAATTTACTATTCTTTAATTTTCATTATAAAATACTGAGTTGACAATAAAATTCAAAAAATAACTCTTCCATCTACCCACACCACACCACACCACCATTGTCCCAACCCGTGTCGTTCAAAATATTTTTTATCTTCCATACACCACTACCAACCCAACACCAAACCCCTCTACCCAAATCAATAGCCGAATCGCCGCCACCCACAAACTACCACTGTAGAATCCTCATCCCAATGGTGTCAAAACCACCACCACTACCTACAACAACTTCTTCTTCTTCTTCCTCACCCACAAACCACCTGCACCACCACCACCACCACCACCACCACCACCACCACTGCTCGACTCTTCTCAAATCGGATCTTTTCCACTACAACCCACCAAGACCAATATCACGACTCACTGAAATTTTCAGACTTAAAACTTCTTCACCAATAGAATCTTGTCAACCAATGACCAAATTTAGATCTTTTTTTCACTAGTTGTATTGATGTATTCATTTTTTCTTCAAAATACTGTGTAGTATTTGTTACTACCTATATTTGGTGAAGGATCTACATCAGAAAAAAAAAGGCCCCGTAAATGCTACCTTGGCACTAGCCCATACCACGCGAAGCAGTTGCATTCGCATTTTGCACCAAAGGCCCTCGTTCTTCAACATTTTTGCCAAGCAAGTCTTTAAAAGTGCTTCGCCACTTCATTAAACATCAGTCCTTCGTCGAAGGCCCTCGCTCCCACGAATTCCCTAGGCAATATGATATTTTGGGTAACTAAAAAGATAATTTGGAGAAAGATTGTATTTAGTTGAGAAAGTTGGTCCTCATAGGGAAACCCTGTATTAATCTCCTAAAAGTTAGCAAACGTAATCTCAAAGATTGATACAGATTAGGATTTAATTTAGGAGATTGCGATAATACTAAATTCTACTTTATCCCATGAAGAAGAAGAATCTCTTCAGATATCTAATTGAATATTTTTCTAAACTAATTACAACTCTACCCCTATAAATACGGATTCATTGTTCATCCCGAGGTACGTATTATTCATAACCCTAAACTCTAGCAAAATGTCTACCTGCTTGTCTCTCCCACACCCATATTCTCAAGGAGGAAGTGATTCTCATATATCTAAACAAGGATAGAAAAGCATTCTAGATCTCAGAAATGTGACCCATTGCCAAAGAAGAAGGCATCCACAAAGGAAAACAACAGTGCGAGACATTCTCGAGTTGAAGGAAGCAAGCATAACCATGAAAGGTGAAGCCCTTCGAGGTCTAGCTCTGTCAAAAGTCTTCGATCTCAGGATGGTTCACTGCATCAATCAGACAGATTCTTTGCTACCAGTACTCGATGCCCTCGCATGAGGAACTTTGAGTGAAGGACCCGCCAGCGCCAGCGCGAAAGGAAAAGCCCGCTCATATGTTAGTATAATTGCCGTGCCTCGTGGCGGATCCTCCATTGTCTTCAGCCCCAAGTCCGTAAGGTCATCAAGTGATCACAATGAAGTTCTCCCATAGAGAAAAATAAATCCTCGTGACGTGGATGTAAAATCTGAAGTTGAAAAGTCAGTATCTTTGTACGATCAAGACGACAACGATGAGAACCTTACTTTCTCTAAGAAGCTGAAGGCTAATAAGTTACCAATTAGCTTCAAGATGCCTCCCATGGAAAAATACAATGGGCGAGGTGGCTATATGGACCACATCAATGTCTATAAGAAAAGGCTATAAGGTTTTATCTCAGCCGTGAAATGAAGAAATTTCCATACCACCTTCATCTCCAATGCGAAGAAGTGGTATAACAAGCTAAAATCAGGGAATATCAGGAACTATCCCAATTGAAGCAAGAATTCGTCAACACCTTTATAGGCAATCGGACAACGAAGGAGACATGGCTCAACTTCATGACATCAGGCAAAAGGAGGAGGGGTCTATTATAAGTTATTTCAGGAGGTTCAGCAAGGTTGTCAACAAGATTGAGAATATCTCCGACAATAAAGTGTTAGATGCATTATAGACCCCACATGTGGACCCTTTTTTGGAGATATGTTCAGAACATAGAACCCAAGACATATACTCAATTAGTGGATCTCATTCAGCGAGAAATTCGCTCAGAAGAAACTATAGAAAACTGAAAAAAGGCTGATATAGAGGATTGAGAGCGCTACTGGCACAAATGGCAACATTCTCCTGAACTTCCAATCACTTTCGAAGGTTTAATCAGACCAAAACATACTTGGGGCAATTACCTAGTGTACCTCCGGTCTTTCTTTTGCCATCTGCTCTAGCTTCGAGGTTCTATCAAATTAATCGAACCTGGGATCACAACACGAAAGACTACTAAGAGATACGATAACTCATTGATCAGATAGGTCGACGATAGGGAGGAGAATGCCAGAAGACGCAAGGAAGGCAAGGAACTCCCAACCACAATCGAGGATTCCTACCTCGGCGCTTGGACAAACACTTGATAGAAGAAACCACAAGGATATGGATCCATCCAGTGGGACTAATTCGCAAGAGCCCCTCTAGTTCGTCGGATTAATACTATATTCAGAGGGCCTTATGTCGGGGGGTCATACGGTGAACTCACAAAAAAATTATGCGAAAGCAGCACAAAACAAACCAGTAAAGAGCTAGCAAGTCATAGATACCCACCCAGGGCCCCGCTAATCACATTTACGGAAGAATATAAGGTTGGAATCCAATATCCACATTGCGATGCTTTGGTGGTACGTATTTTTGTTTCTAGTAATGGACTTGACAGAATGATGGTCGACGACGATAGTGTATTGAATATTCTGTTTAGAAGTACCTCCGACCAAATGGAAGTGGATCACGAGTTGACAGCAATCCCATAGCCACTTTTTGGATTCACATGTGATAGCCTCATCCTGCGAGGTAGGGATAGCAATAGGGCGGGTCGGCCTCGCCTCGCCCGCCCGCCCGCCTGGCCCCGCCCCGTCCCGTGAAAATTTTGCCCCGAATCGCGACCCGTGAATTCATGGGCGGGCGGATGGATGGGTCGGCGTGGCGACCCGCAGAATCGCCTCCTAAGCAATTTTTTTATAAAATTGAAAAAATAATTAAAAAAATAATAATTTTGGAGGGCGAATTACCCTCACCATGGATTTTGGAGAGCCACCTTATCACGTGAATAAATTCATGGAATTCTTGGTAGTCAACACCTGTTCCACCTATCACGGAGTTCTCAATATGCCATTGCTCAAAGACTTACAAGCAGTCACCTCGATTCACCACCTAATAATAAAGTTCCCGATATCTGGTGGAGTTGCTATGATTTGGGATAACCAAACATAAGCTAGGTCGTGTTACATGAATGCCCTTAAAGTAACGACGCACGAGGATAGGACCCCCTCAGTCATGATGATTGATGCGAATATAATGTAGACTGAAGGAGATAATGATGAGGAGGACATGATTTATGATGAAAGTCTCGATCTGAGGACCACAGGATGTGCTCATGCCTCGATGATAGAAGAACTAGAGGCTTTTCCTGTTTGCCCGTCTAACCCTACTAAGATGATGCAGATAGGCTAACCCTTACGAAACGGACTTAAAGATAAGCTAAAAGCAGACCTTGTGAGAGAACATAGACACTTCTCTTAGAAGCACTCCGACATGGTGGGAATAAACCCATCGATGGCATGCCACATCTTGAAAGTAGATCCAAATTTTCGTCCTAAGATATAGAAGAAGAGGTCGTTAAGCATATAAAGGTATGGCGCACTGAAAGAAGAGGTGAAGAAACTGTTAGCAAACAGATTCATCAGAGAAGCAGTGTATCCCAGTGAGTGTCTAAACCCGACCTAGTAAAGAAGAATAATCAAAGTAGATGGTAACCAATCGTGCCTTAAAGACAGTTTCTCTCAGCCTCGCATAGACCAAATGGTCGACACCACTGCTGGCCATAAACTACTTACCTTAATGGACCCTTACTCCAGTTACAATCAAATCTCTATGTCCTTTAGAGATGATGAGTACACTTTCTTTATAACTGATCGAGACATATATTGTTATAAGATGATCCCCTCCGGTTTGAAAAATGCTGGAGTCACCTACCAGAGGTTAGTAAATCGTATATTTGCATAATAGATTAGGAATACCATGGAGGTCTACGTTAATAACATGTTCGTAAAGAGCATGGACACTGAGGATCATATCCCACACTTAGAATAGATGTTCAAAATCCTTCACGAGTATCAGATGAAACTGAACCCATTGAAATGTACTTTTGGAATCGTTTCTTGAAAATTCTTAGGGTACATGGTGAATCAGCGAAAGATAGAGGCTAATCCCGAAAAGATTAAAGCACAGGTGAATATGTGATTTCCATCCTCGCCCAAAGAAGTCTAGAGCCTCACTGGAAGATTAGCGACTCTAAACCAGTTTATATCCAAGACAACTGACCGGTGCCAGACTTTCTTTCAGACCATCAAATGGAGATAAGGGAGGAAAGAAGTTTAAGTGGACAGATGAGTGAGAAAGCACCTTCAAGAACTCAAGGATCCTTTCGGTGGCCCCGCTCTTATCTAAACCAAAGCCTAGAGAGAGGCTATTGATTTATTTAGTAGTATCTGAAAGAGCTATTATCTCGGTGCTAATTTGTGAAAAAGGACCGATGCAACTTTAGGTGTACTATGTCGGCAAAGCTTTACAAGATTTTGAAATGTGATACCCAGACATGGAGAAACTCACCTTGTCCATAGTCGTCGCATCAAGAAAACTAATGCCTTACTTCTAGGCACATAACATTGATGTACTGACAAATCTTTCGCTGAGTTAGATTCTCCAAAAATCAGATGCCTCTAGACAGTTGATGAAGTGGTATGTGGAACTCAACCAATTCGAGATTTTCTACAAGCACATGCCATCGATGAATGGCCAACCGTTAGTAGATTTTGTGGCATAGTTCACTCACGTCCAAGAATGATTATAGATTGCCAAACCCAAAGAGGTACCAATGTAGAAATTATACGTTGACGGATCCTTGGGCGACGTTGGAGCTAGAAATGGAGCAAGAATATTACTCGTTAGTCCAAAGGGACATAACCTTAACTGTGGAATTCAACTTGAATTCAAAGCCCCCAACAAAGATACTGAGTATGAGGCACTCTTGGTAGGCTTGAGATTAGCACACAAAATGAAGGCAAAGAGGATCCAAGTCCAAAGAGATGCAGAGTTAGTAGTGAGCCAGGTTAACAACAGCTTCACGACCTGGGAGCAAACAATGGTGGCCTACTTAAAGGTGGCTATGGACTTTCTGCAATACAGGAAATTTGAGCTACTCCAAATCTCAAGGTCTGAAAATAGCTATGTCGATGGTCTTTTAAATTCAAATTTTGACGAACTCAACATCAGATGATATTTTATCACTATCTATTACTCTTAATCTAACGGACAAGTGGAGGCCGTCAATAAAATCATCAAGCATACATTGAACAGAAAGTTGGACTTAGCGAAATACGGATGGGCAGAGGAACTTCCAAAAGTCATCTGTTCCTAAAGATCTTTTGTCTCATGGTAGCCTGCTCTAGTCCCTTACGAAACTTTCGTTATTGGGTTCCTAACGAACAACATCCCGAATAGCAACTGGAGAGACTTCTTTCGTCATGGCCTATGGGGATGAAACAATGATCTTCGTTAAGGTAGGAATACCTTCCCAGAAGCACCTACACTTTAACAAAATAACTAGCGAGGATCTCTATAGGATGAACATTGATTTACAAAACACAAGGCATACATGTTCACAGCCCCGCTTAGCAGTTTATTATAGGAAGATGGCTAGATATTATAACTCCAATGTTAAGAACATGAGTTTTAAAGTTAATTTTGGGTTCTTACGAAGGTCTTCATCACTAACAAAGAAGTGGGGACTGTGACCTTAAGAACCAAATAGTAAGGACCATACTAAGTCGTTGAAGTTATTCGACCCAGGACTTATAGTTTGGAAGGCACCAATGGAAAAGAAACAAGATATCCATGGATTATCACACATCTCCATCCTTATTATCAGTAGAAAGTTTACCATTATACCTGGGCTTTTGTTGGTTACGCGTTCGCAGTTTATAATCTCTCAAGTCAGAAGTTTCTTAGAGTAAACAATTTTTTCCTTCAATCACAACTTCGTACCCAAGATTAACAAGGTAGGGAGGGAGCACGGTTCGCTGCCATTTCCTTGAATCGCTGGGTAAATCATTTAACGCGTTCAATTATTAGTTAAGTTATCAAGCGTTGAGGGATTATAGTACGCGGCCATCTCCTTAACTTGTTGGGTAAACTATTTAACGCATTCAATTATTAGTTAAATTATGAAGCAACAAGGAAGAATTGTTCGTGGCCAACTCTTCAACCCGCTGGACAAAACCATTTAACTCATTCAATTATTGTTCTAACTACGAAGACAAACAATTCAATATGATTACAACAAGCATAAGGAACATCAAAAGGCGAAGTAGTAACACTTAGAAGCAAACAAAACATTTTTCATTGATAAAAATTGAAATTATAAAAGAAAAATATACAAAAACATCCTACCACTTTGCCTATAGTAGAAGAGCCTAGAGTGGGAGCCTCGCTTACTAGAAGAATGGTAAAAGTCGACAGAGCATATGCCTCAGTCGGTTATTGGGCCTCAGCATGAGTAGCCAGTAGAAAAGTGGGTCCATTCAGGGATGGATGGCCCGAATTCTTTTTGTGAGTTGATCTCCACTGGCCTCTATGAAGTGTTTGGCGAGGCATGTATACTTAGGATTAGTAGCAAATTTTTTTTGGTAGAGCCTCACTGTCCTTGCCTTAGCTTCGGCCATAGAGGCCTTTACATTGGCCAACTCAGTCATGGCCTTCATTACCTCATTCATAGCCTCAGCTAGCTGCTTGTCCTTTTCAAGGAACACGGCCTCAAAGTTATGATTGACCAAGACAATGGACTTCTCTGCTGCCATATCCCTCTTTTTAGCCAAACCACGAACCTCCTCAACCCTCTTAACATTCTTAAGGGCATCATAAAGCTTTTTCTTCACCATAGCTTTAGCCACCACTAGTAAGTTAAGTTTAAAATGAAGGGCCTTGTTCTCTGAGACCAATTTGGTGTTCATCAAACCCATGGTCTGCAACTCCGCAGTGGGTTTCTTGGACTTGAAATCTTCCTTCTCGAGTTTGCTAGAGAAACCCATCAAAGTGCTAAAGAGCTTGTTGTTAAGGACAAACTCTTGGGAATATTCATCTAAACTTGAGAAGCTCGTCAGAGTGCTATAGAGCTTGTTGATAAGGACAAACTCTTGGGCGTCATTGCCATGGTGATGAGCTCTCCCAAAGTAGCCTGCTCAGTGACCTTCTCCCAAGTTAAAGTCCAGAATTAGTGGACACACGCTACCACCACTGTTCAATACAGACGGATCTAGCTCCTCGTAAAGAGACCCATGTTGATGCATTACGTCTGACGAGAAGAGATAAAAGTGAAAGTAGGCCCAGCCATGGAAGAAATTCAAGATAAACCTGTCCTAGAACATCTCGGCATGTCTAGACCACCGAGCATCCTTCATCAGGCCCTTGCCCACTGCCGGGGCTAGCCTCCTCTTCTTTCTATAGGGTTCAAGCTTTTCTACAATGATTCTCTTCCTCCATATCTTGACGGGCGTTGGTTTGAGATGATGGGCCTCGGGATAGTAGTGGAAGAATAGCTCTTTTACTAGATAAAGTAGAAGGTGAGAGCAGAGGTGACACCGATTGGAGAAGCACATCATCTCACACTTCAGGCGGTGAAGAAGGCGAGGTCACAAGAACTGTATTATCTTCATCCTCGTCCATGTCGAAGATGGAAGTATTTCTGAAAGTGTACTTTGCTGCATAACAAAGAAAAAAAACAAGTCAAAAATCCAGGAAAATAAAAAGAAGAAGAGATAAAAATAGAGAAAGTACAAACATGGGATAACTTATTCATCAGACCGTAGCAAATGAGGTAAGTGTTATCCTAGAAGAGGTTACCTAAGTTATGAAATTTGCTTGGATACCTTCGAAATTTGGACCACTTTGTTTGGAGATCTCACTGTTTCATTTTTGGGATAAGAGGCTTTCCACAAACTGCAATAGTAGGACAAAAACAATAAGTTAGGCACATTAGAAAAATACAAAAATAAGTAGTTATACATACCAAGATCCCTGAAGCTACGAGAAATGAAAACATTGGGAAAGGGGTCATCTAGCCTAAACTCCCAATCTCTCTAACAAAGAAGAAGGTTCACTTCCAATTTGGGACCTTATTTGGACTATCTGTCTCCGTCCTCCATCTTTGTTCGGGCCTGGGAGACATATTGTACCAATATCCAGATTGGCAAAGTCGGTGAATGGTCTCGAAAGCCTTTGCCGAAAGATCCCTGTTGGCCTCTATTATTCCACAAAAGAAATGCCACCACAACCTAGCCCCACCCTTTAGGTTTAATCTGACATGGAGGGAGGTTGAAGTCCCTGAGAACCTCGAAAAAATGGATGAAAGGGTAGGCGGAGGCTTTGCTGCATCGCAGGTTCATAGATGACAACATGGCCCTCTAGAAAATCATCGACCTGATCGTGAAAACGATGAGCACGGAGGCTAACCGACACTGGGATGTTGTAAGCCAACTACATCACCTCCATGTCCATATCTTTTATTTTTCTTTGGACTGTGGTAGCAGGATTGGTCAAGAAGTAAGCTTATCGTCTAAATGACGAGCAGCTGGGGCATTTCTATGATCCAATGAACCTCTCATCTCAAGAGGCCCTTACTTTGCTTCTTTTTCATCTTTGCCTTCGGCTAGGCCCTCACGTTGGCCACCTTCGAGGCATAAGCATCATTGGTGTAGGTCGGTGGATAGAATGAGACAATAGGCATTTGATCAACCTCCTTGTCATGGTCAGGCGAAGACAAAGCCTTGTCTATAATCTCGGGGTCTGTATGGGGGTTTGACTCGTTTTGAGATCTATGTTCTCAGAACCTATTATGGGAATGGAATAATTAAGTGTTATGGGTTCTGGTGTCAAGAAACAAGAACGGGAAAATCTGACAAATAAATAGAAAAAGAGAAGAGCAAAATGAATTGTTGACTATTTTTCCTTTTGAGAATTGACCTCTCGTCGGGAAAGTACGCTTGAGTCTGCTTATGTGTTTGCTAGAAAACTCTTAAGCACTTTGGAAATGTTTTGCCAAAGTAAAATGAAAATAGGAGGAGGCTATGATTTATATAGGTGGAGGCCCTCACATCTGGGCCATTAATTCTAGCCTAGAAGATATAAACCATCAAATGGGAATGCACGTGGCAAGAAAACATGTTGGGGATGCCAAAAGATGAATTTTCTGTTAGTAGGGACGAACGCGCACACTCAAACATGCTATCAAACAGTTATTGCAATGATGGCACTATTATTTCAGATTCTGAAACAATAGCGCCATCATTGCCAGCCTTAATTACATGTCTCTTCAAAATTCAAAATTTCCACCCCTCAGTTCAAATAGTGCCACGTGTGACCCCACTCATTCAACTTCCATAAACACCCAAGTTAAAAGCCCTATCATGCTATAAATGAACAAGTCTTGGGATTAGGGATTGTATACATATTCGAAGGCCTTCCGAAGGCTCATGTTCTTCATGCAGCTTGTCAATACGTCGAAGGCCTCCTTTTGAGGACGAATCCCTCACAATGCCCACACAACCATGTAGACCATCATAAAGGCTTTTGCCTTAAAAAAAAAAATCAATCTCTTCTAAGTCCTACGCCTAGCATGAATAATAGACTCGAACTTGGAGGACTATTATTACCACCTGGATTTGGCGAAGGCTCCACATCGGAAGAGGGCCCCAAAAAAGGCTACCTTAGCATTCACCCATACCATGCGAAGTAGTGGTATTCACATTTTGCATCAAAGGTCCTTGCTCTTCAACATTTTTCCAAAAAAGTCACTGGAAGTGCTTCACCACTTCATTAAACCTCAGTCCTTCGTCGAAGGCCCTCGCATCCCACAACGTCTCTCCCAGCAATATGATATTTTAGGTAACTAAAGAGATAATTTGGAGAAAGATTGTACTTAATTGAGAAAGATGGTCCTAATAGGAAAACCTTGTATTAATCTTCTAAAAATTAGCAAACGAAATCTCATAGATTAATACAGATTATGATTGAAATATAGGAGATTGCGATAATTTTAGATTCTACTTTATCCTATAAAGAAAGAGAATCTAATCAGATATTTCATTGATTGTTTTCATAAACTAATTATAACTCTTCTCCTATAAATACGGATTCATTGTTCATCATAAGGTATGCTTTATTCATAACCCTAAAACTTAGTCAAATCTATGTCTGCTTGTCTCTCTCACACCCATATTCTTACATAAATTTTGTTACCATCAGTTGTCTTGATAGTCGGAGAACCAACGGTCGTCGATCTATTTTTCTCTGGTGATCTTGGTGCTTAAAGGTTGTCTAAGTGTGTAGGCAACATACATATTAGTTTATGATTGATTTGAGTGTCATGTAGATAGTATATATTTCGAGGTCAACAAAATTTAATTCTACATTTTCAAGCAGATAACATGCATCAATGTCTGCCTTTCCCTCATCCTCCATCCTTTCTCTCATCCCCCAACAAAACACACTTTTGTTTATTCTGGAAACGTTAATAATTGAAAAGGCCTTACATAGATTAATAGCTACAATTAACATTCCAATTTATTAGATGAGATTGGTGCAAATTTCGTAGTGGTGGATCGTGAATGCTTGGAGACAGTACATATCTATGATGATGGATGATGACTGCAAAGATGGCGGAAGATGTATGTAGAGGTGGTGGTGTGTTTTGAAGTATGCGGTGGTGAATGTAGGATGTAGAAGGTGGAAAATTGTATGCTTTGGTGGAGGTAGATGAACGATGGCAAATGGAGGTGGCAGTGTTGTAGTGGTGGCGTATCGGCGACATTTGGTAGTGGTTCTGCTTATGGGTCTTGTGTGGGATTTGGGGCTGATGTATATGGCTTTGTATGTTATGGGTTTATATGTTATGGAAGATGAACAATGGCGTTTGTGCTGGTGGCTACGGTAGCAGTGCAGTTCAAGTGAGTTTGATGGTAGTAGTGGTGGTAACGACATAACGTGATGGTAATGTGTTTCTATGATGCAATGGTTGTGGTTTATGGTAGGTGGTGACTGGTTTTGCACTTATATGTGGCAGGCATCATTGGTTGTGTGGTGTCAGGGACATAACATTGTGTGTTATAAAGTGTTACAAGTGTGACACAGTTTGTTACAACTTATAGTGACAACGACGTAACAGTATGTGTTACAAATGGTGGTGGCGACAATGACAATAAAAATAGACGGCGAAACGTGTGTAACAAATGTAATATATATTTTTTGTAACAAATGTAAAAAAAAAATTGTTAATAGCGATGACGAAAGAAATAAACAGCCAAAATGTGCGTAACAAACGTAACATAGTTTTTGTAACTAATATAACAAATGTAACAATGTAACAAAATGTTATAAAAAATGAAAACAATATTTTTTATAGTAAAATAATAATAATAATATTTTTAAATTGTTTTTATTTTTATTGTTATTTGTGAAACTATTCTTACATTTATTTTACATTTACATAGTAGAATTATGTTTTTTCTTTTAAATAGATTTTGACTCCTATTGTATTAGAATTAATCTCTTTACGAATTTTAGATAATATTTTTGAACATGTGAAACAAAAAATAGAATCGTATCGAAATTTCAAATATTTGGTCAAAATTCACGTATCCAACCAACCACTTGTTCTCGTCGTCAAACCTACAGCTACATTACAACCTCATTTACTTTGACTTTTCTTTTTTTATTATTGTTATCAAATTCGCCGCAACCTCTCTTATTTTTTCAAATATTACGTCAATTACATCCCACTTACAGCTATATTTCTTTTTCTATTTTCGAAAATGATTAATCCTATTTTTTCATTTTTTTTGGGAAAGTGATATTTTGTATTTATCTATGGAAGTCGAGATCTGACTGTTTCAAATATGTGTCTCCTTATTTGTCTCATCAATAAAAAATATATAAATTATCAAATAAATACAAGTTAATTTTAACATCAAGTGTGAATAGATTAAATAATTGTATTTATTTGATAATGTGTATATTTTATATTGATAAAATAGTCAAAGAGACACATATTTGGAACAGCAAATCTAAACTCTTATTTACGAAACCCACGAACTAAATTATCTGCATTGAATTCGTTGAGATATTATCGTAAGAATTTATAGAAGTATAAATTATTTTTAAGTTATGTGTGTTTTTAATATCTATTTATGTGATCATCAGTCAGTATTATTAGTGTTCATTAAAATTGTAATTAATTGTAGTAGGGTTCACTAACACCACAACTAATAATTAGCATTAAAAATATATGTCATTTTATTTGAGGAAGAGGAAAAATCAAGAAATGAAAAACTATATAATAAAAAAAACTAAATTTTCACTAATATATATATATATATATATATATATATATATAAGAGTTGCAATAGCCAAAAAAACATTTGTAGCCTAGTCCACCTTAAACAAAATTGAGGATCACGTAATACTCGGCTAAAATGGACGTGGAGTCTGGGCCGCCACCGCCACCGCTAGTTCCGCCGTCAGCCACCAGAAAATCATGGCTAACCGGCGTTAACACATACGTCGCAGAAAGCCGGGCAGGGAAGCGCTTCAAGATCGCGGAGAGGAACACCACCTTCTCCACTGAGCTCCGGGCCGGCACCGCAACGTTTCTCACTATGGCCTACATCCTGGCCGTGAATGCATCTATATTGTCAGATTCCGGCGGCACGTGCTCAGTCTCCGACTGCATCCCCCTCTGTTCCGACCCCTCTGTGCCTCCGTCCAACTGCACTAACAACCCAAATCTCCGCCTCGTGCCGCCAGACGTCTCCTGCAAATTCGACCCCGTCAATCCCGGCTACGCCGCTTGCCTCGAAAAAACCCGAAAAGACCTTATCGTAGCCACCGTCGCGTCGTCTCTCATCGGTTGCGTAATAATGGGCCTCTTCGCGAATCTCCCTTTAGCATTAGCCCCCGGAATGGGCACAAACGCGTATTTCGCTTACACGGTTGTGGGTTTTCACGGCTCCGGCAATGTTTCCTATCAAAGCGCACTGGGGGCGATATTCATCGAAGGCCTAATATTCTTGTTCGTCTCCGCCATTGGACTCCGTGCTAAGCTTGCCAAACTTGTCCCAAAACCAGTCCGAATTTCATCCTCAGCCGGGATAGGATTATTCTTAGCCTTCATTGGATTACAAAACAATCAAGGGATAGGTCTAATTGGTTACAGTTCATCTACTTTAGTCACCATCGGGGCATGTCCACGCTCCGCCCGTGCCTCGGTGGCGCCGGTGATTTCAGCCAACGGAACCCTTTCACTGATTCCCGGAGGCACAGTTTCCGGTGACATACTATGCTTGCATGGCCGCATGGAGAGTCCCACATTTTGGCTTGGTGTAGTGGGATTTGTTATCATTGCTTATTGCTTGGTGAAGAACATTAAAGGGGCAATGATTTATGGGATTGTTTTTGTTACAGCAATTTCTTGGTTCAGAAACACAAAAGTCACTTCTTTTCCAAACACACCAGCAGGAAATTCTTCGTATAAATATTTCAAGAAAATTGTTGATATTCATAAAATTGAAACTACAGCAGGAGCTTTAAGTTTCAAAAGTATAGGAAAAGGCCATTTCTGGGAAGCTTTGATCACCTTTTTATACGTCGATATACTCGACACCACCGGAACTCTATATTCCATGGCTCGTTTCGCTGGATTCACAGACGGTAATGGAGATTTCGAGGGTCAATATTTCGCTTTCATGTCCGATGCATCATCGATAGTTGTGGGTTCTTTATTAGGAACTTCACCGGTGACTGTATTTATCGAGTCATCAACGGGGATAAGAGAAGGTGGCAGGACGGGCATAACCGCCTTGACAGTGGCGGCGTATTTTATGTTGGCGTTTTTCTTCACGCCGCTGCTGGCGTCAATACCGGCATGGGCGGTGGGGCCGCCGCTGATATTGGTCGGCGTTTTTATGATGAGTTCTGTGACGGAGGTGGAGTGGAAGGACATGAAGCAGGCTATTCCGGCGTTTCTGACACTGATTTTGATGCCATTAACATATTCCATTGCTTATGGTTTGATTGGAGGTATTGGGACTTATATTGTTTTGAATTTGTGGGATTGGGCTGAGGATTTTTTGATTAAATATGAAGTGATTAAGGGTTCTAATGGAATCAAAGAAGGTGATACTCATTTGTAACTTCAATTTTAAAGTTAGTAATCCAAAACTATTTTGCTACTCGTTTTTTTATGTATGTAGGTTGATTGAGAGTCGAATGATACGAGTCATATGACATGTAGTACTTAATACTATTGGATAAACAATATGAGATCGACGATGTTTTAAATGTTACTTAATTGGTTGAGATGAGACCAAGTGAAAAGTATGTCCAAGAAGAAAGCCACAAGGAATGCAATACATATAATTGGTTCTTTGATAGAAGACTCATTAAGAAGTATGCAATAATGAAATGGGAAGTGGATGAGGAAGAAAAAACATCACAATCTTGATATTGATGTGTATAAATGCATAGATATGAATGGATTTTGTGATGTATAGGTTGTTTGATTTGCATTATTTGTCACTTGAAGTGATTTGAATGGATAAATAAAACAAGTATATGACATGATATTTCATTTTCTATTGCGTATCTTGTCACGTCTCTTCTGCAAATGCGAGTGTCAAGAACATGTAGAAAGCCTTTCTACAAAAACTTAGAAAGCTATTTTTCATCTCTCATGTGAATTGAATTCGCCACAATCACTCATCAAAGTATCAAGATTTTTAGAGAATTTGACGGATAACTAATATTAACAAAAATTGCCAAGATTAGGCCCTTATTTGGTAGAGTTTAAATAGTTGTTAAAAAGTTGAGGTCAAAGTAAACAATTAATTTTAATCATATATTTTATGAAACTCACAATTTTTATCAATTTTTTAATTACATATTTCATCAGTGTTAATTAAAATCTATTAAAACTTTTATAAATATGTATACCAAATTATAATTCTATAAATAGAATTTGATCCCAACAAGGGAGGGAACTAAGGTAGGAAAGCATGCATAATTAATTGAATAGCTAAACTTGGTCTGCCCAGAAGATGACAGGTCTGAAATTTGTTTTTGATATAGGTAGGAAAAGTGAAGTCTATTTATTAGAGTTTGTTGAATGATATTTAATACTATATATTACTTGGGATTCATCTATTTTACATCCAACTCACTTCTTTCATTAAAAATACAAACACGAGACTTGTGCTTTCCTTTGTCTTTGTTCCTTAATGTCTTATATATAATTATTTAGAGTTGTTTGGCTCACCCAAATTGACTTGAAAATTGTCATTAGTGACTCGATTTATTTTTCACAAGTGTGCACATCTTTCCATCTTGTCATAAGTAAATTGGATTAGTTGTGTTCATTTATCTGATTACGCAAGATGATTTTCTAAACATGTTTGAAAGATCTCAATAACGTATGGACGAATTGCGATAGTCGAACAAATCTGTAGTTGGCTTTAACGTGTATATAAAATGTTAACTTATTAGAATAGTCGATATGAAATTTTTGTATGAACTGTTTCCAATAATATGAACATTCATGTCATTTTTCTCTTAGCAAACTAAGGACAAATTGACATAATTGAAATAAAAGTAAAAACTGAAAGAGCAAATTGTGACAAAATAAAGTTCAACGATGTATATGAAATCAAGTTAGAAAATTAGCTTAATGACTTTTAATACATCAGAAGACTCTGTTTGATCACAAGAATCTCATTTGTGTCAGGTGAATCGTGTCTGATTCATAAATTGGAAGAGAAAAAGGGCATAAAATGATTTGAAACCTCCAAAGTTTGTGGCAAATTGCTAACCACGCCCCCCCAACAACCAGTACTGAAAAGACTTGAGAATAAATTTTTCTTTCTGTCAAAAATATCTTGTCATTGCTTCTTTGGATAACCATTCAAGCCATAAACATCAAATGTTTACACCACTAACAAATCATGTAAATCATAATAATTATGAAGCTATTTTTTTTTTTTTTTTTAAGTGATTACATGTAAATCAAGTGATTCAAAAAATATAGTATTTGTTATTATGCGAAACTAATTATTTATTCACGGAAGTACGACCAATTACATGTATCATTTATCGAAAAAAGCAAGAACGAAAAGATATAATATTTCTTTTTCACTTTTGTGCATATTCTGGTTTAGTGGGAATAAAAAAAAAAAAAAGGAGTTGGAACTATACACCTGTCTTTGTTGTTGGCAAATGTGTTCTAACTGGAATAGGAATTGGATAAATTAAATGGCTTTAAGACAAAGATAACAAACTTTGTAAAGAGAATCTAACAAGGTTTTAATTCGAGATTAACTACAACTATTCATAATGACAAGATAGATTCTATCTTTTTTATTTTTTGAATTAAACGTCTCAATTAAATTTGAACTGTTAGAAAAGGGAAAAAAAAAATTGTTTACAAGATTTGAGCGCCACGTATAAACGTTGAGAATATATTATTTGTTATTCCCAGAAATTAGAAAGCAGTGAGAACAAATTCTTGGGCAATATATTAATTTTTGAATAGTATATGTCATGTTATAAAAGATAATTCTTGGACTTTTTATTCAGACAAAAAGGTGATTTCCTTACCAACTTGTCTACCCACAGACATACTACAGGCTGTTCACTCTATTAACAAAGAACACACAATTTATGATCATTAAACAATTGAGCAGTCAAATTACTCACGTGGGTATTACACGTGCGAAATCTAGCAGTAATTTTTTTTTTTTTTTAACACTAGTTGTGAAGTCTAATTTGTTGAGGTGTCAAAAAAATAAAAATAAAAATCATTGTTTGGAAATCCCGGCCCCACCTCCCAAGAGACGCATAAGTATATTGCTACATTTTCAAGCATGCTAAAAACACATTTCAAATCCTCATTTTCAAGCTATTACCAACTACTTAGACATTAGTGATAATTTTTGTGCAGAGAAAGTGAGACAAGAGAAGAGACAAGAGAGGACATAATTGTTGTAAATGTTCATCTTTATCTACTAATTGCTAATGGCTATTTATAGGCCAATTACTGTTGGGATTTATTTTATATGTGGGCTACATATTTAAAATAAAATTATATTATAAACTATCTAATTTAATAGAGCTATAGAAGTGATCAATTATTTGGGTTCTAGAAACATATATCGGTATGAATTATGTAATGTGTAGAAATTCAATACTAGTCTAATTAGGGTTGATAAGAATCTAATTAGCTATTATATAAGGAATATCATATGGTTAGGTCCTCAATGTCAAATCATTAATTAGCTCATAGATTTTCTTCTCTACCTCTGTCTTGAAGCGAGATCCCGTTAAGCACTAATGAGATTTGGCTGCAGAAAATCCTAACCCTCTTAATTTCAATGCGATGGATTCAGGTATTCTTCCTCAACACCTATTCTTGATAATCTAGCATGATGATCTTGGGTTCTTTAATTATTTAATTATAGTTAGAGATTTATGTTTAAAAATCTAACAAGTGGTATCAGAGTAGAAATCATGTTATATTATAAGTATTTTTTTTACATACATATTTTGATTTTGAATGAATGTCTATAAAGAATTTTGAGGCTAAAAACCATTATGAGCATCAATTTTTGGCTTAATTTGTTGTGCAAAATAAAATCTAAAGAAATAAAAAAATTAAAGAGTTTTTTTTGTTTTTTTTTTTAAAAAGAGGTAAACATTAGTGTTTCGGGGCGCTGCTGGAAGAAATATCAGCACTGCTGCGGGCTAGATCTGGAGGCGACAGTGGCTAATGGCTAGGTTTCGAACTTGTGCTTCAATTTTTTGAGAACAAGACCTCATATTTAAATTTGATTAATTCAAGGATTATGATGTAATTTTTAATTCAAGTCCTTAAAGTTTTCAACTTTTAAAATGTTAACCCTCAAAGTTTTGGATTTGAAGATTTAGTCCTTAAGGTTTTAGATTTTAAATCTTAAGTCCTTCAAGTTTTTAGATTTTAAAATCTTGGGCCTTAAAGATTTGGTGTTTTGAAATTATGTCCTTAAAGTTTTGGATTTTAAGATTTAGTTTTTAAGGTTTTGGATTTTAAATCTTAGGTCCTTCAATTTTTTAGATTTTAAAATTTTGGGCCTTAAAGGTTTGAAGTTTTGAAATTAAGCCTTTGATATTTTGGATTTTAAGATTTACTCCTTAAGATTTTAGATTTTAAATCTTATGTCCTTCAAATTTTCAGATTTTAAAATCTTGGGCCTTAAAAGTTTGAGATTTTGAAATTAAGCCCTTAATATTTTGCATTTTAAGATTTAGTCCTTAAGATTTTGGATTTTAAATTTCAGGTCTTCAAGTTTTCAGATTTTAAAATCTTGGGCCTTAAAGGTTTGGAGTTTTGAAATTAAGCTCTTAAAATTTTGGATTTTAAAATTTAGTCCTTAAAGTTTTAGATTTTATATCTTATGTCCTTCAAATTTTCATATTTTAAATCTTGGGCCTTAAATGTTTGGAGTTTTAAAATTAAGCTCTTAAAGTTTTGAATTTTAAGATTTTAGTCTTTAAAGTTTTGGATTTTAAATGTTAGGTCCTTCAAATTTTCAGATTTTAAAATATTGGGCCTAAAAGGTTTAGAGTTTTAAAATAAATCTCTTAAAGTTTTAGATTTTAAGATTTAGTCCTTAAAGTTTTGGATTTTGAATCTAAGATCCTTCAAGTTTTAGATTTTTTAAATTTTAGGCCCTTATAGTTTGGAATTTTCAAATTTAATCTCTAAAATATCTTCAGATCCTTGAATTATTTGTCTTATATTTCAAAATAAATAAATTGAAATGATACATTGCCAAATTAACATCTATCGCGTAGATTTGTTTATTTTGAAATATTAAGAAGAGTGTGTCTATTGTTTATGCGAACAATAACCGACCCAAATGAATGTTACTGTTTGGCCAAATGGCAGACATACATGTGGTAATAAATATGTGACAATTATAAAATTTTCATGTGGACAATAAGTTGATCCAAAGAAAGGCTTATTATTGGACATATTAATTATCAATATTTCATTACTACACAGAGAGTACTACTTACAAGTTGATGGTTCTGTCCAAAGAGTAAATATCGATGTTGTACTAGGTATCTTGTGATGGGGTCCATCGTTATATAATTTTTTATATATATGTTATGACATGATCATTAATTGTGAGCTTATTATATTCTCTCATTTTCAGTTTCTGGTTCTATTTCTACTATATATGCTAACATTAATTACATTTATGTGCTTAATGGCACAAATTTCAAGAATTCTAAAGAGAACGTTATGATTGTTCTAGGTTGCATAGATCTTGACCTTGCGCTTCGGATAGAACGACGTCCTACTTTCACTAATGAAAGTTCCACTAAAGATAAAAGGGGCTTGGAAAAATGAGATCGTTCTAACTGCGTGAGTCTTATGATCATGAAACGTTCACATTTAGGGGTGCTATGTCTAGGAGAAAAATGATAAGACGTTCTTTAATGAAATTGAAAAGCATTTTGCCTAAAACGAAAAGGTTGAAACAAGTACTCTTCTAGATCACCTTGTTTCAATGTAGTATAAAGAAAAAGAGAATGTAAGGGAGTATATTATGGAAATGTCTAATCTCAATTCTAAACTAAAGGCACTAAAGTTAGAGTTATCTGAAGACTCATCTGGTTTTGATTTCATTTCCTCCACAATACGGTCAATTTAAAGTGAGTTACATTACCCAAAAGGATAAATGAATTCTTAATGAGCTCATATCTCACTATGTGCAAGAAGATGAAAGACTTAAGCGTGAGATAACTGAAAGTACTAACTTATCAACCACTCCCAAAACAAGAAAAAAAATGGAAAAAGGAAGATGCAATTGGGGCACCACAACATAAAGTGCAAAACAAACAAGTTAATGAGTTCACTTGTTACGTTTGTAAGAATGGTGGACACATGAAAAAAGAATGCCCAGTTACGCTGCATGGCGTGTTAAGAAATGTATGCTTTTCGCTATGGTTTGTTCTAAAGTTCATTTATGTAGCTTCCATACCTAGACACACTTGGTAGAAGGATTCTGGTGCTACTACTTACATAAGTGTGTCTATGTAGGGTTTCTTGTGGTGCCGACAATCAAGTGATGTCAAAAGATTCATCTATGTGTGCGATGACAAAGCAGTTGCAGTTGAGGCTATAAGAAATTTTAAGTTATTATTAAAGACAAGGTAAGAAGTATGATTAGTCAGTCTTTTTTACCAAAGTCCATATGGGGAGAAGCACTAAAGAATACAACATAGATCTTTAATAGGGTTCCATGGAACCCAGTAAGTAGTAGATAAAATCCCTTATGAACTTTAGATAGGCAAGAAGCTTAGTATTAGGCACTTACATTTTTTTGGGTTGTCCCAACAAAGCCTTACATGTCAAATGAAAAGAAACTGGACTCAAGAACCGTAATCTGCTACTTTTTTTGGGTATCCTGAATGGTGAAAGGGGTTACAAATTCTATGAACCCTCGACTAGGTCCTTTTTCGAGACTGGAAATGCAAAATTCTTTGAAGATGTTGAGCTTGGATTGGGAGATGAGATTAGGGACATTGTATTTGAAGAGGAATTTGTTTCTCTTTATGTTGTTGTTATTGACAATTATCATACTCCAATTTTTGACATTGTTCAAGATGCGAATCCGAATTATCTAGACAATGTTGAAGAGCTCTCTACCCCAAATGAAGGAGTTTTTCTTGATAAGCAAGTTCAATAACCTCAAGAACAAATGCTATTGAGAAGATCCACTAGAGAAATGAGAAGTGCGATTCCAAACGACTATATCATCTTTCTCCAAGAACATGAGGTTGACACAGGAGTAGTGGAAGATAATCCAATCAACTTTTATCAAGCTAAACAGAGTTCTAATTCTCAAAAGTAGATTGATGTTATGGAAGATGAGATAAAATCCATGAAAGACAATGACGTTTGGGATCTCTTCAAATTGTTTGAAGGTGCTAAACCTATTGGTTACAAATTGATATTTAAGACCAAGAGGGATTCAAAAAGCAATGTTGAGAGATATAAGACTCGTCTTGTTGTCGAATGTTTCACTCATAAAAAGGTATTGATTATAAACAAACTTTCTCTCCGATTTCAATGAAAGACTCTTTCAAAACCATAATGGCACTTGTAGCTCATTTTGATTTGGAGCTACATCAGATGGATGTAAAGATCGTGTTTCTCAATGGTAATATTGATGAAAACAATATATATGGTACAACCATAAAACTTTGTGAGCCACGATCCAAAGAAAATGGTATGTAGACTAAAGAAATTCATCTATGGTCTCAAGCAAGATTTTCATCAATGGTATCACAAATTTTATCAAGTCTTTATCTCGTTTGGATTTGAGGTAAATACAATTGAGGATTGTATAAACCATAAGTTCAGTGGAAGTAAATATATGTTCCTAGTATTATATGTCGATGATATACTACTTGCTAACAACGATATAGGCTTATTGCATAAAACCAAGAGATTTTTAACTAAGAATTTTGAAATGAAAGATCTTAGAGAATGCCTCTTTTGTATTAGGCATACAAATACATCGAGATCGCTCTCGGGATATTCTTAGGTTATCACAAAAGAGCTATATCGAAAGAGTACTTAGTAGATTCGGCATGAAAGATTGTGGATTAGAATATATGCCAATTGTTAAAGGAGACAAGTTCAGCTTCAGTTAATACCCCAAGAATGAGGTTGAGGTGAAAGAAATGCAAAAGATTCTTTATGCGTCGGCTATAGGGAGTCTTATGTATGCTCAAGTATGTATTCATAGTATAGTATTCATAGTGGGATTATTAGGCATATATCTGAGTAACCATGGGATTAATTAAAAATGAAAAGAGAGTTTTCATGCTCACCTATCGAAGGGTTTGGAGATAATTGGTTATGCGCTATTTATAGAGAACAAAAGATTTCATGCTCACCTATCGGAAGTCAGATCATTTGAAGATCATTGGTTATGCACTATTTACAGAGAACAAAAGATTTCATGCTTACCTATCGGAAGTCAGATCATTTGGAGATCATTAGTTATTCTGATTCTAATTTTACTGGATGACAAGACAGTAAGAGATCCACATCGGGCTATATTTATCTACTTGGCTGGAGGAGCTATATCCTGAAAGAGTGTTAAGCAGACGCTTCACAGCTCTATCCACTATGGTAGCTGAGTTCATAGCCTGTTATGAGGCATCTAATCATGAGATATGGTTGTGAAACTTTATCACTTGGTTGCATATTGTAGATGGTATTGAAAGACTATTAAAGATATATTGTAACAATAAATCGGTTGTGCTATATTTCAACAACAATAGAAGCTCTACGAAGTCGAAGCACATAGACATCAAATTTCTTGTTGTTTAAAAGAGAGTTCAGAGTAGTTAGGTGTCTATAAAGCATATTGGCACAAACTCCATGATTGCGGATCTGCTCACCAAGGATTTACCATCCAAGGTGTTTCAAGAGCATACAACTCATATAGGTGTTGGATTGTTTAACGATGTGCTAGTTCGGTGGAAGTTTGTATTTTGATGCTTTTCAGTAATATACACACTTTATGATTATTTTCTGCAAAATAAAGTATATTTGTTGTTACCAATCTCTAGATTTAGTATTTCTATTTGTGGTTTAACATTAAGATTGGATAATTTTGGTATGATCTCACTAAGGAATAAAGTTGGACTAGTTGGAAATATGCATGTTTCAAATCACATTGCATGTAATTTCATGTTCCAAATCACATTGTGTGTAATTTCCATGCTACATCCATACTTAATCTATGTTATTGAATATGTTAGTGTGGTGACCATTGATGGGTCTAGTTACCAATATGTGTGTAACGAATACCACTTTGATCTCATGCTGACATAGTAGATAGACCAGATTGTAACTAAAGAAATGTTTCAAGGCAAGATAGCATTTTTGTGTACACATAAGGATATGATATAATTATTTTAGATAACGTATGTAGCCCAAGTGGGAGATTGTTGAGATTTATTTCTTATGTGGACTACATATTTAGAATACAATTATATTATAAGCTATCTAATTTAATAGAGCCATATAAGTGGTTGATTGTTTGGACTCTAGAAATATATAACGGTATGGACTATGTAATGTGTAGAGACCTAATAGTCTAATTAGGGTTTATGGAAATCTAATTAGCTAGTATATAAGGAATATCATACGGTTAGGTCTCCAAGGTCAAATCATTAATTAACTCATAGCTTTTCTCCTCTATCCTCGTTTTGAAGCGAGATCCCGTTGAGCACTAAAGAGATTTGGCTGCAGGAGATCCTAATCCTCTTAATTTCAACGCGATGGATTCATGTATTCTTTCTCAACACCTATTCTTAGTGATGGCAACGGGGTGGATCGGCCAGATCCAAATTCGCCCCACTATAATTGTAGGAGATCCAAATCTGCCCCACGATCTGCCATTTTTCGGGGTAGATCGGGCGGATTGATATGGATCATCGAGCTCGATCCAGTATAACGATCCATATTTTTTTTTTTTTTGACATTCAAAAATTTAAAATATAATGAAACAAGCTTTACTACTATATTATAAGAGTTTAAACAACATCATTCTCCTCACTAAACCTTGTGCAAGGTCCACAATATGTCGAAGGTGATAAATTTTTTATTCAAAAAATATTTTAATTATCAAATCACATATAAAATAAAATATAAATTCAATATTTTAATTCTTTTTTTAAAATTTGAGGCGGGGCGGTTCGGGGCAGCCCCGATCCGATCCGCCCGAAGATCCGCGGCGGATCACAGATATCTGTCCCGATCTGCTCTGTCGATCTGCGGATCATGTATTTTTCGCTCCATTCAGATCGGGTATCCATCGAGTTCGGGGCGGATCGAATATTTTTGCCATCTCTACCTATTCTTGATAATCTAGTATGATGGTTTTGGGTTCTCTAATTATTTAATTATAGTTAGAGATTTATGTTTAAAGATCTAACAGTTACAACTTGATAACCAAGTAATTCAACTAACTAATTCTAGAAACAAGGAATAATAATAAAAGATAACATGGAGCTATTTTTTGCAATTGAGCACGTTGAATTTGTACCCACAACTATCTGCATAGACTTGTTCTTCCTAGAATGATGACAACCAATTGCAAACCATGTATAAATGCACATACCATTCCTCACCGCCAAGAAAATTCTTGTTCGCAAGGATAAAGTCGGGATATTGTCTAGAAAACCTCCATAAATTTTCCCAAGTAGCATCTTCTTCTGGAGTTCCCACCCATTTAATGAGTACCACTATTTTAAGATGGTATTTTCCTTTTTTAATGATATATCGATCAAGGATCTTTTCAGGTTTTGGTAGGAGTTTTGTGTCATATAAAACTGGAAGAAGAGTTGGAGATGCCACTGGTCTATCTCCTAAATGTTTGCGCAAGAGGATGATGTGAAAGACATCATATATTTGGGATCCCATAGGCAAGGCAAGAAGGTAAGCTACTGGTCCAACTTTAGCAAGGATGTAGTAAGGGCCGAAGAACATAATAGCAAATTTCATATAACTGCGAAAGGCCACAGAAGCTTGGCGGTATGGTTGAAGTTTTAAATAAACATAATCACCCACATGAAACTAAACCTCTCTTCGATTTTGATCTACTTGTGCCTTCATTCGATCACAGGACACGGTTAAATTGTGATGCACTTCCTTGACAATGGTTGTTCAGACTTGTAAATAATCATCTACAACTTGTACTTGTGTCGTGCCCGAAATATAATGAAATAGACTCGAGGTTGCCTACCATAAACCGCCTTGAAATGAGTCATTTTTGTAGAGGAATGTGCGCTTGTGTTATAGCTTATATTCAGCCCAAGGTAGTCATTCAAGCCATTTTCATGGCCCGATCTCTAGTAAAGCACCGAAGATAATGCTCAAGTGTTCGGTTGGTAACTTCAGTCTAACCATCGACCGGGGTGATAGCTTGAATTCATTTTGAATTTGATAACCTGCAATTGAAATAAATTCTTCCAAAAAGAACTAATAAATTTTTTGTCCCTATTACTCACAATTGATCTGAAAAATCTATGTAATTTTACTATATGCGAAACAAAGGCTTTAACAACTGTCATGGCCATGAATGGGTGCTTCAAAGGAGCGAAGTCACTATATTTAGAAAGATGATCAACCACAACCATTATCATCGTGTGTCCCTGCGAAGGTGGTAACCCTTCCACGAAATCCATTGACAAATCCGTCCAAACTTTAGTTGGAATGGATAGGGGTTGTAGTAGGCTAGCAGGAGTCATGCAATCTGCCTTGAAGCGCTGACATATATTGTATTAGCGTAAAAATTTATTGACTGATTTTCGTAAGCCCGTCCAGGTGAAACTTGTATGCATGCCAAAGTCTTATAATATCCAAAGTGTCCACTTATAGATGATGAGTGCCCATCGGCTAGTATATCATGTAGTAGAGATGAGTTAGGACTCAAGTATATTTTTCCTTTTCGAAACCACATTCCATCGCATTTAACATGTAGTTGTTTAGTTTGTTTGGGATTCTCATCTACAAGTTTATCATATAAAGAGTCCTGAAACACCTCTTGTTGTAAGTCCTTCCACCAATCTGCTTGCGGCAGTGATATTGCTAAGAAGTAAACCTTACCCGCGCTTGACAACGCATTTGTCCCTCTATTCTTTTGACCCCGCTTGTACTTGATGACGTAGTCATACCCAAGACGTTTTGGTAGCCAACGTGCCTAAATAGGAGTAGTGATGTGTTGCTCCATTAAAAACTTGAGGCTTTTCTTATCAGTTTTGACAACAAAAGGTCGACCAAGTAGGTGGCCGCCACTTGAAAATTGCCTTTACAATTGCAAGCATCTCTTTTCGTAAGTGGATAATGTAAGTGATGTCGCTAAAGAATGCAATGGGATGTTTCTCTGTTGAGATAAAATAGCTCTAATGCCTATTCCACAAGCGTCACATTCGACCATAAATTTCTTGGAAAAATCCAAAAGTTTAAGAATATGAGGGGATGACAAAGCTTCATTTAATTTGTTAAATACACTTTCTGCCATTGAATTCAATGTTAACCCGTCTTTGGTTAATAGGCGAGTCAAGTGAGCTACAATTCCACCAAAACCTCTAATAAATTTTTGGTAATATCCGGCCAGACCAAGAAATATGTGCACTCTTTTCGCAGTTGTTGAAACCGGCCAATTGGTAAAGACCTGAACTTTAGTAGGGTAGACTGCAACTTCTTTTTTTGATATGATGTGCCATACAAGTAGTCTACCAGTTTAACTCCAAAACGATATTTCAATTCATTGGCAAACAAGTAATTAGACTTCAAAATTCATAAAACTGTACGTAAATGAGAAAGACGTTCCTGCCATGTCTTGCTATACACTAATATATCATAAAAAAGACTAGGATAACTTACGGAGGTAGGGCTAAAAAAGATCATTCATTAAGCTTTGAAATGTTGCAGGTGCATTGGTAATTCCGAATGGCATGACAACAAATTTGTAGTTCTCTTTATTTGTGCGAATATGAACTTTGGTATGTCACTTGCATGAACCCGTATCTGATGGTATCCTGACTGCAGGTCTAGCTTCAAAAATTATTTAGAGCCATGGAGTTCATCTAATTATTCGCTGATCATAGGTATGGGATATTTATCCTTCACTATAATTTCATTCAAAGCTCTATAATCAATGCAAAATCGCCAGCTTCCATTGGTCTTCTTTACCAGCAATACTAGAAAAGAAAAAGGGCTTTGGCTGGGACAGATCAACCCCGAGTGCTAGAGTTCTTGAATCATTTTTTTGATCTCCGCTTTTTGTTAATATGGTTAATGGTAGGGCCTAACATTTACTGGACCGCTATGTGGTTGATGTGGTATTCTATGATCATGGTTACAGACTAGTGGTAGTTGAGAAGAGGGTTCAAACACCTGCTTAAACTTATAAAGAATGTTAGCAAGGGATGGAGAGTGACAACTGTTGTTTTGGGGTGGATTGAGGGATATCAGCTATAGAAACAAGTTGGAACCGTGGATATAGTGGCATTCTCTCTCTTTGAGAGCCTCCAATCCTATGTACCTTAAGCCTTGAAAGGTATGAATGGTTCCACGATCATGGAATGTCATGATCAGACGTTGGTAATTTGTTTCTACTCATCCAGTGTCACAAGCCATTGAACTCCTAAGTATCATGGGACACATTTCTTTCTAGCGCAAAAAGGGGCATCGCGCGGTAGTAGTCTAATTTGCTAGACTATCTTCTGCTAATTCTCGATCGATTTAGTAATGAAAGACAATATAAAGAAAGCCTTGTACTAGAAGATTTAAATGCATTGAAAATAGCTTGTTCATTGATTGATTAAAGAAGAAAATTACCATTGTTGGTGTAGGTGTTGAACACTAGTGAGCTTGACAAAACTTCGAATACGAACTATTCCTTATAATAGCTTAAGTAAGAAAAACCTAACTTACATGAATAGACATGTAAACGCTGAGAATCATAATAAGTATTTACAAATAGCATTGTTCTTTTACAATTGAAATAACTTATTGAAAATAAAAACAACTAACAACTGAAATTAATATTTACAATGTGCAATCGAAGTTGGGCAACTACTACGGCTGCGAGTGGTGACAGGGGGCTAAGTAGAGCTGTGGGCCTTGACATTCTCCCATATTTGTTTTGTCAACGTCCTCGATGCCATCATTGTATGATATTCTTCAAGTAGAGGTTTGAAGAATCCAAGATCTTTAAATCTTTCTCAAGTATTATCCTTGCTGCTGCGTCCTCTCTATTTCATTAAGTATTCCTGATCATCTTTATTGGAAGTTCGGGTAACTCGATGATCAAGAATAGCTTTGGTAATCCTCTTATCTATTTTCTTCAATTCAAATTCAGGTCGCTTTAGCTTATTTCTGGATGCTTCCTCATTATATGTAAAATATAGTTTCAGTACACTAACATGAAGGACATTGTGGGTTTTGCACCATGAAAAAGTTCTATTCTATAAGCAACTTTTCCAATCTACTTCATGATGGGTAATGGGCCAATATATTTTAGCATCAATCGAGAATCTTTTCCTCTTGTTTTCTTATACTGGTTTTTGTCGGGAGTTTCACCATCACTAGACCTCTCACGTTGAATTCCAGAAAATGATGTTTCTGATCAGCAGCATTTTTGTACCATTTCTGTGCTTTCTCAAGATAATTTCGAGCAATTTTGATATTTTGTTTCTATTCTTGAGAGAAGCTCTTAGCTTGAAGAGACTTGGTACTTTGATCAATATCCACAGTATGATGAAGTAACGGTTGCTGGCTAGAAACAATCACAAAAGGACTCTTATTGGTGGAAGAGCTCTTTTGGATATTGAAGTAAATTTGAGTCGCATCCAAAAGTTTTACCCAACTTTTTCAAAGTAGAGATAAAGTACCGTAGATATTTATCCTTCATTGTACTTTCATTCAGTGCTCTATATCAATGCAAAATTGCAAAATTCAATCGGCCTTCTTTACCAACAATACTGGAGAAGAAAAAGGGTTTCGGCTGAGATGGAACAACCTTGAGTGCAAGAGTTCTTGAACCATTTTTCAATCTCTGTTTTTTGGTAATATGGATAACGGTAGGGCTTAACATTGACTAGACCACTATGTGATAGAAGTGGTATTCTGTGATCATGGTTACAGTGGTGGTGGTAGTTGAAAAAGTGTTCAAAATCATCAAGAATGTTAGCAAGGGTTGGAGAGTGACTTCTATTGTTTTGGGGTGGATTAAGGGATATCACCTAAAGAAACAAGCTACAACCATAGATATAGTGGCATTCCTTCTTGTTGAAAGCCTCCAATCATGCGTGCCTTAAGCTTTGAAAGGTGTGAGTGGTTCTACGATCATGGAATGTCATGGTCAGACGTTGGTAATTTGTTTCTACTCGTCTAGTGTCGCGAGCCATTGAACTTCCAAGACCAATTGACATGCTGCTATTGGTAAGATATAAAATTTAGCCTTAACTTGATATCCTTAAATGTCTAAAGGTACCGCCAGACATTTTCTTGTACAATCGATATTTTCCCGGTTGGCAACCATGACTTGAAATGTCTTATCACGAGTTATGGGTAAGCCGTACTTGTTACAATGATTGATCCACAAAGTTATTTGTACTTCTTCCATCGACCAAGACTCTGACCTCTCTACCCTTTAATTTGCTTTGAAGTCGAATGGTCTGGGGATATTCAGTTTCGGCGATGGAGATGAAAGAAATTTCTGGTAAAAGATCTCATGTAGCTAATGGATGGTGCTCTGCGTTGTGTAGTTCTTCTTCGGTGTCGACTATATTTTCAATCTTGTATAGATGAGGTGGTTGACATTGTTGTTCGGGAAGGAATTTTTCATCACAGTAATATCATAGGCACTTTTCCCTACGTCTCTCGGGCTTTTAGCTCGTAATTATTTTGAAGAGGCTGGCATTGTTATTGGTGTCGGTGCCTGTCTTAAGCACGAGTGGAGGGCAGAGAACCCCATTTGAATTATTGGACCTTGATTTTGGTTGATTACTGAGTGCAAAAGGTTGAAAGAGGCATACTACTTTTCTTTGTAAGCTATTTCGTTCGAAAGGCTGTTTAATTTTGACGTCGAGCCTTATCTTGTTATGTAATCTTTCTATGAAGCACCCAATAAGAAAGGATTCTAGTAGACCATCTACTCGGTGGGATAGTTTCTCAAATGCCTTTTGGTAAGTTGTGACAATAGTTATTTGCTTGAGTCGGGTGAGTACTTCAGAAAGGTCCTCATAATCCGTTGGTTCTTAGATGAGTAACAGAGCTTTGGTAAATTCTTTCCAGCATTGCCTCGAAACTTGGTGACACATCGATGCCAATTCCTCTCGAGGTGAAAGGAGGTAAGTAAGACTTGCTGTTCAAGATCGACTTCCTGGAAGTCGAAGTATTGTTCGGCTTTGTAGACCCATCCAGTCGGATTTTCCCCATTAAATTTTAGAAAGGTGGGTTTGAGATGATGATTATTATGGTTTAAGGAAGGTTGAGAGTGGGGGGGGGTCGGTTGAATTGATGGGATGATTAAGTTCGGGCGAACATGTTTGTGTTTGGTTATTAGCATGAGAAACCTGTATGCTCGTAGGGACTGTAGTTGTTGCAAGATAGTTTGTAGTGTGGCGTGAACTTCATCAATATTGGGTTCGTTGTGTCCTAATATTTCATGAACTTCATTTCGGAACTCAGCATTGGACTAATTTCAAGTAGCCATAATTAACCAACTTGGCTTTGATACCAATGATATGTGAGTTTTTGTGCAGGGAGAAAAATGGGAGAAGAATAGGACAAGATAAGAGAAAAGAGATGAGATAATTGTTGTAATTGCTCATCTTTATTCAATAATTGCTACTGACTAATTATAGATGGAAAAATTAGGCCACGTATCATTTTTTATTTGAGAATTAGAAATATACTAGATCTTATTAATTTTTTCAAAAATACATATTGATTTGTACAAATACTGTTACTTTTGAATTTTTCAATTTAATGAAATGCTTAATTACATCTTCTTGCAACTGATCGACTTTTCAAGAGATGAAAATATATTATTCTATATTTAAAGGAGAAAACCACACTATCACATACCTTTCATGATATTGATGAATAATTTATTGCTCTTAACTTTTAAACTATTTTAATACTAATATAATATAATCACTTCCAAGTGGGGATGTCCATTTTGTCCTTGTTTGATAACTATTTCTTTACGAAATAAGCTACTATTGAATGTTATTGTAGTAGCATGAATAATTGATATTTAGTGGTTTCCTAAAGAAGAATCCAATTTAAGAATATTTTAATTTATTCATCAACTTATGTTGTTGTACTTGTTACATCACCAAATTTTGAATAATTTTTTATTTTGTTAATACACACTCATTTCTAATTTTCGTTTTGTAATGTTCATACTTTCATCAGAAAACATTATTTATTCAATCTATGGCAGTATATATATTTTCTTTTAAATCAGCCAATGTTTTCCTATTTACCCAATTGTAAATTTATATGAAAAAAAGGCTTTGACATCAAACAGAATAACAATTTCTTTAAAAAAAAAACTCTAATTTGTGAATTTTGACATTTGTTAAATATCAATTTAAAAAAAAAAAAAAATCATTATACACATAATATGAGGATAAGTTTTGTTCTTGAGGATCAACAACGAATGGTTCCAACCATTTAAATCAGAATTGACCTACAATAAGAAAAGATTGTAAATTACCTTTATTGTTTTGTTCCTGTTTTGTGATTAATAAGAATGATCTTGTACCTAAATCCCTACTTGTAATTTCTTTATAATATGACACAACTGTACAAAATTCAGGAAAAAGGGCTTCCGAAATTCTTGTGTGTATTCTAGAAAAACAATTCAAAAATTCAGTACGTTCATTGAAACTAACAATAGTTAATTCTATTGACATTAAAATTTTCATTGTATATTATTCTAATAATCCAAGACAATGAAAGATTAAATTACAAAATTTACCTGGACGACTCTATTGTCCCCTTCTTCGAAGTTTCGTTCTACAATAATCCCACTGCAATTTCCTCTTTTTGATTTTATAGCTATGAGAAAAGTTCAAAATATTTCAAAATTTCTGCATGCAAGCCCCGAAAATGAGCTAAAGGAATATTCGAGATGAAACTTAAAGCATCTATAATGCACTCCATCTATTGCTTTTTAGACGTGACATAAACATAGATAGATGGAGTTATAAAAAAATTCTCTCCAATGTGCATGCTGACGAAGACTCCTTCTAACTGATATGGTACATCAAAAAATAAACCCCGTCTAAATTTAGACAGATTTCTAATAGACTGACTCAACAAATTTAAATCCACTCTGCATTTTATTAAAAAAAAAAGTTATGTGGGGTTTTATTTAACTTAAAAAAAAATTAATGCCACTTAAGCGTTAATATTAGTTTTAGACGGACTCATATGAGATGCATTTTAATTTGATCGTCTATGTAATAGACATAGTACTACACATTAACTAGAAGTCCGTCTATTTTATCTGCCACGTAGACTTAATAGACGGTTAGAGCATCTCCAATGCACTCTATCTATTATTTTTAGGACGTACTACATAAGCACAAATAGACAGAGTTGTAAAAAAAATCCTCTATAATGCATGCTGACGAAGACATCGTCTAGCAGATGTGGCACACAAAAAATATATTTTATCTAGAAGTCCATCTAAATTTAGACAGATTTCTAGACGAAATGACTCAACAAATTTAAATCCAACTCAACATTTTATTTATTTTTAAAAAAAACAGACAAGGGAAATAAAAATTGAAAACCCGCCAATTTAAAAAAAAATTAATACCAGATAAGCGGAAATATTAGTTTTAGACGGAACTCATTATAGATAAATTTTTAATTTGACCATTTATCTAATAGACGTATTGCCACATGAACTAAAAGTCCGTCTATATTACCTGATATATAAATTTCAATAGACGGATTGCATTAAAAATGTTCTTAGAATCCGCACATTGGAATGATCAACATGAGAACTCAATTCATTCGAGACTTGGATGAACCCAATCAAAACTTTCAAATACAAATTTCAAAATAAGAACATTTTTTGGAATAATATATTTAGAAACAAAATGATTGAAATAATTTTATTTAAGGCAATATTTAAAAAATATAGGAATCTATAAAGGACTAGTAATTTACAATTTTTATTATCATTAAGTAGTACATTTCTATATATTTACACTGACACTGACAGTATTCTTCAAATTTTAATTTTAAACTAATGTACATTACCAAGAAATATGATGGAAAACAAGTAAAGATTTTTCTAAAAAAATAATTTAAAATAAGACTAGCGATAAGAAAAAACTTAAAATAAAAAAGTCAAATCGAAAGCAAAAAAAAAAATGAGCAAAAAGTATGATAAATACAATCTATATTCTTCAATTTTGACTCCCCCCCTCCCCTCTTCAAAAAAGTTGCAATTATCAAATTAAAGAAAATAATAAATTCCTTTTTGATGATTTATTCATGTAATTATCTTAAAATTTTTTAATTTATCAAAGTTCAAACAAATTAAAATTTTAATTTTAAAATAGATATTTCTCTCTTTTTTCTCTCTCTCTCTCTCAAATAAATACACACACCACCATCTTCAATCAAGAAATTATATATATACATTACAATACACACAGACGGCACACTGTCAAAATTCTTCAAATTTTAATTCCAAGACGGGCGGAACTAATATACACGTGTAAATTGCCCTTTATAGATAAGTTACAACTTGACAACAAGTAATTCACTAACTAATCTAGAAACAAGGAATAAAAATTCAACCAACTAATCAAGAGCAAGGAATAATAATAAAAGATAACATGGATATACTTTTATGCAGCCACTGAGCACATTGAATTTGTCCAACAAATTCCAAGGCTTTTGTTATTCACCCACAACAATCTGCATAGACTTGGTCTTCCTAGAATGATGACCCACTACTTTTATGCAGCCACTGAGCACAACAAATTCCAAGGCTTTTGTTATTCACCAACAACAATATGCATAGACCTGGTCTTCCTAGATTGATAACCCACTACTGCAAACCATGCTAAACACACATTTCATATATTCAATTAATTTAGTAACTTCAATTATTTTACTACTTTTTTCATCTTTAGAATTGAAAATTTTAATATAATTATATTATAACTTCAATATATTCTTCTTTAACATGTAAACTCTTTTTTTCCACTTCTTAATTCATAAACAAACAATCAAGTCATTTGTAATATCGATAATAATATAATTATACGACGTTTTCAAAGTATGAAAACACAAACTACGATTGTAATGATTTATTGACTTATTTTATTTGATGTTATGTTATTAAAATAAATAAATTATATCTATATTTTTGACCCAGAGTAGAAAATGTTTGCGCCACTGTATAATGCATCATGGGATAAAAGTCAAAACATACAGATTTTGGCTCTAAATCCAACTTTTTATTGTCATTAGGCCTAAAATAATTAAAATTTTCAAGTGAAGGGCACATGGTTGATCAATCATGAGCATGTAACATGAACTACTAGCACCTGTAGCAGCCTCAAAAATGAAACTAGGAGCCAACCAATACTTCAATCCGTACAACATAAACTTGTTGGCATCCATAGCCGATCCACCAGAAATGGAAAAATAGAATCAACATAAACTGGGAGATGAGACGCATTTATATGCTCTTCACGTCTCTATTTCAAAATTAAAATTATATAACCAAAATGATCCAATTTGACTTACATATTCTACATGAAAATCTACAAAATATCATCTTGATGAAGCCTCGGGTGGTTGAGACGCTCCTAGCTTCACAAGTTGTGTTTGCTGCCGTCCTAAACGGAAAGCAGTCACTGTCCATACAAGGCAGACCTAATATGATAAACAGGAAATTAGCTTTTCTTTCTTAAGAAGGCAAAAAATAAGAAGTTGCTAGAGTTGGCATATTATAGACCAGAACATTAATAAAAAATCACATATCTTTACATACTGGCAATGCATAGAGAGAGACAGTTGATGCTTTGCCATTAAGAGTGCTGAAAAGTAGCTTATACATTCCAGCAGCAGTGGCATCTCCAAACCTTTGAACAATTACATCTATGCATACCTGTGGAAGAATACTGTTTAAAGTCAAAATAGCATGAAGGTATATGCTAGTTGCATATGATTTGTCTATTTATAGCATGTTGGGTATACTGAATTAGACTGCATTAGATAGTATTAAAGAAGAAAATGAAGTTAAAATTGTCTGTTGTACTGTGCACTAGTGTCCAATGTTGTGTACCAAGTGTACCCTTAACGAATAACTTAAATTTTCTTTTTGTGTAATTTGTGACATACCAGCTGCAACATACTATATGCATTTATAAAATGAAGTGTCATGAAAACTAAACAAGACATTAAAATACATTTCTGAAGCTATTTTATCCTGGTCTCTCTTGAACTGAAAAAAGCTATTAGTAACTTCGTGGGCTCCTGGTATTTCGACTATAAATGAACATGATGTTATTTTATTTTGCTAATAATGATACTCCCAGCTGCATATATAAATATTCTTTTAGCACAATGCAGACTAATTTTACCTTGATTAAAATCATTATCATGAAAAAGAAGAATGGATATACATTTTCACACCTTTGCTTTATACTTCTCATCTTGTGTAACAACAGTGAAAAGGAGCTCCCTTCCAGGCCTGGTAACGACATAGGTAACCATCTGAAGTAACAGGTTAGATATATTTCATGTGTATAAATCGATTATCTTTCTCTGTACACGCTAACAGTTATGGAAACAACAAAAGCATATGAAGGTCTATAATGAAAGATCTTACAGATAACTAATTGCTGGAAGATATTGAGGGGTAAAAGTAAAAGTTCTATCACCCAGGCAAAATATACCTTCCGTACGGTTTCAGAGATGGCAACTGCAATCCATGATGGCCACACAGCTAAAGCAATCAGATTTATGAAGGCAACAATTGGTGCACAGCAAATTGCTATAGTAACCCCAGCAACAGTAAGGATGCGGCCCTACGAGAAAAGTAAACAAATACGAAAGATGATAAATAGTGTCCAGTATTTCACGAAGAAAGAATCCATACATATAAAAACCTAAAAGTAACATAGGACAAAAGAGTAAATGAGCAAAGGTTTGATTTTGGAGTATTGCGTAGTGTATTCTTGAAGAGAAGTTATGGAATACCAAAACTTTATCTTGGATGATTTATCTTATACGATTGAGAGTTCCACCATGAGACCAACCTAAAGAGAAGAGGTGCTTCTGGGATTATGGCTGAATAAAGAGAAAAACAGGAGGGCTTAGAGCAATACTTATTTGCAGGACATATGAAGGCAATTTCTGGTGGTTAGAGTAGTTTCAGTATCCTACAAGAGAAGAGAGTTCTTTAAAAGTTCATATAGCTCATCATTGAGAGTATGGAATAGAACACACAGGAGACCTCTGTGCATCTTTTCACACTTAAATCTAGACTTGTACATTAAAAATCTAAATTCTGAAACTGTCCCATACCGTCAACGTAAGCTGTCCAGCAAGAATAAAAATAGCAATAAAGCTATTGATCTGTGCAAATAATCTTCTTCTGTCCACGGGGCTTGTCACTGTGGCGGCAATTACAGTTACTTTCTGCAGTCACATGATAAAGAAAGCAGCATTGTAAATTATAAAATCAATCATCAGTTAAAACAGCAGGGGAACGAACATATTCCACTCCCCGCTCCTTTCCCCAAACAAAAGAAGTAAGAAAGAAAACAATGCACAAGAACAACAAATAAGTCTTCCTCCAATTAAATTTGGGGTTGGCTACATGAATCATTTTCCTCTAATCTGTTCAGTTCATTGCTATCTACTTGAAGATCCAATACAACTAGATGCTTTGCAACTACCAAAGGTGATGTTAATTTTGTTCTACCTCTATATTGGTTCTATCACATCCTTTACACTATCGTTATGACCTTTCCAATTTCAAACATTTTATCAAGATTAGATGCATATCAACAGCTTAGACAATTTTGGGGTGAGGTAAGTTGCAAGAATGATTCATTGAGATACTATTAAATTAAATCAGAAAAAAATAAACTTCAAAAAACATGCCAAAATAGTAAATATATAAATTTTCCAGAAATAAAACTTATCTCTTGCCTGGAAGTAGAAGAAAGAGGAGACTACTGCACTTAACCACAGGAATAATGCCACTTGTAATAAGTAAGTTGATGACAATATTAGCTGCAGTCCTTCCAGTATAGCCCAGAGTTGAGGCTTTGCCACAGAAGTGGATAATCTCGGGGAAGATGCTTTGAAAGCAGGTTCAGTTTGTTCATTGGCCCAGCTTGTGTTATCAGTATCAAAATTTCTGAAAGCCAAAATACCAAATTAACAAACACTCATGAGGTCCCTTCAAAGTGCCCTGATCAACTTCCGGTAAATACAAATATGTTAATAAGATTCAAAGCTATATGCAGCCTTTTAAATTAGGATCCAAAAGTAAGAGGATGACAGAACTCTGAACTGAACATATTTTCAGGTAAGCTGTATAAATTTAGCACCACTTCTTTTTCCTTTCAAGAGAAGCATATAAATCAAATAAAAATGAAATAAAAATCGAAGGGGAGCAAATGGTTTCCTATTAGAGCAAAATAATATAATGTAACTATAATTTTCATTCTAGTAATTCACGCCTTAATATAAAGATTGTCAAGCATCTCATTCATATTTTCCTTTTCTTTACAAAATACAAATTTTGTTTTAGGTTAGAAACTTAGATCCTCCATATTAGAAGTTGAGGGTGGCCGTGGTGCAATACTAAGGTTGCTTCATTGTGACCTAGAGGTTGCGGGTTTGAGACATGGAAAGAGCTTACCATTGATGGAAGCACCACCTTTTCATACAAATATTTAAGTGTATTTAGTAAAGGAGCATTTAATCACATTTGATCACAGTAAGCCTGACGCAGGAAATCAAGAATAAGACCTGATGAGCGATAGTTCTTCCCGAAGATGTGAAATGTCATTGTTGATTCCTTTAGAAGACTGTGAAGCAAATTCCATCAGAAGAGCAGAAATAAGGAGTAAATCTACAAGAACCAAATCTAAAGTTACAAAAGACAGAAAATGACATCAAAATGAGAAACACAGGATCACGAGGCATAACAGACAAACATACATGGACCTAACCAAGCCATTCCTGCAGCAAAGAGTGAACCACAGAGCTGTCCCAATGTAGCGCCAGCACCAATAAACCCAAATAATCTTGAACCTGACTGAATTCAAGAAAGTTAATTGTGCAAAACAATTGTATTTGATCCAGTAAATCTTTCAGTCAGAGTCACGGATGAAGTAAATTATCCAGGAATGAAGACAGCGTGCAGCATGATGACCAGGATACACAGAGGTGTCAGGTTGACAATGCTCACTCTCTCTTCTATAATAGAGTATGATTTATGCTTAATTAAAATTAGTAAATTGAAGCTTTAAACATGTTAGGTTAGATTAAGGAAAAAATGGTGCCCAATTACAACATACTGACCTCACTATCCATCACGTCAATTACTCTCGCCCAAGTTGAAGAGATAGTTATAAGATTAAGCAGAGCAACCTGTGAAAACAACATGCATATTTATTTCTTAGGAGGAAACATGAATATTGTAAAAAACAACCAACAATTACAATTCATAATCGATCTTGACAGCAAAGAACGGAAGCAAAAACAATTTTACCCAAAGGAATAAACCAATCCTCACTGAAATGAAAAACCATCCATGTTTTCCCAAGCCACCAGAATTTGCTGGAATGGTTTGGTCAACCATAATCTTCAGCTCCTCCTTTATAGTGGAGTTCACGTGAAACAATCCCTACACAAATTTAAGGTCCAACGTTATGCCTTGAGAGATATCCCATAGACCATATTTAAAGAATGTGATTTTCTGTTTATCCTTACCTTGAAACCGAAAAAGGAACTTCCAGGAGTGGAGAAAAGCCATAGAATAAAGAATACAACAAGAGAAATGCTAAAAAATCGGTGAATCAAGACCAAAGCCTGGAATGGAAGTAGCAAATTAGAGATAATACTTGCAGAGTTCATAATAAAACTGCCAGTACAATAATTATGTCCAGACAACAAAACAACACCACAAGTTGGTAATACAAAAATCTAAATGAAAATTCTTGTTACCATCTATACACAGACACAATGTATCAGTTTGAGTTAACCATTGTCCTCAGACATTTCCGCAATTGTTCTTTGTAAATTTAGTAATGAGACATCCCCAACATTTTATTAGTTTCATTTCGTAGAAGATAATATTTTTCCTAAGTCGATCAGTTGGAAATAGCAAATAACTCAAACATATCTATATACTACACAGTCACAAAAGTCACTCTTACCTCTCACTGGAAGGGGTGTGTGCATATTGCCACATCTAAAAAAGAAGAAACTGTTTCAATATTTTTTAGTTAAAAAGAGAACATGAAAACAATGTTGTTAGGATCGGTAGATTGGTCGTGTTTTCATATTTGCCTCAAGGTTGAGAAGCTCTAAAGAAACTTTAAAAGAGCATTGTGCAGCTTGAAATCAAATATTGAATCAAATGATAGCAAGAAAGGTTAGTTACTCTAAACAAGAAGGAAAGCCAATGGGCAATTTCAGAACAAGAGAGCAATCCTTTTGGTTAAGACTAAGAAGGTTTAAATCATAGTTGTTTTGACTAATAAATAAAACCAAATGATATAATCGCCTTATGGATAGGAAGACTATCATGAAGGAAATAATAGAAGACGTATGTTAAGTGCCAGGAATAATGTACAAATACATCACAAAGACTATAGGTGTACATTAGTGAAAGGCCATGTCCAGTTATGTGAAGTCATATTCTTTATGAAATGTTATGTTATTTGAATATATAAGGTCATATTGCTTCTAGAGAGACATAATCATTCTAAGGACACCAACCTGTAAAGAGTTAGTCACAATCCCAGGAACACAACCATTATTAAACGGTTTATAAAAACTATATAAACCTTCAAGACATCAATTCATTTGGCTAAAATTCCATATCATCCATTTGCACATAATTAGATTGAGAAAACAATCAATCATGAAATAAAATCTCGACCTACATATGTGGAATCAATACTTCGTCTTACTGAAATTCGTCATAAAAGTGTTATCTCCCCATAATTGAAATTGAAAAAGTAATTCAAACCTTTCCTTTAGAAAGGTTCGGCAACGAAAAAATGAGAGTGGAAACTGGGGCAGCAACCAGTGTGAGCAGTAACGATCCAACAAAAAGTCCCGGTAGAGTCCCTAATCCTAATGAAATTGCGCCTTCATCTCTTAAAGGAAGTACCACAAAATATGCACTCAAAATCTGCAAACACAAAATTCATTCAACATTAATCACTCACAACATAAAGATTCATATTATATAAGTGGAATTCAAGAAAAATTGGAACTTACGAAGAAGAAAGAGGAGGCGGAGTAGATGAGTGCAGAGATTTCGTTAGGATGGACTGTTACGAACCATGATATGATTGATTCTATGCGAGATTTACTGATTATCATTGTGGGGTGATTGAATTGACTGGATGATTTGAAAGCATGGAGGGTGGGAGGGAGGAGGAAATTATAGTTGAACTTGATTTGGTCGAGTGAAGAATGAATCTTCAGTTTCAATAGAACTAGAGAGAGGGGAGGTATATTTACTCCATGACCCTCAAACTTCTGTTTATTTTGTAGAAACTGCGTGTTCATTTTTACCTAGAGTTTACAGTGACTTGTATTTTTTATATGAAATATAAAACATTGGTAGGTGAATAATACTAGTACATCGTATCCAAGTGGTGGGATCCGACTGTAGGATCTATGAAAATGAGTTACTGAGATTTGAAACTATTTGTTTTTGATGACGAAGATGATGATCTGAGTTATGGTGGTTATGGTTTGAGGATTGATGTAGTGAGTAGAATAAAGAGAAGATTGTTTGACGAAGAGATTCGTTTGAGAGGAAGATTGAAGACGTAGAAATACACAGACGTATATATATTTTTTTTTTTCTTCAAGAGTAAAAAAAAAACTTTCCACAATTTGATCGATTATAATTAGTAATGTGAAATCTCCAAGTTGGGTCCTAATGGTTTCATTCGTCTAAGCAATACTTTTTAATCATGCTCGAAAAGTACTCATTCATCTAAACAAAACTCTTTTTAACCGTGCTCAAAAAACATCCTGCGTGCATTTAATGTAACTCAATTTATAAAGTCAAACCTTAAAAGTATCGAATAAAATCCTTGCCCCCAAGGGGCAAGAGACCATTAAAGTCGAGTAAAAATAGCAAAAGTATTAATTCGGGTTGGTTTGATACAGTAGCTTTATGGTAAAGAATATATCAACTTTCTAAAAGAGAAATTTTTAATTTTTTTTTGGGTTCGATTAAGTGTGGGTCTTAACTTTTCTTACACAAGAATGGTAATTGAGGAAAATTAGGGATGACTTCTTAACCAATCATGTGGTGTCAGTGTGAGTCTTAACCTTTAAAAGTGAGGTTCTGATTCCATCCCCAAACTATTTAAATTTGTTCATTCAGGTCTTAATGCGATCGAATTCGTTAATGCGAACGTTAAAATCGCAAGCGATGTTAAATTAAATTGAAGATAAATGTTGTACTTTGACAGTTTTACCCTCCAACTTTAAGTCACATGAAAGTCGCATGTAATTTTACCATTCACATTCAATCATGTATAGACTCGTATTTACAAATTTAAATAAGTTAGTGAAATCTCACTTCTGAATATTAAGGACCCATAACAAAACCATGTGAAAATGTTGAAGAGTTCAATTCTAATTATTATTGATGCTATACTAGAAATAGACTAGAGTCAAATTGTGCCAGACTTAGTAGGCGCTCTATGTGAGTGGCAGTCAACTAGCTCTATGTGAGTGGCAGTCAGGTTGGCTCGCCATTAGGCGTGAGCATACCGACCAAATATTATAACAAATGGTAGTCGACTAATTATGGCATCGGACCAGTGGACCACCGCTTACTAAGAAGGGCGATCGATCGACAACATCAGCGAGCGACTCGCCGATGTTACATAACTATGTGGACGATAAAGTAACCACCCGGCGATCACGAAGCCAATCGGCGCACTATTGAAACCGGCGCCGCGTGGCGATAACCGTCAAGATGTGGGCAATAATCTACGAGCAATGCGGAGGAAACCGCTCATGGCGTAGAAAAAATCGCCCACCTATAAATACCTCAGAAGGTGAGCCAGGTAAATCATGACGAAAACCTTATAATTGCTACACTCGTTTTTCACTTAATTCCGGTCACTCTTTCCCTTCAATATCTAACTTTCACGCCGGAGGATAAACCAGGGGAGAGTTCCCGCTTCCTTTTCAGGTATCGGAGCAACCAAAGGACTTGACTGTTGAAAGGCTTCGAACCATCTCCATCAAGGTAATATTTCATTGGTGTCATCTGTGGGAAGGATTTGACATAAAAGCTATGACGGGTCGACAAACTAGAAGTGGAACACGAATTACAGCAACTACGGCGGAATCGGAGTCTGTAGCTCGAGATGACCAACTGCCGCCACTCCCGTACGTTACTCAAACACAATTCAACTCATTGGAAACAAAAATAGAAACTCTTATGGCCCTTTTGCACAAAAAAACTTAAAAAGCAGCTGAGCTAGCTCCAAACTCGTCGGAAAATCACAACGGGCCGCCGAATTTGGTGGAGCATCAAAACACACCACCAAGCATTCAACCAACTGGGATGGGGCAAGGATTCTCTCCGCTGACGCCATACCACAAATGGGACCAGTAGTCACACCCCCGGTGACGGTTTATGGATTGGCAGATCCGCATGAGATGCGAACAATGGTAAGTTTGGAAAAGAAGATGGAAGATATGATGGCGCAAAAGATTGATGATGCCTTGTCAAAAAGAAAGCATTGATGTAGGCAAATGGTTTTAGAAGAGGACCCATTTGCACCAGAAATCATGGCGGCCCCCCTGCCAAAAGGTTTTAAGCAACCAATGATAGAAGCATACGATGGAGTAACAGACCCCTTAGTTCACTTGCGGACTTTTGTAGACTTGATGAGGCTGTATGCGGTGCTAGACTCAGTAATGTGCCGGTCCTTTCCACCAACGTTGAGGAGAGAAGCTTGAGACTGGGTAGCCACTCTCGCTCCGAGGTCTATCAAAACATTTGATGAACTTTCTAGAAGCTTTGTAGCATACTTTTAAGTAGCAAAGGAAGAGAAAACCGCCATCGGCCTAATGGAAGTAGTCCACGAAAAGGATGAATCATTGCAAAGATACTTGGCAAGGTTGAGTGAAAGCCACTCTCGGCGTCAAAGATCTCCAAATGTCTGCTTGCTTTCATGGCTATAATGAATGGTATGCGAAACAGGGCTTTCAAAATGTCTCTCTCAAAAAATCCTCTGGAGTCAATGCATGATTTGTTGAAAAAATGAGATAAGTACATAGACGCAGAAGAGGTAGACATAGTAACCAAAAGCCTGCGGGAAAGAAGGGAGCCAGAGACTCACAAGCTCCAATCTCATGATGACCGAAAGATGGTTGACAAAGGAAAACAAAGAGTTGTACACACAAGTAAAGACAACACCCGAGACCGATCGACTAGACAGAAGTATGAGGATACCAGTATATATACCCTCCTGAACACTCCACGTACAAAAGTGTTGATGGAAATACGAGATATGAAAGACCTCGAATGGCCTAAACCAATGGCCGCGCCTGCCATGAAAAGAGATAAGAGAAAATATTGTTAATTCCATAGAGATCATGGGCATGACACAAAAGATTGTATTCAACTAAAAGAAGAAATCGAACGGTTGTTAAAAAGAGGATCTTTATCCAAGTATGTGAGAAATGATCGCGGTAAAGAGAAAGTAGAGGAACATCTCCAGCCTCGAGCATGAATAATTAATATAATCGTTGCTAGAACAGCAGCATGTGGAGATTCCAACTCTGCTAGAAAGATTTGTGCCTGTTCAACTGGAGTCTGCTCAATACAGAGGAAAGAAAGGTTCGATCAAGACATCATTTTTGGCAAGGAGGACCTGGTAGGTGTGCAACGCCCCCATTATGATGCTCTTGTGGTGGTAGGCGATATTGTAGATTTCGACGTCAGAAGGGTATTGGTTGACGGTGGTAGTGCAGTAGATGTCCTCAGTTGGGATGCCTTTTTGGGCTTAAAAATCTCCCCGAGTCAACTGAAATCACTAAATACTCCCTTGGTGGGTTTTGGAGGAGTTATTGTTGTCCCGGAAGGACTTACCCGATGAGCGTGGTTATTATGACGAGCTTCTTGGTAGTCAAAGCTCCCATGTCTTACAATGCAATATATGGACGACCTATCTTGAATGCTTTGCTCGGCTGTCGCCCACTTATCACCAGGTGTTAAAATTTTCTACCATTAGAGGGATTCGATGTATAAGAGGAGACCGTAACGCCTCTCGAAGGTGCTTTGTTAAAAATTTTCAAATCAGAAATGCTTCAGCGATCTTGATGTTAGACTTCGAGCCACCAATAGAAAAGAAAAACACAGGATGCAGTTGGTACTTATCTTTGTAAATATGGTTAAGACTTTTACTATTTTCCTTTTTATTATTCTAGGGCTCTTGTTGTCTTTCCTCAATGTAATGATTGTTAGTCCTTATAAAGGACATCGCTTTTTCTATTTTCTAGACTTGTTTGTGCTCATTTCTTTTTGTAATGCTGTTTTCTTCGACACGTTTGTAGTCTTAAGAAATGTTTAATGAAAAGCCTAGGCGGCGGCAGATGATGAGGGTACTAAGGAAGGGCCAGCCTAGCTAGGACATCCTGGTGCGCCTACTGAGTCCACCATTTTGGGTAATCTTTTGTGTAACAAATCATCTTGCTCTACGAGCCGTAAAGGAAAAACCAAAAAAAAAAAAAAAAAGCTTGGCGATGAGCAATAAAACCAAAATTTGGTTAATTCTTTAAATTACCTTACAACTAGACGGTAACCACAAAGTGGTCTACTATACAAAAGAGTGCCCAAAAGAAGCTTGGCGGTGAGCAATAAAATCAAGTTTTGGTTAAATCTCTAAATCGCCTTATAGCTAGACGGTAGCCACAAAGTGGTCTACTATACAAAAAGCACCCAAAAGTAGATTGGTGGTGAGCAATAAAACTAAAATTTGGTTAAGTCTCTAAATCGCCTTATAGCTAGACGGTAGCACAAAAGTGGTCTAATATACAAAAAAGCGCCCAAAAGTAGCTCGGCGGTGAGTAATAAAACCAAAATTTGGTTAAGTCTCTAAATCGCCTTATAGCTAGACGGTAGCCACAAAGTGGTCTACTATACAAAAAAGGCCCAAAAGTAACTTGGCGGTGAGCAATAAAACTAAAATTTGGTTAAGTCTCTAAATCGTCTTACAACTAAGGTAGTGACCACAAGGTGGTCTACAAAAAACGCCCTAAAGGCTTAGCACTAAGTAATAAAACCAAAATTTGGTTGAATCTTCTAATCGCTTCAAATAATTTGGATTGTCCAAAATTATACGATAAACTGTTCATCATACTACTTCACACATCGGTAGTCGATTGTGTCACATGGTCGATTAATTGAAAAGATAAATTATTCGCTCAAGCGCTTAGGGGTTGCATTGTAAAACAGAAAATAAAAGTGAGAGCTAAGGAAAATGCCAAAGTCAAGTTATTAAATATAAGTCTAGCCTTATATCTCGGACTAGTGAGACAAAATGTTAATCGAAAAATCAAAAGTCTGTCTAAACAAAAAATAAAGAAAGCGACATGCTAAATTAATCCAACTAAAGAAGCGGCCTGCCTCGCCTTTCGTGAATTGCTCCAAATCTCGTTGTCGAGCCAAGAAACGGGTCAAAACCACGGGGTTGACGCTTGGATGCTCGGTTGATATCCACTCTTTGGTCAATAAAATAGAAGCGCTCATAGACTCGGCTCAAAATGCGCGCATACAAATCTTGCTGGTATTCTGAAGAAGCCGTATAACTCTCCACGGCATCATACCGAGCGTGAGCAAGAGCAGAAGAAGGTTATCAATCTCCTCTTCTTGTTCTTTGACTTGAGCCTTTTGAAACCTCACAAGACTTCCTCAAACTAGAATTCTTCTTTTGCAAATGATGAATTTCCTTGGATTTTCATCCTCGACAACTTCCAAGTCGGTGACCATACGCTTGTGCTCTAACAGAGAATTCTCAAGGTCAAAACACAGCGAGCATAAATCAAAGTATACATGGTTAAATAAACCGCTAACTAAAAAAAGGGGGCGTGTAAATAACTTGCCTTTCTATTGTAGACGGCCAAATCCTTTTCAATATCCTCAATTTTTCTTCTCAATAAACCTCGGACATGTGTGATATAACACAGTTCCGTATGACTTCCATATCTCGCCTAGCATGAGCGGCGGAAAACGCAAGTCGGAAATAGGAGAATCCCTAGCAAATGTGGTCATCGTCCGCATTCATTGGGTCAACACCCCTAGTCAGATCGATGTGGTCATTTCCCATAGCTCTGCCAGCAGACACCAAGGCATTTTTATCGCCTGCCACTCTTTTTGCCTTGGTTGCAGTGTTTCTTCTCTTGGCCTGTCTAGGAGAAGAAGGCCCCTCGTCGTCGGTAGCAAGAGGTACAGAGCCAAGCATGCTCGCCAGATCGAATTTCATTCCTGCATGAGAAACAAAACTCATCAACATCATCATATATAAAAAATTATTATTACAAAGACAACAAAGCAAGTTATAAACACAAAACCTACTAGTAGGATTGAAGAGCCTCATAGATAACATATTCTCCTCCGTTAATATATCGCTCAGCCTAGAAGCAGGAGGGTCTAGACACTCCAATATTTTAACTTAGCTTTCTACAAGAGGGGTCACCTCAAAGAGGCTGTTGAACAGGCGAACCTGAGGATGTCTCCATTTGGTACTAAAAAGAAATTGGCTTTTGGAGTTGAACAAAGAAAAATTGAGACTTCCACCCACAATTGGAATTTCTATAGCGAGGTACTTGCATGCTAATTTTTGAAGTAAGGTAGACATAAGCGTTACATTGGGGCAGGTGATGCAATTCGAAAACACGCCTAAATAAGTCTACGCTAGGCTCCATATGTTTAAACAAACACATGTATAGAAAGTATAAAGCAAGCCTCCAAGCATTTGGGTTCATTTGACTAGGAGTAAAGTGAAATTCATTAAAAATAGAGATAAAGAGTGGGTGAAGTGGAAACCTTAAACCCCCGTCCATACTATCCTTGTATACGGCAATTTCACGAAAGTCTGACTCGGAAAGTTGCTCGATGGGAAAGAGAGCCCTATACACATAGTCATCATAAAGGAAAAATTTTCCAAGCATCCTATTCAATTTTTTTTGTGAACTATAAAGACTACATGCTTTGGGAATCTTAAGTGCAACTATGTTACCAGCCGGACTTCTCTCGATTTCAATATTATCACAAATATGACGGTCAACCAAAGTGTTACCGTCGACCACCCCAAAGGGAGCATTCGACCGACTGCTTCCTGGAGGGCAGTCGACCGCTCCAAAGAGAGCAGTCGACCGCCCAGGAGAGCGATCGACCGCCCTAAGCGATCGATCGATTGCTCCCCATGGGGCGAATCGACCGCTCCCAGATGGGCAGTCGACCATCCCAAGGGAGCAGTCGGCCGGTTGCTTCCAATAGGATGGCCTACCACCCCAAATGAACGGTCAACACTTAAGTGAGATCTACTCGATTCAGGCGAAAAATTTGAAGAAGGTGAATAATTTTCTTGACTATCGGACGAACTTACAACTCTAGGCATTCTCTAAAAAAGAAAAATTAGGGAGGATTGAAGGATTACCTTTGATTGCCCAAGGAAAGTGAGGGACACTATGATGTAGAAAAAGAGGAAAGTGAAATAAATGATCATCACATCCCTTTATATAGAGGTGGTTTTAGAGGGATTTTACCTCTAAAAATTTGAAATCCGATGCGTGAATTTAATTCTAGATGCGATCAAAACCCATTACAATAGCTGAAAAAAAAGAAAGATGAGAGATATTGTAAAAAAAAAATTGAGTAATCGTAATTATTCAAGAGTGGAAGAAAATTTCGTTACCTCTTAATGACAAGAATCTGTAAGAGGTAGAGGAGCTAATGATGTTATACTAAAAATAGACTAGAGTCAAATTGTGCCAGACTTAGTAGGCGCTCTATGTGAGTGGCAATCACCTGATCGCCACTAGGCGGCGAGCGATCATCCAATCATAATAACGAATGGTAGTCGGTCGATTATGGCATCGGACCGGCGGGACACTAGTCATCGAAGAAGGCGATCGATCGACAACATCGCCGTGAACGACTCGGCGATGTTACATAACGATTATGTGGACGATAAAGCAACCGCCCGCGTCCGGCCAACCGGAGCACTATTGAAACCGGCCGCCACGTGACGATAACTGTTAGTACGTGGGCAACAACTGCCAAACAATCTGGAGGAAATCGCACGGCGTGTAGAGGAAAATCGCCCACCTATAAATACCTCATAAGGTGAGCCAGGTAAATCATGACGAAAACCTTATAATTGCTACACTCGTTTTCACTTAATTCGATCACTCTTTCCCCTTCAATATCTAACTTTCACGCCGGAGGATAAACCGGGGGAGAGTTCCCCTCCTCCTTTTCAGGTATCGGAGCAACCAAAGGACTTGATTATTGAAAGGCTTCGAACCATCTCCATCAAGGTAATATTTCAATTATTATTATTATTTTTTGTGCAATTGCATCTATTGTAGATGTTTTTTCTTATATTAATAGACATTCTTAGAGTACAAATGATGGATGATGTAAACCATAATGCATTAACATTTTTTTTTTTTTTTTTTTTTTTTAAATGAAGTTGGTAAGAGAAATAGAAGATCATAAAGGTGTATTATGCTTGGATCAAAATTTAGATTGTGTGATTTTGACAAATCGGTCAATCAAAAATAATAATCAAATAAGTTCGTTGCATTTATATAAACGCCATCACCATAAGAAGTCACACAATATTTTCGCACATATATGTGCTTGAAGTACATTTTTAGTACATTGAACTCGTATAATATAAGTATTTGAACATAAGTAGAAACCAGAAACTAAATTTAAAAGAGAAACTTTAACAAATGTATAACAACATAAAATGTAGACGAAAATACAAAGCTAAAATCGTGTTTTTTACTATGAGGAGAAGAGTCGTGTGAAGAAGTTTCCTGAAGTGGATTTTTTCTCTAAGCAAGCGACATGAACGTATCTTCCAAACTTGTCAACTTGCCTTGCTTCACCTTTTGTGTCTTTCTTGCAGATTTTACATGTTTTGTCCACCCAACCTTCTTCCACATACTGTCCATCCACTGAAATCATAGTAAAAAATCAAAGTATTACAACATTTTTGTATTTTTTTCTACTTAAAATTGAAACCAATATTTTGACAACGCTTTGCGATTCACTAATGGTAAAGTGAACATTCGTACTGACTAAGAAAAATTGTATGGACATTTAGAACTGATAAGCTTTTTAATTTTTTTTTTTCATTTTTGTTTTTGTCGAGTGTCAGTCCAATCTATCAAACATGTAATATGGAAGCCCCCAACCTATTGTGCATTAGTAAATTAGTTTTCAATATTATATTATAATTGTAAAATCAGTTCTCAATGATCAAAATGGGTAAAATATTGGTTAAATCATCTTGTGGACCTGAGTCCAGATGTGCTGTCCTAATGGTCATTCCTCCAATAGAAACTTTACACATCATCAAATAAATAGATTAGTAGATGATTATGGACAATATTTAATGCATTCATACTTACTGTTATTGATGTTGTGTAAAATTTTATTGGGGGACGACTAAAAAGATATGTATTTGGGACACATCTAGACTCCGTAGACCTCACCCGTCTAACTTTATGAAGCTGGGTTTCAAAAATTTAAAGTGAGACAAGTTTCCATGAAGGTTGTGTGATAATTTAACAAAGATTTGAACAATTTTTGTCAATGAGCACTAACAATGTAACAATAATGGAAGGTTGGGGATCAACTTGTACTTTTTCAAAGGCTAGTGAGTAATTTGCTGCTGGAACAGTGGTGAGAACCAATGGTGAGATTTGTCCTCATTATATGCTGTAAATCCAATTGTCAGAGATAATCACATTTTGCAATTTAGGCTTGGATGTGATTAAAAGCAAGTAAAATTTCCTTTTAATTTATTTATTTTGTTTTTAAAGTTACTTTAAATCACCACCAAACATACTTTTTGCCCCTTTGAAATTCCTTAATAAATAAAGTCAAAATATGGGTTAAATTAAAACTCTCAACACACAATGTACTCAAAGTTATTTTCGAATAATCATAACATTAAGGTCGAAAAATGAATGTCCTCACCTTCTACATATGACTTGAAGAAATCTTTGTATGTTCCACCAATCTTCCTTCTTAAAGCTCCATACTGCAAGACATCGAATGTCTGAATTAGGACAAATCACCCTACAATCCCTTTTGTACTATAAACTGCACAAAGAGTGTCCTAGTTTGAAAATATATTAAACTAGACTCTAAAATACTTATATTTTTCTTTACTGCGTCTCCTCACATGATGATTAATTCAATTTTATATACCATATTTAATCATCTCATCTAAAAAGCAGTGTTGGTCGGGGGGGGGGGGGACGTGAGTACCTGTTCCCTACTCATCCTTTCCCCTGATTGCGTTGCTTCTGTAGCTTCTTCCAGGAGTTCAGCATCCTTTGACGATCTTACCTGCGAAAAATCTAATGCTTCGGTCACACTCGAAAACAGGGATTGCTTCTTCTTTTTCTTTGGTTCTTCTTCACTCCCATTCTCTTCCTTAGCAGAAAATATGACAAATTTCAAGGTCCTGCTATTACTATTGTACTTAGAATATTTCTGTAAAATTCCTGTTGCAGGAAGAAGCCCACTTTGTGAAGATGACAAGGGAAGTGCCCTCAGTCCCATCTTTTGCTTCACAAACTCTTTTGAGGAATATTCACTACTCCTTTACACCTTATATGTAGAGAGGGTTTTGAAGAAAAGAAAAAACTTGAGGCTAAATGGGCAATTGAGGGGGGTGGGGTGGGGCCACTAGTGTTCTGCTTTTAAGTGTAGAATTGCATGACTACCACTCACAATTCCTGATGGTGAAGAGGAGAAGACGTGGCCTTTTGGTTGGCTAGTAGAATTGAGAGGCAATTTCTGGCCTTGAAGAACAAACAAAAGACGCAACAAATATATATATATATATATATATATATATATATATATATATATATATATATATATATCTCTCTTTCAATCTAGTCCTTTAGTTTAGTTATCTAATTTTCTACTTGAGAAAATTATAGTTTGGTGCATGTTTGGCTAAACGTTAAAAATTTACTTATTAATCACGTATGTGACTTATAAAATAAATTATTTTTTGTTGGTCAAATTTAAAAATAAAGAATTTTGTTGTAAAATGATAGATAATTATTGATGAGTATTTAATTTTATTACAATATCTAGAAAATAGTTCTACTTACTCTAAAAATCTGTATTTTGATCACTTTGTAACTTTCATTAGAACTATATATATATATAATTTGATCATTATAATGAAATACATCATTCATCTTTGATTATCTCATATTCCTTAAGTTTAGATTGATAAGGGATTTAGTTTTGTTGGTTTAAGTTTTAGTTTGGATTTGTAGATCTTAAATTAAAGTACATAGCAGATTGCATCCAATCTATTTAACAAAAGTGTGGACAATTGAATCATTCATGTGGTGACCGGAAATTTTTTCGTCTTTTAATTTTAAGGAAATAAAATTTTAATTTTCAACGTCATTCTGAAATTACGAAACACAATTTCAAAAATTTTAGTCACGATAATTTTTGCAAATGCTTTTCTTTTATTTTCACATGACGAACATGAAATATATTTTACCACCGAGACTAATTAGATTTTCTTAACCTGAATAATTTTTCTCGAATTAATTTTGGCTTAACTATAGACCAATCATTTAAATAAAAAACCATCTTATGGGCCCACTTTTCGGTCAATTTATTTAGCTTAGTGTCAACCCTTTTTTCCGCTCATTTATTTTCGTGATAATTTCAGACTACAAAAATGTAAAAATAATTTAAAAATATACTATTTAAATAAAAAATCATTTTATAACACATTGGCCCATTTGTTATTTTGTTAATAACAAATGTAACACATTTATTATAACTAAAATAACAAATGTAACAAATGTAACAACCCTTGTTACAAAACTAAAAAAAAAAGATTTTTAGAATAAAAAAACGATGATAGTATTTTAAGAAATAGTTTATTTATTTATTTTCCCAAACTTTATTTTCCCATACTTAGCCCAAAACCGGTCCACCTAACTACTAGAAAATAACCATCCAAATAGTTCTTAATCCCAACCATAATTTAACTCCTAAACATCTCCTAAAACCATGAAATAACCGCTTTTGACCCTCATGTTATCGGCCATTTTCTTCCCATGTTCAACACTTTCTTAACCACCTTGTTACCCACCTTTGGAAGCTAATTTAAGCCAAATCTAACTACTAAAAACGTCCCCATGATTGCCCCCTAAACCTGATGAAAATAGCCCCCCGATTTCCCAACCAAAATTGTTGAAAACCATCCTTTAGGTCCTATATTTACATCAGCTATATTACCCCATGTTTCGTGCCAAAAATCGTCCACTACCTACCCATTATCACACCATCTAACCCACTTGAATTACAGTTGAAATACTCCTAAGAAACCTAGTGAAAACCGTCCACAACACCCTCTCCTAACCTGAAGAAAACCTTTCTCCATTTCCCAGTTTTCAGCCCCTTTTTTTACTCCTTTTGTCTCACATTTCAACCACCAACCTAACTGCTTTTTTCACCTCAAAAGTCCTCAATTTCGTCCCCCATAATCCCTTTTATTTCATTCATTTCAATCCCATATAAACACCAGCAACTCACTCCATTTTCAACCCCAGAAATTCATTAGTAAGTCACCTTTCTTTCCATATTTTCGGCCATCATTAGCAGCTTTACCCTTGCTTCTTCTTCACAAATTTTGCAGCGAAAAGATCACTTAATCACCCTCCAATTTTCATCCTGTAGTGTGCTCTTAGCCTCAAGGAAAATCAACATAGAACTTAAGAAAGAAAACCCACTTTCTCTCTTCAATTTCAACCCAGCAGTAAGTGATTGCTATGTTTTTTCTTTACTTTTTCAATTGCTTTCATCTTCATTTCCAACCACCAAAAGTGCCCAGAAAAGTCGTTGGAATTCCCCTCATCTATCAACCATTATATATAAGTCTTATTCTCTATCTTTCATCACCAAATTTCTGGTCGAGGAGTAAGCTTGTTGCTGTGTTCTAGTCAAAATTCCAGCCACTTTCATCTCCGAAGTTCAGCCCATATTTCTCTGTGTTTCAACTTCCTTTAAATCTTGTGACCATACTATATTTTGGGAGAACAAAAAGGCAAAGGCACATATTTATTTTGAGGAAAATTGCAGTCAATTTCTTTATTCAATTCAACTCAACAAGGCTTTTATTTACAAGGTAGTTTCTTATACTACAATTGTGTTTCATGAATTTTTATGTGGAGAAAATGATATGTAAATGATACGTCATGTTCAATGATAAAGATGGAACATTATGATAGTGATTGAAGGTAATCACTTAAATATGTTAGTGATTGAAGGTAATTACTTATGATTTCATGTGGTGCCAGTTACAAAAAAAAAAATATTGTTCCTATGTATGTTTAAATGAATGGCATGTCGCATTTAATTCCATATATTTTCTCACATGTTAGTATATGTTACTACTAAGAGTTTTTTATGAAATACTCACCCAAAACGAACAAATTTTCAAATTGAAATAGTAGGCGTTGAAGCGATGGCGTAGGCCAGTAAACATGAAGTGAAATTACTTTATTTAAATTAATTTTTTGCGCCGAAATGATCGAGCCAATCATAATGTAACTATTATAATTTAGATGTTGACTTTTTAGTATTTTATCATGCAACGTACATGGAAAACAGGACGTTGGTTTAATTTTCATTTAAATTTTTAAGATAGAATTTGTCTCGTTTTACATTCAAAAATTACAGCTTTCTACCCCTACTTTGAAAAATTATAACTTTCTATACATTAGGAGTTTTTGAGTAAAATCAGTGGGTATAAAAAGTCTTATATGTGCTCTAATGAAAAAAATTAGAATTATTCAAAAATTCCATCGTATGAATTATTATGAATATTTTAGCGGGATGCCCGGGATAGTTTGTCTAGCAACTTCGTCCAATATTTTCACCTACCAAACGACGTAGATAAGGTCTAAAATTTTAACATGTTTTAGTCTATAGTCCAAAGTATCTATTAGTTTAATTTTTGTAATTTTTATAATTCGTTTGGATGGTCAAATAAATTGTGGCGACACCCATCATGCTATATGTAAAAACCTTAAAATGTAGAAGTACATTTTTTTTCCTTGCGTGCTTGTTATCTTTTGCAATAGTTACATTTTTAAAACCATTCAAGGGCACGAAAAATCTATTTGGAGTTGTGAAACATTATTTAAAGAATATTTTAGTGACCCTCTGGGTTGAGAAAATCACGGGCGTTACAATTCATGCATGCAACCTGTCACATTTTCCCATAAAAAAATTTATAAGGTATAGACGCTAACAATGATGTGCATAAGCTGCATATTGCAATACATGTTTGTATTCCTTCTTCTTCTTACTTATTTGCTTTGTTTATAGTAGTTTTCGATCAACTATTCTATTATTTTCTGCCTATTTTTTTAATATGCAGTATATTTTATAAAACTAGTACTTATATATTTGTTTACTAATACACTCATAATATTGTTGCTGCAGAAGAAGCACAACAATACAAATACTAATATCAAAAAACTATTATGTTGAAGTTTAAAAACACACACACACACACACACACACAAGCTAAGCGTATAAATATTCAAGAAGAATATTTTGTTGTTGTCCTTGAAGAAGCACACCTTTATTTTATATTAATATTTTAATAGAATATTACTTGTTCTCGAGAAACATAATTTTATATGATCTAATATTTTATGGATAATAGCATATTTGGTCCTCAATCTTTCAAAAATGTAAGAAACATATCCAAACCTTTAAAAATAGTACCAAATATCTCCAACGTTTGAGAAAATAGATGCGTAGATTCCTGATGACAGAATCTATCCATTTTCTCAGTTAAATGACTCAAGTGGACTTTACTCGTTATTTGACCCAAAATTAAGCCCTTGAAATCAAAAGGGTAAAAGAGTTACACCACTAAAAGAGCTTAAAATAGACACATGAAGTTGCAGCGATGAACTTGACTTTAGTAGTGGTTAAGGTGACTACATGTTGTTTCTTTAAGGACCAAGACACTGCTCCTGAGCTTAACATAAATACATAACCTGAAGTACATTTTCTATTATCCAAGTCCCAACATAATCACTCTCCGTGTGGGCAATCCGTTCCCCACTTCTCTTCTTCTTCTAGAATACACCAAAATCAATGGTTCTCTTCAAATATCTTAATAATCTGCTTGAAAATGAAGTTCTATAGGGCAGTCCATGAATCTACTAATGATGCTTACCATAAACATGACATATGGTCGAGTAGCAGTCAAGTACATAAGAATTCTCACAATCTGCTTATAGAAAATACTGTCTATCCTCACTCCATTTGCATCTTTCATAAGCTTGAATCCAAGAACCATATGATAATTATGAATTGGATTGCATTTGTCCATGCTAAACCTCTCCAACACCTCCTGTGCATTTTTTTTTTTTTTTACCTTTTTACCGATAAAGATGCTATATGCTCTTTGCATCACTTCAATGCCAAGAAAATATCTCATTTTCCAAGATTAGTCATATTGAACTCAAGCATCTTGGACTTCTTAAATTCGGTAAACGTAAACTCATAATTTCCAGTGAATACAAGATCATCAACATAGAGACACACAATCAAAATCTTACATCTTTTTCCATTTTTGATGAATAAAGTATGTTCATGTTTGCAATTTTCAAAACCTTCTTTCACAAAATAGGACTCTATATGACAATACCAAGCTCGAAGGGCTTGCTTAAGTCCATACAAAGCCTTCTTCAATTTGTATACCTTTTGCTCATTCCCTTTCTATTCATAGCCAGGAGGTTGTTCGACAAAAACTTCTTCATTTAATTTACCATGTAAGAAAGCTGATTTTACATCTAACTGGTAGATTGCCTATTCCTTTTGAGCTGGAAGAAAAATCACCTGTCGAAACCCATTTTACCCCCAACCTTTTTTTCTTCAAATGGTAAATATGTTAATTCCCATATATCATTAATCTCTATAGCTTCTATCTCCACATCCATCACTTTTCTCCATTTTGCATTCTTCGCAACATCCTTAAATGAGACATGATCACTTCCTTCATTTTAACCATGTAAATCCTTATCATTTGACTCATCCAAATCATCACCCTCCACATCTTTAGTTGTATTATCATGATGATCAGCTTCGGTGTTTCCTTCTGTATTTCTTCCATTATTGTCCTTTGTGATTGCTTCTTTGTTTCTTTCTTCTAGTCTAAATAATCTACAATGGCTCATTCGTAACTCTTGTACCATTCCCAACCATTTTCTTCTTCAAATATCACATATCTACTCACTATTATCCTTTGTGTGATCGGATCATATAATCTATATGTCTTCGACTCCTCACTAATTCCAAGTAAATACATCTCACACTTTTATTGTCAAGCTTAATCTTCTTACTATCAGGAATATAAACATGTGAAATGCAGCCAAACACTATGAAATAATCCATTAATGGTTTAGATCCCCTCCAAGCTTCTTCTAGAGTCATGTCTTGTGCTGCAAGAGTTGGACTTCTATTTAGAACATAGATAGTCCAATTGGTTTCTTCAGGCCATAAAGTTTTTGGAATCTTCTTCTCTGAAAGCATACTTCGAACCATATTCATAATGGTTTTATTTTTCCTATTCGCAACACCATTCTGTTGGAGAGTATATGCAACTGTCAATTTTCTACCAATGCCATTTTCTTTACAAAAATCTATTAGCTCATGTGATGTGAATTATTTCCCACGATCAGTGTGAAGACATTTTAAATATGAACCTGTTTCTTTCTCAACACGACTCTTATAACTCTTGAAAGTGACAAAAGCTCCCGAATTCTCTACTAGGAAATAAACCCAAGTTTTACGACTAAAGTCATCAATAAAAGTAATAAGGTACATTTTCTTGTTGTGGTTAATTGGTCGATATATGTTGGCATGGACCAATTGTAAAATTTGAAAAGCCCTTCATGTTCTTTCCTTTAGAAAGGAATCTCTTCGTTGTTTTCCTTTTAAGCAGTCTTCACAAACCTTTGAAGGAGCTTTAAGTTGTGGCAGACGATTCACCAATTTCTGTTGTTGGAGAATTTTCAAACCATTGAAGCTTAAATGTCCATATCTGCAATCTGCAATGCCAAAGTCAAGCTTGATCCTTTGTAAGTGAATTCAAATAGATCACTTGTTTTTTTTTTTTTTGTACTTTAGAAAGCAAGATGAACATTCTGTTTGAGGACATCGTAGTCACCATAATTAAACCTCTCCCACGATGATAGATCTTACACTTTCCATGCTGTATGAGAATTGCAAGTCCATTTTCTTGTAGATGTCCAACACTAAGTAGATTATTCTTCAAGTCAGGGACATAGAACAGCTCACTGATGATATGCATAATTCCATTTACTAGCATCCGTATATTGCCTTTTCCTATCACAACCATGCTTGAGTAGTCTCCCAACTTCACATAAGTGCTGAAGCTTTCATATAGCTTGTTGAAAAACTCCTTCTTGCCACACACATGGTTGCTGCAACCTGAGTCAAGAAACCATAATTCTTCTTTGCTAGCTTCCTTGACATCCTCATAGCCCATTAACAACATCTCTCCACAAACCTCAGCATAGTGTAATTTATGTGTCTCCTTGTTTGGACATTTATACTAAAAATGTCCAAGCTTGTGGCAGTTATAGCACTCAATGGTAAGACTTATCAAAGCTTTGTCTACCTCTACCTCGTCACTTTTCTCTAAATCCACCACGACCTCATCCTCTTCCTTCTGATTGATCTGCATAAGTAACTTCCACAACATGGGTATTCATAAGTTGTTCATATACTAGAAGACTACTTTGTAGCTCATCAATGGATAAATTGTTTAGACTGTTAGATTTCTCAATAGAGCACACAACATAGTCGAATTTTGGATTCATAGATCTTAGAATTTTTTCAATGACCAAAACATCTGTCATCTCTTCTAGTCGAATTTTGGATTCATAGATCTTAGAATTTTTTCAATGACCAAAACATCTGTCATCTCTTCTCCATGATTCCTCATCTTGTTGGCTATAGTAAGAGTTTGATCAAAGTAATCATTCACAAATTCTCTTACCTCAAATTCCTTATGAAGAGCTTGTTGTTGTGCACGATGCACCCTTGCAGTCCTCTTTTACTTCTACTTCAAGGAGTCCCAAATACTCTTCATTGTATCCTTATTCAAAATGGTCTCTAGAACTGATCAATCAATGGCTTGGAATAGATAATTCTTAGCCTTCAAATCTTTAAGTTTGGCATCTTCAATCACCTTCCTATGTCCTTCATTGGGTTCTGCTCCTTTAGCTGTAGGAATTCCTTATTCTATCAAGCTCCAATATTTTTTTAGAGTGAAGAAAATTCTCCATGAACACACACCAATGATCATAGTGCCCATCAAGCTTTGGAATTGCTTGTTAGACAAAGCTATTTTTAGATGCCATTTTCTTGCTGCTTCTTAGGTTTCGTTTAGACCTAGATATTGTGCAAAAAACAAGAAATTTGGTAGAACGATATTATTCTATAATGAACAATCTGACATGTAAATAGCGTTACAAAATAACTAAAACTGAGAAAAGTAGCCCACATTTAACAAACCTAGAGACGTGGTAAATAACGAAAGAATAAATCAAATGACAACACATTCCTTAACAATAAGGATTACAAAAATGCAATGTAAGAAATAACTTTAACAAATTTCAATCTAGAATGATGCAACTGCTACAAATAGAAACATAAATAAGGAGGAGACAAGTAAGCACTAATTCATCAGAAGAAGTCTGACATGATTAATTAAATTACGTTAGAATTGAAATTCAAATATGTAAATAACAAAAGAACGTTTTTGTAGCATTTGTATATGTTGAATTTTGGCAAATTTGAGTAGGGTTTTTCTGTGTAAAATAATAGAAAAGAGGTATTTGGAAAAGTGAAGTTTCACTTTCACACTACCCACAGGGCCGGTTCTGACATTTCCGGGGCCTGAGGTGAAGTTCAGGAATTAGCCCCCCCACCCACCACCCCAGTGGACCCCCAAATTGTATTATGCATTTAACATCCACAAGGCTTCAACTATTCCTAATAAGTCAATAAAAAAAGTTGCGAGGGATACCATTGCTTACTTGAGAGTGAGATTTGAGCGGCTATTATGAAATGACAAATGTAAAAAACCAACTTCTTCTTCAATGAAAAGTTTATCTTCCCGTTCGCTAACCTGCATAGAACAAAAAATTTAAAACTAATATCAGTGAACTGATCCACCTAGATTTCAATAAAAAGTACCCATAAAGATTTCAAAATGTCAAGCAATCAAACAACCTGAAACGAACTAAAATTAATGGAAGTGTCTGTATTTTTAGTGAATGTTTTAGACCATCAAGCCAAGGCAGGGAAGACATAACATCTATAATTTGGGCATTCTAAACGAACTAAAATCAATTATTGTCTCAGTCCTTAACGAAGAGGATGGTAAAAATGCAATATTGTATACAAACAAAGCATTCAATTCCTAATTTCCCAAATGAGAAAACTGTATACAATATACATACAGGCCGATCCCCCCAAAACAGAGCCTTCAATTCCTATTGAACTACTTGCCTTGTTTACTATTCTTGGCAATAGACAGCTCACAGCTATTGATCATATCTGATTTCTTAAATCTCACTTGTATTCATAAAATAAAAAATGAAATCTATCATCTGTGTAATGATTTTCAGAATTCCTACATACCTTAAATAGTTAATTAACTATATATGTTATATATATAAACTATACCACAGAGAGAGAAAATCATAGTAAGAAGTCAAATGTGCCAAATGGCATTCTCTTATCCAGTTATCCCTACTTGTTTTTACTCATTTGTTCTTCATTCCATTTCTTTGCATACGCAGGTAACGCAGTACAAACAAATTTGGTCCATGAAATTTGCTCAAAATCACAAAAATCCGTCTGTTTATTTGAAGATTTTAAAAGGACAACATGGTGCCAGCCTTCTAGATTTAGGGCAATCAGCCAATCATTAATCATTATTCGTAGTCGTAACATCACAATTGCACAAACTTCGGCCATTCAATTTCAAGCATTTTTGAAAGTGAATAATCTTATCTCAAAACAAAACAATACTTCGATAAAAAAGAGATTATTTTCGCGATTTGAAGGATACATATAACTCCATAAACACCATCCTCTTTCCTCTTTCGCGATTTGAAAAAACTTCGCAGGTAGTCTCGTAGAAGCTTGGCGGGCGCGTTGATGGTAGTAGGCCATAGGCTGCTATCTTTCTTCCAGTGACTGAGGTCTGAGGGTTTTTCTTGTTGGACTTGGTTTGTGGGTATTATTGGGCTTTGTTTTTTTTTTAAACTTTAGATTAGTTTTTGGGCTTTGGGCATTGGCAGCCAAAACTGCTGTGTTTAATAATTTTTTTTCCAAATTGGGCCCCCTTTGGTTTTGGGCTCGAGGCGGTCGCCTCAATCGCCTCGGCCCAAAATCGGGCCTGACTACCCAAACAATTGGGAACTTTTTGGAGGCAAAAAATAAAATAATGTCAAATAAATACTGGTTTATTTTCCAAATATATGGTAAAATTATTATGAGTTTATAGAGTATTATGCTAAGAAATTTAGATAATGCAATGTATGTAAAGGAGTAATTTGATATATTGGTATTTTTCGGTGGTTTTAGGTTGTGATTTTGGGTTGGGATAGTCGTGTTTGCATTTTTGGACGTGGAATGGTAGAATTTGGTGTAGATGTCATTAACTGTGGCTGTGGGTGGTGGAGCCGACACCGTTGCAGGTGGGTGGTGGCAGCCGTGGGTTTGGAGCTGGAGAAGAAGCTATGGGAATTTGGGAAGGTTTCAGTATAGTTTTGTGATTTTTATTTTTTTTTTCATTTTTTTTTTCTAAATTTCAAGCTCTTTTAGTGGTTTGATGCTTTTACCTTATTAATTTTGAGCACTTAATTTTGGGTCAATAATGCGTGAAGTCCACTTGAGTTAGATAACAGATAAAATGGACGGATTCTGTTATCAGGATCTACCATGCATATTTCTTCAAATGTTAAAAATGTCTCGTCCTAATTCAGTCTTGATCTTTTCCAAGAAAGGATAATTCTTGTGAGCTACTAAAACTCTATCTCTGAGTGTCGGCTTTACTACCAAATTTGCTATCAATGCTGATGCTTGCATTGGCGGCTCTAAAACATTAATTCTCAAATTCTCAAAGTCCTTGATGAGATTATCTCGTGTAGTGCAGTTCTATGTAGTCCTTTACTAATTCCAACTACAATTGTTATATCATATTCAACTCCTTTTGGGTGAAGAAGTACTTGAGACTCTTATTGACGGTGTAAATCTTACACTTGCTTCCATAAAAGGTAATGGCACCTAATTTTCAAAGCATGAAGTACCACCACAAGTTCAAGATCATGAGTCGGATAATTATGCTCGGTGCAGCCAAAATTCATGTTTCTTGAATTTGGCATACAACTTTTCCCTCCGCAAAGTCTCCAACTCTATCCTCATGCTCTTCATGTTGGGAATTTTTTGAATATATCAAAATGTCGTCAATGAACACAATAACAAACCGATCTAAGTACGATAAAATACTAGGTTCATCAAATCCATAAATACCGTAGGAGCATACGTCAGTCCAAAGGGCATTACTATAAATTCATAATGCCTATAGCGAGTTCGAAATGCTGACTTTTGTACGTCCAATGGCTTGATATTCAGTTAATGATAGCCCAACCTCAAGTCGATCTTTGAAAACACCGAAACTCCCTTCAATTGATCAAACAATTCCTCAATTCTCAGAAGGGGATACTTATTTTTTTATCATCAACTTATTCATCTCACGATAGTCGATACACATCTTTATCGACCCATCTTTCTTCACAAAGAGAACTGGGGCTCTCCCAAGAAAAACACTTAGTCTGATAAACCCTTTATCCAATAGCTCTTCCAATTATATTTTGAACTCTTGCAATTCTTTCGGTGCCATCCGATACGGAGCCTTTGACATGGGTGCAGCTCTACGTATCAGATCTATCGTGAATTCCACTTGCCTATTAGGCGGGATACCTACTAAGTCATCTAGAAACACGTCGGCGAACTCTTGAACCAATAGCACATTATCTACTAATACTTCATCAGATGAAGTGCTGGTGAGATTGACAAGAAACCCTTGACAATCTCACTTCTTTAGAAACTTCTCTGCCTACAAAACTGAGATGAGGCATGGAAGTGTTTTAATCTTTGACACATAAAATTTGAACTATTTCTCTTCTAGTCTTTGAAAGATTATTTCCTTCTCAAAACTTATGATGATAGTGCGATTACTACCCAACCAATCCATTCCAATCTCTCATATTTATAACATGCAGGCCCACTTTAATAGCAACCCATCAAAATCTATTTTCACTTCCCTAACTCTCTTATAAGTATCTATGGTTTCTCCCGATGGTTTACTACCTTCTTGTACACTATCGATTTTCTGACCAGTGATATTAATCTTAGCTATACATGCACCATATAAAAGATATATTTAGCCATTTGAGCGGTCTGCGATTTGATCCTTTAACCTCCACTTTTAGAAAAAATTATAAGCACACAATTAAAGCCAACATCTTGTTGTCACAAACCTATAGTTCATTGCCCTAATATGTGCTGCCCTATGGGTACCGACATGATGGCCAATCAACCACTCGGGATCCGAAGCAAACTAAATGTAATAATTTCTTACCACCTCGGCACGTTCTAGATCGTACTCACTTGGTAGAACCATGTCTGGAATACCAATTATGAGGAGTCCGATCAAGTAGATTTCTATTATCTTTTAAGTTAATTCCGAAGACTAAAATAAATTTTTATAAAATTTACTCACATTTTCAAAACATTTATGGTGCAAAAATTAATATCCACATTAAAATTCCAACTCAACGTAACATTTTATCATAAATATTTCATAAATATAAGTTTCATTTATCATACTTAGCAACATAAAAAAATTTAATTAAACTTTCTTTACCTCAGAGTTGGTGTAGCGAGGGGATGGCGAGTAGCGATACTTAAAATCTAAATCTTAACTTCTAAAATTTTATCATGACATAATAAAATAAAGTCAATACAGAATAAAATAAAATTTTAAAATTTATGCGAGTCTACAGAAAAGTAAAACCGCTCTCTGATACCAAGCTGTAACGCTCCGATTTTTCTCAACCCGAAAGGTCACGAAAATAGTCTTTAAATAATGTTTGGCAACTCTACATAGGTTTCTCGTGCCCTTGAATGGTTTTAAAACTGTAACTATTGTGAAAAATAACAAGCGCGCAAGGAAAATAAATTTACTTCTAAATTTTAAGGTAAAAACCTATAGTGTGAATGGTGTCACCATAATTTATTTAACCACCCAAATGTACTTCAAAAATTTCAAGATTTGAACTGTAGATACTGGGGACCTTGGACTAGGCTATGTTAAAATGTCAGATCTTAACTACGTCATTTGGTAGGCAAAAAAGTTAGCCAAAATTTCTTGAAAAACTATCCCGAGTGCCTTAAGGCAATCCGTTAAATATTTATAATAAATTCATACGATGAAATTTTTGAGTGAATCTAATTCTTCTATTAGAAAATATATACAACTTTCTATAACCACTAATTTCACCCAAAAACTCCAAATACATAGAGAGTTATGAGTTTTTAAAGTAGGGACAGAAAACATAAATTTGAGAATGTAAAACAAGGCAATTTCTACTTAAAAAATTGAAATGACAACTAAACCAACATCTCATTTTTCCTCGTACTTTACATAATTAAATACTGTAAAACCAACATCTAAATTATGATGTTTACATCATGATTGACTCGATCACCTTGATGCCAAAACTTAGTTTAAATAAAATAAGTCCACTTGATGATCGCTAACCTACGCCATCACTTAGTAAAAACATATACTAACGTGTGAGAAAAAAATATAAAATTAAATTGCGACATGCCGAACATTTAAAACTTACATAGGAACACATTAGGTAACTGGCACCACATGAAACTTAAAAGTGATTACGTAGCTTTAGTCACTAACATACATATGTGATTATCTTCAATCGCTATCATAAAGTTCCGACTTTGACATTAAGCATGGCAATCAATTTACATAATATTTTCTCAATTTAAAATCATGGAATTAAAATCAGTAGTACAAGAAACTACCTCTCAAGAAGAATTTCTATTGATTTGTGGATTAAAATGGCTCTTTATTTAGTCACTGTTGAAGCCAGATTTCTTGATAGAAAAGATAGGAAAAGGTGACAACAATTGGAGCTTTGTTGCTATAACTTTGTGGCTGAAAATGGAATGCAAAGAGGGGTAACTTGCTTGATGAAAATGGTGAAGAAAAAACATGATTAAGCTGCTGGAAATTATAGAAGAAAAACTTGAGAATGCTGCCTTTATTTTCTTGGAACGAAAACTGGAAGTCATGTTGTGATTTTGCTGAAAAATGTGAAGAAGAAGAATGGCCAAAACTCTTACTGCTTGGGGTCGAAATTTGAGTAACAAAAGAGGAAAATGTGACTTCTAAGTTGGATGAAAAATGAGAGGAACTTAGGGTATTTTTTGAAAACTTTTGTGGCTGAAATTGAAGGGAGAGTTAGGGCTAATGGGGACCGAATTCTGGGAGAGAAAGTATCTATTATTTGCTGTAAAATATTTTGAATAATAACAAAGCTGCTGGCCAAAATTGATGAAGGAAGAAAAAAAAAAGAATTGCAGAAATTTTTGTTGTGACTAAAATGACGGACTTTGAAGGCTTTTAGCTGGCCGAAAATGGATGAAATTGGGGCAGTTTTTGATGGAAAAATATGTGTTATATATATTTTTTTATATCTTGGCTCTCTTAATTAATATAACTGATTTTTAATGATAAAAGAGCGGTCAATGTTTTCGTTTTTGACTAGTCTAGATAACGCCAGTTTTGACTGACTGGATTGATAAGCAGATTATTTTTTCAGATCATTAAAGCTGCAATTTTATTCTATTTTTATACTTGATATATTCTGACTTCATGAATATTATTGACAGCTCTTTTTGTAAGTTAAAGAATCTTTTCTTATTCTCTTAGATTTCTTTATGAAGGAAATATTTAGTTTCCTAAATGCTTTCCTTCTACAAATTTAAGAATATCTTTCTATATATTCTTTCCTACTAATTTTCTTACCATTCTTGTTGCAGATTTTTAGGTAAGAAATAATTCCTAAATTGATTTCTACTTTAACTATAAGTAAGAGTAGAAATCAATAAGAAATTAAGGCTTTGAAAATATTTTTGTGTTTTTGTTCCATAAGCTTCAAACCGCCCGAATCCATTCAAGGTGAACAAGACATGTCGCTTCTTTGATTAAGTTTTCAAAGGCAGCGAGTTCTTTAAGACATTGAAGAATAGGGCTTTGAAAAATAATTTTAGCTCTTGTTTTCTCCAAGCACAAATCGCCGAATTCATTGGGGGAAAAACAAGACTCGATGCTTCATTGATTCAATTTTCAAAGCAAAAAGGTTTTCTTCAAACTCATTGAAGAATCAAAAACAAATTGGTGCTCAAGAAACAATTCTATATCTTGTTCAAGCTACTTGGCGTAAAGTTAAGAACGGGGGTTCTTAATCCAAGTGGTGGTTGCGGTCAAATACAATAGGAAAGTGGCGATAAAGTCAAGACCGGCAGGTTTGATTCCACTTCATCAACAAATCAGAAGAAGAAGTATCACATGGAGTTGATCTGTTTACTTTTGATTGTTATTTTGTTAATTTTGCGAAATTACAAAAACCGATACTATTGTATTTTTTAACAAGATTATTAGTGGATTGTTTTTACGCTTGGCATGGGGGCCCGTGGATGTTTCCCTTCGGGGTTTACCACGCTACATCTTGTGTTCGTATTTAATCCTTTAGTTTTCGCACTTAACAAGATTAGGTAAATGAATACTATTGTGCAAGTCAGAATTGTTATCTTTATCACTTGCCAGTTCTGACTGCGTTTTGTCTACTGCTTGTTTAATTAAGATTAAAATTCGTTTTAATTTAATTAATCTAGGTTTTAGAACTTTCAGGTTTCTTTAGCAAAAAGGGGAAGAAAATGATTGGTTTATGAATTGGAAGAGAGGGGCTGGAAGTAGAGCTGTTTTGTGCTGAATAATGGGTAGTTTTAGAGAACATGGGGACGGTTTCCATCTGGTTTTAGGGGGGATTTTCAGCCTGTTTGGGAGGAACATCTTGGCACGGTTTTTGGCAGCTTGGGGGGAGGGCTTGGGACGTTTTCTGATGAAGAGATGGTAGGTAGTTTAGCTGAAATTAATTAGTTGAAGATGTGAGGGAAATGGGTAGGTAATGGGCTGAAGTAAGGGAAGATCTTGGGTAGTTAAGTGTTTGGGTTTTATGGACTGTTTGGGGGTTGATTTATGGCAAGGATAAGGGACCATTTGGTGGTGCTTCTCTAGTGCTTAGGTGGACTGGGTTTGGACTAAAATAATGGGAAATAAATGGACTGAAATTGGATCGAAACTAAGGTAAATAAATGGACCTAAATTTAGGCCGAGGAAATGTTTAAATCTTTGCTCGATTTCAAATTGAACATTTGGCCTAAAAATCTAAGAATTCAACTAGACCAAAATTTATCCGGTGCATGAAATTTTTTTAAAAGGTTTGGTGATATTTAATATTTCATAATCGTCAAATCAAATATATGACAAGCACGTGAAAAAAAAATTCTAATGCAACTAAAATGTTTAAAACGTAGTTGGAAGTTCATAGCGACGCCGAAAGTTAAAATTTATTTTTGTGAAATTTTAAAAGCCAATTTTTTTTTTCCGGTAACTATAGAGACAAACAAGGGTATGCTAAGCAACACAATCACCACGAAGTCTTACATACTACCAAATTCTGCACCCATTAAATGTCCACCAGAACACAAGTTCACAAAGATCAAAGAAGTGCAATCTAGTTAGTGTAATTCATACCATTAACAATATTTCATATCATTTCATGTTATAATCTCAATTTCTTTATGGCTTCACTACTATCTTCACTAATTTAAATAACCTTGTATCAAACACAGCAAAAGTCCTTTTGGATAAAAGCATCACAGTAATTGAGATACCCGAATCTGTGGTATATGACTTGCAACAACTGCAACAAAGTTGCCTAACCACCCCCATTTTAGCCATAACTACCCGTGCTTTCACCCCCAAAAACAATCTCTCAACCCCAGAAAACACTCCATTATCCACCCAAAGACTGCCTTTAATCCATACCAACCCCCATTTCCTTCCCCCTTTCTCTCTCTCATTTTTCCAGCCAAATGGTAGTTAATTAATCCCCCTACTTTTCCTGTGGGAATGGTGCTGAATGGCCGCGTGACCCGGCCAATTTTTCAAAATGGCCATTGACCAATTTTGGTGTGTAAATTACCAAATATAACCCTGCCTTCTTCCCCACTTATAACCATTTCAAACGATTTCAAATTCATTTGTCTGTGAAAAAGAGAAGATTCCAAGGTTAGAATCCAACCCATTTCAATGTTAGATTTCAATGTTAGAATCCAACCCATTTCAATGTTAGAATCCAACCTATTTCATTTATGTAAGAAATTTCATTTCAAAGTAGAAATTCATCATTCTTCATCTTTTTCTTTTAATTCACGGTAGAAATTGTGGATTTTGTAGTATAAATCATGAAAAAATGTATAAACCTGAGTATGAATCATGATTTTTACTTTAAATTCTTGCAAATCTGAGTTGATTTGGATGGATTAATTGAAAAAATCAGTCATAATGGTATAAATCTGTGTTAACAGACTATATCTGCTGTTAACGATTTATAGTGCATTAACACACTGATAACGAGACCGGGGTGCGTTAACACACCGACAAATTTGTTAACGACTTAGGGTCTACATTATGGTCGATTAACGAGACCATCTCGTTAACCGACACATTAATGTATGGTCTCGTTAATCGATGGTTTGTTAACTGATGTTATAAAGTAAGAGTATTTTAGTCTATTCTACTTAAAAGAGGCCTTTAAAACTTATTTGTTATAAGTTAGGCTCTTCTGCGATTCCGAGCGTTTGACAAGGCCATTTCAAAAACTCACCCCACTTTTCCTTCCAGTTTTCGGCCCCAACAACAAGTCTAGATACCATATTTTGTTCTTCCAATTTTCGGTCATTTACTGCCTCATTTTCCCTTAAAAATCAGCCACAAGAAATGTTCTAGAAGTTCCCTCTAAATCCCTTCCCTCTCGCTCCCTCAGCTCTCATTCCCTCCCTAAATTCCATCACTTTACTTCACTCATTTTCCCCATTCCACTCTAGATTTTTGACCAATATAATTCCAGCCAACTTGTTCTTTTTCTTCTCTCCATTTTCAGCCACCTTATATCAATTGCTCCCAAAAATTCAAGCAAAAACTCCTCTTTCCTCTCTCCAAATTTTTGGCCATAAGCTCCTTTTTTCCTTCCAACATTTCAGCCCAAAGAAATCCCAGATTCTTTCCTATCTCTCTCTAAAAATTGGCCCTACTCTCCTCAATTACACCAACCAAAAATGCCTACAAAACACACCCTCGTAGACACAAATTCACAACAAAGAAAGGTGAACATGCGGAGACTTTTGGGAAAGCGCGATAAGAATTAATTCCACTATATCAACTCTAAGAAGAACTTGATTTGAGTTAGTTTTTTTATTGAAATTTTATGCACATGTATCCATAATTTTTAAACGAGAAAATCATATGTTACCGTATTTGACATGTTAATTATTCTGACATTGCTATTCCTAGACCATAGTCATGAATTGCTCTAGCATGAAATTGGAATGTCTATTTTGGAAACGATATGTTGGTGATTGAAGGTAATCACCTAGAATGAATTGTGATTTAAGATAATCACTTGAAAAGAAGGAAGAACCGGTTTCTATGAATGTGTGTTTCCTGTGATTTTCAACGCTTGGCATGTCACGTATGTGTTTATACGTAATTTTCTCACTTAAACGTATAATTACTGCGAAGTATTTCTTTGAAATGCTCAAGCCCCCAAAAATAAATTTACTTTCCATATTGAAAGGCTTGGCCCAAAAATAAATTCACTTTCTAGATTGAAAGGCTTGGCAGAAGTTCGACGGCAAAAGGGTAGCAATGAAAACATATATGTTTATTTATGATTATGGCATCTATAAAATCAAGCCTTTAGATGTACATTATTTGTCAAGTATTTGATTAGATAAACATTGTGTAAGAATCGCACGCCGACCCTAGACTTATGTAAATTATCAATTTGAAACTAAGTATGAAACTCTAGTTTATGTGTTGAAAATTTCAATTTCTGCCCCTGTTTTCAAAATAGTATATGTCTTGTGTACTTCAAGTTTATTAGTGATATGAGTGGTGTTCGATAGGTTGATAAGTTTTCCGTTAGTCAAATATAGTATCACCTTAAAATCACGCCGGATGAATTAATTATGACTATTTTCCCGGGCTGCGCTGAATGTACCCGAGGTACAGTTTTTAGGTAACTTTGGTCACTTATTTCACATACCAAATGACTTAATAAAATTTTGAATTTTTTATATGTTGTTCCTTAAAGTGTTAAGTAGTTATTGGTCAAAAATCATAATTTTTTGAGCATGTTAGATTGGTCAAATAATTTTTTGCGACATCTAGTGTCACTATTAAAATTGAGAGTATTAGGGGCACCAAATTAGGGGCAAAATATGTTATGCGCCCCTAATAATAATTTATTAGGAGCAGAAGTCTGTTTGGTCTCTATTAACACTAATTAGGGTGGATAAAAAGGCCCCTAATATCTTCATTAGGGGTGGAAGTTTATTTGACATCTATTAACATTAATTAGGGCGGATAAAAAGACCCAAAATATTTTCCAAAAATTTTCCCCTTGAAAGTGAAATTTTTCGCTAAAAATTTGCAATTATTGTAATTAGGGGGAAAAAAATAAACGCTTCTAATAAGGTTTTATTTTATTTTATTTTTAAATTTTTTAACCCCAAAAACCTAAAATAATGCCCACATCTCTCTCTCTCTATGGATACCACACCAGCCGTCTCTACCTTCTCATATTTTTCAAAAAAAATTTGTTTTTTACATTGATTTCATCTTCCCCGACTCTTTTACAATTACAATATTCTAAATTTTGAAGTACAGAAAGACGATTCCAAAACTTGAGAAAGAGGTATGTGTTTCTTAGTTTTATTGTAATTCTACTTTTAAGATTGAATCATGAGGATGAGGTTGTGTTGTATGTTTGTATATGCAATAAAGAATTCATATGTAGTTTTTCTTTAATGTTGAAGCCCATTTCTGTTCAGAACTAGCTAGCAACCATTCTGTACAAAACTAACATATGAATATTTCCAAGTCATGCATCTAAATATGGTTGATCCCACTAAACAATCTGGATAAAATGCTATAGAACATTTCTCAAAGTTTTGCTCAATTTTTACGATAAACCTCTAATTAAGGAGATGATATATTTAATATTAATTGTCTGAGTACAAATTAAAAATCAGAAAAAGTAGACACTTCACATACAAAACCTAGTATTTGCCTATCTGGAAAATGTGCAAATTATGCATATTCCTTCTATCCTTCGTCCGTCTTGTGTAGTTGCAACACCAAAGGCCGCCTTGTAACAATCCCTGCACAGAGCAAAAGTACCAAGACACTACTGATGAAATTCGCATTTTGAAAATTCAATTTCTATTTTGTGAATTATAATGAGTAGTAAGAAATTAAAGTAACTAACCAGATCCTCGTGGAAGAAAATGTCGCCCTACTATCCTCTCCAACACAGACGACTTTCCTAAACTCTGGTTCCATCCAAACCCCAGAAAGAAACAAAAGAACAAAAAACAAATCATGCATAATACTGAATCAAACACATTAATACATCCTACAGCTGGAATCTAGTTCAAAGCATCTATTTGTTCATAGATTAATCATTTCTCTTTTAACATGAGTGAGTTTTCATGTTTATCCAAATATATTAAACACCACAAGTAAAGATTATAGTATTCGAATTTTTTTAAGATAAAAAATCAAAATGAATACACATGGTACCCGCTTAACTTCTAGACGAGATGGTTAATAGAAATAAAGCAACTAACTCTAGACATGTTCCCAAAACCACTGCATATACTCATGTTCTCTATATAGTGTTGCTGCTGTGTCACAATATTTATGTGAGGTTGAAATTGCATATGAATTGTTTTATTAAATCTCCTATGCTTTTTTGGTCTAAAGGTTAAAAGGACATCAAACTACTATTTTCCATTTTACATCACATTGAAACTAATAGGTTTAGGCAGCCTACTCTTTCAGTCATTTGAATTTGCTTCCAAGGCTTATGCATTGTTCATCATACTACTTATTTGTGTTTGATTGGTAAGTTAGTTTGAGAAACATGTTGCTTTTATGTATATATGGATATATATAGATATGTTTTAATTTTATTTATATTTTGTGATAAAGAAAGTGATTTTCTTATACAGTGGAAAGTTTGTTACGTTGCTCAATACTAAAAATGTTAAAGTTTGTGCGTGATGTGTTGATTTTGGAGTAGTATATGGACAAAAGTTGGGTACATTTAGACCGTAAATCAGATGAATATAGAGATAAGTTGAAATTATTTTTGAATAAAGCTTTTGCTAGATCTACTCAGAAAGATAAGATCATATGCCCTTATAAGAAATGCAGCAACTCTTATTTCAATGATAGAATTACTGTTGGAGGTCATCTTTTATGGCATGGAATTTATTCCCTTTATATGACAACTCATTGGACACATCATGGAGAACCGTATATAGATTAGGCTAATGAAATTCAACCTTATATCAATCTAGTTGATAATATGGAAACGAATATTAATGACGAATGAGGGGGAGCCTGAACTCCTTAATGAAACATTTGTGCAACCCTTGAAGGTCAAACTCCCGAGGCAGAACATTTTTACAAATTACTGGATGAAGCTAATAAGGAGTTGTATCCTGGTAGTAAGGATAAGAAATTAGATGCAATTGTAAAATTGTACCATATCAAGTGTTTGGGAAATGTGAGCCATACGACTTTCTCCATGTTTCTGGAGGCATTTAAAGATATGTTTCTTGAAGGAAATTGTATGCCAAAGTCAACTGCACAAGCCATGAAAATTATTGATGATTTGGGTCTCAGTTATGAAAAGATCGATGCTTGTCCAAATGACTGCATGTTATTCTTATTCTGGAAAGATACATCACACATGAATGTGTGCTCTCGTTGTGGTACTTCAAGATACAAAGTCGATAAAGGAGACGACAGTGTTAGTAAGCAAGTATCAGCTAAAGTGCTTTGCTTTGCTATTTTCTACTAATTCCTAGATTGAAGATGTGGTATATGTCAAAGTATAGAGGAGAACATATGAGATGGCATTCAAGAGGTTGTTCCAATGATGGATTCATGAGGGATCTAGCCAATTCTCTAGCTTGGAAAAATTTAGATTCTCTATACCCGGATTTTGCGTCAGAAATTTGCAATGTGAGTTTAGGACTCGCATGTGATGGGTTCAATCCTTTTTCAAACATGAGTAGTAAACATTACACTTGGACCGTCATAATCCCAGTGTATAATTTTTTTCCGTGGATGTATATGAAGTAGTCTTATTTGTTTATGTCTTTGTTAATTCTAGGACCTCATGAACATGGAAATGACATTGACGTGTCTATGCAACCGTTGGTGGATAAATTAAAAGAGTTGTGGAAGGTTGGCACCAGCACGCATGAAGTGTTTTCTAATCAAACATTCAATATGAGGGCAACTATTTTGTGGACTATTAATAACTTACTTGCATATGCTAACATGTCGGGATGGAGTACGTCGGGAAAGCTTGCATGTCTGCATTGTAATTACCAAACATGTTCGGTACGCTTACCAAATTGTAAAAAGCAAGGTTATTTGGGTCATCGAAGATTTTTGCCAATCACATATAGGTTTAGAAATGATTCAAATTTATTTGATGGCAAGCGTGAGAATGATTTAGCACCCAAACCATTGACTGGAATGGAGTCTTTAAGACAGTATCCACTTTGAGATTCACATTTGGTAAAATGCCAACTACATAGCCTATAATTGGACAATAAAAGCGAAGGACTTCTAATGCTACAAGAGAACCAAGAATTACTGGACCATGGAAGAAGAAAAACATATTTTTCACTCTACCTTATTAGCAACATCTTTTGATATGACATAATATCGATGTAATGCATTTGGAGAAAAATGTAAGCGAAAATATTTTAGGGACATTACTTGGTACCTCGAAAAAGGAGAAAGATGGACTTGAAGCTCGAGATGACCTAGAAATTTTAAAAATAAGAAAAGCACTCCAGCCCATTCATGAAAAAATCGGACATACATTTCTCCAGCAATATTCTTCATGACCAATGAAGAAAAAATGTTATTCTGCAAAGTGTTGACGAAGGTGCGTGTTTCTGATTCTCGGCATGTGGCTGTGAAGAAGAAAATGATTCAAGGTTTGAAAAGTCACGGCCATCATGTCATTATGCAACACTTGTTCCCGCTTGCAATCAAACGAGTTTTACCTAGACCCATCATTCTTGTATTGCTTGAGTTGTGTGCCATCTTCAGACAACTATGTAGTAAGAAGCAACATGTTGCATCGATCAACCAATTGAAATAAAGGGTGGTATTAGCCTTATGTCAAATGGAGAAAACCCACCTTCCTTCTTCACCATATATGTTCACTTAATAATTCATTTAGCTGATGAGGCTGCCATTGCTGGACGAGTTCAATATTGTTGGATATATCCCATTGAAAGGTAATCAAATATTTCGTTATAACATTCTTAGTTATTTCTAATATTTTTAATTTTTAGTAATCATTTTATTGTTATGTTCTGTAAAGCCATTTTCAAACATTAAAAAGATATGACCGCAACAAGAGTTATCCTGAAGGAAGTATTGCGGTAGAATATCTTGCAGAAGAGTATGTGTCTTTTTGCTCAATGTACCTAAAAGGAGTTGAGACCCGTTGTACTCGACATGGTCGAAATGATGATATCTCTTTACCTTGTGATATCGGTGGAGGCTTATCAATATTTGAAAAATCGTGTCATCATTTGGGTAGATGTATGGAGATTGATCTTCAAAAAACAGTTTGGGAAAAATGTCGCACTCATGTCCTATTCAACTACAGCGAAGTGGCTGCTTTTCTAGAGTAAGATCATTATGTTTAATATTAATTGTAACTTTTAACTTTCGGTAATTCAAACTGAGGATTCATTCATCTTGTTTTGACTTGTATTATGATAGTAAAAGGTTGGGGGAGCTACGAAAAATTCATCGGCGGAAAACCATTTGAGAAGTAGAGGTTTTGAGAAATAAAGAATTCACTACTTAGTTCGGATACCATGTTAGTACTATTTTTTTTTTAGAATGCAATTATGTTAGTGATTCTTATTCTTATTTATATTCATGAAATATAATAATATATAATCATATTGGGTTTAGGTAAATGATCTTTATGCCGCTGGTGACTCATTAATATCAGAAGATTTACTTCGATAAATGGTCCAAGTAGGACTGTGAAACACTATAAGAAGTATGTTATCAATGGTTACATGTTTCAAATTAAATCCGTGGATGAAAAATACAAAAATCAAAATTGTGGTGTCTTTGTGAATGCTGAAAACTCAAGTTACTCGAATGTAAGAGACTACAATTTACTAGTAATGTCGACTACTATGGTCTTTTGAAGAATGTTTATGACCTTGATTATAAATTTCCTGGAGAAGTGATGATCAAGTTTGTAAAGTGGTTTATTTAAGTGTAATTGGGTAAACAATTCTGGGAAGAAAAATGACCAGTATAGTATAGTTTCAACTTGGTGAATTTCAACCAGGTGGCACAAAATAATGATAAGTTTATATTGGCTTCACAAGTGTTTTATGTTGCTGACCCAAAAGAGCCAGGTTGGAGTGTTGTAGTTAAATCAAAACCAAGAGATTTGTATGATGTAATGGATGATGATGATGATGGAGTCGATATAGATGATTACTATGTCATACCAAATCTTGACGATACCAATCTAGACAATGAAGAAGTACATATCAGAACAGATGTACATGGTGTATATGTTAAAAAATAATCGTTGCCTACAATGGATAATTCCATGCTTGAAGAGAGCGAACCCCATGACAATGAAGATGAGAATGAGAATGAGAATGAGAGCGATGATGACATAGAGTAGTAAAGTTCAAAATTAAATTTAAGATATAACTTTTTAGCATTTGTGATTGGATTTTTATATGTTGGACAATGTCTTAATGTTTTTCATTTCTATAATTGCGATGTTATGTTTAAATTTTACGTGAAGTTATTGCATGCATCAAGTTTCAGACAAATGTTTCTAATTTTTTTTACAAGTTCATTAGTCTTTTATTAAAATGCTTATTTACTTTGAATTATTGGTACAAGTTCTACATTATCTTTTATTTTGTTAATTGTTTAGATGAAAAGCTATGAGCATTCTGATTCCGACAATGAGAATCATTCAGATGCTGACATACAGAGAAATGGTGGCTATGAAAATAGTGGTATGTGTTTCATAAATTATTATTCTAACACATTTTTTTTAATTAATCTCTTACTACTAAAATTATTTTTTTGCATTACTTATGTGTAGGCCAAACACGAAGAAAAAGGTGTGGCCATGAAAAACCCAAAAGGGGTAAATCAGGGAAGGAGAAGATTGAGTTCACAAAGGATGGACTGTGCATTGTCCCCAAGGATGCCAAGTTATCAAGGTACTTGGGTAGGTTGGCGAGAACTTACAACTTTCTACCTCTTTCTCATACAGATTGGCGATCGCACAAAGATTCTGCTATGGAGAAAATGTGGAAAACGATATCGGTATGTTGAATCTTTTAAATTTTATTTATAATGGTAAATTAACCAATATTGCACATATTTTTTTTTGTTTCAAGGATTCTATTGACTGGCGTCCAGAAGACATTCCCCACATTCACAAAATTCGACATACACTGCTAAAGAGATTAGCTAAAATGGTTAGGAATAACATAGTTGAGTTGAAAAGAAAATATTACCCTCCATATGTTGGCTCACCATTGCGTTTCATGTGTGGAGATGGTCGTGTAGATAGTGAACAATGGCGAAAAATGGTAAATTATTGGGATAGCGATTCTAAAAATGAAGCAATTAATCTTACTGCTCTTGTTCTTTCTCTAGGCTTTGCCCTTTTCTATAAATCCTATAATTACAAACAAGATAATTGTGATTGAGTTAGCTTATTGTTTTTTGAATAATAGAATAAGGTTGAAAAGAATATTGAAAATCGTAAGCAGCTCAAAATGAGTCACACAGGTGGGACAAAGCGCTTCGTACGACACCTAGCCGAATTTGTAAGTAAATCGTAAGGTTTTTTTTAATTAAATTTTCTATGCTTTTGTATGCATTTGGTGTTAGAAATTTGTTATTGTTTAACTCTCTTGGTTAGTTTTGTCAAATAGGTAGTTCGAGATGTGGAATCTCAAGGTGATTTTGGATTTATCTTATTTTTCTAGTGGATTATGTGTTCTTTTAAATGGCTTAGAAGCATCTTTTAGTAAAATGTTCTGTTAGACATCATCCTATTGTCTGTCAAAAGCATAACTTATTACTACCAATTGCCACAGTCGCAAATATGTGCTCATACATGTGAAATTGACAAAAATTATACATAGCAAACCAAACATCTAGCTTATTTAAACAAAACACAAAGGTAGTGCAAAGCTTGGATAATCTTTTCTTTATAGATATAGCCACAGAGGTCGAGATACTTGATCTTTGCTTATACCAAAAATCTATTATAAAAATAATCTCAATGAAACTGAAATTTAACTTAAAGAGTAAAATATCCATCTTACGTTTTTGATATAGTTGCTGACTGATCTATTCTTGGCCATCACGATTAAGAAGAAGGACTAGATCTAGTTCTCCCATATCAGAAGTTCCAGCACTGTCTTTGCTTCTTCTTATACCCAAGAATCAAAACACAGAACAACAAATGAATCGAAAAAAGGTTTGTGTGTGTGCGCTTTTTGGAGAAGGAGTTATATACAAATCTTTTGTATTGTTTGTGAGAGAGATGCCCTCAATAGCCCATAAGTAAGAGGGTTTGGGATTTTCTACGGTCTTGGTAAATGAAGAAATGAGAGAGGTTGAATTTTTGAGATTTCAGACTTGCTTTAGGTATTGGGAAGTGGAAAAATCTGTTGGCAATTACTAAATCTTGTTTCGGAGACTGTGTGGAATTTTTTACTTTTTAGACTTTGCCATAATGTTTTTACCTATGGTGTGTGAAATTGTGGTCAGCTTTTTTACTAGTGTTAATGATTATTGTTGGAATTTAGTGCATGTTTGGAGCTCTTTAAAAAAATATCTATTTTTTCTACATTCATTTCAACCACACATTCTACTTTTTTTTCCCACTTTTTAAACCAATTTGTGATGAATTCTACCTCTAATTAAAATGTTAATTAGAGGGTAATTAATCATTTTGTGAGGTGATTTAGATGGTGTATAATGTATTAAGTGTGCGTAACGGATAATTGGGTAACTAGACATCGCTTTGGTTTATTGTCTTTCAAATTTCATATGTGTGTGTTGTTTAGGATTGTAACATTGATTTTCCATTATCTTTTGACCAATATCTAATTATTAAATCTACATTGTTCGGCCTTTTTTGTTTCAAAAAAAAAGTTGCAGCCTTTTAATTTTTTTATTTTATTTTTATACTATAAAAAGGTAGCAAATGCAAATGACTATAAGGTATGTCTAAGTTGATTAATTACAGTTTAAAACCATCGTGAAATATTAATCCATGATTAATTCAGGTTTTGGAGTTGATTATCCTATTCATGTTATTGTTATTCCTTAGAGAACATTAGTATATGCTTAAATCACAACACGCATATGAGGTTTTCACTTGGTTTTCTAACATTAACCTATGATTTGATCATGATAGTAAATATATGCTCAAGCTTATCTATTATTTGTATTGGATGGAAGATACTCACTTTGCTTTATTCTATATTTTTCATTCGAATAGGAGCAAAAGCATGGTCACACACCTGATCCTATTGAGGCATTCAATTTGATTCACAAGAGAAAGGATAAACACATAAGTTGGATTGATGATGCATCTGAGCAAATTGGGGTAAGTTTGATATTTTTTAGGCTATTATTTATATTTCTAATCACTAACTAGTACACACTTAGAGATAAAATTTATCTTTGTAAGATAAGATATCACAGGAGTTGACACAACTAGTTGCTACCCATGGTAAAGAGACCCCAGAACTCGAGGTTGCAAGCATATGTAATAGCAAGGGACTTTGAGACTGGTGGTAGTGTTCGTGGTTATGGAGACGTTGTAACACTAGACATGGTGCCTTGGGTGCAACAGACACTCAGCCAACATCTTCAATTTGTAGATCACGCAGAGGACGAGACTATGCTTCTTTGGAGTCTAGATTTTTGGATTTGCAATCTTAGTATAAGGAACAACAGAAAGAGATAGAGGAGTTACGGCATATAATTTTATCTTCACAACATCAGTCTTCAAATTCACAGCCACAACACTCTCCATCCTAACTCCAGTCATCTTCACAACATCGGTCTTTGCAGTCTCAAGCACAACAGTCTCCATCCAACACCACTCACCTACCCGACAACGATCTTCTTCCCAACAACAATCACTCTTACAACAACATTCACCTTCTCAACATACTTCATCTTCTCATCAGTATCCACCTTACCCCCAACCCCCGAGTTATTGTTTTTCTTCGTCATCCCAATTCTACTATCCTCAACCATACCATCCATCCTTGTACCCATCAGTACCTTATCCTCATAGAGTTCTCAATGATGCTCAATGACCCAGACTTTATACAACAAATTATGCCTTCGGATCAGAGGAGTGATCAACATGATTAGAGTTAGCATATGTTTTTCTTATGCACTTTTTAGGAGAGATTTTGATGCTATTAACAAATGACTCTATTTTTAATTGTTATTTACTGTATGGAACGATAAAACATAATGTTATGTTTGATTGTGTAGATTGACATCTATTAGAATTTCTATATTTGATATTAATATTATCTCAATTTTTATGTGATCAGAAATAATTAATTATATATATATGTGTGTGTGTGTGTGTGTGTGTGTGTGTGTGTGTGTGCGATTTTATTATTTTTTAACTATTAAATTAAATTTAATTATATTAGCGGCACATAGATATGTCTCTATAATTGATATGAATTTATAATTTAATTAATTACGGGGGCATTTATAAGCACCCCTATTATTTTAAACTTATTTGGAGTGTTTAATTAAGTTCTCCTATTGTTTTAAATTTAATTGGGGCATTTAATTAAGTGTCTCTATTATTTTAAATTTAATTGAGCTGTTTAATTAAGTGTCCCTAATAGAATTACAATCCTATGTGGCACACACATTACAATTAGGAGAGTTTTTAGTGTCCAATTCTCCCCTATTTATTATTAGGGGTACCATTTATTGGGGCATTTACTAATCCGCCTCTCCTTCTCTTAGGGGCATTCTAACTTTGTTTTTTTGTCCCTATTTATATTAATTGGGGCACTTCTAAATGCCCCTAATATTCTCAATTTTAGTAGTGTTACCCGTAAAACTATAAAGTTTTTGACGTCCCTTTTAATTTACCCTGGGCGCGTGACATTTTTTCGCTGTAGATAAAATTTTAAACCACTCACAGACTTCTTATAAATTTAATTTGGAGTTGTTAAGTGTTATTGTAGGAATTTTAGTGACCCTCCGGGGCGTTACAAATGTACTCAATATTCAACTTTTCATAGTGTACCAAACACATGAGTAAACATCACATATACATAAGACATATTATTCTATAGAAGCCATTTCTTTAACTCTTCAACATACTAAGTGAACATAGAAGCGTGTTTCAATATGCATAAAGCATCATATTACTTGGAGGTCAAGTAAACATATTTTTCACATGGGACATTCATCTTGCATGTCAAGTAAAGAGACAAAATTCCTTCATATCTCAACATTACGACAATAACTCTTTACATGAGGTACAAACAAATTATGTTCTACGAACTTCATAAAGTAGGCATCTTGCATGAAGGGCATATAGACATGTTCTACTCTCTTATGTTATTAGGTTTACTCAAAGCTCAACCTTCCATAGTAAATCAAGTCAAATATACAAATACACTTCACATATATAAACATAAGATATCCTATTTCATGTAATGGTAAGTAGACATTGCTCATAAACTTTCTATTAACAGATTGCATGAAGAGAAACTAAACGTATTCTTATTACAACTCCTAACTACAAGGATAACACATTTTAATCACCTGATGTTTATCTTTGCATGTCAAGTAAACAAGCATTATCCTATCACATCCCATATTAAAAATAGCTCATTGGTCAAATAAGCATATTTGACCATAACTACAACCAACTTCATAAAATAAGCATCTTGTATGAAAAGCATATATGCAACTTTTACTCATAACCAAGGTTCCACGGTAAATCAAGTCCAACATATTATTGTACATCATTTATTCATATAAACTTTCATTGCATGTAAGTTATGTGAAAGTTCTAACAATAATATAAATCAAACTAAGAAAAGAAGAAAAAGAGGAAGAAAAAAGAACCAATCTCATTAGGCAAACGGCATAATAAAATAATAGATACAACTAGCATTTATACTAATATAAACCCTAACCTATATGGTAAATCACTCTATTATTAATGCTAATATACTACTAGTATAACTCTAACATATAGAATACACTACTAGTATAACTTTAACATCTCCTCAAACTCACGATGTTACAGCAAGAAGCAGCGAGAGTTTGCCAAGTCAGAAACAAAAACGATGGACTGGATGGGACTTCGTGAAAAAAGTCAGCAATCTGCAACAATGAAGAGACAAAAGGTAGGAAAATAGTGCCATGATGAAAATGGTGGTGAATGAGATTAAAATCAATCTCAATATGCTTCATGTGCTCATGGGTCTGCAACTTCATTACAAAAGTCATAATACCAATCCGAACATATCAAAGTTGTCAAATCAAAAGAATGCAAACTTCAAAGAGTAAAATTTTAGATTAATATGATACCAAATTGACAACGGATGATCGTACAAGAACCATAATTATAGAAAGAAGTGAAAAGGGGAAAGAAGAAGAAAAAGAAAATGAGGAGAGAGAGAGAGAGAGAGAGAGAGAGAGAGAGAGAGAGAGAGAGAGAGAGAGTTTATTCAATACTTAAAGTATTAAATACATAATTTTAGATTAACCGGAAACAAAACCAACAAAATTTCAAGTTAATGGACCAAATTACAAATCCAAATTATTGGATGCAAATACCAAATTGCAAATCTAGATTACTTGGAAGCAAATTCCAAATCCAAATCACTAGATACAAATACCAAATACCGAATCACAGATCAAGAAAACCAAACAAATTCTATATTATCACATGTATGCAAAACCAACCAAATTTCAGAATAGAACAACTGGACAAATTCTAAATTGTAAATTCCAAACTAATTTGGACATAAATATTCCAAACAAGCCAAGTAATTTAATCAGTCAAGACGAAAATAACCCAACGAACCTACAAAAAGACTAAAAAAACAAAATTTAAACGAATGACAATATCTAAAAGAAAAAAAAGACTTGGCCAGACGAGTGGCACAAGGCCGCTCGCCAGAGAACGACAGCGATTTCGAGTTTAAACCAAGTCGGATCAAACCTTCTTTGATACCATGTGAAAATTGTAACAATAATATAAATCAAACTAAGAAGAAAAAAACAAATAGAAAGAAAGAACAATCAATCTTATTAAGCAAACGGCATAATAATATAATAATAGATACAACTCGTATTTATACTAATACAAATCCTAAGTAAAACACTATATTATTAGTGTTAATATACTACTAGTATAACTCTAACATATATAATATACTACTAGTATAACTCTAATAAGATAAACCACCATTTATCATAATTTAATGGCAAAAAATAAGCAAATAACATACTCCACCCACCTAATATAATCGAGTTTGACTTATTCTTAAAGTTGATGCGAGTGATTGCTTTAGGAGGTAATGATATCCATTGATGCTAAGAGTTTAGAGATATTGGAGCACGCATATGTTGTTCCAATTGTGTGTCTCTTTGCCTGTCCCACTAATAGAAAATGTACATATTATCAAATAAATACACAGATGTGTGTCTTCTTGCCTGTTCCACCAATAGAAAATATACACATTATCAAATAAATACATAGCATTCTATGTATTTATTTGATAATGTGTACATTTTCTATTGGTGGAACAGTAAATGGGACACACAATTGGGACAGCAGATCTTGACTCGAGATATTGATACCTATCGTAAGGTATAATACCCAGACGAGTACTGCTTCATCTTCTTCATTGAATTTTGAGATATTTGGTCATTTTTGCTACTGCTCATTGAGCGCTTTTGATGGTTGAGATATTTAGAAGTCTATGTTAGATTAAAGAGCCTCCATACGATAGCTCATACCTTATGATCTTAAATTCGAGAATTAGAAAATTTCTTCACTTTTTCTTCTTTGATTTTTGGTTTAAAAAGGTACGTGTATATAAATATATGTACAGGGCCGGCCCTGAGATTTTGGGGGCCTTAGGCGAAAACTTAAATGGGGCCTTTAATAAATTGTTCAATATATATATATAAACACACTGATAAAGTTTTTCATTTAATAAAAAATTTCAAAACTACAATAATAATAATTTAAAACTTTCAAAAATTCACTTTAAATGTATTCTTTTAGCATTTTGAGATCAAAAATCAGTAATTAATCTATTTAGCCATCAAACCATTTTCAAAACCGTAACCAATACTCAACAGAGCGTTTAGCCATTAACCATATAATGGTAACCCCATCACCATCCCCCTCCACCTTTTAAGGCTTTCTTATGGTTACACAAGAAAGACTCAAACCACTTGTTATCTCATTTCTTGTGATTAACTCGTCAACCAAAGAACATGTATTTTTCACTAAAAACAGTAACATTATAAATGACAAATCTCATGTTCAAACACTCATTCGCAGGCGCAGCAAAATTGTTACAAATAAGTCAGTAAGTCACTCATTTTCTTACAACAAATCCTTCCATTTCTTTTTCTTTTCTTTATCACTGTTGTGCTCCAGCCTCCATCAAACATAACCAGTCCAAATAATGCATGAAAAATCCAAGATTGCTGCAATATTGGAATACCCATTTGGCCATATTTACCTTGGAGTTGGGAGATTGATAAACGGAACACTACAAAATCGCATTCGCAGACGTGAGAACTGACTATTGAGACTGCAACTTCTCGCTTCTCTTTCTCTCGGACTCGATTCTCTCAAGCGGCGACTTTTGAGTTCTCGCCTACGGGTAATGGGTGATTGTAATTTGTAAGGGAAAATTTTTGGACAATTGGGTTGAAGTTTTCATTTGGGCCTTTAAAATGTAATGGGTTGATTTTAAAAAAAAAATTGGGCCACAATTTAAGGGGCCTGCAATGGTTGGGGCCCTAGGTTGTGGCCTTTCGGCTTAGAGCCCAGTGGCCGGCTCAGATATGTATTTGTGTTTGTTGCAGAGCATAGAGGGATAAAAATGGGGATTATTTAATTGAGGGTATTTATAAATCTTCCACCTATTCATACATATGCACACGCCTATTCCCTTATACATAAATGCACCCATAGTTTTGCATATATACACACACCATAATCATATGCCATCTCTCCTCTTTCTTGCAGAGCGTGTCTCATGTAGCAAGCCAAATACTTTACATTCCCAAGGTGCTACAGAAGACTAGAGTCTAATAAAGACAAGAGAAAAGCATATTTTCTGCATAGGGACTCGTGTCCCACTAAAGTATTTTCTATAAAAAAAAATTTCAAATTTCTTGTTTCTCTAGTCCACCTTTGGACTTGGTTTTGGGGGTTGTAGGAGTATGACTTGGTTTTGGGGTGGTAGGGATGGCAAAAAAAAAATCCGCCGCCCCGCACTTGACCTGCTTATTCGGGTAATAGGGTTGAGTTCGGGGTAGGCCCGCCCCGTCCCATCAATTTTATTTTTTTTTGAAAAATTATAAAATAAAATAGAAATTATAATTTTCACTATAAATTGGTTAAAAGAAGAATCGAATCCAGGTTGAAGCTTATAAACTATTAATCTTAACCACTACACTACAACCACTATCTTGTAATTTTTTTGTTTTGTTTGCTACAAATATTAAAAAAATTTATTTATTTTTATTTATTTTTTCAAATTAAGAAAAATAAAAACAAAAACAAAAACAAAATTTAACGGGTCAAAGGGCTGCCGAGGCGGGGAGGACCCGCCCCATTGCCATCCTAGGGGGTTGGTTTCCTATCATTTGTGGACGTCTCTTATACCGTTTCGAATATCTCATGGACATCTTTGCAATGAACTTTTATTTGTGTAAAATGGACCACCAGAGCCTCCATATGACCGCTCCAAAAATGATAGCTCGACTACGAAATGTTGGAATCACTCATTTGTTTCTAGATTTCCAGATTCGGGACCCCCTTTTAACACTCGAGTTCGAGGCTTGTTTCTTGGTCAATTGTGTATGAATTTGGTACCATTTCAAAGGTCTTATCGTATACTTCGTAATACCATATGAGTTATAAAATATCGATGATCACAAATGCTGTATGACTCCTTTAAAAAGGGTTACTTGGCTGGGTTGAAAATGGGCCTCTTAACTTACTTTCGCAACTTTTTGGTCCTTAACCTAACTTTTCATTTATTTTCAACTAGGTCCTAAAATGAATTATAAATTCTCAATTGATTTCATTTTAGTCCCTAAATGATTTATTACATTTTGATTTAAAATAAATTATAAATGTCACGATTTTTGAGACATTTTACGGATGAAATTTTTAAATCCATATTTATTCTATTCACTTGGCTTCTAAAGAAATCATGAAGTTATGAATTTTTGAGGTGTTACATGCACTATAAACAACCATGTATCTTCTTAATCTAGTGCCATGTAAGTCGGTTTCCAAGATACCCCGAAAGCCGTGGACTGTGCATGAGCCTAATTACACCATATATGGATATGTGAATGTCCAGCCACGTGCTAAAGGAAAAGACAAAAGATAGAATCAAGGTCGGGAGTTTGTCTATCTGTAGCTTATCTAAAAGGAACAAGAGATTATCTATTCTATAATCCTCAAGACAAGAAAGTTTTGTTAGCATATATGCAAATTTATTGGAAGACAAATATATAGAAGAGCATAATCCTAGAAGTAAGATTCTACTGTAAATGACGTTAGGAGTACGTGATATTGATGTCTCACTTCTGAAATTCTACGTAAGACTTGACGCTTCTTATATCTACTCGACCGATATGAGCTAGCACCAGTACTGTTAGAGATTTCAATATGGCATATCAAACTAATAGAGACGAACAAAGAGAGAAGAATAGAAGAAAAAAATTATCATAGAGCAAAACTAAATTAGGGTTTTTAGAGTTACAATTAGTATAAATAATAAGACTAATAGGAAAAAACTAAACTACCCTACAAAATATTATTATATTCAAACATCCCTCTCAAACTCACGATGAGACATAAAGGAGCATCGAGAGTTTGTTAAGCAAGAAACGAAAGTGATGGACTGGATGTGACTTCGTGAAGATGGTGACGAATAAGATGACAGTCAATCTCAATATGCTTCGTGCACTTATGGAACACGAGTTTTGAGAAATCTGAATAGTACTTTTATTATCACAATACATAATAGTTGGAGTAGAAAGAAGAACACCCATGTCTGCAAGTAACCAACGCAACCACACAATCTCAACGGCAGTGGACGCCATAGCACGGTAAAATTGCTTCAGTAGAAGAACGGGAACAACATTCTACTTCTTACTCTTCCAAGAGTTAAGAGAATCACAAAAAAATAAACAAAAACCAGTAGTAGACTTACGATCAGTAGGGTTACTGGCCCAATCAGCATCAGAGTATACGTGGAGCTCTAAGGAAGAGGTTGATGGGAACAAAAGACTCTGAAATTAAGTATCATGAAGATAGTGCAAAATACAAACAACAACTATCCATTGAACGACAGTTGGAGCAGAGACAAAATGACTAACAATGTGAACAACATAAGCTATATTGGGACGAGTAATATAAATAAGACATCCGACAATAGTGTGGTACAAAGTTGGGTAAGTCAAAAGAATATAGTTACAAGGTAAATATCGAGCATTGGCTTCAAGAGAAGTATCATCAGTCTTAGTATCAGTGAGACAAGCACGCTCAATAACATAAGTAACATATTTAAAATGAGAAAGAAGATAACCTCTAGGAGAAGAAGCAACCACGATCTCCAAAAAAATAAGATAATGGACCTAAATCTTTCATTTCAAAACGACGAAGCCAATTCAGATTTTAAAGCAGCAATCCCAACAACATATTCACTAGTGACAATAATGTCATCAACATATAACAAAAGCACAATATGACTGGCTGAGGTGTATTTAGAGAACAATGCAGAATCATGGTGGCTGGGTGTAAAGCCAAGACAAGCAACAACCGTAGAAAATCTCTCAAACCAAGCGCGACGTGCTTGTTTGAGACCATAAAGCACCTTCTTGAGTTTACAGACATATCCAAGATGATGAGAAACACTAGGAAGAAGGACCATATAGGCGTTCTCTTGAAGAATTCCATTCAAGAAGGCTTTTTTAACATCCAACTCGGAGAGATTCCACTGGCGAATAGAAACAACTACAATAAGTGTACGAACAGTAGTCATCTTTGCAATAGGAGCAAATGTCTCTACATAATCTAGATCATACTGCTGAGTAAACTCCTTAGCAACCAACCAAGCCTTATAGCGCTCAATCGAACCATCATATTTGATTTTGATCTTATAGACCCAACGAGAACCAATAGCATGTTTACTAGGAGTTAATGAAACAAAATCTCAAGTGTCTGTCTTATGTTGAGCAAAGAGTTCATCAGCCTTAGCATGTTGCCAAAGATGATCTAGAATTGCTTTTTTATAGGAAGAGGGTTCAAAAAGTTTCTAAATGGACATAACAAGAAAGATTCTGAATAACAAGAATAAGCAAAATTGGATAATTGAGTGGACTTACGAATATATGGAGGATATCGAGGAGAAGGAAGAGAATTGACAATCTCAAACGGTGCTTGGGAGGCCATAGGAGGAGTTGTGACATCATGAGTCGACGTATGTGTACATGTAGTGCATAAAGAATCAACAAGAGGGGTATGGGATTGTGGGCTGTCTGTATCATCAGAAAAAAGATGAATACGAATGAGATCGGTCTTATTCACGTCATGAGTATTACCAAACATAGAAAAGAATGGAATATGCTCAAAAAACACAACATGATGGGAAATATATAATTTTTTATTAATAGGATCAAAACAATAATAACCCTTATGTTCTTCTCTATATCCCAAAAAGACACAAATAGTAGAGCGTGAAGTTAACTTACTACGTTCTACTTGAGAACGAAGGACAAAACAAGTGCACCCAAAAACTCTTAGAACAGAATAATCAGGAGGATGTCCAAACAATATTTCAGAGGGTGACAAGCCCGAAGTGTGAGAAGACAGAGTTTTATTAATTAAGTAAATAATAGTTAGAACTTATTCTCTCCAAAATTCACTAAGAAATTTGGCAGATAAGAGAAGAGAATGAGCAGTTTCAACAATGTGCCTATACTTTCGCTCAGTAATACCATTTTTTTGTGGGGTGTTAGTACATGAAGATTGACGAATTGTGCCATCAAAAACAAGCAAGTAGAAAAATTAGTAGAGGTATACTCCTCACCCAAGTTACTTCTAAAACACTTAATCACAACAAAGTGTTGAGTTTTAACAAGTACTCTAAAAGATAGATAAATAGAAAGAAAATCATAACTCCATTTCATAAGATAAACCCAACAATCACGACTATAATCATCAATAAAAGCGACATAATATATAGACCCTCTATTTGTAGCAATAGGTCTCCACACATCAGAAAGAACAAGATCAAATGGTACAACAAAAAGAGAAACACTTTGAGGAAAAGATAAAGCAGAAAATTTAGCTAATTTACAACCACTACAATCAGAAATATCACGAGTTTGCAAATTTCCCATTTACCTTTAGAAACTAAAAATTTTAACGGGAACATGTCCTAGGCAAGAATGCCACAAATAAAAACTAGAAAAAGAAGAGTTCAAAGAGAAGGATGACAAATCAACACTAGAGGCTGTAGCATGATGCGGTCTTCGATTGTCCAAAACATATAACCCTCATTTTCTACGGCCTATCCTAATCAGCTTCAGAGATTGAGGATCCTGCATATGACAAGCAGTAAAAGAAAATTGAACTAAGTATCCAGAGTCACACAACTGACCAATAGAAATAAGATTCAAAGTAAGAGTTAGAACATAATAGACATCTAAAAGTGATAAATGGAATGTAGTTAAGTGGCTAGGAACTTCTGAAACTACTCAACTAAAGTAGTTAGTGGACGACCAAAGGAAATGGTGCTCCAAGAATAGATGAGTCACAAAGTGGCATGGCTTTTGCTATGTTAGCATTGGGACAGTAGAATCGCTGTTGTGACTGTTGTTGACTTCGTAGAGGTTGCTGCGTTTTTGATAACTTAGGACATTGAGACTTTCAATGTCCATTTTGTTTGCAAAAATTATACTCATCACTAGCAACCAGCACATAACATTTGTTCTGATTCTGCATAGATGGTCGAAAAGGACAGCTAAAACTGAAGTGCTAGATATAGGAAAAGATGCCTCACCTGCCAGAGATTTCAAACGTGTTTCCTTAGCCACAAGTTCACTAACCACATAATCAAAAGAAAGAAGCGGAGTACGGTGCAAGATGGATCCCCTAAGTCCCTTAAAATCACTGCGAAGTGCATAAAAAACTAAACTAATCGTTGCTCATCTCTATAAATAATATAGTCCTCACATGCTTTCATTTCTGCCATTTCTATAAGAGCCAACTCATCCGAAATCAAAGTCATAGTAGTGTAAAATTCCAGAATAATCATATTCTTTTGATGTGAAGCCCGTATGTCAATATCCAACTGAAACCGTTTTGCAAAGTTAGACTTAATGTATAACTTCTCCAAATGACCACAAACTTCCTTTGTTGTTTCATACTTTGCGAACTATGCACCAATGGAATGTTCAACAGAATTGTGAATCCAAGTAAGAATTTTAGCTTTGTTTGTTTCCCAAGAACCTAATTATGTTGTATAATTAGCATTTTTACTCTTACGTATCACAACAGTTCCACTAACATATCCCTACAATTTTTTATCCTTAAGAAAATTCTTCATCATAGTACTCTAAAATGAATAATTCTTACCAATTAATCTTACACTAATAGATTGAAGTGAATCATTCCTTTCAGTTGCTATTATGAGGTAAGAATATACAATTACAAATTAGAGGGAATCAAGATTACACAATTCCAGAAAATCAACAACACAAACGACCAAACAATCTGCATTTAAGGAAACATCAACCAACAACCAAAAAAAGCACCACCAGAATATAAGAAATTACAAATAGAACAAAATGTCTCAAAGAAAGTGACCAAAAGGAGGCCAGACGCATCGTCACGCGCTACCACCATCACTGCGCGTGGGCTTCACGTGCCACCATCGTACCCGTACGTGGACGCTCACGCTCTAGCTATGTTTGATCTCCTCGTCACCGTGAACCCAGATATGGTCACCAATGTCCAATCGGACATAGCGTTAAATGAGAATTTGAATTTTTAGCCACAGTTCCAAATAAAAACTAGGATTTTGAAATACACACAAATTTTGAGATGAGAAGGATAAAGAAGGAACCAAATTCATCACATAAAAATGGACTATAATACCATGTTAAAGATTTCATTATGGCATATCAAACTAATAGAGATGAACGAAGAGACAAGAAGAGAAGAAAAAAAATTATCATAGAGCAAAACTGAATTAGCATTTTTGGAGTTACAATTAGTATAAATAATAAGACTAATAGGTAAAGACTAAACGACCCTACACAATATTATTATATTCTAACAAGTACAACCTATAGATCTAATGGGTAGACAAATGCAGAGTTGGTAGAGAAATATGTACCAATACATCCACCAGTTTTTCATAGTGAGGAAGTCGAAGAGGCTAGCACTAATCAAGGACAAAACTAGATAGTGGGAGGAGAAGAATTACCTCCGGTTGGATAGGATGACCAAACACCTCCAATGATTACTCGAAGTTGGGGGGTGGTCGTGAGACCACATTCTAGATACTTGTTTCATGGATAGTCTTACCGGTCAGTCTCCAATGAACAAGATGATGATCCCATTTCATTTAAAGATATGATGGAGGATGTGGACTCTAAATCATGGAAAGTTGCCATGAACTCAAAAATAGAATCCATGTATTCCAATAAAGTTTAGGATCTAGTAGATGGACCTAATGGGGTCAAACCCATAGGATGGAAGTGGTTCTATAAAAGGAAGAAAGGGATTCATGGGAATGTAGAAACCTTCCAAATCAATGTTGGTGGCAAATGTTTTCACCCAAAAAAAATGCATCAATTACAAGGAAACATTTCTACCTATAGCTATGCTTAAATCTATCAAGATTCCCTTATCGATTACATCTCATTATGACTATGAAGTATGACAAATGGATGTCAAGACAATATTTCTTAATGAACGTCTTGACGGGACCATCTACATGATGCAATGTAAAGGATTTGTGAAAGAAGATAACGAAAGTATAGTATGATGTCCATTCTCATTCTTTCATTAATTATTTGCACTTCTTATCAATAATGACAGCTTTTATCCAAAAAGTCCATTAGAATGGTCTAAAAAGACTTATTTGCCCCTCATTTTTAAATAAGTAAAAGACAAAAATATGAAAGTGTTTTGCCCCTTATTCAAAGAACTATGATAGAATATTTGGACATAAACTGTCATCAGAGACTAGTTGTGCTAATTAATAGAAGATTTGGGTAAAGAATGTGACATAAAAAGATGGAGACATATATGCGACAATAACCAAAGAATGTGGACCTTTAGTGCAATTAAAATATAGTGCAATAAAAAAATTGAGGTGGCAAACCCTTAGTTGTATTATCTATATCTATAATATATGATGAGTAAATTCAGGGTCGGTCACTGTTCTTGTACTTATGGGTTCTAAAGTCATATGGCCAAAACTTAATTCAATTAAAGTAACATTTTAGCGCTAAAAGACCAACATACCCTTACAATTGCAAAAGAGCGCTAATTAAATGATATTGTTTTGCTATGTTACTGTTTTATTATGATACTACTTCATCTATGATACTGTTTCATTCAGATAATATACATTGGTATATTTATATCATACTTTTAACTTTGATACTGTTTTATTATGAAAATGTTTGAACTTATGATACTGTTATTGAATGCCAACAGTATCAATGATTTTGTACTACTAATGGAGTCAAGATATGATGTTCCAATTGTATGTCCCATTGGCTGTCTCACCATAGAAAATATACACATTATCAAATAAATACAATTTAATTTTAACAGCGAGTGTGAATATATTAAATAATTGTATTTATTTGACAATGTGTACATTTTCTATTGGTGGGACAACCAAGATGACACACAATTGAGACGTCAGATTTAGGCTCCTACTAATGGAGCATTTTAAGAACAGTGTTATTACTTCAACTATTAAAACATTTTGTACTTAGTTTTATATACAATACCGTTTTATCTATGATATTGTTTTATTTAGATAATGTGCTATATACGATACTGTATCATTACTTCAACTATTAAAAATATTTTGAACCTATGATACTGTTATTAAATGCAAACATAATTAATGATCTTGTACTAATAATGGAGTATTTTAAGAACAGTAACATTATTTCAACTATTAAAATATCTGGTACTTAGTTTTGTACATGATACTGTTTTATTATAATAATGTTTCAACATATATTACTGTTTCAATCTATGATACTGCTATTGAATGCAAACAGTATCAATAGTCTTGTACTACTAATTGAGTATTTTAAAAACAATATCATTACTTCAACTAGTAAAACATCTCTACTTAGTTTTATATATGATACTATTTATTACTTTAATATCATTACTTCAATATCACATTTAGTTTTATCTATGATACTGTTTTTATGATACATTTAGTTTTATCTATGATACTGTTTTTAATATCATTACTTCTACCTTTATCTATAATACTATTTTCATTCAAAATGCCATCGTAAATACTGTTTTATGTGATACAGTTTTATAAGATACTTTCATGTTTGATAATGATATATTAAGATACATTCATCTATGATACTATTTTATTAAAATATTGTTTTATTATGATACTGTTAAGACATGTCAAACTAAATATTATCATTTTAAGCTAAAGAAATGACTTCAAATGATTAAAATCCATCATAACCAGTGGCAAAGCCACTGGTTTTGACCGGTTCATCGAGACAATTCCTAAAACATAATAGAAATTCTAAGTATATATGCAATTTATATATCCGTTTCTATTTTGTATGATACTGTTTTCTATAATGCAGTATCAAACAACACAACATGACTAAACAATACAAAGAATAATCTAATGGCCAACTTTCTTCAGAGCATGCCCACATCTAATAGTAAGAAATCATGGCCATCAGATGGTGGAGCATTCAAGGTCCTATTTACAGCAATTATATGGTGGAGTATTCAAGCTCCTATTTACATCAAATGGTAAAGCATTCAAGCTCCTATTTACACATTCAAGCCCTCAAAAAATCATTTACAAAGACCACAACCAATATATTTCTTACCATCACAAACAATACACCTATACACCTCAACCACTAACTCCGCCACCGCCTCTGCCTTTGCCTCTGCCGCCCTTTGGAGCCAAATCTACTCTCACTCGCCCTTTTTTCCTGGGAGTTTTAAATCAAATTAATTAACAACAATGGATGTTCATCGGAGACAAGCCAAGATACCCCAGTCTATGAAAATTTCTGCTGATGAACCCATGAAACTCTATAAAGAAACACCAGAATGTCCAGCCCATAAGCAACACCAGAATCTCCACCACAACCGCATCGTAGAAGAAGCACTCTCCGTATGCTGCTCAGTCACGACAAAGAGGTTTGTAGAGGTGGAAGAAGGCGCCGATAGAGGTTTGTGGAGGTGGAAGAATGTGCCGATGGAGGTTTGTGGATGTGGAAGAAGACGCCAATGTTTGTGGAGGGTAATTTTGAGACTAATTTAAAATATTGATGAATAGTATGACTTAATCACAATTTAAAAAAAATATTTTGACCTACTGTAGAACAAGTCACTTACAAGTGACTTATATACAATTTTCCCATATATGATATAGAATGACGTGAGAATCACTTTTTGGACGTCCCACAACTATTTCAATAGTACCAATTTGTCCTATGAGATGTCTACTTTGTATTAGACTTCATTCAAATACTCAAATTTATTTCTCGATATATTTCAAGATTACTCAATTAATGTGGGGTACAAATTAATTAAAGTCCATTACATACTTTATGTATTTTCAAGATTATTCATGAATTTTCTAGATTATTCAATTAATCCAGAGTACAAATTAATTATTCAAGTTCATGCACACAATATGTATTTTCAAGATCAAGATTATTCAACATCTAGGGGTAAATTAATTCTTCAAGTTCATGTACCCTTATTTATTTTTAAGGCTATTCAATTAATCTAGGATCTAATAAATTTATTTATCAAGTTCTTGTACACACCCTTTTGTCTAAATTAATTTTTCAAGATCATGTAATACTAGTGATGGATCACTTAGTGGTTAAGAAAATGTATTTTAGCCATTTGTACAATTCCACTATGTTGTCTAATTTTTGGACCATTGAAAAGAAAAATATACAATTGGTAGCCATATTCTTATATACAGTAGCTGACTAGAATGAAATGATTTAAATCACCAAAATATTGGTTCATGTCTGGAATATTAATAGAAAGCTGTTCGCCAATACTCATATTATTCAACATACAATAATAAGTACTTGTGCTTTATTTTTCTTATCAGATCAAGGTTGCTTCCTTGTCATGGAATCAAAGTTTATAAGATATTTATCAGTCCACGAAGATAGATGGTCCATTAAAATGATTCAGTAGAATCATATCCCCGGGAAATAGAAATACAAGCTACGTTATTCAATGTTGCAATTGAATTTGATGCTATAATTCAAAAGGGAAAATCTTATTTTATATAAAATGGGCATGCAAGGAAACATCTAAAAATAACATTTCTACAATACTTGTAATATTTATTTATTTTTAAATAACATGTATTGCACGTTTGACTATGACTAGTAATAAGAATATGACACTACTTTTAATTGAAGAATTTATATGCCTCTCATACCTCTATATTTTATATACATGGGAACTTAAAAATTAAGATAATCTTTCTATTTCTTTGTTATTTATGTTTCTTCTTCCCGAAGTTAGAAATTAATTACTAGCATGAGTCATTTGTCTTCCAAATTCTATGCCCATTAGCTACTTTAATGTATCATTTGAGATATGAATTTAGAAGTTAATTTATTCCTTAGAGTTATAATTTTTAAATTCTTGATATTTGACAAGTACAAAATGAATACTGGTTGTTCAGAATGATTCAAAAGTTAAAACCACTATGCAGAGGCTAACATTTATAAATTGATAAGAACAATATAATAATTTTCTCAAATTTTTAGGGAGTGAAACGATATTTCAAAATAGTTATCAAAATTACTATTTTAATAAAAAAATTATTATAATAAAAAATTTGGTGCCCACCGGCATCATCAACCAATCCAATTCACCACCATATACCTAGTGAATGACTAGATCATCTTTCGTGAGGAATAAAAGGATGTAACACTATTCGAATTATGTAGTGGCCTTAATTTGACCAAGTTTCTCAGAGTTTAAAGATTTTGAGATATGTCACTTCCTTGACTGGTCGATAATCATATTCCGTTGAAAGAATTTCATGTTCAAAAATCTTTTTAAGGGGCAATTGGAAGAGCTAAACATTGAAACAACAGTCTCCTTTGGACCCTTGACATTTCATTAACTTACTTAACCATCTCAAGGGGCCATCTTTTTGTTTTGAAGGGACCGGCATCAGAAAGTAGATCATATGGCCTTTCTTTCGCCTTAATCAAGCCCCGGATATGATTCCCAAGAATGCAAGCGCTAAGCAAACCCACAATCACTTTCAGACATAGTTCCAAATGGTGTTCATTCTTGATTGTGAAACAAATTTCGAAGAATAGGGAGGTGGTAACGCCTTAGTCCGAAGGGCTATATATAGAGTTTTGGGCATTATTAAGAAAAGTGACCTAGAACACAACTAGTTGACTCGCATGGAAAGTTTGTATTAAGCACCTCAACACAGTCCATGTGCTAACGATGAACTTTTATATCTGAACGTAATTCAAATAAATGTCGATCAAGTTTGAGCAGTGAAAGTTATTATTAAAACATGTTTGGTGAGATGCGTTTGATAACATTAAACATGATAATATCATTGGAAAATAAATTAAAATCTTGTTAATGTTCCGTACAATTTTATTTAATACAGTTGACCAAACATGGTTGGTATTTAATACATTTAGGATGTATGTAACAAATGTTTACTCCCATTGAACAAGTCATCCCTGAACAAATAAAAACTTATAATTTATTAACATGTTGACCTTCGTAGGCAATAGATACAAATTACATATATCTAATTACATTCCGTATAAAAGCCACCCCCAAAAGTAGAGTGCCTATTCCAATAATTTCTTTCAGTTTCTTGCCCAGAAATCATCGACCCATTTTCAGTTTTCAAATTCTGTCCAAAAACACCATTTTAGTCTCTTTCAAATCCCTCAAATGGACAAACAAAACAGGCCCTATCAATTCATCACACTCCTTTTCATTTGTTTAATGATTTGCCAACTTTCCTTAGGCAGGTCATTGAATAAGAAGACAGAATTTAAGATTGACGGGATTAAGGTTGGAATGGTGTATGAGCTATCGGTGAAGGCCATGCTTCCTAAAGCTCTAGTCCCTTCGTCTGGACCGAGCAGAGGAATCAACAATAGCAACAACTAGAACTGGTTTTCGTTTCTATGCATGTTTAATTTTTCATCTATATTAGTTTTTGTGCTTTTTTCATCGAATAACATGATATGTAATAATGTGAATACTCGCTATTGCCGACAAAAATTGCTTTCTCGATTCACCATCGTTTTTACCCTAGCGATACTTGCAAACAGGGAATGGGGATTGATATATATAATTGAATGGGGGAATTTAAGAGATGTAAATTGATTGTCATGGGGTATGGGAAAATACCATACTCTTTCTTGCCGGTATCGCTAGGTGAAAGGGATGACGCAATGAGTAGTCTATTTTTGGCTCTAGCACTCGCGATAATAAGAGGGTTAAGCAACTCACCGATGGGATTTGTATTGATGGTAAAGATGAATTGAGATTGTGTGATAATATCTTAACTCTTTTAGTAATTATTATATCATAATCTGATGCGATTCACCTGATCTTGCATGTGAGACTAAAATTTTCTTGGATTTGCTCAATCTCAAGTTGATTTAGTCATAATTACTCATTACAAATTCTATAAGATTTAATCAATTATTTTTGGTAATTTTCCGTACTAAAATTAGATCATATAAATATTAATGATGTTACCAAAACCTGCAGGTTAGGATAATACTGAAACGCATGAAGAAGCATTAATTGAGGCTACTATTTGTCTGCATTGAAGCATCTTGTTACATCTAATTATCTACATTTGCATAGAGATGAATCCAATAGTGTGTGTGTGTATATATATATATATATGTGTGCGCGCGCGTGCTATCAAAATTTATCAACCTCCATGGTCATGAAAAACAATTCCCAAAAAGTCGAAGTGAACCTGCAATAAGGGATATAAAATCTCTAGTTGTACCATCGACACTCAAGTTGGTGTTTACATAAAACTCACAAATCACAATGCAGAGTTGCTATGTAAACTCAGGAATACATCGGAGAGCTTATATGAGACTTTATTTATATAAAGTTAGTGGACGTCAAATGTGATATAATCTCATATTTAGGCATAGGTGTCGACACCTAAGCTCTATATGGTCGACACTTTACTCTTGTTTTACTTCCAAAACCTTGATTTAGTGCTTTTTAACTCCGATGAACCCCGTTTTGATGTTATTTGAACCTAAATATGATTTATTGGAAGATTCTTGGTCACTTGGACTAAAAGTGGATGATTGTATGAGATTTGGAGAAGAGGCCTTGAACACTAAGATAGACAAGGATGCACATATGTACTAGTCCAACTACAATGCATAACAATAATATCTATATTATAATGCACTCCTATGTGATTACCAAGATGTATTGTTGTTCCTATGTACATATGTACTTGTTACATGGAAATAATAGTGCTTCTAAATAACTGTATATGGTTGGAGTATTTGAGATATGATTTATTTGTATATTATTGTTACAAATGTATATGGATTTCCATTGTAATACTATCATGTATCATTATGACACATACATGGTGCACGACATATACCATTACATTCATGTGCATGTGCATTGCATATCATATGCGTGCACTTAAAATAAGTAGTCATGCATAACTCCTGAAAGAAGACATAATGAAAGTAAGAGAAAGATGATTATGAATACTCAAATATAACATTCGAAATGAGATGATAATAGTGAATTTAATGGAATCTCCTTACGGGTGTATCGTATTATTAGTGTACAGATAGGTATGCATGTTGAAGATCTCGACGGTCATTAAGGGTAGCCAAGGATATAGGATATTGTGGCTTTGACACCCGTATACAGACGGTGTCAGGAGGTCCCACGGTAGCCTTAGGACTGCTAATCAGAACAACAAGCATCTTATACCTAAGCCAGATCTATTTTGTAATTTATATGCTGGTGGAGTTTTCGGAGGCATGACGGTGATGATGGAGACACTATGGAATCATGAGTCGTAGTAGCAATTAGGGAAACCTACAAACACTGGTCATAGCACGCTTGTTAGTGGTCATAATGATGTTTGAGCTTACATAGTACATGTAGTAAGATTGAGGCCCCAAGGAGATAAAAGAGGAATAAGCAGTAAATCTAAGAACAAGTATCTCACTGTAGGCGTCAACTCTGAGAATGAGATCATAATGAAATAAAGGATAGAGAATCATGCGCATGGTCATGCGTAACCTTACCTACTGAGTATTCACTATAAAGAAACTTTTGCTCTTATTTCTTAATAGTACGTTTGGGTTTAAGAATTGAAAAGTTGAAAAAGAGTAAAGAAAGTGATCAAATGTCTAATTAATCTATATTTACTAAATTGATGGGCGATTTAAACTACACAACCGTAATTTCAACCATGTAATTTCCAAATAAACCTATTAATTGTGAATGTGTGAATTAATGTTTTTAATGTTCTTAATAGAAAGTTAAGGAGATAATTGGCAAAAAGAAAAAAAACTATAAGGACAAAAGTGTCCATCAAATGTTTCTCAAATATGTACACTTTTTTATATGTTGTAGGTTGTAGATGTTTATGTAGAGACTACCATATATAGATAGATGAGAACTGATGATAGAAATGACAACAATTTCTATATTTCTCGGATGATGGTGGTAAGTCTTGGCACGCCCACCTCAATGATTCACTCTCCTCATCAACTCCCTCCCTGATTGTCTCATAGCTCGTCTTTTAGATCTGGATAACGATAATCCAACCATCGTTGAATCTGTCAAACCCATGATCCACGAAGTGATAGTTACTACTGTTGATTGAGAAGTTGTAACGTCTCTCATTCACTCCGAGTAATGGAGGAGGTAAAAGGGCACCCGTCATTAAAGACAGTGCCACCTGTCCCTCATCATAACCCCTATAAATAGAGGTAAATCCCTTAGGTAAAGAACTCCCACATTTTTAAGCACTGTTATCCTACATAGTTCTCTTTTCAGATACCTCCCTCATCATTTACTGATTATCAAACTGGAGTTGGCACAGAGAACACAAGCCCCACCACTTTTTGCAGGTCCTCACCACTATCACAGCCGCAATTGGAGGAGGAGAAAAACTTTTATCATCAATTGGCATTGTCTGTGGAAACTCCATACAAAAAGTCATAGTTCGAACTAGGAGAGAGAAGAATGTAACTGTCTCTCCATGCCTCATCGGAGTTGTTGACACTGAGTCCAACGCCGCTACTAACCACCCGCAGCAAGAGTTTGCCCCTACCGCTCAACTTACGGCACTACAAGCTCAGGTGGAGGCTTTGGAGGCTCAATTCTAAGATCGAAGCACTGTTGCCTCTCATCCACCTTAGGCTCTTAGTCTTCCACCGAAGGAACCATCACCACCAGGTGCTCCATCCCAGGATCCCAATCTTCCACCAGCAGGACCATCACCACTGGGTGCCCCTCCCTAGGCTCTTGACTTTCCAGCAATGGAAACACCGCCAACAGTGGCTCCACCGCTGGCCCTAGGTTCTTTGGCTCCATCATTTGCACCTCACATTTATTCATTGACATCTAGACCAAATCCACTCCGAGGATAACCGTCACGGTTGGCTCCGCCTACGCTAGATGAGACACCAGTGTTAGGCCTCGAGCAATGGTTAGAAGACATGATGAGTCGAAAAATAGCAGAAGCTATGTCTAAGAAGAGTGGCAGGCAACAATCTTCGTTATTGGAAGAAGATATTTTTGAATTGATGGTTGTTCCCTTGCCATAAGACTTTGAACAACTAAAGATGGATAAGTACGACGGGTCCTTTGACCCTGTTGATCACCTCAGGGCCATTGTTGATTTGATGAGGTTACGAGCCACTCTTAATGCAATTATATGTACGACCTTCCCACCAACACTTAGGCGGGAGGCAAAGGATTAGGTAGCGACCCTTCTCCCAAAATTGATGTGCACGTTTGATAACTTTTCTAAGCGGTTTGCTGCGTACTTTGCCAGCAACAAGCGGGCTAAGAAAACAGCTATGTAACTGATGCAATTGACCCAGGGCAAGGACGAGCTATTGAAAAATTTCATTGACCAGTTCAATAAGACCACTCTACGGATCAAGGATATACACGTGTCTGATATAGTCAATGCAATGATGAGTAGAAAATGCAGTCTTCCTTTCTAGATGTCACTCTCTGAGAACCTGCTGGAAACGATGCATGAGTTACTAGGGAGAGGAGATAAGCATGTGGATGCTGAGGAAGTATTTTTTATTACCAAAAGCATGAAGGATCGTAAGGAGCCCGAGTCTAACAAAAGGAAGACTTGGGACAAGCCCAAGCCCCGAGATGACAAAGGTAAGCAGAAAATAAACCATCTAAGTTGGATAAATGATGAGAGTGCTAAGAAAAGATCAGCCTAGCTAGGAAGTCCTGGTGGACCTACTGAACTAGACCTGTGGTAACCACTTATTTTCACTAGTCTTTATTAAAGGTGAGCCAAGCGACACAAATATTCTCATCAACTACTACAACGGTCAAACAAGGCGACTAGCCTTAGTTTCAAAACAAGGCGATGAACCTTAAATTAAAAACAAAGCGACGAGCCTTAGTTTAAAATAAATAAATAAATATATAAATAAAAACAAGGCAACGAGCCTTAGTTTAAAAACAAGGCGACGAGCCTTAATTTAAAAATAAGGTAACGAGCCTTAGTTTCAGATCAAGGTGACAAGCTTTAAATTAAAAAATAGGCAACGAACCTGAATTAAAACAATGCGACGAGACTTAGTTTAAAAACAAGGCACAAGCCTTAATTTAAAAACAAAGAGATGAACCTTTGTTAAAATAAACAAAATTCTAATGGAACGAGAACACAAAATAAAAGGAGAGACCCATTCAGAGGGGCAGGCACAGGCCCACTCCACGCGAGGCGTGGGTCTCTGAACGCATGCTCGCCCTGCCCAATACGTGGAGAAACCCACGCCTAGCGCCCGCCCCACAACAAGTGCGCCTGCCTCACCCAAAGTGTGGGAAAACCCATACCTAGGGATGGGCGCATGCCCATTACACCCAAGGCGTGGAAAACCCCAGCGCGCCCCGTCCATGGTGTGTAGATACCTACGCCTAGGGGCAGGTGCACTCCCATCCCACCTCTCAGCCGCCCTACCCGTACCCAATTTTATAAACTACTTCACTTTACAATATTAGCTGGGGGCTATATAAACTTATAGCACACAACATAAAAATAATTATTTGTCTCATTAGAAAACCAGAAAAGTTAGAGAGGTGCAGGTGCGGAAGATTAGTTCTACTTCCCATTACGATAGTCTATGAAAAGTAGATGGGCTTATAATGATAGAAACGACAATAGTTGCTATATTTGTCGGATGATGGTGGCGCGTCCTAGCACGCCCGTCTCATCGACTAGCCTGCCCTGATGGTCTCATAGCTCGCCTTTTGGATCTGGATACCGATCATCGTTGAATTAGTCAGACCTAGGATCTACGGAGTGATAGTTACTAGATTGATAAGATGTAACGTCCTTTATTAAATTCGAATAATGAAATAGGTAAAAGGGCACTCGTCATTAAAGACAGTGACACATGTCCCTCATGATAACCCCTATATATAGAGGTAAATCCTACAAGTAAGAGAACTCCAACATTTTTAAGCACTGCTACCTTGCACAATTCCTTTTCGGATATCTCTTTCATCATTTATTGATTATCACACCAGAGTAGGCACGAAGGACAAAAGCCCCGCCACTTTTTACAGGTCTCAACCACTATCACTGTCGCATTCGGAGGGGGAGCAAAAAAATTTTCATCAAGAACTACAAAAGAATTTTTCTCAAATTTTTAGGGAGTGAAATGATAATTTAAATTAGTAATCAAATTTTATATTTTAATAAAAAAAAGTTATTATAATAAAAATTTTGTGCCCGCCTGCATCAACAACCAATCGAGTTCACCTCCATATAGCCAATGAGCAACTAGATCATCTTTCCTCAAGAATGGAAGAACTTAACTGTATTTGAATTATCTAGAGGCCTTAAATAATCGACCAACCTAGAAAATAATTCAAAAAAATAGTTAATAAATCTAGACAAGTTTGAGTAGTATATATTAAACATAGATAATATAAATGAAAAATAAATTAAAATCTTGTTAATATTCTGTACAATTTTATTTAATATAGTGGACCAAACATGGTTTGGCTTTAATGTGTTTAGGACGTATGTAACATATGTTTACTTCACTAAACAAGTCATCTTGAATAACTCAAAACTTATAAGTTTTTAACCTATTGACCTCCACAGGCAATAGATACAAATCCATAATTCTTACATTCCACATAAAAAGCCACCCTCAAAAGTAGAGAGAGCCTATTCCAATAATTTTTCAGTTTTTTGATCTCCAACCTTTTAAAAACGTGAGGGATATACCCATAATCTTTAAACATATTACCAAACATCTCCAACATTTAAGAAAATAGGCATGATAGGTCATTTATGACGAAATTGCCCTCTCTTTTAAAAAAAACAAAAATATAAAGACAACAAAAAAAATAAAAATAAAAAAATAACCGAATGTACTCTAAAAAAATGAAGAATAACAAAGATGTCATATTCTTCCTTCTCCCCAACCACCACCTATTCCACCGGTCATCTTTTTTCACCCCAACCTTCTGCCTTTCCTAAACCCACAGCTACCACCACGAAACTCATCACCACCACAGTAAGGCCCAATTAAAATGATGAAAAAAAATTCCTAAACTTGCTTCAATATTGTATAGCTAAAATTCCGAATCTTGCTTATGTAGTTTCTACCATTGCATTCCTGACCACATTCTAGATCTTGCTTTCATTTTTTAAGCTCACCCTGTTCTCCAAATTTACATCTAACTACACCAACTTTATGTACAATGGAAGACCTAGAGAAAAAATAAAAATATAGTCGCAATTGATAGCTAATGCTCGGAGACTGTGGTGGCCTCGAAACTGATTTTTGTAAACAACGACAAAATGGCACAAGCTCTATTCTCGAGCTTTTCTTGAAAATGATTATTTGGGTTGAATTTGTTTTTGAAATTTTGAGATGTTGAGAAGGCGGTAGAAAAAATAGAAACATGGTGAAAATCTTTTCAAAAACAAGGCTTGCTCTAGTTCACATTGAAAATTATCTCACACCAAGTGTTCGACAAAATGCACCAATAGTATTTCTTGTTATTTTAAGGTTTTATTAACCACGAGCCGCATGTTGCAACCTCCGGTATAGGTGGTTAGGCAGCTATTATGTGTCAAACCCTCTGGACATGGCTGTTGAGGTGGCCACAACACACATTAAAGTCTCTTGCAGCCACTAAAAAGGCAACCACAAGCTACCAACTACAGTTTAATATTCTCAACTCTGGCATAGCACATAGGAATATGTTTCCTCTTGTCACTATCATTATTAAGAAACATCCTTACACAGTACTCTAGGTAACCTCTATGGTGCTAAATGGGTTTGACGAGAAAGGTGGGTGACGATCGGATGGTGGCAGTGATCGACCATGGGTGGTGGTCAAATGTTGGCGATGGGTTTAGAAAATGTGGAGGGATGGGGTGGAAGAGGATGACCGATGGGGTAGGCGGTGGTAGGGGTGAAGGAAGAAAATGACCTCTTTGTTATTGTTCATTTTTGGAGGGTACATTTGGTTGTGTTTTTTTTTTTTTTTTTTTTTTTTTTTTTTGTTTGTTTTATTCTTTTTCCTTGTCTTATATTTATTGTTTATTTAAAAGAGATGACAATTTCGTCATGAAGGACATATCATGCCTATTTTCTCAAATGTTGGAGATGTTTCATGTGCTATTTTGAAAGGTTAAGGGTATATTACTTACGTTTTCGTAAGTTTGAGGACCAGATATGCTATTTTCCCTTCTGTTTATTGCCGAGTAATCTTCAACCCATTTTGAGTTTTTAATTTCACTCCAAAATCACAATTTTAAGCTCTTTCAATTCCCTTAAATGGACAAACAAAATAAGCTCTATCAATTCATCACACATTTTTCATTTGCTTAATGATTCATGTGAACTTTTCCTAGGCAGATCATTGAATGAGAAGATAGAGTTTAAGGTCGACATGATTATGGTTGGAACGGTGCATAAGCTATCAACGAAGGCCATTCCAAAATGTATAGTCCCATCCACTACAAATAAGAGGGTCTATAGCGGCGACCTATATTGCGACGACAAAAAGTCGCCTCTATTTATTCTACATAATAGCGACGACCAAGAAATGTCGTCGCAATAACAACAAAACTTATAGCGACGACATATGTCGTCGCTATAAAACATATATCGTCGCTGTTATGTATAGGCTATAACGACGTCTTTCTGTGTCGTCGCAACTCAGATTAGGAAAGGGCGGGAACTAATGGCGGCATTTTGGTGCATATATAGCGACGACAACTGTTTTCGCAATTGATATGCGGATGATGATGTAAGTCACGTGAATCAAGTATTTTCTCGTAAAGTGTGAAGGGTCTATAGCGACGACATATGTCGTCACTATATATACCAACATCAATTTAGGCGGAAATTTGGCGCCTAATTGTTATATATAGCGACGACATATGTCGTCACTATACATATTCGATTAAATTTTGCAGCGCGAATAATTACTTTCCTCGAAAATGGGAATGCTCCTTTAGCGACGACTTATGTCTATAGCGACGACATTGTCATCGCTATAGACCCTTCTTTATCTTCTTCCCATATCCGCATTTCAGTATTGCATACTACACACACTTCGTAAAAATTCTTCTCCATCTCCATTTTTTTCATCTTCATTTCATCATAATCATCTCCAATTATTATTAGTATCAGATTTGTAAGAATATAGTATTTTACAAGTATGGATATTGATAAAAGTTGGACAACAATTAGAAATCGCACAAAGTCTGCAGATTTTGGAGCGGTTTGCAAGCATTTATAAACATGGCGAGGCCATACGTTAACGACAGAGGAAGAATTAAATGTCCGTGCAAAAATGTTTAAACGGTCTCACACATCCATTGAAAATTGTCGAGGCTCACATATTTCGTAATGGTTTTATGGAGAGTTATGTCACCGGATATATCATGGCGAGATTGATGTTCGTCTCGCGAATGTGTATAGACGTAATGAGCGAGATGGTGTGGAAGATGAGATGATGGATGTAATAGACGGCGTAGTTGGTGATGAGCATGCAGTACAAAGCACCGATGGTTACTATGACGAACTGCTTGTGCTCTCCATTCGAATCGTATGCCGGAGTTTCATCATTTTTATCCCTAAATTTTTAGTCAAGTTGATGCATATTAAAGTTATGAACAAATGGACAAACAAGTCTGCGATGATCTTTTGAAATTGCCGTTAGCATTCCCAAATATGAACCCGGTTGACTCTCACTACGAAGCTAAGAAGTCGATGACGAAGTTTGGTTTGGGTTAAAAATCCATTCATGCCCGCAAGAACGATCGCGCATCGCTTTGGGGTGAACATGCCGATAGACAAACTTGCCCGATTTGCCGGAAAGTCGCTGGGTTCACACTTCGGGAAAGTGAACGGGAAGAATGTTCCGCATAAGGTGTTGCGATATTTTCCTTGGCCCCGAGACTAAAACGTATGTTCGCGACGAAGGATACCGCAAAACTTATGAGGTGGCACAAGATAGGAAGGTCTAGGGGCGATGATGAAATGCACATCCCGTTGATGGAAAGGCATGGCGGGATTTTGACATGAAACATCCAATGTTCGCAAGTGAGATAAGGAATGTCGTTAGGTTTGGCGCAGACGGATTCAATCCATTCGGTGACATGAGTCTGTCAGACAAAGATGTGGCCGATGTTTATAACAGCTTTACAACTTGCCACCGGGTTATGCATGAAGCCCGAATACCTCATGCTTACTCGTTGATACCGGTCCTAAAGCACCGGGTAAGGACATTGATGTATTTTTACGACCATTAGTGGATGAGTTGAAGGAATTGTGGGCGATGGGATTGACACGGAGACGGTAGAACCAACAAAGAAGTCGGTATTCAGATCATGCGTGCGGCTTTTGTTGCGGATCATTAACGATTTCCCAAAGAGAAGTAGTTTGTCCGGTTGGAGTGGTCGGGGGTACAAGGCATGTCCGACGTGAAACGAGGATACTCCTTCAATCCGTGTGATAGGTAAGACACTTATGTGGGTCATCGCCGGTTCCTCGCCATCCGAGCCATCATTTTCGAAGCAATTTAGACTTCGATGGGAGGATGATAGGCGACCACCTCCGCGTCGGTTATCGCCTCTGCACATTTTAGCACGCTTAAGTCGTGTCGATATAGAAGTCCAGAAAGCACCCAAATTACGGTGGCGCTACAATTCGGAGAAGTGATGACGAGCTCAATTGGAGAAAAAGAGCATTTTCTATGAGTTTCCGTATTGGACTTCTCCGAGCTCAAACATAACATCGATGTCATGCACGTAGAGAAGAATGTTTGTGATAGCTTGCTCGGCACAATTATGGACGATCCATTCAAATCAAAAGACACATCAATGCGAGGCGCGATCTAATGCAATTAGGGATCAAAAGGAGTTGCACTTGTATCGAATCGGAATAAGTGGATGAAGCCTCGCCGCATGTTACACCATGTCGCCTTCAAATCGTAAGAAATTTTGTCAATTTATCCGATCGGTTGAGTTTCCAGATGGTTTCGCTTCTAATCTTCTAAGAATATTGCTCCAAATGACACCGTATTTTCGGGTTGAAGTCACATGATTTCTATATTATCATGCAACGGTTATTACCAATGGATGTCGGGCGTTCTTGAATAAAACAATTTCCATGGTCATTATTGATCTGCACGTTCTTCGTAAAGCTTTGTGCAAGAACACTAAAGGTTAGCGACATGATAGCATCCCACGATCACCTTGTACTCATTCTCCGTAAGTTGGAAAGGATATTTCCGCCACCCTCTTCTTCGACATCATGATTCACCTCGTAATGCATTTTCCGTAAAGGCAATCCTTGGAGGTCTGCATGCACATGAGATGGATGTATCCATTCGAGCGATACACCAAGAAATTGAAGGGCTACGTAGAAATCGAGCTCGGCCCGAGGATCAATAGTCAAGGGTATGTTGTGGACGAGGCATTGACCTTTTGTTCGAGTACTTCCGTGACATAGGGACAAGGTTCGATCGACCGCATGTAAGCGAGGATGCTCTTGCTCCACGACACAACTTTCTTTTTTCATCGCAGATGTCACCCACTTGGAAAGCAAATACCAACGACGCTTCCTACTCAAGTTCGAAATCAAGCAATTTTTACACCTCAACAACTCATATGAAGTTGAGCCATTCTTGCAATGAAAGGCGTTAATTCTTGATTATTATTCTTTATCTCGAATTAACTTTATCATTTGAAATGAACTAATGAACGTTGATCTTCAATACTTTGTTCGTGAACATAGGCGAGAACTAATGAACAGCCGGGTGTCCAAACATCGAACTAGTGCACAGAAGAGACTTTCACGGTTGGTTCTACAGAAAGATAAACGAACATCGACTCAATAAAATTGCAAGTTTTCAACATAATTGCTTTCAATAACTTAGAATAATTATTGTCATGCAGCTATATGCAATGCGCCAAAGCCACAACCATCAAGTTTCTCATGAGTTATTTGCGTTGGCCAGTGGATGTTACCAGCAGGTTATGTCATACACGGCTTGTGTTGTCAAAGGAGTTCGGTTCGTGACATATGATCGTGATATTCAAGAAAAAAACTTAAAATAGTGGTGTGTCCGTCCCAGGGACTGGGGTGAGAATTACTACGGGCAGCTGCAAGATATACTGGAGCTACAATATGGACCAAAACTTTCAATCTATCTATTCCGATGCAAGTGGTTTAAGTGCGATGGGAGACGGATGGTAACTGAGAATAATGTTACCAGTATTGACATCGATCTCAGAGGTGTTCAAGGATGATCGGTTCATACTTGCTAGCCAAGCACAACAAGTGTTCTACATTGAAGATCCATCTCGTGGTTCCGAATCGGCGAGTAGTACAAATTGTCCATCACAGAGCACGTGGGACACGGTGGGAGCTAACATCACGTAGATTGACCCGCTCCACAATAACTACTCTTCCGGTTTATCTCTAGTCATTGATCTTGGCAACATAGAGCATGTATCCTTGCACCGCGATGATGATGAAGTCGATGAGATCGATGCATCGGTTATCGTGAGAGCCTCGTCGACATCGCAGGAGAAACTTCGCTTTATAAACGACGATGATGTTGAAGACGATACAAATGCGTAATACGAGGATGAAGAAACATCGAGTGAAATCAATGAGGACGCCGAATGACGATGATGTAGATCAATCGTATCGTGATAGTGAATCGATTGAAAAATGTTATTAAAGCGCGTCACTAAATTTGCAATGAAATTACTTTAAAAAACGCATGTATTTTTTTTTTGTTGTTATTGTTTTCGGCTTGAATGTTTGTCATTATATCTTCAATCGTAAAAGTAAAAAGACTTAAGTTGCAAATAAAATTGAAGGAAATTGAAATAAAAGAAAAATTAAGAGGACCCAAATGAAAAATCTTTAAAGTTGAATGACCCAACTAAATATGAAAACATAAAAATTAAATATTAAATATTAAATACTAAAATTATTATTCATAATATTAAATCTCAATAAATATTAAATATTAAATACTAAAAATTAAATAGTGAATATTAAATACTAATAATTTATAATTGATATTATTAAATATCAATAAATATGAAAACATAAAAATTAAATATTAAATATTAAATACTAAAATTATTATTCATAATATTAAATCTCAATAAATATTAAATATCAAATACTAAAATTAAAAATTGAATATTAAATACTAATAATTTATAATTGATAATATTAAATATCAATAAATATGAAAACATAAAATTAAATATTAAATATTAAATACTAAAAATTATTATTCATAATATTAAATCTCAATAAATATTAAATATTAAATACTAAAATTAAAAAGTGAATATTAAATACTAATAATTTATAATTGATATTATTAAATATCAATAAATATGAAAACATAAAATTAAATATTAAATATTAAATATTAAATACTAAAATTAAAAAGTGAATATTAAATACTAATAATTTATAATTGATATTATTAAATATCAATAAATATGAAAACATAAAAATTAAATATTAAATATTAAATACTAAAATTATTATTCATAATATTAAATCTCAAATATATAAATATTAAATACTAAAAATTAAAAAGTGAATATTAAATACTAATAATTTATAATTGATATTATTAAATATCAATAAATATGAAAACATAAAAATTAAATATTAAATATTAAATACTAAAAATTATTATTCATAATATTAAATCTCAATAAATATTAAATATTAAATACTAAAAATTAAAAAGTGAATATTAAATACTAATAATTTATAATTGATATTATTAAATATCAATAAATATGAAAACATAAAAATTAAATATTAAATATTAAATACTAAAATTATTATTCATAATATTAAATCTCAATAAATATTAAATATTAAAAATTCAAAATTAAATAATAATAATTATTATTGATAATATTAAATATCAATAAATATGAAAACATAAAAATTAAATATTAAATATTAAATACTAAAAATTATTATTCATAATATTAAATCTCAATAAATATTAAATATTAAAAATTCAAAATTAAATAATAATAATTATTATTGATAATATTAAATATTAAAAATAATTGATAATATTAAATATTAAAATTTTTCATAATTTTAAAAGCGGGAAAATTAATAATTATAAAAATTATTGTAATTAAAATATTACCTTCAAATGAGAAAGCAACATATAATTTTCTCAATGTGTATTGTCAATAATGACGACATATGTCGTCGCTTTGTCAGGTGAAAATGGGCGCCACTTTTAAGGCGTGTGTTCAAAAAAAAAAAGTCGAAAACATGTCGTCATTGTAGATCTAAATAGCGACGACATATGTCGCCGCTATTGAGTCGACCTTTTAATTCACACGTAACCTTTTTTTTTTCCATTTCGCCAATTTTGTTTTTCTTCCGTTCTTTGCTGCCGCCGCCGCCGCATGCCGCTGAGTGCTCATTGCCTTCCTCTCTCTCAGAATCGTCCAGACCTTTTAATTCACACAAAGGTGAGCTCTCTCTCTCTCAATCGCTCTATCTCACTCTCAAACTTCACACAGACCTTTATGTTCTCTTAATTTTTTTTTTCAATTTGAGGGTTAAATCTGTTTTTGTGGTGAGTCCCATTTCTTAGATGACAAGGGGGTGACCAAACCTAGCACTGACATATGGTTACTAAGGATCTAGTTGTGTTGAACCTCACGGTTGATAGGATGTAGCAATGGACTAAACGGACTGGGGAAAAATTCATCTGAGTTATTAAGGATAATGTTGTTTGTCCATGTCATGAACCAGAAATAATAAGATACTAAAAATAGCTTTTATTTCAGGAATTAAAAAATATAATTGCACATTTCATGAGTGGCATCAGCAAACTTCACAATGTCAAACCTCTAATAATTTTACAGCAGCCGGCGTCTATAAGTTATTGTTCAAATTAAGCAAATTGCTTGAAACTTGTATTACCTAATAGTTTACTATAGAAACAGTGATTCTTGTTCCCTGCCTCATAAGTCCCTTCAGATATATAAAAGCCATTTTGCCTTAATAAAGTTCATGGTTCCAATTTTTGGATCTATAAGTTCCCCGCAATGGTCACCGCAGAAACCTTCAGATTTCTTGTTTTTAGTCCTCTGGTTATCTATGTCCTGTTAGTTTTCACCAAACTAGAAGGTTAGATACTTCTTTCTTGTGTGTATCATTGAAGATTTGTTAATTATATAATTATAATTTGCTACATTTGTGTTATTGTTAGAACATGTTTGGGGAGCAGTATTTTATGCTATAAAGAAAATATTAGCTTATTTGGGGGTGATGTCAATGATTTGCTTTTTATATGATTATAATTTGCTACATTTGTTTTACACTGTTATTATTAGTACATGTTATTGGCGAGTATTGTTGCATTATGGGACAGTCCAATGTACAAATTTCTGCTTATATTTCTTTCTCAATTCTCTCAAGTCGAGAGCGGGGTGCAGCCATTATGGTATACTTTGTTTTTACACTTTAAAGCTCAACTCCAAAATGACATTTGAAGCTCCAAATATTATGTTGATTTAGCTTTATTCAAAGGGTGCCTGTAGGTTTCATAGTTCCATATGTTTAATTTCAAGCTTTTACATCAAATGGTTCAACATGGTATTAGAGCAAGCAAATATGCCAAGTTCAAGTGTCATTGTCTCCCATTTAATGAAATTGTAAACGTGTTAAGCTTACACAGAAAAAACCTACAAATATAAATGATATACCCATGGTCATCTCTATCAGCTTAAACTTTTAGATCAAGTGATTCAAGATGATAATAGAGCAAGCAAATATCATGGGTTGAACTCGCTGCTCTTCTTTTATTGTGACTTTAAGAGAAATGAAATGGATGCTTATGGCTGTTTGCAGAAACTATTGGATCTACGTAGAAGCTTTTTATGAATGAACTTTGACCTTATTATAATTAGGGTTTAATTTTTGGAAATGGGTTCAATTTGATGGTATAATTTGGGAAAATTTTTCCATAATATCAAAGTTTAGGGACTTATTTGCAATAAAATAAGTTTAGGGACCAATTTATAATATAATATAATAAAGTCAAATTTTCCCATAAATTCAAAGTTTAGGGACTTATTTGCAATAAAAGTAAGTTTAGGGACCAATTTATAATATAATATAATAAAGTCAAATTTTCCCATAAATTCAAAGTTTAGGGACTTATTTGCAATAAAATTAAGTTTAGGGATCAATTTATAATAAAATATAATAAAGTCAAATTTTCCCATACATTCAAATTTTAGGAACTTATTTGCAATAAAAGTAAGTTTAGGGACCAATTTATAATAAAATATAATAAAGTCAAATTTTCCCATAAATTCAAAGTTTAGGGACTTATTTGCAATAAAAGTAAGTTTAGGGACCAATTTATAATAAAATATAATAAAGTCAAATTTTCCCATAAATTCAAAGTTTAGGGACTTATTTGCAATAAAAGTAAGTTTAGGGATCAATTTATAATAAAATATAATAAAGTCAAATTTTCCCATAAATTCAAATTTTAGGGACTTATTTGCAATAAAAGTAAGTTTAGGGACCAATTTATAATAAAATATAATAAAGTCAAATTTTCCCATAAATTCAAAGTTTAGGGACTTATTTGCAATAAAAGTAAGTTTATGGACCAATTTATAATATAATATAATAAAGTCAAATTTTTCCATAAATTCAAAGTTTAGGGATTTGCAATAAAAGTAAGTTTGCAATTTATAAAATAAGTTTAAGGAACAATTTATAATAAAATATAATAATAAAGTCAAATTTTCCCATAAATTCAAAGTTTAGGGACTTATTTGAAATTAAAGTAAGTCTAGGGACCAATTATAATTAAATATAAAAAAGTCAAATTTTTCATAAATTCAAAGTTTATGGACTTATTTGCAATTTCTACAAAGAGTTTAGGGACCAATTTGAAATAAAATATAATTAATTCAAAATTATCCATAATTTTAAAGTTTAGGGACTTATTTGCAATAAAATATGTTTAGGGACCAAATTGAAATAAAATATAATACATACAAATTTTCACATACATTTAAAGCTAGTATGGCTGACGTGATATTCGCAATTATGTCACGTGTGTTAGTATGGTTGACGTGATGTCGCACGACGGAGGTGATGGTGCAGAGATCCTCCACGCCAGCCCATCTCACCGGCCCCCTCTAAGATGCGAGTCCAGTAAGACGTTTCTTTCAAATTGTAATTATTTATTATTTTATACATATCGTTGAAGAAAATCGTATGATCAATACATTTTTCAATTTTTTCATTTTCAAAGACCCCGCCAAAGCGACGGGGTATATCTCGAGCATCAATCTCGAGATGGTTTGGCGGTGCGAATGGGAAGATGCCACTTCCTATCGTCGACAATGTCGAACGCACAATGCAAACGATCGGGAATAATGCGAAGTATTTCACGCGCTTGGTTGGGAACCAAGTGAGATTCACCGCGCCTCCGCTACCCTTCATGGACGGAGGTTCCGGAGGAGCAATGGGCACGATTATGTAGCATTATCGAGGTATGAACGTAAATTAGTTTTGTTATTAGTACACTTCATTAATACTTGTTTTACGATTTGTACACTAACATATTCTTTTTTCACTCTTGCAGAGCTACTTCGATCTGTAGGGTGATCGGTCGCCCGACGAGTACCGGGCAGTATGTGCCGCAGTAGATCGTCTGGCGGCCGATCGTTATCGCAATTACAAACTCAAGGCGCATAATCACTTAAAAGCGCATGGACCGAGCCGACCATACGGCGAGATGTCCGCCGAGGACTGGCAGAAGTGCATTGACTTCTTCACCAGTCCTACTTTCGTGGTAAGTATTGTTTATATATTGTTTACGATATTTTATATACTCTTTTAACTAATACATTTTTTGCTAATCAATTATATGTTATACTTTCAGGACCGGTCCTCCAAAAATAAAGTCAATCGGGTAAGGCTAAATACCGAGCGTGCGGGGTCGAAGAGCTTCTCTCGCCACGCGCACGATCAGTACAACATATAAATTTTCAATATCATTATAAATATCTTCACTACATTACGTAAAAATGTATACTAAATTTCACGCTTAAATTGTCGTGGCGGGACCCCGAGACCCAGAAGTGGCCGGGGATTATTGATTCGTTCGGACGTTTCACACCTTCCGGGATGGCAATTGGGTCAACCCGCAGGCGGTTGGTGACTATGTGAGAATTTTTAAATTATGTGAATATAATTTTATCTGACATGCATGATATTATTATTTATTATTATTTTTTCACCGAACAGATAAGCTTTTGAGTTCGAGAGACTCAACAGACACAAGTCGCCTCAATAGCGCGTCATTAGACGAGCGTGCTATTGCAAAGGAGGTTCTCGAGAACGACGAGGTCACGTCCGTGGGGTTGGTCGGGTTCCGGCGGGCACCTCTCACTCGCTCGATTCGACCGGCGCATCGTTTGCCCCACAAGGAACTTCCCATCGCCCTCTGCACCCCGTAATAATGATGTTCGGTTTGCCATGTACGAGGAGCAGCTACGCCAAATGCAAAATGAAATTGAGCTTCTAAAAGTAAAATACCACCACGCTACTGCGGATGAGGAGGAGGAGGAGGACGGGGACGGGACGGGACGACGTTTAGAGGTCTCAGAGATTTTTGAATTTTTTATATTATTTATATTATTTGAAACAAAAAAAATTTTTAAAAAAATTCAAAACGTTTATAGCGGCGACAATGTCGTCGCTATAGGTAATTGCATTATTTAAAATAACTTTTTTAAAAAAAAGTCAAAACTTTTATAGCGGCGACAATGTCGTCGCTATAGGTAAAAACATTATTTGTATTAGCGACGCCTTTATCGTCGCTATAATGGATGAACGATGGCTTACGGCACACAATGGTCTCTATTATTTTGTCTATAGCGACGGTTTTTGCGACGACTATGTCGTCCCTATATGTCCGTTTTCGAGATATGATCACGACTCTATTGAGACGACATTGTTATCGCTATAGATACAAATTTATATAGAGACGACATAATGTCGTCGCTATATCTCTAGAGACACTAACTTGTTGCGGCGACATGTAGCGACGACTTAATCGTCTCTAAAAAGCTAAAGAGACGACTTCTGAGTATTCAGCGACGACATATGTCGCCGCTATTGACCTCATTTCTTGTAGTGATCATTGGGACCGAGGACAAGAATTGACAACAACAACAACAACAAGAACGGGATTTCATTTCCATGCATGTTTAATTTTTCTTATATATCAGTTTTTGGTGGTTTTGTTTCGTCACACAACATTATATATAATATGTAAATACTCGTTGTTGCAGTCAAAAATTACTTTCTCAAATCGTCATCATTTTTACCCTAGCCATACTTGCAATGAAATATGTATGAATTGTGGAATTTAAGAGATGTCAATTGATCGTCAGTAGGGGTACAAGAAAATATCCTCCGCTCTTTGTTGCATGTATCACTAGGAGGAGCGATGAGTAATCAATTTTTGTTGTAAATTGAGGGCTACCATGATCGAGTTTTATTGATGGTAAATATAAATTGAGACCATGTTATGATATCTTAACTCTTTTAGTAATTATTGTAATCCAATGCGATTGATCACCAAGTTGATTGAGTCTTAATTAATCAATGCAAATTCTATAGGATTTAATCAATTATTTTTTGGTAATTTGCTGTGCTAAAATTTTTCGTATAGTAAAATGCTTGAAGAAGCATTTACTAAGGCTGCAATTAGTTACCCAAAGACACATAAATTTACAACCATTGAAACATCTTTATTGATGAAGTTGTTACAATTTTGACTCCACGGTTAATTTTGATCAAGTAAAAAGATGTTGTTGGAAATGAACTGCAATTTTAAGCCGAGGGACAACTTATTTGTGATGGTGACACCTGGCAAGCTCTGGCCATTGGATTGAGGGCTTATGGACTCTTCGGTTTAATTCCTCGTTTTAAGGTCAGTTGAACTGACTATACTATCATTTTTTCTCTCTTTACAGCACGCACTCTAAGATTTTCTCTCTACTCGTCTTTTACGCTTCTTCTTCTTTTGAGTATAATCTGAGTGATTTGTAATCTTGTAAAATAGAGTTTATTGTGGTCAACAATAAAAATATGACTTTGGATCTGATTCTGATGAGTTGAGGATTTAGTGCTCTGATCTTGAAAGTTTTGTCAAAGTTTTGGTTGTAATCGAACCTTGATATGTTTTTAGTGGTGCTCGTGTACTTGAGCAATATTCTTTCTGTTGGAAAGTGGGGTTGTTTTAGCATAATTTTGAGTGAGACCCATTTTTTCTTATTGGAAGAGATCATTGTAGATCTGTGTTCTTTGCCGCAAGAACATCAAAATCACATATTTACTTGCCCAAAATGATGCTCGGTTGAATGATAAATTGAATCTCAAAATATACCCATTGGAAGTGGTTTAAGTATTAGAGTGAAAGCAATTTACGCTTCTCCCACATTGGAAAAATAATAAGGCAATGACTAGTATATGTAATTATATATGGACACATTTTATGAAAGTGTAATCTTGGATAGTATATATGCTCTTTCTTGCGCGCTCACGCGGGTGGGGTGTGTGTGTGTGTGCAAATCTTGGACAGAATTTGCACCTCGGGCCATTAAACTCATGTGTTAGCACCACATGTAGACACGAATGTTGAACCAAAAATTGGCCCATTAGTAGGGTCCATGTTTTGCCATTATTTTTCTTATTTATTTTCATTTATTTCCAGTTGCCCTTTTAGTTTCTATAACAACTCCATACTGGTTGTGATTAATAACATGTGTTAATGGAAACAGTCGGACTAATTATGGTGTTAATGATTGGTAACACTTGTAATAGCCAGTCTATTAAGTCACCCATGAAACCTGTAAAAAAGATCCATTTTCTTCAGTTCCAAACAGAAACAAATTAACCGCAAGCACCTAGAGTAAAATTCAATTCTCCTTTGTAGAAACTTGTGCTCGGTTTCTACTAGTTTTGCCACTATATCTTGGGAAAGGAACTCTCAATTAACCGCAAGCACCTAGAGTAAGGAAGTGAATCAGTTTTAAGCATACTGTGTTCACACAGGCCTCGATTTGCTATTCTATTTTTCCCTGCACTTGTTAGTTTTGTATTTGGTTCTTTCTGTAATTTTTAAATATAATTTTATATTCGGTGTTTTGTCCAACAATCTTAAAATATACTCGCTGTGATCGAACAAGTTGTATTTTTTCTGTAATTTAAAGAATCAATATTTTGTTTGCTTTTCGACTCAACTAGCCTAGAATAATAGTTAATTTGGATTAAATTACACCTTCCTCATAGCAGTCTCTGTGGGATCGACCTCATTTTTACTTCTCTATATTCCAGTAGATTCGTACACTTGCGAGTTAATTAAAATTTGACATCAACAAGTTTCAAGGTAAATTATCCAAACATATTTTTAATTTTTTCAGCCTATATGTGGGGTTATTTTTGTCCTTTCCATACATGAGTTTCAAGGTAAATTACACACTCGACTAAGGTTTGAAGACTTTAGCTTGAAGAATGCGAATTCTTGGTGCACGATATTCAATTTTTTCTCGTCTTTCCTTTAAACCTGGTGAATTCCAATTTCTTCTTTTGTTTTTCTTCTCTTATGATGAATAGCTAAGCTTTTAGTTGAGATGAACGATATTTAACCTAGTTTTGAACCTTTCATTTCAATTCTCAAGTTTTGTGTAATTAATTGATTCATGCATGCATTACATGATCACTAATTCATGGATGTGTTGATGGTAACAAACCGATGGGTGAGTTATAAATTTAGACCATGTAGTAAAATTTGACAATTGGGTAAAAGGTAGAGATACCATTTTACTATTGTTGCGGTCTTTAATTGAATTCATAAGTACTTAAATGCGTTTAATTAAGTCATATTCAGATTCATATAGAAATATAGATATATTGAGTTGACCTAATTAAATAGGATTGATTTGAACTCGAGAGACGTAAATTTATTTAATTAGTGAATTCGACCGAACAAACTTTAGAAATTGATTTGAAAGGCGAGATTAAATGTGATATCTACAGTGAAATTGTGAGCCTCGACACTTTAACCATCATATTTTTTAGTTTAATTGTTTTCTTTTGATAATTAATTGCAGTAGCTATCAAAAAATTGTTGAAATCTTGTTTTCATCAAATAGGATGTAGTTTGAGTTAAACAAATATTCTAATAAAATAATCTTCATGGGACGATAATCCGAACTCTTTAAGTCCACTTTATAGCATGTTTAATTGACATTGTACGCTTGCGATTTAAACACAGTTACTAAGGTCATGTACCTATTTTCTGAGCATTGCTACGTGGATGTATTGTGTACTTCCAAAAGATCTGGTGGTAGGGCCATTCTCTATGCCACGTCTCTAATTTTTTTCAAGGATTTCAAATGGCCTAATAAATGTTGACCACAGATTTTCAATTCGTGGTGGCTCAAGTGCCCTTTTAAACATTTCATCCACACTCCTTATAACATCTTCATTACATAAAAAAATCATCATCCAAATTCAACTGATTGAATTTTGCTATTAAATCAATTCCAATATCAAAATTGGGAGAGTCATTCTCACCAAAAGAAGTTCGTGTTGGAAAAATTAGAAAATTGTGCCATGTTTGAGCATGATTTTGCGTTGGACCCATTTTTTATTTGATGAAAACAAAAGTTGATTCGTGTTCTCCTCCATGAGAACATCGAGATCATGTATTTACTTACCCAAAATGATACTTGGGTGAATGGAAAATTGAGGCTCAAATATGGAGTTGGAAATGGTTGAAGGGAAAGAAAATGGTTCTATCCCACATCGGAAAAATAGAAAAATTTAGACTAGTATATATATGACCACCCTTTAGAAATGTGTAATCATGTGTAGCATAGAACCTCTCTCTTGTGCACACCCGCAGAGGGGGATGCAAATCACGGACCAATTATAACACCTCGGGCCATTGTACTCATATGTGAGCGCAACCTGCATACACGAATGTCGGACCAAAATTGGCCACATAGTCAAGCCTACATTTTGTAGTTTTTTTTTTCTGATTTAATTACAGAATTAAATTTGGCTTTTCAACTACCTTTAACTCCTGAATTCCTAAAGGCAGTTAAGTTTTTAAGGCTGCTGTTAATAGAGGAGGAGGTGAGTAGTCATCTGGGAGTCTATAAAATGGTCTGCATTTTTCACAATCCAACACACGAATTCAGTCTTCTACTCCTTCATTTCTATTCCAAAATATCCAAGTGTCCTTCTGGTGATACTGTTCTGGCAGTAGTTCAGTTCGCTGGTTTAGCAGCTTCGTGCTATCACTTCTTCTATTGTATCCTGGGAAGTAGGCATTCATTCCCTCAAGAAGCTACAGTAGGGGAGCGAATATGTTTTAAGGAAACTGTGTTTGCATAGGCCTTGGTTTGCAGTTTGTCTTCTGTTTATTTTATTACTTTACTCTGCAGTTTACAGTTTTGGACTATGTAGTTAAACACGTTCTATATAAATCTACTAACATTCTTAAAACATATTTGGAAAAGAAAGATTATACTAAAAGATAAACATATTCTAAAACAGAATTTGAGAAACTGAAATAGTTTTAATTGGTAGAATTTTTTTTCAACAGCTTGTTTATATTGTCTAAAACAATTTTTTTTTGTAAAATAATAAAAAATATTTCCAGCAGTTTATAAAAAATCTAATTTTCATAAACAATATTATTTATGCTGTTTATTTTTATTTAAAAGTAGAACTAAAATTTTTCTCTTGTTTCAGAAAATGGCAACTAATGCGATTACTGAAGTTGTGGCTAATGGAAAAGAAACACTAACTAATGTGTCCAGCTCATCTGTGACCCAAACTGTGACTCGAACCACTGTCCCGACTGTGAATGTTTTGGTTAATCATGAAGAGAAACTGGAGAAATTCAATACGTCAAATTTTAAAAGGTGGCAGCAAAAAATGTTGTTTTATCTGACACCTTAAATCTTGCAAGAATTTTGATTGAGGATGCTCCAAAACTTAATGAGGGTGAGGGAGATATCCAAACTGTCAGTGTCGTTGAAGCATGGAAGCATTCTGATTTCGTGTGCCATAACTATGTCATGAATAGTTTGACATATTCACTATAGAATGTGTATAGTTTAATGAAAATGGCAAAGGAATTGTAGGAGTCTCTAGATCGCAAATATAAAACTGAGGATGCGGGGGCTAAGAAATTCATTGTTGGCCGCTTCCTCGATTATAAAATGGTAGACTCAAAACCCGTGATCAGTCCAGTACAAAAATTACAAGTGATCTTACATAAAATTCACGCCAAGAGAATGAGTTTGAGTGAAACTTTCCAAGTGGCAGCTATTATTGAAAAGCTACCTCCGGCCTGGAAAAATTTCAAAAATTATCTTAAACACAAAACAAATGAGATGAACATTGAAGGATTAATTGTTAGATTTCGCATCGAAGAAGACAACAAGGGTTCTGAAATGAAGATGTTCAATTTTGCTGTGGCTAAAGCAAATGTGGTGGAGCATGGACAAAGCTCTAAGCGGAACAAAAATAAGTTTGGCAAAGGGCCTAAGATGGGACCGAAATGAGGTGTGTCCAAGAAGAAATTTCTTGAAAAATGTTACAACTGTGACAAAGTAGGTCATAGATCCTCGAAGTGCAGGTTGCCAAAAAGGAACAACAAGAAAAAAGCCAATATGGTTGATGACATTGCAAACGATGTGTATGAAATGAGCCTTGTTGCTACCATTTCTGAAGTTAATCTAGTAAGTTCAAACCCAAAAGAGTGGTGGATCGACACTGGTGTTACCCAACATGTTTGCTCAGATAAGGAGATGTTTAGTTGTTTTAAGGCAATAGAGAATGGGGAGAAGCTGTATTTGGAAAATTCAGCTACCTCTGAAATTAAAAGTCAAGGAAATGTGATTCTAAAGATGACTTCTGGGAAAGAGCTGACTTTGAACAATGTGCTATATGTGCCAGAGATCTGCAAGAACTTGGAGTCTGGGTCACTACTGAACAAGCACGATTTTTGCATGGTGTTTGAGTCAGATAAAGTGATTTTATCTAAAAGTAGAATGTTTGTCGAAAAGAGTTATGTATCTAATGGGCTTTTTAAGCTCAATGTAATGGCAATTAAGCCAAAGATGAATAAAATGAATAACTCTTCTGCTTACTTGCTTGAGTCTTCCAATTTGTGGCATGGTAGACTAGGACATGTTAATTATGATACACTGCGTAGATTAATTAATTTGAATTGTATACCAACATTCCATATTAATTCGAAACATAAGTGCGAGACTTGTGTTGAGGCAAAACTAACAAGGTCACCATTTCAAACTATTGAAAGAAAAACCAAACAACTTGATCTAATTCACACTAACGTGTGTGATTTAAAATCTGTACAAACAAGAGGTGGCAACAAGTACTTTATTACTTTTGTTGATCATAGCACAAAATATTGTTATGTGTATCTACTTAAAAGTAAGGACGAAGCTAAAGAGAAATTTATTCTTTATAAGAATGAAGTTGAGAATCAACTCAACAAGAAAATTAAGTTGTTAAGAAGTGACCGAGGTGGTGAATATGAATCACCATTTGTTGAATTATGTGCACAAAGCTGAATTACACATGAAACCACGGCAGCTTATTCACCTCAACAAAATGGTGTTGCTGAACGAAAAAACTGTACCTTAAAAGAAGTGATGAATGCAATGCTATTAAGTTTTGGGTTACCTTAGAACATGTGGGAGGAAGCTATTTTATCAACTAATTACCTTTTAAATATGGTTCTCTCGAAGAAAGAAGAGAAGACCCGCATTTGAGTTATGGAAAGGAAAGAAGCCTTCCCATAAATCATCATCAGTGTGTGGGGTGTCTTGCTAAAGTAGTTGCACCTACACTAAAAAAGGTAAAAACTGTTGATTGCATTTTTATTGGCTATACACATAATAGAGAGTGCTTATCGGTTTCTTGTGTATGAATCTAAAATCTCGAGACATACACAAAAATACGATAATGGAAATGAGAAATACTTCATTTTTTGAACATATATTTCCATACAGATCCAAAGAGGAAGCACGCTCCTCTAAACGGACACATGAAACAACGGACCAAGAACAAGAAGAATAAGAAGAGGTTGAACCAAGATGCAGCAAAAGAGCTAGAACTGAAAAATCTTTTGGTCCATATTTTCTGACTTATATTCTAGAAAGTGAACCTCAAAGCTTTAAAGTAGCTGTGAACTCTTCAGAAGGACCTCAATAGAAATAGGCAATTAAAAGTTAGATAGATTCTATTTTACAAAATCATACGTGGGAGCTAGTAGATCTTCCTCCGGGATGCAAACCATTAGGCTACAAATGGATTTTCAAGAAGAAAATGAAAGCAAATGGAACAATCGAAAATTATAAAGCCAGGCTTGTAATAAAAGGATACAGACAACGAGAAGGACTTGATTACTTTGATACCTATTCTCCAGTAACGATAATAACATCTATCGGGATAATACTTGCAATTTCAGCTTTACGAAATCTCGAAGTACATCAAATGGATATGAAAACTGCATTTCTAAATGGAGATTTAGAGGAAGAAATCTACATGGAACAACCTGAGGGTTTTTCTGCTCCAGGACAAGAGAACAAAGTCTGTAAATTGGTAAAGTCATTGTATGGCTTGAAACAAGCACCAAAACAATGGCATGAAAAGTTTGATCATGTCATGATGGAATGTAGATTTAAAATCAACGAATGTGACAAATGCGTTTATATCAAAGACACTGAAAATAGCTATGTCATTTTATGTCTTTACGTTGATGACATGCTTATCGTTGGAAGTAACGATAAGAAGATTAAATCTACTAAAGACATGTTGAATTCAAGATTTGACTTGAAGGATATGGGTTTAGCAGATGTGATACTTGGAATTAAAATTTCAAGAACATCGATAGAATTGTCCTAAGTCAGTCACATTATGTGGACAAAATTCTTGAGAAATTCAATAAAGATGATTCTGGCATAGCTAGAACACCGATTGATACAAGTCAGCATCTATCAAAAAACAAAGGCAAGAGTATCTCTTAGGTAGAGTACTCTATAATTATCGAAAGTCTAATGTACTTGATGAGTTGTACAAGACCAGATATAGCCTACGTAGTTAGCAAACTGAGTAGATACACGAATAATTAAGGAACTGACCACTAGAAATGAATAATAAGAGTACTAAGGTATTTGAGATATACTCATGATTATTGACTACACTATACCAGATATCCTGCAGTTATTGAACGATACAGTGATGCTAACTGAATATCTAATATAAAAAACTCAAAGTCTACAAGAAGATTTATGTTCAGGCTGGGAGGTGCAGCTATATCATGGAAATCTTCTAAACAGACAGTTATAGCCAGATCCACTATGGAATGTAAGTTTATAGCTTTCGACAAGTGTGGTGAAGAGACTGAATGGTTACGCCACTTCCTAGAGGATATTCCTAGATGGCCAAAGCCTGTGCTAGCAATTTGCATACATTGTGATAGTCAATCTGCAATTGGTAGGGCACAGAGTAACATGTATAATGGTAAGTCTAAACACATACGTCGTAGACATAATACCATAAGGTAACTACTGTCAACTAGAGTTATCTGTATTGACTATGTGAAGTCAAAGGATAATGTTGTGGATCACTAACTAAAGGTTTGAATAGAAAGTTAGTTGGAAAGTCGTCGAAAGGAATGGGACTTAAGCCCTTGGAATACTAAGTTAATACAATGGAAACTCAACCTAGTTAACTGGAGATCCCAACATCTAGGTTCAAAGGGACAACCTAATGTAAAGACTTAATTAGATCACTGTAGGGGTTATCTCTTATCCATTCCTATGATGAAACAAAGGATACCAGAGAAGAAAGGATAAGCTATAGGCTTTTAATGATTCTTACGCGCGAGTAGAGCGGGTTACTCTAAATTAAGAAATCACCTATGTGGGAGAGGGAAGTGGGGCGCTTCAAAGCAAATTGTGTGAGGCACAATTCTTAAAAACTCTTACAAAAGCAGGCATATGTTCACAACCACAAACGAACATAACAATGAGATCCGAACTATGTCGAAAAAAGTATGTGTGAGGTATATTATCATTACACAAAATGTAGAAACGATTCAAGGACATCATGTCTCATGATAAGCTAGTAAAGTAAATATACTTTCACGATGGAAGGTTCAAAGGGTAACAACTACCTATCCTATGCAGGTTTCGAGACATTGAACTTTATCACCAAGTTTTCTGTGTCTCGGTCAATTTCTATTCATGAGGGGGATTGTTGGAAATTAGAAAATTGTACCATGTTTGAGCATAATTTTACGTATGCGACCGCTTCCTATTTGATGAAAACAAAAGTTGATTTGTGTTCTCTCTGCATGAGAACATCGAGATCGTGTATTTACTTGCCCGTAATGATATTTGGATGAATGGAAAATTGACGCTCAATGATGGAGTTGAAAATGGTTAAAGGAAAGAAAATGGTTATATCCCACATCGGAAAAATAGATAAACTTGGACTAGTATATATATGGCCACCCTTTAGAAATGTATAATCATGTGTAGTATAGAGACTCTCTCTTGCGTGCACTCGCAGGAGCGGTGCAAATCACTGACCGATTAACACCTCAGGCTATTGAACTCATGTGTGAGCGCGACCTACGTACACGAATGTCGGACCAAAATTGGCCACATAGTCAAGCCTACATTTTACATTTTTTTCTGATTTAATTACATAATTAAATTTGTCTTTTCAGCTACCTTTAACTCCTGAATTCTTAAAGGCAACTAAGTGTTTAAGGCTGTTGTTAATAGAGGAGGAGGTGCGTAGTCATCTGGAAGCCTATAAAATGATCTGCATTTTTCACAATCCAACACACAAATTCAGTCTTCTACTCCTTCATTTCTATTTCAAAATATCCAAGTGTCCTTCTGGTGAGCACTAGCTCAGTTCGCTGGTTTAGTAGCTTCGTGCTACAAGTTCTTCCGTTGTATCTTGGGAAGTAGGCGTTCATTACCCTCAACAAGTTACAGTAGAGGAGGGAATATGTTTTAAGAAAACTATGTTCGCACATGCCTTGGTTTGCAGTTTCCTATCTTCTGTTTATTTTATTACTTTAAATTATTCTACAATTTACAGTTTTGGACTATGTAGTTAAACACGTACTCTATAAATCTACTAACAGTTTGTTCCTCGACATTTACCCGAATGTTGTTGACATCTATTTGTTTCTCCCTATTGTTTTCCAACCTCGTCAGGTCATTTACACCATGCCAATTGACAACCATACAAATTATAAATTTTTCGTGGTGAAACTATTACAATATGATAATTATATGTTATTTTCTAAAATAGAGACATATATGACAAAATTTTTAAAACCAAGATATCGAGTATGGACCTTCGTCTCAGTGTCAAGACCATTTCCACAAACAACCATACGGTGATCACTGGATTTGGATAATTATTGACAAGTCTAATTTTTAAATGTTCCCATGCATGACACAATCATTCAACAAAAATGTAAGGGATACCAATTGCGACTTCACATCATATACGTCTGTAGCTAACTATTGCTGCTTGCTATCAAATGTGTTTAAGCATTTCTTCATTACAACGGCAAATATCTTCTGTTAAGGTTATCATTTGAGACTTTACAACATTCAACTTTAATAACAAATTTTGGTGCTTTAATTGGAGTTTTGACACTAACTTGATAATTTCTTCATTCGACCAACAACAATGCTACAAAACAAAACGCATGTACAACATATCAAGACATTAATTGTATTAATAAAAAAAAAATCATGAAATTATTTAGTACGTGATGATTTGGAGAAAGAGGCTGCATGTGAAGGAATCTAGTCACATACTTGAACTTGAGCATACTTGTCATAATCAAGGTCAAATGGGGCTTGCGGGGCCACATAAATGAGTCCATCCATATAAGCTTATTCCTTCTCCGTGTCCTTAGTGTTGGGAATTGAGACCAATTCCTTTATTGCCCACAAGATCCTTGTTCGGAGAAAAATAATGAAACAGAAAAATATAAAAGATAGAGAAAATTGACGGACACAAAACTTTCACTATATGAAAATTGTTACAATCATATAGATTTCATAAACCCAAATCTCCAAGTATCTCAAAAAAAATAATATCATAAGCGTTACCACAACCACCAATTTCTACTCTTTGTACAATCCATAAAGAAAACAAGAAAAACAAATAGGATGTTGGGCTTATAATTTTTTTCTCAAAAACCCTCAAGCCACACCTACAAAAGAAAATAAACCGCTTCAATTTATAGTTAACGAATGACCTAATTTTATTCTAAGTTTAAACTCATAAGGAGTCCAAGATTTAGAAACTTGTTCAATTTTAGTTGACCTAGATGTCTTCCAAATTTCGACAACCAAAGTGTCCAAGATTAGGAAACTTGTAATTTTAGTTGACTTAGAAGTCTCCCCTTTCAACAATTGGTTCATCTTTTGATTTTGATAAGTTTTGAGAAAATATCCCAACAATCTCCACATTGACAAAAAACGAGTCAAAACTCAATCATCTCTTCTACAGCTCTTCATCTCGATACTTAAAAAAAACTGGTAAACTTTGACAATCCCAATTCTCAAAACCGAGAATTAACATACTCCACCATATAAGTATAATCACTTAGAATTAACGAATTCTAAGAATTTCATCGGCTTATGTCGAATAAATTTGCTAAAATATTATGGTGCAACTCCCTTGCTTGACTTACTTGGAAGTTCATTAGCCATTGACATCAATTCTACCACACATTGCATTAATATCAAACCAATGCCCATGTGCAAATGTGGACCTGCTCGTAGTAACACATCCTCTATCGTGGCAACTAGCGCATGCCACGAGGATGTAAATATTTACTCAAGCGACACCATCGTCTCCCATAAAGAGAGACATATTGTCCGTATCTGATGTTGAGCAGTTAGCTGAGTCTGCTCCACCTTTTGGACAATTTTTCTCACGTGACCAGGTTTTTCAATATCTTTGTCAGAAAAAGGGGTTGGTTTTCCTTTCAAAGCCTTGTGCAGTCCAGATTGAATCAAAACATCATTGACTTGTATTTGCCACAAGTCAAAATTGATTCTTTTGTTACATTTCTCCACGTCATATTTAATAGATATATCTTCTCTGTACGCCAACACTCTGAACGACCTGACGCTCTGATACCACTGTTGAGAATTGAGACCAATTCATTTATTGTCCACAAGATCCTTGTTCAGAGAAATATAACAAAACAGAAAAATATAAAGATAGAGAAAGATTTACTGATCACAAAGCTTTCACTATATAAAAAATTGTTACAATCATATAGATTTCATCCACCCAAATCCCCAAGTATCTCAAGAAAAATAATATCCTAAACTTTACCGCACCCAACAATTTCTACTCTTTATACAACCCACAAAGAGAACAAGAAAAACAACTAGGATGCTAGACTTACAATTTTTCTATCGAGAAAACCCTCAGTCACACTTACAAAAGAAAATAAACCACTTCAATTTATAGTTAACGAATGACCTAATTTTCTTCCAAGTTTAAACTGCCAAGGAGTCCAAGATTTGAAAACTTGTTCAATTTTAGTTGACCTAGATGTCTTCAAAGTTTCGACAACCAAAGTGTCCAATATTAGGAAACTTGTAATTTTAGTTGACTTAGAAGTCTCCCTTTTCAAAGAATTGGTTCATCTTTTTATTTTGGCAAGTTTTGAGAAAATATCCCAACACTTAGGATCTAGAACTTTAACTTCCAACTACAAATACAAGATTGGGATATAGAAAATAAATAAAATCAAATAAAAAAAATACATGCTATAATAGAAAACTAAGTAAAAACAGTTTATAATGCTTATAGTCGGTGAGCAGAAAAACAGTTTCTGCAAATAAAATGACTTCGAACATGTATAGGACTCCCAATTCATAATACGAGAGCACAAAGAACCAACATATGTACATATCTCTCAAATTAGGCATGGTCAAAAATCCTTTTAGCCAATAATGCACCATCTTGTTCTTCAAACTAGACTTCAGCAATGACAATGTCATCTTGAACAACTTTTCTCTCCACAGATATGTATCCCTATCTTCTGATTCAATAAGAGCCATAAAATAGAAGTCAACGACTTTCTTGTACTTCGTAGTGTACAGGTACAAGGTGATTAGGAAGATGATACAAATATTCCCAACATCGACATCGGGTTCATCTTTCAATATGACAAAAACCCCCCTTGAGATCGTAATATCTTATATTTGGTAAACAGTTGAAGTATTTGTCTTTTAAATTAGAAGGTAACGACTAGTATTTGTTATGATCATCGCCCTCTGCACATCAAACTGAATACCAAACAAAATTCAATTGTCAAATAAAGCGAAACCTATTACCAACTTTGAACCACATTTCATCCTTATTTGGTTGTTGTATCTCTCTCAAAAGTATATTATGCATCAACTAGGGTTGAAAAAAGATCTCATTTGTGCCCACGTAATAGAAGAAACACAAATTCCTCAAAAGAGTCCTCTACATTTCGGTAAGCTTCCAAGACAATCTTGTAATAACTTGCTAGTTGAAGAATCACTTATTTTTCAGCTAACCAGTTGTGTCTTGGCATTATGTAGTTCCAATCCTAAACTAAAAAAACATCACAAAAGATACTCGTGTCAGAAAATAGCAAACTAAAGGAAAAACATCGAACGAATAATAACAAATGATATATGCACTAAAAATGTCACACAAAGGGTTTTAAAGGTAATAATGCACATAACATTTGTTACCACCGGATTCCGCGAGGATGCCATGTCAGCAAGTGGGCTCCAAAGAGGGCCACCCTGGCATTCGCCCGTAACACACGTGGTATCCAGAGTCCTATTTTACACTAAGATGCCCATCGAATTCACCTAGGTAGTCTGATTTTTTTGATAACAAGAGAAATAATTTAGGAGAAGATTACCCCTGAGTGAGAGGATAACTCATGCAAGGAAACCTCATATCAATCCCTAGAATCAGGCAGCATAATTTTATTGATTGACAAAGATAACAAAGCAAAATATTTGTGATCACAATAAATCTAGGGTTAGCCTTATCTCCGAAAAGAATGAAAATCCAATCAAATCACTAATTGGTTACTTTCCTAATTAATTAGAACTCTTCACCTATAAATATTCATCCCATATTCAATCCAAGGTCCTCATTATTCTATAACCTAAACTCTGGTCAAATCTGTGTTTGTCTATCTCTCCCATACCCATATATATTTCCTTATAATTTGGTACAGATAATTGACTTAACTGTTGGAGTGCCAACAATCGCTTGACCAACTTTTCTCTTGTGATCTTAGTGCCTAAAGATTGTCCAAGTTTGCAAGTAATATATAGGCGGATAGAGAAGTGATTGGAGATCTGTTCACATGTAGATAGTTCAAATTTCGAGGTCAACAGATTGGCACCGATTGTAGGAATGTAAAATTGCGTTACACGACAAGTTAATTCATGGTAAAATGTGTTTAGATCTTCTACCAAAAGAACATGACGACTATACAATCTCAAGAGGGAGTCATATCCTATCAAGCAGAGCAAGGACATGAGCATACCAAATCTTTGAAATATGACTCATTGCGTAGGAGGAGGCAACATCAAAGAAAAATTACGAGCAAGACATCATCTAGTTGAAGAAAGAGAAGGGTCAGATAAGAGCCATGATCGAACGACTAGAAAACCAGGATGCCTAGTTAGAGAACAAAAGCAATCGTGAATGGTAAAGCCTTTCGAGGACTAGCTCTATTGAAAGTCAACGATCTTAGGATGATTCTTCGGTATCAGTCAGGCGAAACCTTCGGAACTAGTACCTAACACCTTCACACGAGCAATAAAGAAAGAATGACATGCAGACGTAAAAAAAGAAGCCCTCCATATCTGTCAGTGTGTTTGATAGGCTCGGAGCTGGATCATTTATGGTAATACCCCAGGTTCAGAACAGTTGCTACAATGAATACAAGAAGGCTCGTTCGAAGAAGAAAATAGATTCTCATGTAGTGGATGTAAAATCGAAAGACCAAAAATCGGTATCTTCATGCGACTTGCATGATGATGATAAAGAAATTTCCCATACCACCATCATTACTGATGTAAAGCGATAGTACAATAAACTGAAGTCGAAGAATATAAGAAGTTGGCCTTAGTTAAAACAGAAAGTCATAAACGCTTTCATAGGAAATCGGATAACCGCAATAGATATGGCCCAACTCAATGACATCAGATAGAAGAAAGAAAAATCGGTAAAATACTATTTCAAGAATTCGACCAACAGGGCCTCATATGCGAACATCCTTCTAGAAGGATGTTCGAATAACGAACCCAAAATGTACGTCAGTTAGTGGACCTCATTCAACGAAATATTTTCTAAGAAGAAACCATATAAAACCAAAAGAAAGATGAACGAAAGAAGGTAGAACACTAATGTCGTGAAGGACGTCGCTCACAGCCCCTGCAACCACTTTAGGATAACTACTCAGACCATAATAGGCCCGGGACACTCACGGCCTTTCCTCCACCACCCGCTCGGGTCTAAGATTCTATTGTATTCATCAAACTCGAGATCACAATACGGATGATTGTTTAGAGGTACGAAACCGATTGATCAAGGAGACCAAGTAATAGTTAAGAAGATGCCGGCCAATGCAAGGTGGCCGAGAACCTTTCAACAACGATCTAGGACCCCGCCCGGTGCTAGGACAACCATCTCCGCCACAATGATAGAATAAACAATAAGAATGTGGATCCACCCAGGTTGGATCGACTAGCAAGACCTCCATAGTTCATGAGATCAATACAATTCTCGAGACCTTATGTCAAAAGACATACGATAAATCCAAGAAGGAATTACGTAAAGGTAGCAGGGAAGAAACCGGTAAAAAGCTGGCAAGTGCATGGACACCGACCCAGGGGCCATCAATCACATTTACTGAAGAGGATAAGGTTGGAGTCCATTATCGGCATTGCAATGCCTTGGTGGTGTGTGCCATCATCGTCTGAAATGGACTCGAAATGATGCTGGTCCATGATGGTAGTGCGGTGAATATCTTATTCAGAAGCTATTTTGATCAAATAGAAGTGGTCCATTAGCTCACAGCGATCCTAAAGCCACTTTACGGGTTTACAGGCGATAGCCTCATCCCACAAGGACAAATCACTCTCGCCGTAAAATTTGGAGAGCCGCCATGCCAAATTAAGAAGTTTATAAGTCTACACTTGCTCAACCTACCAATGAGTCCTTGGCAACCAACACAGAAGGACTTGCAAGCAATTACATCCATTCACCATCTTGCAGTGAAATTCTCAACCCATGGTAAAATTGTTGTAATTCGTGGTAACCAAAGAGAGGCCCGATCCTATTATATGAACGTTCTTTGTAAAAAGGCCCCACACGAGGAAGTGACCCCATCGGTTATGATGATAGATACTGAAGGCCCATGGTGGGGATAAACCCAAAGTAGCGTGCCACGTTCTAAAAGTTGATCTAAAGGCCCATCCCAAGATGCAGAAGGGGATGTCATTAAGCACTGAAAGGTACGGCACATTGAAGGAAGAAGTCAAAACACTACAGGTAAATGGGTTCATCAGAGAAGCAGTGTATCCCCAGTAGGTGTCTAACCTAGTCCTGGTTAAGAAGAACAATCACAAGTAGAGGGCATATATATATTTTTCTAATTTGAAGTAGGCGTGCCAGAAAAGATAGCCTCTCACTGCTTCGATTAACCAATTGGTCAATGCCACTGTCGACCATAAGCTACTTAGCTTTATAGATGCTTAAACTGATTACAATCAGATATCCATGTTTTCTAAAGACGAGGAGCATACTTCTTTCATATAGATCGAGACTTGTACTGTTACAAGATGATGTCATTTGGACAGAAAAATGCCAGAGCCACCTACTAGAAGCTAGTGAATTGCAAGTTTGCGGATTAGATTGGAAATGCCATAGAAGTCTACATTAAGGACATGCTCGTAAGAGAGCATGGATGCCGAAGATCACATATCGTACCTAGAGAAAATGTTCAAAATCCTCCACAAATATCAAATGAAGTTGATCCCTGAGAAGATCAAGGCACGACAAACATGCGATCTCCATAATCGTCCCAAGGAAGTCCAAAGCCCGACCGGAGAGTGGAGGTCCTAAACGGAGCTTGTATGTAAGGAAAATGACTGCTGCCACCCTTTCTTCTAGACTGTCAAGGGGAGAAAAAAGTTTAAATGGACAGAAGAGTGAGAGTGTGCCTTCCAAAACTTCAAGGACCACCTCGGAAAGGCCCAACTACTCTCCAAACCTAAGTTGGGAGAAAGGTTGTTGATTTATCTTGGAGTATCTGAAAAGGTTGTTAGCTGAATGCTGATCTATGAGGAAGGCCCAGAACAACTCCTAGTATATTACGTCAGCAAGACATTGCAAGATGCAGAGACACAATACCCGGATATGGAGAAGATCACTTTGTCTCAAATCACTACAACACGAAAACTTCGGTCTTACTTTCAGGCCCATAGCACCAACCTCCCGTTGAGGCAGACATCTCAAAACCGGATGCCTCCGGGTGCACGATGTAATGGTTCAGAGAACTTAGTCGATTCGACATCTCCTACAAACCCAAACCATTAGTTAAAGGTCAGGCACCGGCCGATTTCGTTCTTGAGAGTTCGCCTACCTCCTAGAAGAGTTTATCGCTCGTGAAGGCGAAGACGAGGAGGTACCAACATGGAAATTATACGTTCATAGATAATCGGGCGATGTTGAAGCTAGGTTTGGAATTCTGCTAATCAGCCCAAAAGGCTATAACATCAATTGTGCGCTCTGCTTAGATTTCAAAGCCTCAAACAATGAGCTAAGTACGAAGCACTTCGACAAGTCTAGGATTGGCAAGAAAAATGAAGGCAAAGAAGATTCAAGTACACAACAACTCCCCCAAATTGGTGAGTTAGGTAAACGGAAACTTCACGATCGTGAGAACAAACGATGGTTGCTTACTTAAGGAAGGTTACTGAATCGTTACGAACATTGAAAATTTTAAATTACTCCGTTCTCATAGCAAAAATAACTTGTCAAAGTTGGCAAGTCGCAAGGTTTCGGAGCTGATGAAAATCATTTTGGGTGAGCACCTAAGTAGGCCCTCGAACAAAGACCTTTCGATGTCGACAACCATGTTGGTCAAAGTATCTTCCAACTGGATGTAGGAAATCATTATGTACTTGACTGGCAAAGTACTTTGCCGGTCAATAGAGACGAGGCTTGCAAGCTCTGTATGAAAGCTGCAAAGTTCATTCTTCAGGTTGAGATACTATACATGCGAGGATTAAGCTCACTGCATTTCCAATGAGTGGCTAAAGACGAAGCCAATTACATCATGTGCAAGATCCATGAAGGCATTTATGGTAACAACACCGGTAGATTGATCCTGGCTCAAAAGGCCCTAAATCAGGGGTACTATTGGCCAACAATAAAGAAGGACTCCCATGACTTTGCAAAGAGATGTGACAAATGCCAGGGATTTGCCATCATCCCAAAGCGTCCTACATAGGACATCACTCTCGTTACGAGCCATTGGCCCTTAGCTAAATAGGGGATCAACTTCATCGGCCCCCTCCCAACAAGCAAATGAGGGGTCAAATTTGCTATAGTGGCAGGAGACTACTTCACCAAGTGGTGCGAAGCCGAGCCCCTCTCGAAGATTACAGAGGCCAATGTATAAAGATTTTTGTGGAGGAACATAGTATGTTGTTTCGGAGTCACGCATTCTCTGGTTTCTAATAACGGGACCTAGATTGTTAAAAAGAAGTTCAATTCAAACTGTGAAGAACTCAGCATCCGAGAGATTTACACACCATATTACCACTAGTCTAACTGACACGTAGAGGCCGTCAACAAGGTTATCAAGAACAATTTGAAAAAGAAGATGGACTCAGCTAAAGAAAGATGACGAAGAAGCTTGTCAAGTCATCGTCCCTCTTGAAATACGTCTGAACGGCCATGGATAAACTCCTTTTGCCATGGCCTATGGGATGGAGACAATGATTCTCGTAGAGATAGGGATGTATTTCCAAAGGTGCCTACATTTTGACGAAATGGTTAACGAAGATCTCTCAGGGCAAACCTCGACTTACAAGATGAAAGATATGTTAATTCACAACTCCACTTGGCGCTTTATTAAAGAAAGATGATGGATGGTACTATAAATCTATGATAAAAAACTAGAGTTTTAAAATTGGCGATTGGGTTCTTAAGAAGGTCTTCTTATCCAACACAGAGGTCGGGACCATAACTCTAGGACCCACCTGGGAATGACTATGCAAAATCATTGATGATCCGACCAGGGACTTACAGATTGGAAGACTTCGGCAGAAAAGAAGCGAAGCATCCTTGGAACATCATGCACATTCGATTTCCTGATGTTCACAATGAGTTTGCATCCGAATGATTATACCCAGAGCATAATTATTTCGATGCAATTTCTCCATCACTACTACATCCTTTTTTCACAAATTGGAGGCTTTCCACAAGTTGCAATAACAAGCAAAACATTAAGTCAGGCACACTAGGAAAATCACACAAACACGCAGTAACACGTACCAAGTTTCCCGAAGTTGCAAGGAACAGAAACATCTTAAAAGGGGTTCTCCGACCTAAAAAGAAGGCCCCATTCCAGTTTAGGACCTTGTTTGGGCTATCTGTGGCCGTTTTCCACTTTTTCCTAAGCCTGAGAGACATATTGAACCAACCTCGAATCGGCAGGGTCAATAGATAGTCTTGAATGCCTTTATCGACATATTCCTAACAGCCTCAGTTATCTTCCACAACTAAAATGTCGTTACCATCTAGTCCTACCCATTCGGCGTAATTTGACAAAGAGTTAGGTTGAAATCTCAAAGAACCTCATGGAAGAATAGGTAAAAGGGCAGGCGAAGGTGCTGCATCGCCAATTCATACATGGTGATATAGCCCTCTAGAGGCTCATCAACTTTGCTCGTATCATCTCTCCACAGAGTATCTCTTATTCAAGGAGGCCGATTGGTGATAACGTCTTGTTGGCACAGGAGATGCTCCATACATTAGATACCCAGTTCTGTGGGGCAATGTCATCCTTAAGCTAGATATGGCTAAGGCATATGACCGGGTTAGACCGGGACTTCTTGATGACCGTGATGGAGAGATTGGATTCGATTGGATGTGGAGGGATATGATCGAGCGTTGTATTTCTCGAGTGCCATTTTTCTCGTCTTGGTGAATGGCGTGCCTTGTGGTTTCTTTCCTTCCTCTCGTGGGCTTAGACAGGGAGATCCCATATCTCCTTCGTTATTTATCATTGCAGCAGATTACTTCTCTCTGGGGTCTCACTCAAGTTTTCCAAAGAGATCCATCGATGGCATATATTCATAGAGGTGACACTCTTGTCTCACAACTTTGTTTTGTCGATGATATGATCATATTTGCCAATGGCCAAAGACAACCAAGAAAGAGAGTACTTCATTGTTTGGAGCACTATGAGAGGTCTATGGCCGGTTGGTGAATAGAGACAAGAGTAGTCTTATTGTGCCTAAGAGGGCACCTCCTTCTAGGATTCGAGATACTTGAGCACCTTCATCGGCTTTCGACGTCGTGACCTTTATCACATACTTGGGCATACCCTTGTTTAAGGGGGCCCAAAACCTTTCTTATATGATGATCTATTTCGTAAGGTCAAGAGCAAGATCTCTGGATGGGCCTTTAGGCCGCTATCTCTGGTGGCGGGATTACTTTATTGAGATCTCGCTTTTTTCCTTGCCTCTCTATCTTCTTCGATTATGCAGCCTCCCAAGATAGTCTTTGAAGAAGTTAGAGAGTACATTTGCTAGATTCTTGTGGGATTCTAAGAATCGGGCTCACCGTATGCATTGGAAGAGATGGAAGGATATTTGCCTTCCTACTAATGAGGGTGGTTTGGGCTTCGAGAAGATTAGAGGACATGGTCCATGCTTTCTCTTTGAAGCTCGGGTGGTTATTCGGATCACGTTGCCGCTCTGCCCTCGCCATTCTTGGGCAAGTATTACAGGGCACTCACTCCTTTCGCACCCATACCACATTCGCTTGCGGTTTGGAGGAGGCTAAAGGGGTGGGACTCGCCGAGCCCCACATTGCGTGGCGATTGGGTCGGGGCGATATTCTTTTAGGCACGATTGTTGGATGGGTGACATGACTTTAGCTCAAATGTTTCCTCATAGGAGCATACTTCCGTCCGTAGTTGAGTTCTTTGATGATCTTTGGATGGGATATCGATAAACTCTTGTTGGTCCTTCCACATGATATAGCAATCCGGGTTGAAGTCTACCGCTTTGTCCGATGTTCTTGATAGACCTATGTGGAAAGACACCCCGGATGGTAGGTTTTCTACCAAGTCGGCGTGGCGACTTGTTCACACTAGGAGTACTCTTGAGCCTTTTGTCGCATGATTTGGAGCCCCATCATCCTGCGGACTATCTCTTTCTTTTGTTGGCGATTGTGGCAGGGTTTAGTGCCGGTGGATGTGATTATTCAGAGGAGGATCCGGGCCCACATGGCATCAATGTGTCGATCTTTGTTCGTAGATTGAGACCATCCAAAGATGTCTTTATTGATAGCCCCATGGCTCACCGGTATGGCAAAGACTTCTCGGCTATTTTGGCATTCTCCTCGGGGTTGGAGAGATGCTACATCATAGATTTCAGACTTGGAGATTCTCAGGCCAGTTTGTCAGGAGTGGCCATATTCGCACTATCATCCCTTTGCTGGTCTTTTGGTACATTTGGAAAGCTAGGAATGATGTGAAGCATCGTAGGATTGGCATAGAGCCCAGTCATATCATCTGGCGGGTCTATCACACTATTTATTCTACCAGACGGAATACTCTTTCGATTTGTGCATTGGCGTGGGGACCTTGATCTTGCCCACATTTTGGTATTACTCTTTACTTCTCCTACCCACCCCTTTACTTTGGTTTATTGGCGTGATCCGTTGGCGGATCTACCAAGATCAATAATGATGGATGCATCGTGGATGGATTTGCGAGTGGCGGGGGTGTTATCAGAGATCACACTGGACGTTGTATCGGGGCCTTCTCTCCTGGCTACGGAGACATACTTATTTTGGAGGCAGAGTTGAGAGCCATTTTACAGGGCATTGAGCTTGCCCGACGGATGGGTCTTGTGGACTTATGGATTGAGACTGACTCTACACTTGATGTTCATTGCATTTCACATGGTGGGGGGGCCGTGGTGATTCATCAATACTCGAGACGCATCCGACATCTTCTATCATTCGATCGAGACACGCTTTTCCATATTTTTGAGAGGAAAACCGTCGTCACCGACTCTTTAGCCACGGGGCTGGGACCAACGACATTATCGTGACTATGGATCTTCGAGACTTGCCTCGTCGTTCGCGTGGACTACTTCGAGGCCCATGCGAGATATGGCCTTCCATCGCTTAGAGGTCTTTAGTTTTTGTTAGTTTGTTTTTCATTTACTTTTGCTTTTGCTTTTCGTAATTATGTACTGGAGGTAGTATCTCTTTATTTATATAAAAGGTAGTATCTCCATGTACTACCCTTTTATATAAATACGATGGTAGGGGCATCCAAACCCCCACCCACTGTCTGGTAGAGGCCTAAAACCATAATGGACCGCTTTGGTGCTTGAATTAAAAAAAAAAAAAAACATGCTCGTGAGAGTGAGGAGTATGGAGGTGAACCGTGGCAGGAATGTCTTAGGCCAACCGTAACACCTCCAAATCCATCTCATTTAACTTACTTTGGACCATAGAAGCAAAACTGGCAAAAGGATATGAGCCCATCATCCAACTGGTGAGCCGACGGGGCATCCATTCGATCTAGCAAACCTCTCATCTCTAGAGGCCCCTTATTTTATTTCTTTCAACCTTCGCCTTCGACGGGCACCTCATGTGTGTTGCCTCCGAGGCTTGAGCTTCGCTAGTAGAGGCTGGTTAGTAGAACGCGACAAGTAGGCCTCTGATCGATCTCATCGTGGTAATCAAACGGTGGGACCTTGCCCATAATCTTGGGATCAGTGTAGGGGTTCGACTAATTTTGGGAATCCATGTTCTCAAAAGCCATTCTGAATATGGGAGAGATGTTTTAGTTTGCTGAGTTGAGTCGTTTTCTTTTGGCCGGAGAAGGGAGAACATGCAACAAGGAATGTACGACGTTGGAAGAAGTATTTTGAGAACACTAGAGATAGTCTGGCAAATAAATAGAGAGGAGGAAGAATAGGAAGAATTGATGTTTGTCTTTACCTTTAGAAGTTGACTTTTAGCCAGATAATACGCCTGAGTGTGTTTTGGTGTTTGCCAGAAAACTCTAAAAGATAGGAATGTTTCTTTTGCAAAATTAAACAAAGACGTGGGGGTACTAGGGTTTTATATAAGCGAAACCCAATGCATCGTGACCATTGATTCCAACCTAGAGATCCAAACCATTGAAGAAGAGGACAGGTGGCGAGTCAAGAAAAAAAGGCAGAAGGCAAAGGGTTTTGAAACTAATTAGTTAGGATCGACGCTGGCCCCAAGCTTGCCTCCATTACAGCGTGCAGCAATGATGGTACTTTCGTTGCAAGTATGAAACAACAGAGCCATCATTGCTTGCCTTTACTTCCTACTTTGATTAGTTTCCTTTTCAATTTCAAAAAAATGACGCCTCTGCTCAGACAGTGCCACGTAGAGCCCCAATCACGCAACTTCCACAAGAAGGCTCAAATTTCTCATGAGGCTCGCCAACATGACGAAGGCCTCTTCTTGCTAGAGAACCCCTCACCAGGCTAGCCCCAACCAGGCATGCCTACCAAAATGCATTTGTCTTCGTCACTCATAAATAAAACCCTTAAGTCCTACGCCTAGCATAAATAGTAGACTCAGACTTGGGAAACTATTGTTCTCACCTGGATTCCATGAGGCTATCATGTCAGCAAGTGAACCCCAAATAGGGCCATCCTGGCACTCGCCTATAATACACGTGACAGCCAGAATCCCATTTTACATTAAGAGGCCCCATCCTTCAACATGCTGCCTAATGGATTCCAAGAAGGACTTCGCCACTTCATCAAACCCCAACCTCTCATTAATTGTCCTCATATCCTACAGAGTTCACCTAGACAGACTGATATTTTAGACGACTAGAGAAATAATTTAGGAGAAGTTTGTCCCTGATTGAGACGATAACTCATGGAAGGAAACCTCGTGTCAATCCCTAGAATCAAGCAACATAATTATAGGAATTGACAAAGATAAGGAAGCAAAATCTTTAGGATCACAATAAATATATGGTTAGCCTTATCTCGAAAAGGAAGGAGAATCCAATCAGATCACTAATTGGTTATTTTCCTAATTAATTAGATATCATCTCCTATAAATATGCATCCCTCATTCATTTCAAGGTACGCATTATTCTTTAACATAAACTGTGTCCAAATCTCTGTCTGTCCGTTACCCATACATCTTCCTTTTTAATTTGATACCGATAGTTTCCTTAACAGTAGGAGTGCCAATGGTCGTTGGCCCACTTTTCTCGATTTTCTTAGTGCCTAACAGTTGTTTAAGTGTGCAGATAATATAAAATAAGATAGAGTGATTGAAGATCTGTTGCCACGTGGATAGTACAAATTTTGAGGTCAACAACTCAAAAAAAAAAAAAAATGTAAGCCACAATCCTCACCCAATCACATATGCAAATATATTGTGAATTTAGACAATAAAAAAAATTAAAAATAAAAACTTTCAATGCAGAACTTACAAAAGGTCACATAATCATAAAACTGGAGAATTTTGTAAAAGTATACAAAACTTACAAAATATCGCAAAATCATAAATATGAATAATTTTGCAAAATCAAACAGCCCATGCTTAATAAATTATGAATTCAGTGTCAGTGTGAAAGTGTCACAATATCCTCACAATCGGGCGGAACTAGGAATTTTTAAAGACCCAGGTCACATCTTTGAAATTTTTTTTTCTTGGCACTTTAAAACCGGGTTGTTATTAATTTTTTTTTTTTACACTAAATTCTTTTGTCACTATAAAAACGATTTTTCCTGAGATTGACGACATAGTACATTCGTAACAATTAACACGTGTAGACAAGACAATTCTTCTAGAAATACAGGAAGATAATGTCGAAATTTTCTTATGTAAATATAATTTATAGATTTATATTTATAAATTTAACATCAAAATTATAAATTTATAAGCATAATCAATATCAAGTTATCAACGATGAAGTCAATAAGTTAATAACTTATTAACCTAATAAGCACAAAAATTGTCCATAATTTAGGCCATTATATTTTTTACGTACGGGGGCCATTTTAATTTTTATATATACTCAACACTCCAATTGAAAATACAAATATACAATTATCAAAAATCACAAAATGACACAATTTATAAAACACACGACACACCACTACACACACACGCATTCTTCAAGAACCAGAGCCAATTTATACACCACACAAGACACTACACGCATACAACACACAAAGACACTACACGCACTTCTTCAAAAATCGTGAGCCGGAGAAGGAAAAAAACCTTTCTTGAGCAATCGCCCTTCGCGGTTCGGGCATTCTCAATCCTCACCACCGTTAAATCGATTCGTGTTCGTCCTTCGTCGGCCACCCTTCCCTTCTTCTCGTTTCCTCAAAGAAATTCCAAATTAATGGGTTGGATTGTGGTTACGCCTTGAGGTTTTGAGTTCGATTTTCTTTCCGTTCCCGTTCGTACTTGGTAGGAATTTTTCTTTTCTCAAATATGATTTTTGGATTGGATTGCAAATGGTCGATGGGTTAATTTGTGATGGATTGAAATAATTGACAATTGATAATTGATTGGGTTGGAAAGATATGTTAAATGGGTATGGATTATTACTATTTGGATTTTTCATTTTGGACGGACTACAAACTTATTTGGGCGGACTACAATTTCAAAATAAAAATTACTTGATCCTAATAGATCCGGGTTTGGGTTGGGGTTGGGGTTGGGGTTGGGGTTGGACTGGGCTACAGCCCAGCCCAGTCCCCCCCAGTTCCGCCTCTGCTCACAATCACAAAAAAATAAACTTAGAAGAAGATTAGATATTGCTTTTACAGCTTCACTAAAGTTTACAATACTCCTTGTTCATTTCAATAATTTTCAAAAAATTCAAAGTTCCAAAATTGGGAAAACATTGAACAAATAAATATAGGAGAATACAGACTTATGTGTCCAAATGACATGATCCTAAACCATATTGAAATTAAAAGACAATAAATATAGGATCCTTTCTTAATAAATTGTTGAATCGAATTAATTTGAAAATCCCTATATAATTTATAAATGGTCACAAGAAATGATATATATTTTTTTTTAAAAAGCAATACGAAAAATTAAAATTAGCTAAAAAGCATAACCCATTATGTAATAGGCACCATTCTCCCCAAAACAATATAAAAAGGAAATATTTTTATTACAAATGTTAAAATACCCATAAAATAAAAAAAAAAAAAAAATCCTACATAGATGATTTAGAAAATCGTAAATGAACAATTGTAAAAAAATAAAAATAAAAACAAAATAATTCAATCTAGGAGATAGATAACATTTATTACCCAAAAAAAAATGCAGTCTAAGAACTAAATACAATAACGTTTTAACAAATCGAACTAAAAGAACATCAGGGGCGGATCCAAGATATGACAAATGGGTGGGCTGGTTTACGGGGGTTGCTGCCCCCGAAATTTTTTTCTAAATTCACAATTACTTAACCTATTTTTGTAAGAATCTAATTTTTTGTATAAGTCATAATATTTAAAAAGTTTACAAAAAGCCATTGCACAAAAATATTCAAGATCTAAAACTAGCTAAAGGAAGTTGTGCCCAACGATCTTTTACAGTTGCGAATTCTTCTATAATAGAATCTATATCTATTTTATTAATAAGGTCTCTCTCAACAAAATTTGTTATGTAAAAACATATAAAATCCTAAGTACCTTTTTTTTTTTTTTCTACTTTTTGAAAATTGAAATAATTTCTCAAAATCAAGTAAACATCATTACTTATCATTCAATAACAAATCAAAATTCATATAAAATTATAATTTATAGATTATAAAATAAACAGAAAAAATATGGATAAAGATAAATAAATCCAATTGGATTTGGCTATTTTGGAATTGGTCATTTAAGAAGTGGGCTTTTTTTTTTTTTTTTGGGATAGGATGGATTTTAATGTTTAAATGATTTAAATTTTATTGAAGTGTTTGAGATGAGATGGATTTTAATGTGTAAAAGTTTTAATTTTAATTTAGCCCACTTAAAAAGTAGGCTATTTTTTTTTTGTTTGGAATTGGATGGATTTTAATGTGTAAATGATTTAAATTTTAATTTAGCCACTTTAAAAGTGGGCTATTTTTTTGGTTGGAATGTAATGAATTTTAGCGTGTAAATGATTTAAATTTTTTTAGCCCACTTTCTGGTTATTTTGGTCATTGCAGCTAGTTGGAAAAGATGATTTAGCTGAAACAGATAAAATTACCCTGGAAAGTGCAAAGCTCTTGAGGGAGGACTATCTTGCACAGAATGCATTTATCTTACTCCGTTAGTCCCTACCTTTAAATTTTTTTAGCCCACTTAGAAAGTGGACTATTTTTTATTTGGGCCACACTATTGTTTAAAAAAAATAAAATTTACACATAAACTAATCATTTGGGCTTGGGCTGCACTGGGCTGAAGCACAGTGCAGCCCCCCTTTGGATCCGCCCATGTTCTGAACATGTGATATCAACTCATCTTCGGAACATAATCGTCTTTAGCCCATTCATCAAGATAATTTTCCCTTCTGCAATCTAACATTCTCTTCCATTACAACACGTTTTTTCTTTCCCTTTTGTATCAGTTGACTTGGGTTTTGAAATTGATGTTCTATCAACACCAAGTGTGATGGTCATTGTTGGATTTCAAGGATCTTGTTGAATCCAAGGTTTTCGATTAGCTTATCTTGTGCAATCAAAGCATCTCCAAAAGATTTTCTATTTATAAAAAACATCTTTCACATTTTAGAGAGTATATATAAATTTAGAGAGTACTCTAACAACCTCTTTATTTTAACACTTCAATTTACTTCTCTCAATAAGTATTTATTATTTTTTTCAATATTTTATTTTAACGTGTTTCCCTCCTAGTTACTATATAATTTTCTTCTATTTTTTTATATTTTATTTTGTATATACTATTTAATTTAGTCAACATATAAGTGTTGAAATTTGAAATTTTTTGAATGCATTTAATTATAGAGAGTGGGTTTAGCTCTCCAAATTTAGAAAGCCAAACCTATTCTCTATTTTAAAAAATTAATTTTGAGAAGTTTTTGAAGTATAATTTTAATGGTTGACTCTCTAAAATATGGAGTATCTTATATTTAAAAATTTCTTAAAAATGCTCTCGAGGAGAGTTTGTGGTTGTTACTGAAAATTTCTTCTCTAGTGGGAATTGCTTTTGGGGATTTGTTGTGGGGTTATCTAATTTGAGAGATTTCTTGATTGAGATGGTAGCGTATAATTAGGAGTTGATTGGGATAATAACCAATAAACCCGTATGTGATTAGAGCGAAAAATATGCAATTAAATCCTAAATTCTTATATTTTAAATGAACATCATCTCACAAAATAGGGGAATCAAGAAATGTCAAAGAAGTAATATTTTTTAAAGAAAGTGCTCAACTTTATTAGGGATGTTTTCATAAATGAGCCATATTTTGAAAATAATTCCAAAGATTTATTCATTGCTGAGAAATTTCAAAAATAATTGCTTTTTAAATATATTTATTCTATTTTCATATATTAATTACCGGATGTAACGATTAGCCTAAAAAGGGAGATTTTCGAGTTATTTCCATTAAATTGAATATCCTAATTGATTCTTTGTCTAAATAGAAAACAAAAATTTCGTAAAATCAGAAAACATCATTCCATGAATAACATTATTCGGTGAAGAAGATCAATCCATGAAGAACATCGGACCATGAAAAACTTTAGCGGCGTGAAGAAAGTGCGGTGAAGAAAATCGAACGTGAATGATCAAAATAATTACATAATGTTAATTATTGTAACTTTGTTTATCAATCCAAATATATGTAATCGATTTTGAATAAATGTGATTATATGTAGCAGTTCAAAAATTCTTTATTTGAATACATATGTTACAAATTTTTTTCAAATTCATGATATTTTATGTTTAAGTTACTGATGAGAATATTTGCACATGTTACATTATATTTTATTTATGATCTTGTAATATTTGGAAGTTTCTGGTTTGCGGAGACGTCTATTGCATTTAGAACATTTGTATATGTTACAATCGCGCATGTTACATTTGCGTGTGTTACGTTTGCGTGTATTACATATACATATGTTACATTTAGATGTCGGTAACATATTATTTTATGTTATCATCACTCTAAAACAAATGTTACAAAAAAATATCAGAATTCATGATATTTTGTGTTTATGTTACACTGAGAACATTTGCATATGTTACATTATAATTCTGTTTTGATCTTGTAACACTTGGAAGTTTTTGGTTTGCGTAGATGTTTATTACATTTAGAACATCTGCGTATGTTACATTTTAGTATGATATATAACATCAATGATACATATTAAAACTCATGATAATATCAGTTGTAACATATGTAACGTCAGTAGTAGAGAATATCAATATATATAACATGTTCTGGGTAAAATAATATTATATCATCTGTAACATATTCAGTGATACAAAATGTCGTTTGTAACATATGTATCAAACAGTGATATACTATAGCATTTGTAACACTATATCAGACCATGATATTAAAAAGATTTTGTTACAAATGTTACAACTGCAAAACCAACTATAAACTTCAACAATTTCATATTTACATACATACTGGACTTTAAAACAAATTGACACATTGTAACATCGAATGTAACAAAGTGAGAAGAAATTTAACTCATGATTTAATAACATAACTCAATCAGAACATAACTTAATCAGAACATATTTAGTAACATATTAATTGCTACAAAATATCAATTGTAACATCCGTATCGAACTTGATTCACAACATCATCCCTAATACTGTATCAAACATTCATACATAATATCATTTGTAACAACAGCATCAAACATTGATATTAAAGAGAATCAGTTACAACAGCCAAAACCAAATCTAAACTTCAACAAATTCCTATTAATATATAAAATGTCTGTAATGTAACAGACCTATATATACATATTATATCATAAAAAAATGTTTCATACAGAGAACAATCAAATCCTAGACTGTTACAACGATTACAAATACAAAATCAACTCTAAACTTCAACAAGTTTATTGTCTCTTTCGTTTTGGGTGCTTTCGTGGGTGTAGAAAACATTATTCGCCGGTGATTGGAAGTGTTCGACTCCGGTATAGTTTCTTCTCTAGGCGACGCCATCTTCAACCTTGTAGTTTCACGATTTGGAGTCTCCATTCTTCAACCAAGATAAAAAAAAAACTGTGAAAAATGCACTGCGATTTCGAGATTTTGGGAGAAGATTTGCTAAAATTTTGAAAGATTTTATTCCAGCTTGTAAATGGGGAAGTTTCTTTGGTTTGGGAGTTTTCAATTTAATAGGTGCTGTAATCTAGGAAGGTTAAAATCGGTAATGGATAATTAAATGTTTAAAAATGACTTTAATACATTATTAATTCAATATTAAATTAATTAATATAATTTTAAGAATGTAGTATTTTTGAAATAAATAAACTAAGTTGTCAGATTTAAAATTATTTTAATATTCATAAGTAGTGGGTGTAATATCCACACTTAATTATCCCTTCAAATGTCGATCGTAAGAGTGTCTTCAATAGGAAGGTGGATTACAGTAAAAAGCGTGTTACATCATTCCAAAGTACTTACATAACAAAACAAAAAAAAAGTGAAAGATGTCTAGTACACCGTCCACATTTGGACGGTGTACTAGACATCCTCCATTGATTATTTTATAATATATCTACATGAAATGTGTACTTTTATTTAATTTTTTATAATTTATCTACATCTTTCTTCTAAATGTAGGCTACAATTTCTCCAATCCAAAACTCTATTGGAGATGCTCTTCTTTTCATCCCCTATTTTATTTGCCACATGTACAACAATCTACTTTGTTACATTGGAGATGCTCTAAGGCTTGGTTTGGTATTGTTATGCTTTTAAGAGAATCAATTTTTGTTGTGCTGTAGAAAGAATCAGCTATGGAAAGAATCAAATAAGTGTTTGTTAAATTCTTGTTTCATAATTGATATATGTTTCAAAATCAATATTTAAGCGCTTGGTAAATAAAAGTGATTTATTGCCGTGACACTATAAAATTACTAAAATAGACATTGATTATAATAATGTTATTTTGTATTATTATTATCACGAGTAGTATTGTAACATTTATTTTTACTTCTATAAGAATATGTAATATTATCAAACAAAATTTCATAAAAATGTATGTACAATAATTATTTTAAAATCAAAATAATATACATCTATTAAATCCCAAATTTTATAAAAATAAAAAAAAAAAAAGGATAGTAATATTGTACAAAAATCAATTAAATTTAAATTTAAATTATTTGTGTAGATGCATTATAATTAGAATACTAATAAATATGTGATATAAAATGAATTACTTTAATTAATTAACGTCAAAATTGGTATTTTAATAATAGATAAATAGAAAAGCTAAAAGCAGAATCTGAAAAGCTACTATTTTGCTGCTTCTTAAAATCTGCTACCAGATGATACAAAATTTTTTGGAATCACTTTTTAAAAATTTATCAAACGTTTAAAATAACTTTTGTTTGTTTGACAATCAGAAGTTGAACTCCAAAATTAATTTCAAACGGACCTAAAATATTTTGAACTTGCCTTAGTTGAGTTTCAGATTCGGCCAAACTTTGGTGTAGCCCACCTATGAAGTAGGAATAGTTAAATTTGGCCAATCATAGCTCAACACTCAAGGAATAATTATAATGTTTTTGGCTTTGCTATGGTCCGGTCCATGGTCAAATCTATTTTTTTTTTTTTTTTTTTGGGAGCTTTTTGTTGTGTAGCACTGCATTTATAATACTGAGTTCTTCGTCCAATTGTTTAGTCTCTGCTTTAGACTATTTGTCAATTATTTGTGCATTTTTTACTCTTTACAAAAATAAATTAGGGTGGCTTGGGTGGAGTTGTAGAGGCGAGGATGTCGAAAAAGAGAGTGAGGGTTAGGTTGGTGGGGAATGCTACTCGGTGGATTTTTTTGTTCTTTTTTCTATTCTCCTACTTATCTGTATTTTCTTTTATTATTTTTGACATTTTTCATTAAACTAATTGTTTACCCATTTTACTTTTGAGTTTTGTGGTGCTCACCTAATATTTTGATGTCTTAAGGTGATTTTATTCACTGAAGACGAAGAGTATCTCAAATGCTTCAGAAGATTGCTAAAAAATTTGTCACATAAATGAAATGAACAATGTTTATAAAATTCATCCACAATGCAAATTGACAAGAGCTCTGTCAAGCTGATGTGGTAAAGGAAAAAATAGACATTGTCTAAAATTTTATTTAAATTCAGAAATTTTATTAGACATGTTGACTCATCAAAATATATTTCTTATGCATCATTAAATGTGATTTTATTTTTACTTATTGTTATTTTAAGAATAAAGACATCTAGGCTGCAATATTGAGTTGCAGGTAGAAACTATTAAAACTAAATGTGTTCTATTCATTAGACATGCCATGGAGCAACTTGCACGCCGCACATATAGCAATCCATAGAATGTGTTCGAGATGCTCTTGCTACAAAATTAAATGGCTAATGATCGGCCTCATATATAGAAGTTGAATGTTGTGGACTTCTTTGTTTATTTTGCTTAGGTTGATGACTACAACTCATTGGTGAGGCCGGCGGTCAAGGTAGTTGGAAATCTTTTTTCTTATTTTTTTAATTAAAAATATTATTTTTCTTTTTTTAATAAACATGCTAGGCTCCCAGTCCCATTCTAGAAAATCCCAGGTTCCCAACCTTCCCTAATTGAAACAAACTCAACTAATTTGTAATAACAAATTAATTTGACATTATTCTATTTTAGAATTAATAGTCATTTATGTCTAAGCTTGGGATGACTATTAGGAAAAATTCATATATGATAATTTAATATTTTGGTTACTCATAAATTTTTTATATTGGTGAGTATTCATAGATGATGCACTTCAAATCTTGTAGATGATGTTTCTGGATGACAAAAGTCTTGCGTGGAGGCTTTTCAACATGTATTTGTAAAGGGTAAATTCTACATTTGTTAGATATAAAAACTACAACGAATATATAAGGATTTGAAATTCCATCATCAAAGGTATTAACACTTGTCGTTCTATCTTAAAAAGTCAACCTTGTTACTAGGAGTAGACCAAACTCTTTTATATTAGTTAGAGTTTTCATATCTAACTAATGTGGGATTTATCCTTAAAATATCCTTAAAAGATGGCGATTCATGTGAACACACTAATCTTTAAAAACTGCCCTTTTGAGCTTCACACGGATTGACCGCTCGTTTGAACTTAATGGTCACTGATACCATATTCAGATATGGGGTTCCATCTTAAAATGTCAATATTGTTAAGAGAAGTAGCCAAAGCCTATATATTTTAATTAGAGTTTTCATATTTAACCAATGTGAGCCGTTGCAAAGGATTACATACTGACACTCTTTTGCCTAAAATGTTCTTTAAAACTTCCACAGTCAACATATCATCTTCTGATATTGCTTCAGCACAGGAAATGAGCAGTTGTTTTAGGTCAATACTGCATGTCGTCTCCAAGATTCTGTCGTGCTTTGTAAAGGAAGAAGGTTGTGGGACTACGCAAATGAAGGAACAAATGTCATCAATATCAGATTCACTTCCATATAGCTAGGGAATGAATAGATCATATTCCCCAACATGGAAGAGTGTAAAGTTATTCGAATTATCCACGGACCTTAGATAGACCACCTAGAACACATCTAGCTGACTCGCATGGAAAGTTTCAATTAAGCACCTCGACATGGTGTGCTGACTTTTTTCATGGGCTCTATGATGGATGAAATTTTAATGAACTTTTATAGCTGAAGATAATTCAAATAGATTTCAACCTAGTTTGAGCGGAAAAAACTTATTTTGAAGACATGTTTGGTAAGATGTGTCAGGCAACACTAAACATAGATAATATTAATGGAATTAAAATAAATTGAAATCTTGTTAATATTCTGTGAACTTTTATACTGTGGACCGAACATGGTTGGGTTTTAATACATTTAAGACCTATGTAACAGATGTTTGACCCCACCCAAAAAGTCAAAAATTACAATTTTTATCCAGTTGACCTCCGTTGGCAAGATATACAAAATCTATATATCTCACATTCTATATAAAAAGCCAGCCTCAAAAGTAGAGAGCCATAATCCAATAATTTCTTTCAGTTTCTCCCCAGATTTCATCACCCATTTTCAGTTTTCAAATTCTATCCAAAAACACCATTTTAAGCTTTTCAACCCCTCAAATGGACAAACAGAACATGCTCTATCGATTCATCACACTCTTTTTCATTTGTTTGATGATTTGCCAACTTTCCTTAGGCATGCCATTGAATAAGAAGACAAATTTTAAGGTTGACAGGATAAAGGTTGGAACGGTGTATGTGCTGTCGGTGAAGTCCATGCTTCCTAAAGCTATAGTCCCTTCATCCGGACCGAGCAGAAGAATCAACAACGACAACAACTAGAATGGGTTTTTGTTTCTATGCATGTTTAATTTGTTTTCTATACTAGTTTTTGTGCCTTTTTGGTCGCATAACATGACATGTAATAATGTAAATACTCGCTATTGCGGTCAAAAATTGCTTTCTTGATTCGTTGTCATTTTATACCCTAGTGATACTTGGAAAACAGGGCATGGGGATTGATATATATATATATATATATATATATATATATATATATATATATATATATAAAAAAGCGGGTAAATTTAAGAGATGTAAATTGGTCGTCGAAAGGGGTTGGCCGTAGTACTAGTGATAATAAGAGTTCTAAGGAACTCATTTTGTTGATGGTAAAGATGAATTGAGATTGTCATAATATCTTGACTCTTTTAGTAATTATGATAATCCGATGCGATTTACGTTATCATGCATGTGATACTATTATTTTCTTGGATTTCCTCATTCTCAAGTTGATTGAGTCCTAATTATTAGTCAATGCAAATTTTATGAGATGTATTCAATTATTTTTTGGTAATTTTCCGTGCTAAAATTTGTTCATATATATATATATATATATATATATATATATATATATATATATATGAAACGCTTGAAGAAGCATTAATTGAGGTTGCTATTTAGTTAGAGAGAGACAAATAAATTTATTACCATTGAAACATCTACTAATATATATAGAATTTGCATTAATTGAGGTTGATATTTAGTTAGAGAGAGACAAATAAATTTATTACCATTGAAACATCTACTAATATATATATAGAATTTGTGTGCGAATGTGCTCCATTCAAATTTATCAACCGCCATGGTTTTGAAAAACAATTGCACAAAGTGTGCGCTTGCAAAAAGGGATGGAGAACTCTGGAGTACACTCAAGTCAATGTTTATATAAAACTCACAAAGAAAATATTTAATGTTGGGTTGTTATATAAACCATAGCATACACGAAGAGCTTATAGGAGACTTTATTTATATGAAGTTAGTGATGTCAAATATGATAGAATCTTATATATTTAGACTAAATTTCTTTCTTGATATAAATGGTGACGGACTTTTATGTAATTCTATATACTTATGTGAATCAAATATTGATGTGGTGGATTTTTCTAAATAAAAACTGCCTTTCACTTTCCAGATTCAGAGTTTTGGGTGGCGAAGTGCGGGCTGGCAAACTTTATGTGTTAGAAATAAAGTCTATATTCTTTAATTACATATTAATAATTAAAGAATCCATATATATCTTGCTAAATTACTAAGTACAATTAATTCAGGAGAATACATGTCTCCATTGGTGTTGAAATCGAGATGGTTGGATCTCCGGCATTCTATTCACCTCAATAATGCTCAATGGAATCTCTGTCTATAATGGGGTAGAAGAGAAGAGCACAAGTTGTGAATGACCCAGGGACCATAACTCTTATTTATATATTCTGTATACCCTAGTCCAATTAGAAGTCCATCAATCCTAATTGGACTAGGATCCTGTCTCTACACATTACAAAGTCCGTACTCAGTTTAGATGTTTCTAGGGCCCAATCAATATATCACTTAATAGCCCTATTAATTTAGATAGCCCATATAATTGCAATACAATATGTAGAGAGAAAAATAATCCAACAATCTCCCACTTGAGCTACATTTGTTATCCGAAACAATTATATCTTAAACTTTATGTGTACACTTAAATTGCTATCTTGCCTTGAAACATCTCCGTAATTACAATCTGGTCCACCTACTATATCAGCATGAGATCAAAGCGGTCTTCGTCACATTAATCGGTAACTAAATCCATCAATAGTCATCATACCAACATATTCAATGACATAGATCGAGTATGGATGTGTAGCATAGAAATTACATGCAATGTGATCTTAACACATGTCTATTACCAACCTGGTCCTTCTTTATTCTTTAGTAAGATATACCAAATCTTTCCAATCTTAATGTTAAACCACAAATGGAAAGACCAAATTCAGAGATTAGTAACAACCATTATACTTTATTCGCAAAATAATCATAAAGTGTGTCTACTACCAAAAAAAGTATCAAAATACAAACTCCCACTAAACCAGCACATCATCGAACAATACAACACCCGTATGAGTTATATGATCGTAAAACACCTTGGGCGGTAAACCCTTGGTGAGCGAATCCGCAATTATGGAGTTTGTTCCAATATGCTCTATAGACACCTGACTACTTTGAACTCTTTTTTTAACAACAAGAAACTTGATGTCTATGTGCTTTGACATCGTAAAGCTTCTAATGTTGTTGGAATATCGCATAACCGATTTATTGTCACAATATGTCTTCAATGGTCTTTCAATACCATCAACAACACGCAGCCTAATGACAAAGTTTCGCAGCCATATTCCATAATTAAATGCATCATAACTGACTATGAACTCAGCTACCATGGTGGATAGAGCTATGAGTGTCTGCTTAACACTCTTTCAAGATATAGTTCCACCAGCCAGCACATAAATGTAGCCCGATGTGGATCTCTTACTGTATTGGCATCTAGCAAAATCGAAATCAGAATACCTAATGATCTCCAAATGATCTGACTTTCGATAGGTGAGCATGAAATCTTTTGTTTTCTGTAAATATTGCATAACCCTTTTGGCTACTTTCCAATGATCCATCCCAGTGATTACGCAAATATCTCGCCTAATAATCCAACTATGAACGCTATATCCGGATGTGTATATACTTAAGCATACATAAGACTCCCTATAGCCGATGCATAAGGAATCTTTTGCATTTCTTTCACCTCAACATCATTCTTGGGGCATTGACTGAGGCTGAACTTATCTTCTTTAGCAATAGGCGTATCTTCTGGTTTACAATCTTTCATATCAAATCTGCTAAGTACCCTTTCGATATTGCTCTTTTGAGATAACTCAATGATACCCCGAGAGCGATCTCGATGTATCTGTATGCCTAATACAAAATAGGCGTCCCCAAGATTTTTCATTTCAAAATTCTTAGTTAAAAATCTCTTAGTTTCGTACAATAAGCCTATATCGCTGCTAATTAGCAGTATACCATAGACATATAATACCAGGAAGATATATTTACTCCCACTGAACTTATGGTACACACAATCATCAACTGTATTTATTTCAAATCCAAACGAGATAATAACTTGATGAAATTTGTAATACCATTGACGGGATGCTTGCTTGAAACCATAGATAAATTTCTTTAGTCTGCATACCATTTTCTTTGGATCACCTGATACAAAATTTTCTGGCTGCACCATATATATCGTTTCCTCAATATCACCATTGAGAAACGCAGTCTTTACATCCATCTGATATATCTCTAAATCAAAATGAGCTATTAATGCCATTATTATCATGAAAGAGTCTTTAGATAAAATCGGAGAGAAAATCTCTTTATAATCAATTACTTCTTACTGAGTGAAACCCTTGGCAACAAGACGAGCCATATATCTCAACATTGCCTTTTAATCCCTCTTGGTCTTAAAAAAAATCCATTTGCAACCTATGGGCTTTGCACCTTCAAGCAATTTGACGAGATCCCAAATGTCATTGTCTTTAATGGATTTCATCTCATCTTCCATGGCATCAATCCACTTTTGAGAATTAGAACTTTGTTTGGCTTGATGTAAGTTAATTGAATCATCTTCCATCACTCCTCTGTCAACCTCGTGTTCTTGGAGAAAGACGATATAGTCATCCGAAACGCCCTTCTCCTTTCTTTAGTAGATCTTCACCATGACATTTGTTCTTGAGGTTGTTGAGTTTGTTCATCATGAGCAACAACTTTATTTTGGATAGGAAAGTCATCAACATTGTCTTGATAATTAGGATTCGCTTCTTGAACAATGTCACTAATTTGATCATTGTCAATAACGACAGCAGGAAGAGAAACGAGTTTCTCTTCAAAGACAATGTTCATAACCTTATCTTTCACTCCTAACTTAACATCCTCAAAGAATTTTGCATTTTCGTAAAAAGATCTAGTCGAGGGATCATAGAATTTATAACCCCAGGACCATGCCGATATCCAACAAAATAGCAGCTTACAGTTCTTGAGTCCAGTTTCTACTTGGCCTGTAAGGCTTCATTTCAGCTAGACATCTCCAAATGTGCAAGTGCCTTATACCAAGCTTCTTGCTGATCCAAAGTTCATAAGGGATTTTAGTTACTGCTTTAATTGGAACCCTGTTAAAGATATATGCTGCAGTCTTTAGTGCTTCTCTCTATAGGGATTTTGATAATCATTCTTCTTTACTGTGTCCTTAATAATAACTTAAAAGTCTCTGTAGCCTCAACTGCAACTACTTTGACGTCGCCTACAAAGATGAATCTTTCAGCATCAATTGGCTGTCGGCTCCACAAGCAACCTTGTATAGATACACTTATGTGAGTGGTAGCACCAGAATCCACCCACCAAGTGTGTCTAGGTACAGAAGCTAAATAAATTAACTTCGAACAAACTATAGCGAGAAGCATACATTTCTTAACACGTCGTGCGGCGAATCGGGGCATTCTTTATTTATGTGTCCACTCTTTTTGCAAAAGTAACAAGTGAACTCCTTATCCTGCTTTCTTTTGCACTTTATGTTGCGGTGTCCCAACTACGACTTACTTTTTTCTTTTCATTTTCTTGTCTTGAAGAGTGATTGATAAGTTAGTACTTTCACTTTTCTCACGCTTAAGTCTTTCTTCTTCTTGCACACAATAACATATGAGCTCATTAAGAGTTCATTTATCCTTTTTGGATGTTATAACTCACTTTAAATTGATCATATTGTACAGGAAGGGAAATCAAAACCAAATGCATGAGTTTGGAAGTGAAATTAGAAATTTCCATAATGTACTCCATTACGTTTCTTTTTTCATTATACCTCATTGAAACAAGGTGATTCAAAAGAGAACTTGTTTCAGCCTTTTCGTTTCTGGCAAAACGCTTTTCAATTTTTTTAAGAAACGTCTTAGCAATTTCCTCCTCAGACATAACGCCCCTAAATGTTTCTGAAATGGAATATTTCATGATCATAAGGCTCATGCGATTGGAACGATCCCAATTTTTCAAGTCTCTTTTATCCTCAGTCGAACTTTCATCAGTGAGAGTATGAAGTCGTTCTATCCGAAGCATGTGACCTAGAACAATCATAACGTTCTCTTTCCAATTCTTGAAATTTGTGCTATTAAGCACAGTGATGAAATTAATGTTGACAGATATTGTAGAAGCAGAAGCAAAAACTGAAAACGAGAGAATATTTCAAGCTCATAATTAATTATTATGTCATAACATATGTATGAAAAATTATATAACGGTAGGCCCATTACAAGATACCTAGCACAACATTCATATTTAGTCTTTAGACAGAAATATCAACTTGTAAGTGGTACTCTCTGTGTAGTAATCAAATATTGATAATTAATCTGTCAAACAATAAGCCTTTCTTTGGACCAACTTTTTGTCCACATGAAAACTTTATAATTGTCACATATTTATTACCACTGGTATATCTGCCATTTGGCCAAACAGTAACCTTCCTTTGGACCGGTCATTGTTCGTATAAACAATAGACACACACATCTTAATATTCTAAAATAAGTAAATCTATGCGATATAGGTTACTTTGGCAATGTATCATTTCAATTGATTTATTTTGAAATACAAGACGATTAATTCAAGGAACTGAAGATATTTTAGAGATTAAATTTGAAAATTCCAAACTTTAAGGGCCTAAGATTTTAAAACCCGAAAACTTGAAGGACATAAGATTTAAAATTTAAAACTTTAAGGGCTAAATCTTAAAATCCAAAAAAGCATGTATTTTATTGGTAGGCCCATCACAAGATACCTAGTACAATATTGACATTTAGTCTTTGGACAAAAATATCAATTGTAAGTGGTACTCTCCACGCGGTAATCAAATATAGATAATAAATCTGTCGAACAATAAGCATTTCTTTGGACCGACTTATTGTCCACATGAAATCTTTATAATTATCACATATTTACTACCACATGTATGTATGCTATTTGGCCAAACAATAACCTTCCTTTGGACCGGTCATTGTTCGCATAACTAACGGATATACTCATCTTTATATTACAAAATAAACAAATCAACACAACAGAGGTTACTTTGGCAACATATTGTATTAATATTATTCACTTCAAAATATAAGACATTTGAATCAAGAATTTGAGAATTTTCGAAGAAAAACTTTAAGATTTAAAACTTAGAGGACCTTAGAGTTGAAATATTAATACTTTAGGGATTTAAAATTTAGGATTTATGAGGTTTTGAGATTGAATCCTAAATTTTTAAAATTTAGGGTTAAAATTGTAAAATTTAAAATTTTAGTGGCCAACTTATGAAAAATTTCAACTTTAAGGGCTAAATTATTAAAATCTAAATAATCAGTAAGGTTAGATTACTTAATATTTAAAACTTTAGGGCTTAGTTTTAAATTATCATAACCTGAGGGATTTAATTAATTAAGTTTTAAACTTCAGGGGCTTAATGTGCAATTTAACCTAAAACTCCAAAATTGCACCCTAATCCTTGAATTCATTAAATTTCCATTTGAGGTCCCGTTTCCAAAAATTGTAGCTAGGGTTCGAAACCCTACCTGCCAGCCACCGCCGCCGCTCCAAATCTGGTAGGGCGGTAGGCCACCCTAAAAGCAAGATTGGCCGTGCTTGCAACAAACAAACATAGCAAAGACTGCATGGATGTTGCTTTGCTCCTTCTAGCAACCTTGCACCCGGCGCTTCGCTTTTTCAATGACCTACTGTTTCTCCTTAATTTCCTTCTTTTTTAAAAAAATTCTAGATTTTTCCTCAACAAAAAAGCCAAAAAATTCTTTAATTCATTATTTTCAATCTAACAACACCAAAGGGGATTAAGCATCTTTGAAAAAGCGAAATACACATACGATTCAAGAATTTTCAGTAAGAAGGGAAAAAAACTTTTCTTCATGTGTACGATTTAAGCATTTAATAAATTGACCAAAACAATTATCATACTGATAATTCAACATGATATTGACTCTAATACCAATTGTTAGAAATAAAGTCTATATTCTTTAATTACATATTAATAATTAAAGAATCTATATATATCACGCTAAATTACCAAGTACAATTAATTCAGAAGAATACCTGTCTCCATTAGTGTTGAAATCGAGATGGTTGGATCTTTCGCAGTCTAATAACCTCAATAATACTCAATAAAATCTCTTTCTATAATGATGTAGAAGAGAAGAGCAAAACTTGTGATTGACCCGAGGACCATAACCCTTATTTATATATTCTGTATACCCTAGTCTAATTAGAAGACCATCAATCATAATCAGACTAGGATCCAGTTTCTACACATTACAAAGTCCGTACTCAGTTTAGATGTTTCTAGGGCACAATCAACATATCACTTAATAGCCCTATTAATTTAGATAGCCCATATAATTGCAATACAATATGTAGCCCATTATAGAAATAAATAATCCAGCATTATGTGGTTGAAGTAACATCTAGTTGAATGTTCTTAACTTGTAGGATTGCTTTGGTCCAATAACCTAAGGATAGCAACAGAGCGGGGAGGGGACACCCGTCTCCCAACCATTTGGGGATTTCCAAGAGGCGAGGAACAAGACAACACGGGGAAAGCTAGGGCGGGACATTTTTGCCATCCTTCCTATATATTATCGTAGGGCTTTCTATATGATATAGGGTGGACATCTTAGCTTGTGTATGTGACTTTGTATTGGGTCTTGAATGGATTCTTGGATTTGGTTTGCTTAAAGGTTAGTCATAGGACTTAGTTTTCGTAAAGATCTTTAACGATCTCACTTGAACTTGACGCTGCTTGAGGACTCGTAAGGTTCTCACCAATATTTAACTTGCCCGAGACCAATTAAGGATCTCATTAGGTTTTATAGCTTACATTGGATCTGTTAATAGTATACTTGGGATCCTTAATATCTCAATAGGTGTTATAGTTTGCATGGAACTAATTCAGCTATGTAGTCCTCTTGCATCTTCAGGATCTTAATAGGTTTATAGTTTGGCTGGAATCCTTTGAGATCTCATGGCCATATAGTTTGTTTGGGACCTTAGGAAAATTTTTAAGTCTTAAGAGTTTAGCCAGGATCTTTGAGAATGTCACTCAGTAATAATTACGAGTAACAAACTACGTTCTCACAATCATAGGTAATAGTCAACCGTTTCAAAACCTCATTACTATCATTCATCATTTGGCCATTCATTCGGAAGATAACAACTTTACTCAACAATTCGTAAAATTATTCACAATATAAAGCTATCATATAATTACGGGTAACATACTACGTTCTCACAATCATAGGTAATAGTCAACCGTTTCAAAACCTGTTACTATCATTCATCATTTGGCCATTCATTCTGGAATATAACAACTTTGCTCAACAAATCAGAAAATTATTCACAATATAAAGCTATCATATAATTACGGGTAACATACTACGTTCTCACAATCATAGGTAATAGTCAACCATTTCAAAACCTGTTACTATCATTCATCATTTGATCATTCATTCTGAAAGATAACAACTTCGAAAAACAAATCAGAAAATTATTTACAATATAAAGCTATCATATAATTGCGGGTCACATACTACGTTCTCAAAATCATATGTAATAGTCAACCGTTTCAAAACATGTTACTATCATTCATCATTTGGTCATTCATTCTGGAAGATAACAACTTTGAAAAACAAATCAGAAAATTATTCATAATATAAAGCTATCATATAATTACGGGTAACAAACTACGTTTTCACAGTCATAGGTAATAGTCAACCGTTTCAAAACCTGTTACTATCATTCATCATTTGGTCATTCATTCTGGAAGATAACAACTTTGCTCAACAAATCAGAAAATTAATCACATTATAAAGCTATCATATAATTACTGGTAAGATACTACGTTCTCACAATCATAGGTAATAGTCAACCGTTTCAAAACCTATTACTATCATTCATCATTTGGCCATTCATTTTGGAAGATAACAACTTTGAAAAACATTGCTAGAATGTTTGAGGAACATCTTGCAAGACCGGTTGTACAAAAATCGTAATAAGGCACATTCCACCTTTACTAGATTGGCAACAAAAAATGAGAATATGTTAAGGGAAAACTCAAAAGATGCACTAAAATTGAAGGTAATGTTTTCTTTCATTTGAGCCACCTGTGTCGTATCTTATTTTATTTTGTTTTCTAGTTAAAATTGCAAACTTTTTTCAATAAACAGGTATCAGGTTCAAGCGACGTTCTATATCAAGTTAGCGATGATAACACACAACATTCAGTCGACATGGATAAATGCTATTGCACATGTAACAGGTTCTAGGTTGACGGGATACCGTGCAAACATGCTTTGTTAGTTATTAGCAAATACGGAATGCCAACATATAAATATTGTTCTTCCTACCACACCAAAGAAGCTTATATTGCAGCATATGATGGTAACATTGTACCATTCGGTGAACGAACCAATTGGATAGTGCCAAAAAATGTAGAGGAAGTTGTTATTGTAGCACCCAATCCATCTAGAAAACCTGGAAGACCTAAAGAAAAGAGGTATAGATCGGCAGGGGAACGAAGTTATGTGACAAAGTGTAAGAAATGTGGATGACACGGCCACAATAAGAGGACGTGCAAGCATCCAATGGGGATGCTAAATCATTCAACAAAGAAGGGGTAAAACAATAAACTACATATCCAATTGGCGCAATTAATTGATACTCAGCCTTGGGTTTGATTTCATATACAATATATGTTGAATTTTGAGGGTTAACTGAATAAATTACACTTGTATCATATTTGTTCTCTTCATTTTGGAAATGGTCAGCTATTTTTCTACCGGTGTTGTAATGCTTTAGTTTACATTTTAATTGAAAATACTTGAAGGTGACGCAATCAATTGATAATCCTAATACTAATAATCTATTCAAATGAAATTACATTAGGATGTGTTATTTCTTACTTGAGCAATCATTTTAAAGGTTCAAATGTACAGGTATTGACACTTAAATGTTAAATTTGGTTAATTACCACTTTGGTGTTTTACCTTTCTGGGGTGCCAATCTGAGGACACCAGTCCCAAAGACTCAAGAGTGGAGCATTTTCAATATTGTCTAGCTTGCTGTTGAAATTTTCCACACCCAAATGCACACATGATATGTTTATGCTAATCACAACAAATTGTTAAATACTACTGATTCAGAACCTGACGCCTGAATGTAATGTAAGCAAGTTGAAAAGACATAGAATTATATCTGCTATTATTAAGAAATAACCCCAATACGTGGTTCAGCCAGCCATAACTGCTTAAAGCCAAATCTGCAATTAAAAAATAAAACACATGCTAAAAGTAGACATTTATATCATCCGCGTAACCTTGTTAATACCCAAAAAATGACATAGCTCCTGATTGTTAGACAAAAAAATGCTAATCTAATTGAAAATGATCTAAATAAGCTGTCTAACTATTTGCAAAACCACGTAGCAAATAAAAATAAAAAACATAAATGCCAACTAGGGGCTAAGTTGATCAAAATCATCTCTATTCTAGCATAACACGCAATGCAATTGGTTATTTCTTTTTAGCTACCTTTCTTGCTTTCCTTTCCCTCCTCGAAAGGAAATCAGGATCAGATTCGTAGCCTTCGTTAATCTTGTGCACACCATGATTATATAGCTGCGATGCCAGGTACGTCCTCTCACTTGTAGCGTCAAAAGGATTGGCATGCATTGCATATTATCATTCATGAAGAACTCCGCGTACTTTATCACAAAGACATCGCAGTCGGTCCTTCAGACATTACAAACCAAATTTAATAAATAATATGGTTAACTACTTGATGAATAATATTGAAAGAATTATAACATATTCTAGTAAACACTAACCCGTTACTCTGTTGAGATATGCATGAACAAGGTTAACAACTAGTAGTTCAATACGTTGTATACCATCCACATTCATAGGTTGCCAGACATCAATATTGGCCATCAAGTGAGAGATAACAAAAGCAAACGGTTGAACGTCTGCAATGACTTCTCTGTCTCTAATCGTATCCGAGCATGAGTTGTAAACATTAATACACCTATTTCGAATATCCATGTGCGCGAGAATCCAATGTGCACGAACACCCATCCTTATGGGCATCAAAACATGATCAACCTCCGTCCAAGGTGTATTACAATGCATGTATTCCCCAATGGATATTCTAATAGAGATACTTGTCTAGCAAGAGCACTAGAATTCTCAACTACAAGACGGATATATTTCCTTACCATGCTACCAAAAATGAGTCGGTTGTAGTAACCTTCATTCTAATGTCTTTGTTGAATGTTGCCATCTTTCTAAGATAGTAAAAACATATATCTACATGCTGAAAAAAAAATGCTTCACTTATAAATAAAATGGCTGATTCTGTGAAATTACATGCTAATTACATATATAGTTTCCTGACAAAATATAGTTAATAACTTACCGTGTCCCTTAGTGATTCGGCCAGATTATGGCTCGTACCACCATGTCTTGTCATTGACTTCAAATGGACCAAAAACAAATGGGGGATTGATTTTGATCTTACAAGCAAAAATTTCCTCGCACAATAGTTTAAATAAAAAAAAAATAAGCATGCAACTAAAACAATATATATAAAATCAAGTATATTATCTTATATATTATCGTGTCTCAGAACCATCATAGAACCAATCTTCAAATGAACGAACATCCTCAATGAAGGGATGAACCAATCCAATTTTAAATGCACATGCTTCAAATCGAAAACTCGATGTTGACTCTCTTATAGGTTGCCTCCCATCAAGGTAAGGTGACTTGGTTAAAATACCAGGTTTTCTTTGCCTCTTCAATGGAATTTCTGTTGCAGTCTCATCAATAAGAAAATCTATACCCTCACTTTCAACCTTTTTGGTAACGTTGTAAAGGAAACAAAAAACATTGTTATCAAACTTTATATTTATAATTATATCATATTGGAAAATGACAGAAAAAAATACTATGATATTATACCTCAATAGTATCCGAGATTTTTGACTTTTCAGCACTCTTAATCATCTCCTCTACCTTTTCCATCACATCGTCTGTGTAGAACTTGTCATCAAGAAGGTCGGCATAATTTTGTTGGTCTTCAAGTCCAGAACTGATGCCAGTTTTGAGAGATTTATATAACACCATTTGTCCTGGAGTAACTTCAGACAAACACTTTCAATCAAGTTTTGCCTTCAACTCTTCAAGAAAGGCACTGATCTTGTCATCAACAGATCGTTGTATTGCCCTGACTTCAAATTTCAAATCAATTTGTTTGAGAAATCATTTGATCTTGCCGCAAATCGTATATCGCTCATTATCTTGAACAATTTTTCAGTATAGCAGTTCCATTCATCCTATAGACAAGCCCATAACAATTAATATGAAACTTCAAGCTTATAAATAAAAAATACACAACATTAAATCATATATAAATCAAATTAGTACAGATCTTACCTCTCTCAGTTTAGAAGTGGAATTGTTGGCATTCTTTAATTCATTGCAAGCCCGAAATGGATCGGGGTTCAAAGTTTTCCCCAATCTAACTGGAGGATCAACAAAATCATCATCATCGACATCTTCAATGTTCGGAGCAGCCCTATTGTTTTGAAATAGTCCAGACAGGTATGAGGCACGTCTCTCCTCTTCGTCGGGATCAATTACTCGTATCTCCAACTGCATATTTGCAAGGTAAAGTAACATGTTATGACATTCGTAACTAATAAAATAAGTTAAACAAAGCATAAATTAATTATTTAACAAATACATATCTTGATCATTAACAATTTATAAAAAGTATTAAACCGAATTAACTTACATCGGCCCGGATCAAAGTTGAGTTTCTCAAGTTGAGCAAAGAAATGACACGTGTAGCGTAATTTGTCCATTTAATATACGAGGCCAATTGTAGTCTATCCTTTTGCATATCTTCCCATCTAGCGATGGCAACGACTCATAAATCCAAGATTGAAACGCCAACGAAAACCCATATAGCCTATACGTGAAAATTTCCTTCTTCGTGGTCTCGTCGTATATACGCTTCGTCATTGCAATTTTCGGATAATCAAGGTGTTTTGAACAAATCCTTCCCCACGCATATGTCTCAATATCCTCAGACTCAATGAAGCTAAAGGTAGCATCATTTACTTGTTTCTTGTACGGAGTGGTGAAGAGAAACGAAGTTATAAGGTATAGCATTCCAATTTTCACCACGTCTTCATCAGCCGAAGTCAAGGGCATACTCATAAAAACATCCTCAACATCTTTTCGGTATATACATTTCAGATGACTGAAATATCTTTGTCTCAATACCGGCCTCCCTGTTTTCATTTTGGACAGATCATCAACACCAATGCACTTCAATCCAGTAATTACACAAAACTCCTCTACCAAGAATCTCAACAGTTTCCCTGATATTTTGAACCACATTTCATCTTTCTTTGGCTGCTTAACATCCATCAACAACATCTTATGTATCAACTGGTGTTGAAGATATAACTCCTTAAGATCAAGGAAGTTCCCAAAACATGATATACCAAACAAACCTTTCTGTGCCTCACTCATCCTACTGTTCAAATTCAGAATTACATCCGGTGGCACGGAAACCATTATCCTCGACCCAAGCCTTTCATTTGGGTGTATAATATAATCCCATTCCTGAAATTATATGTTAAAGAGATAAGGTAATGTACAAAACATTTTCAATTTATGAATACATTTAAAGGATGCGTTGGAACATAAAAATTCGACAGACAAAGAACAACTTGGGGTAACAATTAATTGGCCTTGTTAACATCAACTGCAACAAATGATTTTAACATCACTTAGTAACCTTACTGCAGCGTTTAGTGCCATTTAAATTTTAAATACAGCCTTTATGCTAAGTAAATATAATTGAGGAGCCCTTCATTTAACTAAGCTCTTAAGTATTTCCGGTAGTTCATTTTATTGGGTTTCTCCATCGATTTGATCTATGATTCGATGCATTTATTTCACCAGAGACAAATTAGACACGACCCAATTAAGAGCCATTACTTGAAGAACCAATATTAATATATGTGTAATCAAAATCAAAGCAATTCAACAACCAGCAGGATATACAAACATGACATCATTCTTCAAAATCTATTGCAACAGATTACAATGTCAATTCAACATTTCATCAAAATCCATTGTAATGCCTGTTTTCAACTTTCAATGAGCATATTTATAACATCAACTGCAACATATGATTTGTCTCTAGTTTTGATTTTGTAACATACATTGCAAAATCTAAATTCACCCAACCTTGACCCACGCTTGTATTTTACAGATATACAATATAAATTTAATACAAACAATAAAAGGTTCAACTTAGATAAAAACAAGAATATGAGTTATCTTAAACATTAAATTTCTCAATTTCTACTCGCTATAGTGAAACTAAAATTTCCTGCTCTTCATAGACTTTGGGATTTTATAACATCAACTGCAACATATGATTTGTCTCTGGTTTTGATTTTGTAACATACAATGCAAAATCTAAATTCACCCAACCTTGACCTACGCTTGTATTTTACAGATATACAACATAAATTTAATACGAACAATATAAAGTTCAACTTAGATAAAAACAGGAATATGATTAATCCTAAACATTAAATTTCACAATTTCTACTCGCTATAGTGAAAATAAAATTACCTGCGCTTCATAGACATGGGGATTTTTAATCTTGCTAGAACTACCACTCTGGCCAACCTTGTCGAACATAGGTTTGTCTATTTTTTCATTTTTATGCATTCCTTTTGAAGAACCCGAACCCATTCGCCGGTGACCTGCTTCATCATGTGGATTCTTGTTTTTTTCGAAGATTGAACCTTTTGTAGGAGTGGGCGTGTCAAGGTAAATTACTTTCTGCTTGGAATGAAATTGAGGCTTCTTCACAATGTCAGGCGAATCCTTCTTTGCCGCCGACCGAGTCATTCTGCGTGTAGGAGTATCCATGTTGGTATTCTTGACCGGCGCCTAATATATCTTCGGATTGGGGGTTAGGGTTTTACATGGTGATAGAAAACTATAGATTATAGAGATAAGAATATATTGTTGGCGTAAAAATCGGGGATGTGGGTGTCTTGAATATGGATATGGAAGATGAATATGGAATTATCTCACTCACGGTTTTCTCTTTCCCTCTGTCTGCGATATTAATGGGGCAGCGTATTATGTTTCCTTTTTTGAATAATATAATATATAAATATATATATTAATATATAAATATTACCCAGTAATTTTAGAATAAAAACACAAGAAAGGTAAATTTGAAAATAATTTGTATTTACATAGTAGTGGATGTAATTTCCTCTTGTCAAGTTTGCCCATAAAGAAATTGGCCCAGTCACAGCCCAACACTGACAGGAGTACACATATTGGTTTGGGCTATGCTATAGTCCGGCCCATGGTTCGTCTCTTGTTTGACAAATGATAAACTTCTTTCTTGCATATATTGTACTACATATTTCCTTGACTAAAATATATTTATTTATTTTAAATCTCCTAATTGTTTTATAAATAATAATTATTTCGTATCCTTTAAAATCTATTAAAATTAATATTTTAATTAAGTTATCATAGTATAAATAAAAAATTATGGAATTTATTTGTTTAAATTATAAACGTCAATTTAAAATTTTAATTGTCTAGATCAACACACATTCTATGTAATGATCTATGAATTTAACATTACAATTTTTTGACTTTGCAATGTAATTAGAAAATATTTTTTAAATTGAAATGATTTTCAAACGAATTTGTACTAGAAATCTTAGTTGTCAATATTTTTCAAATACATTTTATAGAAATAAAAAAATGACTAAAGAATTTTTTTTAAAGAAATTTAAAGATGTTGTAACGTATGTATATGGTTAAGAGTCAAAAGGGTTTGTATTTTTTTTTTTTTTTTGGAATAATGCTTCGTGGGATTTAATATATTTAATATTTTATGAAAATAATAAGAAAAATATTGTCTATTTAGAAGTTTCATTAAATGAGCTTTTCAACTTAAAGCTTACTATAGAGCTTTTTAAGAAGTTCAAAAGGTGAGTTTCTCTCAAAACGACTTTAAAAAGTTGTTTTTTGTATCTACAAGCAGTTTTTAACTATAATCAAAAAATTATTATTTTAAAAAGTGTTTTTACGCTCGAATGAAAGCTTTTAAGCCTTACAAAAGCCCTCTCGTATCTTGGCCTCTTGCGTTTAGGTTTTTTTGGCTTTGAGTTTGATGAAATATTTTCCTTGGGTCCTATGAATCTCACCAAATTAGTAAGATAATCTTAGTTGTTCAATAGACTTCTTGTTGTGGTGTACATCATCTCAATTATAGAGTTGTTCGACCAATTGTGTTTAGTCTCTGCTTTTAAACTATTTGTCAATTATTTGTGTTTCTTTTTTTTGGTCTTTAGAAAAATAGATTACCAGAGTGAGTCAAGTGAAGTTGTAGATTCAAGGGTGCGGCAAAAGATGTGATGTATTAGGTTGGAAGTGGGATGCAACTAGAGTTGGTAAATGGGTTGAGTCGGCCCGCCAGAGCAGGGCCAGACTTGAAATTGAACTGGGCCGGCCTAGCCCAGTTTTGTGTGGACTGGTCGAGTCTAACCCATCGGGCCAACCCAGTCTTAATTTTATTTATTTATTTATTTAAATAAATTTTTTATACAATCTAATACATTCGTCAAATACAATCTTAGATAAACTTAAACAATATATATTTTGAGATTTTTAAAGATATTAATTTATAAAATTGGAACTCTCATGTATTATTCAATAGATAAACATCAATTTTCTTTCAAAATAATAATTTGTTTTGGTTAATTGTAAACTATTTCTTGACATATTTTTCTAAAATATAAATAGTAAAAACATGCTAGTCTTATTGCTTTTAGGGGTACATGATCAAAACCTGGCAATGTGGTTTTTTTTTTTAATCAAACATTATTCCTCAATTGAAAGAAATAGATAGAGGTGGCAAAAAAAAATCGGGTTCGTGGGCTTGCCGACTCGACTCATAAAAGCTCGGCCCACTCGGCTCTCGAGGCTCATCGAGGACGAACACGAGGTAGGGCCCATCCAAAAAAAAAAAAAGCGAGCTTGACCAAAAAACGAGCCGGCTCCCACGAGCCCACGAGCTCGGCTCATCACACCTTCAATTATTTTTTTTAATTTTATTATTTTCCTATAAATACTCCTATTCTAAACTCATTTTTTCACACTATTTATACTCCTACTTTCAAAGTAGTCGGTCCCAAGCCCGAAAAAAAGATTAGGGTTTTCAATCTTTAATTTTCAACATAAAGAATACCCGATATTGTATTTTTTTCTCATTTTCAAAATTTTTAAAAAATATTATTTTTGAGGGCCGGGCCGGGCCGGGCCAAGCCGAGTCGAGCTCGTGGGTCGAACCGAGCAGGCATATTGGAGACAAGCTGAGCTCGTATTTTATGGGCCGAGCCAGCTCGATTCGGCCCATTGCCATACCTAAAAATAGATAATTATTTGTACTTGTTTCTTGGCTGAAAGATTCTCCTGCTAAGCATCCTTCATGCTTCATCACACCCAGTGTAAAGCTATATATGCAATAAACTGATAACCCACCGACATCAGTGCCATGATGGCCACATCTGTCCAAAGATGGCTTAGACCTACTAATTTGATGGCAGGATAATCCCCCACTCAGCAATGGACTCCTTTTGCACACTCATAATAGTCATCCTCACTGTACCGAACCCCGAGAAGTGAGCTTGCAACAATAGTAGCTGTAGCTCAGGTACTTTAGCCATACTATGAAAGGAAGGATCTCTCTTATGTGTAGTCGTCTGACTTATGTAATTTGGTCCACAGGTTCTATACATTATTTTATTTCTTCTAACAAAGAAGCAAACTGAGACTTTGACTGAAGTAAGCCTCATGTTTAAACATAACATTAATAACATTGTGATGTTTGTATTGCCCAAATTTTTATCAGTTTGTACTTGAATCATCATATGATTATGTTACATAAAAAAGTGAATATGTGCCGTAATTCAGGCTTCTAAGAAAATTGGTGCACTTCAAGCTGCTAAAAGCAAGATGGAAAGGAAAGTTGAAGAATTAACTAAGCAACTACAGTTGGAGAAATGTATGAGGGTAACTTTTCTATGCTCATTATTGAAAGATCAATTTTGATGCATGTATGTGGATTACATGCTCAAGTGTGATAAGAAACTACTTGCAAAATGGGAAAACCATGTTGGCTACAGTGAAATAAGTTGCACCACATTAGTTTTATTATGTTCCTTTGCAAGCTGAAGTTGAACACATTAGTTAATTGGCTCATTCATTGTATCTCTAAGTGACAATGCTAGTGTAGAGCTGATATTGCATGGTACTAATGTGCTAGCAAGTGACAAGCATCCAATACATTGACGAGCTTTATTTGGGATGTGTACTTCAGATGGTTCTATGAGAGTGTCAAACATCTAATGATCTAAATCAGCCCTACATTTGTTTAATCTTAAAGGTTACTCAGATCATCCAAAAGTGACATGAATGTATGTTGTGGAACACATTTAATAATCTAGGCCTGCGAAGTAATTATATCAAACTCATGTCTTTTGGATTCTCACCTTGTATACTGATTTTGAACAAAGTTAATTAGGCTATGTTTGGTGACTCTGAATTGGGCCTTTACGATCTGAATTAGGGAATAAAAATTAAAATTTGAAAATAACCCTAATCAAATTTCTAATATTATGATCTGAATATCATCTATTAAATTTTTGTTGTCTTTAGGTTGATTGTTATAATTTGTTTCATGAGTTGTATACATTGATGAACGGAACATGTTAGTTAACTAATGGCAAGGATTGAACAATGTGATGATGTGATGAACTTGTACTTGCAAATTTGACATGAGATTAATAGATTTCAACACCTGCCATTTCTTTTTCCCATGTTTAATGATTATTACTGCCATTTATCTTGAGTTCTTAGTTTTAAAATGAATTAGTTTGTAATCTAGTTGCAATTTAGCTAATAATACAGTTTTGAAACTATGCTCCATGATCTATATTGTCACGAATCATGATATACAAGTTTGACTTGAAATGTGTCCTACATTTATTGAACTAAAAAAATTATTTTCTGAACTTTGGATAAAGGATGCAACTTAAGATATTCTCAATATATCTACACTTGCGTTCTGATTATTATTACCTTGCTTGCTATTTGAATTGTTTGAGAATTAAGAATCTAGTCTTTGAGATTGATCACCAGCATATATTGCTCCCCTCCAAACCACCAATCCAACTAACTAGATCTTGTTGTCTACCTTTGAACCAATAACAATGATCTCTTGAGGTGCCCTAAGAGGCAGTAAAATCTTCAGATCTTTAGTTCATCATCTTGTTCATGCCATTTCAATTTTCCTTGTATGTTTTATGTACCAGTGTTACTATGAGGATGGCGCAGGTACATCAGGTATTTGATGGATGAAACTTCAGCATTTCATAATTGTAACAATACATAGATAAAGTATGAATACTAAACAAACCTTGTGCAAATCTCTTCTTGTGTTGGGCTCATGTAGTTGTATAGTTCAACTCTCAACTCCATATGCATGAATGTTAATAAATTGATGTATTCGCAAACTAGGGAAATTTGTGTAAATGATCTCTAACTTTTGTCTTCAGTACAAAAATGATCCTTAATGTTTGTTTTTGGCACAGAACACCCTAACATATATATTTTGGTGCGCAATTGGTCCTTATTTGATAAAAAGACAAATATCCCTTAATTTTAATTAAAAAAAATTATAATTAGATTTTTATTCTTTGTAAAAATTACAAAATGGTCTAGTACATTTATTAAATAATATTTAATTTAGAATCTTAAATATATCACTACTGTCATGTCAATTAAATTTTTAATAAAAGAAAATTATAAAATTATTGCGCTTTAAGTATATGTAATTGCTATTTGATTTGAAAAACCTAAATAAAAATTAAGTATAATAAATAACAAAATGACGTATATAATTTTATATATTGAACCAATCTTATTATATTTTTTTAATATAAAAATACTAATAAAAATTAATTTACGCAATATTTGTTCTTTATTTTTGAATGATAAATTAAAATATGAGAGTACAAATAGTGCTATAATATTTGTAGTTAATAAACAAATAGCTCAATTAAATAAAAATATTTGAGCATCAAGTTTGTGATAAAAATTTTTTTTTTTATGTTATAATGATAAAATAAAAATTTTAAATTTAAATAATATAATTATTGAATAATAATAAAATAATTTTATTTAACATATTTATTAATAATTATAAGCTTAAATTCTAGTTATTTTATATTAGTTCGTAAAATATACAAAACAATTTAGTACATTATCAATTTGGTCAATAAAGTGTTAATTCAAAAAAAAATCGTTAGGTTTCTTTAATTTTTTTAAAAAATAAAATTATCGTACCCATTTGCACCTTTTACAAAGATTAGAAATCTAATTATAATTTTCTCTAATTAAAATTAAGGGCATATTTTTTTTCATCAAATAAAGACCAATTACACATCAAAACATATAGGTTAGGATCTTCTGTATCAAAATCAAACGTTAGGGATCATTTCTTCACTAAAGACAAAGATAATGGACCATTTGCGCCAATTTCCCCACAAACTACCTAGGCATGTTTGATACTATATGGTGGTGAAGAGGAAGCTTCTTGAGAATTTGTTTATAATGGAATTGTTTTGTACTAAATATTTGTATTTTCAAAGACTATATTGTTTTTTTAAATATTTCATAATTAAAAAGTCAATCTTTTCAAGCATATTATTTAGATTGTAACAATACACAAAAAAACTAGTATAAATTGCTAAAATTCTAGTTGTCAAGAACAGTGCTTAAGAACATAAACTTAGACCGAACTTTGAAACTTGTTTATCTAACTAGAAGATGTCTAGTGGTACGTCACATGGAATCCACCTCTTTTTTTCCTCTCTATCTTAGAAAAGAAACATTATTGTTGTAGAGCATGCTCGATACTGTAACAATCATACAATAATATTATCAAAAATAATAAAATAAAATTATGAATTGTCATGCAATTATATCCCCACCTCAACAGAATTCAAACTATATTAAGAAATGCATATTGATATAATTTGTTAATTATCAATTATAGATCTAATAATTTTAAGTTCAACATATCCAACATACTTAGAGCTGACAAATGGGTCGGATCAGACAAGTTCCGGCCCACCAGAGTAGGGCCACACTTGAAACTGAACCGGTCTTAATTTTATTTTATTTTTCTTTTTTTAATAATTTTTTTATACTATCTAATACATTGCATCAAATTCAATCTTAGATAAATTTAGACAATATATATTTTGAGATTTTTAAAAGATTACTTTATAAATTGAGACTCTCATGTATTAGTCAATAGATAAGTATCAATTTTCTTTCAAAATAATAATATTTTTTTGGATAATTATAAACTATTTCTTGACACCTTTTTCTAAAACATAAATAATAAAATCATGCTAGTCTTATTGCTTTGAGATATAAGCATGTTTGGCTTAAATTAAGAAGTTTAATTATAACTAAATTTAAAATAAATAATTTACTTGTCACACCAAACATAATTTGGATTGAAACTTGAATTAAACTAAATATTAATTAAATCTAAACAATTTTATAATGGAGCTTGGGATTCTTGGACTAATATTTCAAAAGAAAGACAATTTAAGTTGGAGATTTGGACTTATGCCATTTTAGATTAATATATATTTGGATTATGTATTGGAACTATTCACAGAATGAGTGATTAGTGTAAGTGAGAGAAAAAAATTTGCGGGCTAGCCGTGCCGGGCCATATAGGCCCGATTTTGTTTGGGTCAGGACCAACCCAACCCAAAATTCGAGTTATATGGGCCGGCATGTGGGCCAGACCTGTTTTGCCATCTCTAAACATAGTAGAAATTATATATACTACTTAATGTTATTGAAATAATTCTAACTTTATAAATTTAAATAGTTTATTTTAAAAATACTGCATTTAAGATAGTATATTAATAAATAAAATAATGGTTTAAAATCAAAACAAAATATAATTAATACACAATCATTTCTATAACTGAAATTCGCATACTCAAATTAAGATAATCTTCCCCAAATCAAACATACCAAAATTTTCTAAATCAATGCAAATACTCTCTAAAAATCTTCACGAAATCTCAATACATTTTTCACTATTTTTGGACTGGGTTGAACAATGAAAACTCCGAATCGTGATGTTACAATACACTGTTATGTAACAAAATATGTTTTATTTTATATCTTAATTGTTATTATGACGATTGATTATTCTGTAACATTGAATGATAAAAAGGATTTTTTCATAAATAAACTACTTTTTAAAAATAACTCTAATTTTATCAACTTAACATATTTATTCTAAAAATACTATATTCTTAAAATTATATTAATTAATAAAATAATAAATTAAAATCAAATCTATACCTCAAAAAATATTTCTACGTGAATTCACTCAAATTTGCTTCTTGAGTCATTGATTATTTGCACAATAAGTTCTTCATCTTTATAATAATTTTACTTTAGTCCCTATACTTCCTCTTTCAATTCAATTTCATCCTCTTTTATTTGCAATCTAAGTCCTTCAACTTTTAAATATTTGTAACTTGATCTCCATATTTATACTTTTATATCAATTTAGTCATTTATAGTATCACTATTTGATAGATATGTTACAAATGATATTTTATATTAATGTTTGATAGAAATGTTACAAATGATATTTGTAACATTTGTGTTACAAATGGAAATGCAAAATATCGGTGATACAAAATATCAATTCATGTAATATGTGCTTTGTATAAAATAATATAAAATAATCTGTAACATATTCAGTGATACACAATATCATTTGTAACATCTGTATCAAACAAATATAGATTATCATTTGAACATCGAGATCGTTGCATGATAAAATGTTAACTGTTACAACTACAAAACCAACTCTAAACTTTAATAAGTTTGTATTAATATACACATTGAACTCTAAAAACCTATTGATACTATGTAACATTAGTATGATATAGATATGTAACACAATAACAAATTTAACAAATAAAACTATTGATTTCATCATTTGTAATGCACATAACATCAATGATACATAATACCAATTCATGTAACATGTGATGTGTAAAATAATATAATAAAATATGTAACATATTCAGTAATACAAAATATCATTTGTAACATGTGTATCAAATAGTGATACTATAAAGGACTAAATTGATATAAAAGTATAAATATGAGACCAACTTGTAAAAATATAAAAGTTGAAAGACTTGAGTTGTAAATAAAAGAGTACGAAATTGAAAATGAAAGAGGAAGTACAAAGACTAAAGTAGAGATATTATAAATATGGAGGACTTATCGTGCAAATAATTAATTCATTATGTTATTAATTAATATAGTTTTAAGAATGTATTATTTTTAAAATAAATTTGTTAAATTGTTAGATTTGGAATTATTTTAAGATTGATAAGTGGGGGTGTAATAATCCAAATATTTATGGGCTAACCGGATTTTGTATAGGCCGGTTTTGTTCGGGTCGACCGCCCAACCCAAAATCCGAAAGTTATATGGGCCAACCCCCCTGGCCGGGACTGTTTTGCCATCTCTAAACATAGTGAAAATTACATCCACTACTTAATGTTAATAAAATAATTCTAACTTTATAAATTTAACTAGTTTATTTTAAAAATACTACATTTATGTTAGTATATTAATAAATAACGTAATAGTTTAAAATCAAAACAAAATATAATTAATACACAAACTGAAATTCGCATACTCAAATTAAGGTAATCTTCCCCAAATCGAGCACACCAAAATTTTCCAAAATCAATGCAAATCTTTTCTTCAAAAATATCTTCTTCAAAATCTCGGTATTTTTCACCATTTTGGACTGGGTTGAACAATGGGAACTCCGAATCGTGACGTTACAATATACTGTTATGTAACAAAATATATATTATGTTATATCTCAATTTGTTATTATGACGATTGATTATTCTATAACACTGAATGATAAAGATGTTACAATACACTGTTTTGTAACATTGATTGTTATGTGATATTATGTAACACGTGTTACACAATTGATTATTATGTAATAATAAATGATACATATGATACTACTTGTTATTGGTACATTATTGTTTAATATGATGTTTGTAATATTGATGTTTAATATGATAGATATGATACAATTGTGTATATCATGAGTTTTTTTTTTGTGTGTGTGTGTGTGAAAACTGGTTTTATGTTTCACATCTCAATTGATAACACAGATTGTTACAAATGTTGAAATTGAAGAAAAGATAAGTTTTGTTTGTGGTTGTTACAGATTTTCTGATACAAAATGATATATATTTGACAGTTATATTACACTATGTTACAAATCTGATCAGAGTTGTTCTTCACCAAGGATTGCACATCATGTTCTGAGGGAATAGTTTTTTTTTTAATTTAAATTTTGGCCAAAATCAATAAGCTTCAATTTTTCTCCAACTAATAACAATAAAAAATTCTGTAATATATGAATTCCCATAAAATCCGACAATTAATGATTCAATAAAAATTTCTCCAATCAATTTCGATTTTTATGTATTCAGTTACCATATGTTATTTAATATAATAAATTATAATAATTATTTTTAAAAACAGCTTTTTTAGAATATTCGTAAAAGAAATAAAATTTTGAAATTATTTTTAAAAAGTTACATCCCACATCCGCAATCCCCCGCCCCAAATAGGGTACAGGACGAAGAAAAGAATATATTGGATAAGTAGAACATATACTGACTTGTATATGATTAAGAACTTGTATTACAGAGGAATCGCTCTGTGTTAAATATTAATGCAATGACTCATAGTCATATTAGCATTGGATAAACATGAATAAACATAAATGGCCCATTGCCAGCACCAAAGAAACCAATTATTCTTGTTTCCTAATATTAACAATAATTAGAATAAAAAATACAAAGTGGCAATAGATTCTTCAAGTCAGGTTGATAGTTTTTATCATTCACTTTAAAAAAGTGTTAAATAATTTTTTTTTTTTTTTTTTAACTTTCATTTTATTTTCCGCTCGTCTTATTTGACTTATATCTTGTTTTATAAATGAGATTTATAACGTCGTATACTAATATAGAAGATAATCAATATGTTAAATAATTTATATTACAAATATTGTAGATAGTAATAAATTAAGTTTCATATAGAGCCGACTAAATTTTTAGTTTACGCAAAAGTGAAATAAGATACGACAAATTTATATATATTTATTATTATTTGAGCTGCCTTTCTCCGTCAATAACAAGAAAAACTTGAATAACTAATATTGTGGCCCACATTTGCTAATTCTATAATTCCATTGGAATAATTTATTTGCACTTTGAATCAAATGACAAAAGATTAAAATAAAATAAATGCAATTTTCAATAAAAATTTAAGAGTCACAAACCAATTTTGACAAACTAAAATTAGTTAATTTACATTGATTAGTTTTTTTTTTCGGGGTATTTAAGTACAAACAATAGATGATTAAACACTATTAGTGAATGATAGAATGAAAAATTAACTACAATTTTCAAAGAAGGTAAACAAACATATTTGTGGAATAATTATAGCGATAAACTATTTTTATTAAAAGTTTATATTTTCGATACGTGCTTGCAAATTGAACAAAGAGGATTTTTATAAATATATAATAGTGCAACCTGGGTTAAGGATATTTATATGCTTTAGTATTTTAATATTCCGTAGAATAGTTTATATTCTTAAAATAATAAAACATCGAATTTATCTCTTCATGTTATATTTTCAATATATAATCGATCTTCAAAAATATTTTCAATTGAAAGACTTTTTAAATCATAGAATTTACTATCAATTTTCGTCAAATTTTAATATCGCTCTGAATGAAAAAACACTGAAAGAGTATTCAAACCGGAAACTTGGGTTATAATCAAATATTAGGTCTCTAAACAAGAAATCTTTTATAGAATATATTTTTGTGCTATCTTCATTTGAAGAACTTTTATTATTAACACATATAAACAGATTAATTTACATGTCTAATATTACAAAATCAAATAGAAAAATCAAGAGAAACAAAGATTATAGGAATGACAGAGATTTTTCCTGACCATAAATTGAGTCGAGAAATGTCAACAGAAAGTCGACAGTACTACTAGGCAGGAAGTATTGAGCGGTGATAGTAAACATTGGATGACCATAGGGGTTTGATCTCCTACTTATGGTAGGTAGGAGATACAATGCCCACATGCAGTGTGGCATGCACACACACGAGGTGGCATGGACCCTCGTGTGTGGGCATTGTATCTCCTACCTACCATAGGTAAAGATCAAGCTCCAATGGGGATATTAAATAGATATTTAAATCTTTTTATATGTTATTTTTGTATGTAAAAAAGGTCTTTTTAATTTAAATCATATAAGTTAAACGTTTTTTTGATTTGACTTATTTAACACAATTTTTAACCAATACGGTCCAATAAAAAGCCCACTCAAGTTCCAAAACATTAGCATAGCAATAGCAGAATATCAACCATCAAAATATAAAAATATATAAATGCAATATAAGAATAAATATAAACTAATGCTCATTATGTGACTGATGATCAGGTGATGTTGAGGGATGAGTAGATGTGGGCACTCTAGGGCTGCCTAGTCTAGCGGTAGCACCTGGCATAATCTATGGCCGACTAATTATTTTTATTAGTCAATAAATGTAATCTTCACCGACTAATTTTTGGTGGGTCAGGAAAATACTGGTCGGCAAAGTTATTTTATGTTGTAGTGACTCATCTTAATCAAATGATTTATAGGATTTACAGTTACTTGTCTTAATTGTAAACTTTAAGTGATTGTCCTATTATGAAATGGATAAACATGAATTATGTGGCAAATCATCAATGCCGCATAAGAAACCATGACCACAATTTGTCTTAGTTATTCTATTGAATAATGAAGAAGCCTAATAATTACACGTAGACAACAAAATTATGTCTATATGAACCTTTTGACAATCATCTTCAAAAATGTTTTTTTAAATAAACATAGTAGATTTTTGAAGATAATAGCATTTGTCTCGATCCTTTCAAAAATTTAAAAAATATACTATTAATGTTTAAAAATAGTACCGAATATCTTCAACCTTTCAAGAAATAAACACGGTAGATTCTTGAAGATAGAATTCGTTATTTTCTTTGTTATCTACCCCAAGTGCAATTCACTTATTTTATCATCCAAAAATAAGCGATTGAAATCACAGAAATAAAAATATATTTGAGTACTATTAAAACTTTCTTTATGCCTTATTGAAATTGAAATGTGTGTTTGGATATTTTCTTTCAAAACTATTTCTTTTTTATAGTGGACTCAATACGTATCATTTCTTTTAATGAAGACGTCAATGATAACATCATGTCATCACTCATCTTCTCTCTCCACTTTGTTCTCGTAATTTTAAAAATTACATAGTCTTCCAACCACCTAGACTGTCATAGAAAAAAAAGAAAGGATAACCTTCATTTATTTTTGGTTGTCTACATGTAATTATTAGGACTACCCAACTATCCAATTATGAAATGAATAAGAATGAATCGTGTGGCAAATCAATGCCAGATCACAATTTGTCTCTGAATCAGAATTTTCATGTTAGCACGCGTGGGAGATCGGGGAGATCGATTTTTTTGTCTGTTATGAATTGAATGGTGAAGAAACTACAAAATTATTAAAGTTTTGGAAATGATTTTTAAATATAAAAAGTTATTAAAATTATCCTTTTAACAATCGTCTCGGAAAATTATTTTTAAGATATAAAAAGTTTAAAGATCAAGTGTCAATTAAATGTTTAAAAAGTCTCCCATAAATTCTATGCATCCGCATGGAATGTCGGCTCATATCAACTCTAATATTAAGTGTATATATGATAGAATTTAGAATAATTTTTTGTAAAACTAATTTTTAATCACATATTTTATCAATTTTTTTTTTTTAAATCTTCTAAAAATTACTTTTAAACTTCACCAAACATACACTAAAATTCAAATCTTGTCATTCATTTGCTGAATTTATTACTATTTGTATTGTTATATACTTATATATGTATAATTTGTCATTCTATATGAATAAATTTAATATAAATGGGAGAAAAATTTGCATGTAAATTTTAATTGCATTCATGTATCTACCTAGAAAGTTCGAATATGTTCACTAGCATTGAAAACACATTTTGAATTTGCTCAAATTACTTTTATATATAGACTTAAGTAAACACGACTACACGTCAAAAATACAATTAAAAAAAAAAAAAAGAAATTCAATTTACGTATTTCGACAAACTTTCTACATATCACATCCATGTCCACATCTACATCCACGAAAAAGGAAAATTAATTCACTAGTCAAATTGTATTGGTAATGCATCAAGCATAATTGATGTGAGGATAATTTCTTATATAGACGAAGAGATATAATGTATATAGACATTTTAAACAAATAACAAGAAAATATGTACAATCAAAACTAAACTTGGATAATCTTAATTATACTTAATCTTTATCCTCACTAATCTTTATTAATATTGTAGAATTGGATTCTTGAAACACGCATACCTGGCATGAACCAAGAGATACTGCAACTTGACAACCCTTGTCCCATTAGTGAAAAAATCTGCTAGCTAAAGGTGAAAGGAACAAAACCAAGACTCAAAACCTGGTTAGCAAACAAGTTCTTGAACAAAATGATAATCGATGGAAATGTGCTTGGAAAGTGATTTAGTGAGTGGGTTGGTGGCAATGAAGATAGCATTGTTGTTATCACACAACAGTCTCGGATGAGAGGGTAGTGTGATGTGGAGCTCACGAAAAAGTTGAAGTGTCCAAGAGAGTTCAACAGCAACAAATACTAGGACATGGTACTCAGCCTCGTCAATAGAACGTGCTACTGTGGTTTGTTTTTTAGAGCACTAGAAAAATAAATTGCATAAAAAATATATAGTAAAAACGGTAGTAGACCATCGAGTATCAGGGCAATCCGCCTAATCGACATCAAAGAAACATAGCAAAGTGAACAAATAATCCCTTGAGAGTTGAAGATCATAATGATAATCGTAAAATACACTTCAAGGCATGAAAATGATCGGTAGTAGGAGCATGCATATTTGACATATAGAGTCCGTTTGGTTTGTGGATAAAACTATTTATCTAGAAAAAAGTTATATGAATAAGAGTTGTTCGGATAACATGTTTATTATTATCTTGTTTGGTTCAACTAAGTATAAGAACGAAAAAAGTCACTTTTAAAGTAGTCTAACCACAACCAATTATTCGGTTGTCAAATATATTATTTTAGTCATTGATTTTTTTGGCATGATCGTTAAAAGCTTTTCTCCAACTAGTTTAACATACAATTGTTTGTGATATAATATTTACAACTAAATATATATTCTGGTCGTTGATAAATATTTGTAACGACCATGTTTATGTAGTCGTTAAAAATTAGTTGTTAATTCTCATTTTTCTTTTAGTGTATATCAATAAATTAAATTTATTAAGATAATTTTATAAAAAAATTATCACGAATGAAAAACTCCATTGTTAATCTAAACATCTGGATACCTACATAACTTTTCATCGGTACTATTCATTTTTTGGGGTAATTTCACTAATGAGTTGTCACTGAAGTTTTTGCTAAATTTCAAATTAGTTATTAAAGTATTTTTCTTACTCTGTTAGTCATTAAAGTTATTAATAGTTTCACAAATGATTATTCGGTTAGTAAATCTAAGGAAAAATTACACTTTTTGTCCCTAACATTTAACCTCTTTCATACTTCTATCTTGATCTTTTATTTTTTGGCAAACTTATTCTCAATCTTTCATTTTTTGACGCCCTTAGCTCCTAATAATAGTTTCTAGAGTGTTAAAAGATGAGTTTGTCATACATTTAAATAAAGTAAAAACATATAAATATAAAGGAAGAAAATATTAAAAATGAAAAAGTTCATCATCCAAACCTTAGTCCTCACCCAAGAATAAACCGCCATAGCCAGCAACAACCAACTACCACCACAACACCGTGCTAACAACCAGCTACCATCTTTGTTCACCACCACAACTCCCACACACTACAAAAAACAACCAACATTGCTCTTATATACCAGTGTAGTGACCACCGGTTTATGTTGACATCAAACTCCAATTATGAATTATTAGAAGAAAATATTAGTCAAAATAAGAATTATATAGAAAAACAATTTTAAGAAGAAATTATGAATCTAGTTAGTGGTAAACAAAACAATATTGAGAACAAAATGCCTTATCTTCTACCGGGCAACGGCACCACTAGTTTATGGTGGTTGGTGGGTATGGACTCATACAAATTTTTCAACTACCATGTTAAATTTTGATAGCATTTCTTTAAATTCTCTCATTTCTCTTTTAAACCCCTCATATTATTATCTTCACCATCCTTAGAAGAGAAGAAAGAAAAAAAAATTGAAAAGTGGTTAGTGGCGTCAGGATGGGAGATGTAGATTTGTCTTCTAAACAATTACTTCCGAGGGTGCTAACAAATTAAAAATTGGATATAAAATTGTCAAGAAATAAATGTTCAAGACAATAGTGCAAAAGTGGGTAAATGTTGGGATGACATCTACAATTTTTCTTAAATCTAACATATATCTTGAAGTGATCATTTTAAAATCGAATAACCATTTATAAAATTATGAATAACTTCAGTGACTGATAGGGTAAGAAATATACTTTAATGATTAATTTGAAATTTTACACAAACTTCAATGACAATTAGTGAAATTAACCCGTATTTTTTATTGGACAATATTAATTTATACATAAATCTATTAAGTTGTTTTAAAATAACCTCATTTTGTAAACTAATGGTAAGAAAGCTCATTTGAGGGTAAAATATCAAAAATATCATTTTGTTAAAAATGACTTTAACTTTGTGCAGCTGTGATTTTGTGATTGTAAACATATTTTGTATGATACAGATTTAATGACTTCCAAAGCAAGCTACATTGTTAGATCATCCTATTAAACAATAGATTAATAAAAATACAACGTTAACACAAAGTGAGAATCTTCACATATAAAGAAAAGCATTGAAAATATTTTTCTTCCAAGGTAAGTTTTAATGTTAAATCATTTTCAATATATGTGAATAACACAATAATACTTGGTTTTAACTATTTATATCTCTATTTCACAAGAAATCAAATATAATTTTCTTTAGCTCATGACAAACAAATCACACTAATTTAATTACATTTTGTTACCACTTGATTTTGGTAGGGCCTCCACGTCAGCAAAGGCCTAATGAAGGTCCCGTATAGGCCCAATTCAGTCTCGTTAAAGCATTATAGGCCCAGTAAGGACCTTCCAGATTCATAAAAGTCCCATGGAGTCGGCGAAGGCTTCGGAGGCCCAGCAAGGGCGTCGTAAAATCTCAGAAGGCCTTGGAGGCCCATTGGGCATCGTAACATCACTGGATCAGAGTATTGCGAAGCCACTTGAAAGTCCTCAACACTCGCGGCCGACCCATAAAGCCTTGTCGGGCTTTATATTTATTGTAACTAACAGACAGCATGATATTTTGAGATGATCAGAGAAGTAATTAAAGGCAGATTGTGTTAGATTGGTACACTGATCCTCACAAGGAAACTAAATTTCAATCTCATAAAGATTAAGCAACGTGATAAATTCAAATAAAGACGGTAATCTAGGAGATTGTCTTGACAACCGATCATCTCTATCCCATAAGGAAGGAGGATCCAATTAGATATCTAATTGATTGTTTCCTGAATCAATTAGAACTCTTGTGCTATAAATACAACGTCTCTGGTTATTCTAAGGTGCGCTTTTTTTATACTTGAATTTCACCCTAAACTCTGTTCAAATCTACGTCCGCTTGTCCTCCCACACCCCATTGCTTTCAAAAAATTGACTTGATGTTGGAGTACCACATCGTCGGACAGAGATCTTAAAATTGTTCGAGTGTGCGTAATATACATGTTGGCGAAAAGAGTGTGGAGATTTTCACATGGACGGTGCGAAAGAGCATGTTACACAACCTAAAACTTGTGGTAAAACGTGTTTTCTACAGAAAGAGCATGGCAATCGAACACTCCATGGAAGAAGAAGTCGAATCCCACCACACTGACTTGCAGTAGGAAAGCATTCAAGATTCCCAGAACGTAACACGCCATAAAAGAAGAAGACAACGAAAAAGCGGATGGTTGAACAGAAAAACTAGGACCTAAAGCTGGACAATGCCCGGATGAAGGCGACACTTGAACTGTTGGAAAATCAATCCCTCCAACATGGACCCAAGCGTAGTCGTGCCCGTAGAAGCCCTTCATGGTCCGACTCAATGGAAAGTCGTCGATCTTAGGATAACCTACCCGTTTTGAATGGCCGGAATCCTCGGAACATCGTTCTGAAGCCCTCGCAGGATGATAAAAAAGATAGACCTCTTCCGGTGCGAGAAAATTGACCCGTTCCTGCTGCTAGTGTGTTTGATAGGTTGGAAGTGGGATCCTCCATAGCGCCATCCCTATCGGCACACAGCAGGCGCAATGAGCACAGCGAGGCCCACACGAAAAAGAGGAAGGATTTGAAACAAAGTTACACAAGGCCCGAGGAGGAGAAGGAGAGGCTAGAATGCTACGAGGATGACGACGATGAGAATTTCCCGTTTACCAATTATATGAAGGCCATGGAGATGCCTGCGAACTTCCGAATACCTCTTATGGACAAATACAACAAGAGAGGTGACCCTACGTATCATATCAACATATATAAGACAAAGCTCCAAGTCCACTCTCCCGTAATGAAGTGTTGGAATTTCCACACCACACTCACATCCGATGCGAAGAGGTAGTATAACAAGCTGAAACTAGGAAGCATCCGGAGTTGGCCTCAGCTCAAAAGGGTGTTCGCCAATGCCTTCATTAGCAACCAAACGATGATAGCCGATATCACCCAACTCCATGACATTTGGCAAAGGAAGGAGAAACAGTTAAGAGCTATTTCAAGAGGTTCAGTAACGTCATCAACAAGATTGAGAATGTAACCAATGAAATAGCCCTGGATGCACTTGTGACTGAAGTTCACTTACGCACTCCCTTCTGGAGAGACGTCCAGAACAGTCAACCAAATACTTATAGTCAGTTGGTAGACTTGGTCTAGTGTGAAAATCCGGTCAGAAGAGACGATTGAGAACATGGAGAAAGCTGAAAGGGACATGAGAGACCGCTATAGAAGAGAGGGACGACGCTCTCCTGAACCTTGTTTCAACTGTTTTCAAATAAAGCGCTCCTTCGGACCACAGAACAACCACTATAGGAGATTTAACCAAATAGAGATAGTCCTTGCCCCCATCCCAAGACACCTCACAATGGCTCTCTTATCGGTGGCCACACCATCCAAGTTCTGTCATATACACAGGACTAGGGTACATAACACATAAGATTGCCTAGATGTGAGAGAACTGATAAACCGTAGAAATCATGGGCAGGAATAGGGGAATCGACACTGTGTGAGGATGTCAATGGTCACCCACTACAGGGCGAAGTACCTCCTCCTCGGTGCCAGGACGATGGACCTCGTCGCAATGATGGAAGAAATGATAGAAACAGGGATCCACTGAGGGTAGAGGGACCCGCGGGAGCCTTCTAGTCTGAGAAATCAATTCGATCATAGGAGGGCCCTATGTCGGAGGGCACACGATGAACTTGTGGTGAAACTACGCGAAGGCAGCGAGAGAAGAGACCATTGAGAGTTGGCAGATCCATGGACATTGACCAAGAGCCCCCACAAATCTTATTCACTGAGGAAGACGAGGCCGGTATACACTATTCTCAACTGCGATGCCTTGGTGGTCCGTGCTGTCGTCGCCAGAAACAGACTGGGACAGATGTTGATCGATGATGGAAACATCGTGAACATCTTGTTCGGCAGCGCCTTTGATCAGATGGACATGGATCATGAACTGACACCATCTCAGAGCTACTATTCAGTTTCACAGAGATAGCCTCGTTCTATAAGGAAGGATTATCCTCGTGGTGGACTTCAAGAGCCCCCGTGTCATCTTCGAAAATTCATAGAATTCTTGGTAGTCGATACTCGTTCTACCTATCATGGAGTCATTGGAAGGCCTGCACTGAAGGATTTACAGAGCGGTCACATCCATCCATCACTTGGCAATGAAGTTCTCGATGTCGGGAGGGGTCGCCAAGATTCGTGATAATCAGACAGAGGCAAGGGCCTGCTACATGAATGCGTTATGAAAAGAAGCAAAACATGAAGATGTTACCCCAGTGGTAATGACTATACACTCAGAGTCGATGGACGTCGACCCCAAAAAGACGGAAGAAGAAATCTTCGGACGAGGGCCCTGGAGCCCCGAATTATGAACTCGACTCTCTCTTGCTTCTCAAGCTGAGGAGCTGGAATCGTTTCCAGTGAATCCCTCAGAACCGACCCAGATGTTGCAGGTGGGAGAGAGGCTCGAGGAAAAGATGAAGGAGGAATTGAAGCAGTTCCTGCAGAGAACACATATATCTTTGCATGGAAGCATAGCGACATGGTGGGGATTGATCCATCTGTGGCTTGCCACGCCTTAAAGGTAGATACTAAAGTGCACCCCAAGATACAAAAGAGGAGACCTTTGAGCACCGAGAGGTATGGCGCTTTGAAGGAGGAGGTTGACAAGTTATTGGCCAACGAATTCATCGGAAAAAACGATCTACCCCCAATGGGTATCCAACCCTATATTGGTAAGAAAGAGCACCAATAAATGGAGGGTATGCATAGATTTCTCGGAGTTGAACCAAACGTGCCCCAAAGATAGCTTTCCATTGCCGCGCATCGACCAACTAGTCAATGCGACTCCCAGCCACAAGCTACTTAGTTTCATGGATGCCTAATCGGGCTACAACCACATCCCGATGTTCACAGGAGACGAGGATCACACCTTGTTCATTACGGAACGAGGATTATACTACTATAGAATGATGACCTTCGACCTAAAGAATGCAGGAGCCTCATACCAGTGATTAGTAAACCGCATGTTCTTAGAACATATTGGAAACACTATGGAAGTGTATGTCGATGACATGCTCGTAAAGAGCGTGAACGCCGAGGATCACATCAGGCACTTAAGGGGAGTTGTTCGAGTCCTCCGCAAATATCGCATGAAGCTTAACTCCCTAAAGTGCACCTTCGGAGTCACGTCCGGAAGTTCCTCGTTACTTGGTAAACCAACGTGGGATAGAGGCTAATCCCTAGAAAATTAAGGCGCTCATCGAGATGCGGTCACCATATTCTCCCAAGGAAGTCCAGAGCCTGACAAGAAGGTTGGGCGCCTGAACTGATTCATATAAAAGGCAACCGATAGTTACCAGCCCTTCTTCCAGACCATCAAATGAAGGAAGAGGTTTGAGTGGATCGAAGAATGCGAGAAGGCCTTCCAGGACCTCAAGGTCCTCCTCGGAAAGGCCCCACTGCTGTTCAAGCCGAATAATGGAAAAATACTATTCATTTACCTCGCGGTGTCTGAAAAGGCAATGAGTTCGGTCTTAATCGAAAAGAAGGCCCGATGCAGCTCTCTGTCTATTATGTAAGCAAGGCTCTGCAGACGCGAGACGAGATACCCAGACATGGAGAAGCTTGTCCTGTCTTTGATTATTGCCTTTCAAAAACTCCGGCCGTACTTCCAGTCACATAGCGTCGATGTCTTGACAAACCTCCTTATAAGACAGAATGCTCCAAAAGCTGGACACCTCAGGAAGGCTGATGAAGTGGTTAATTGAACTTAGCTAATTCGATATCTCCTATAAGCCAAGACCTTCCATAAAGGGACATGCTTTGGTAGATTTTATGGCTAAATTCACCCATATCCCCGAAGGCTCGCTTGAAGCCCAGCCTCAGGAGGTACCAACATGGAAATTATATGTTGACGAATCCTCAGGCGAGGCCGGAGCTGGCGAGGATTTTGCTAGTCATCCCAATGGCCACAATCTCAATCACAGACTTTGCAGAGTTCAAAGCCTCAAACAACGCCGCCGAATCTGAGGTTCCTAGCGAGGCTTGAGGTCGGGCACAAGAGATGAAGGTAAGAAAACTCCAGATTCACAGTGATTCACAGCTGGTCGTTAGTCAAGTCAATGGGACCTTCGCGGCTCGTGAATAGTCCATGGTGGCATACTTGACAAAGGCCAAAGATCTCTTATCCCACTTTGAGGTATTTGAACTCATCCAGATCCCACGGATGGAAAATGGTTACGTGGACGCCCTCTCAAAATTGGCAAGCAGCAGGGACTCGACTTGATGAGGGCTATCCCAGTTAAAAAGATCAACCGGTCCATAGACGAGGTTCTAGTACCAAATACCATGACGATAATCTGAATCTTCCAAATGGATGAAGAAAATCATCGCATACTTGACCAACCAAGTATTGCCAAACGACAGACAAGAAGCGCAAAAACTCCATAGGATGGCAACGAAGTTCTTACTACAGGATGAGATCCTATATAAGAGAGGTTTATCCACCACTCATACGCTATATAACACAGGAGGAAGCAATGTATGTGATGAAGGAAATACATGAGGAAATTTACGGTAATCACTCAGAGAGAATGGCTATGGCACATAAGGTATTGAAGCAAGGGTATTATTGGCCAACCATAAAGAAAGATTCGTATAACTTAACGAAGAAGTGCGACAAATGCCAGAAGTTTGCTGCTATATTGAAGCTCCCAGCTCAGAACCTTACCCCGGTCACCAGTCCTTGGCCTTTGGCCAAGTGGAGGATCGACTTTATAGGTCCCCTCCCAACCGGAAGGGGTAGGGTCAAATTTGTAGTTGTAGCGGTAGATTATTTCACCAAGTGGTGCGAAGCTGAACCTCTGGCCAAGATCACGGAGGAAAACACATGGAAGTTCGTGTGGAAGAACATTATCTATTGTTTCGGGATCCTCCACTCCCTTGTTTTCGACAATGGTACACAGTTTGCAGGAAAGAAGTTCAACTTAAATTGCGAAGACCTGGGCGTTCGGAGGGATTTTTCGACCCCCTACTATCCCCAGTCTAATGGCCAAGTGGAGGCTGTGAACAAAATCATCAAGCACACCCTAAAAAGAAATTAGAATCCACCAAAGGATGATGAGCTGAAGAATTACCCGAGACTCTGTGATCATATCGGACGGCGATCGGAGAAACTCTTTTGCCATGGCGTATGGGACGGAAGCAATGATTCTCGTCGAAGTAGGGATACCCTTTCCCAGGCACTTACACTTCGACGAAGTAACCAATGATGAATTACTCAGAGCGAACCTGGACTTACAAGATGAAAGACATGCAGACTTGCAGCTTCATCTCGAGGTCTATCAAAGAAAAATGGCTAGATACTACAACTCCAAGGTTAAGGGCAGGAGTTTCCACATCAATGACTTCATCCTGAAACAAGTGTTCAAAGCTAATAGAGAGGCGGGAACCAAAACCCTCGGGACCTTACAAGATCATCAAAGAAATCCGGCCTAGAACTTACAGATTAGAAAATTCGGAAGGAAGAGAGACGAGGCACCCCTGGAATATCGCTCATCTGCGATCGTATTATCAGTAGTTTTCATTTTGCACTTCTCAGTTCTCTAGTAGTTTTCCAGCGTCTCTAAACACCACGTTCTTTTAATAAAGTTCATTATTTTCTGAACTAAAAGTATTCTCTATCCTACTGTACCGGTAAAGAGAAATTCGGCAGCGAGAGAGTGTAGTTCGTAGCCAACTCTGTCAACTCGCTGGAAAACATTCAACACGCATTCAGACAAGTAAAGAAAATTCAGCAACGAGGGAGTGTGGTTCGCGGCCAACTCTGTCAACCCGTCGGATAAACATTCAACGCGCATTTAAACAAGTAAAGGAAATTCAGCAACGAGAGAGTGTGGTTCGTGGCCAATTCTATCAACTCGCTAGATAAACGTTCAACACGTATTTAAACAAGTAAAGAAATTTCAAAGAATGAGAGAGTGTGGTTCATGACCAATTTCATCAACTCATTTGGATAAATATTCAACGCGCATTTAAACAAGTAAAGGAAATTCAAGAAGAAGAGAGTGTGGTTCGTGGCCAACTATGTCAACTAGTAGGATAAATATTCAACGCACTTTCAAACAAGTAAAGAAAATTTGGCAGTGAGGGAGTGTGGTTCGTGGCAAACTCTGTCAACTCGCTGGATAAATATTCAACGTGCATTTAAACAAGTAAAAGAAATTCGACAGCGAGGGAGTGTGGTTCACCGCCAAATCTATCAACTCGTTGGATAAACATTCAACGTGCATTTAAACAAGTAAAGGAAATTCAGCAACGAGAGAGTGTGGTTCACGGCCAACTCTGTCAACTCGCTGGATAAACATTCAACGAGCATTTAAACAAGTAAAGAAATTCAACAGCGAGAGAGTATGGTTCGAGGCCAACTCTGTCAACTCGTTGGATAAACATTCAACGCGCATTCAAACAAGTAAAGAAAATTTGATAGCGAGAGAGTGTGGTTCACGGTAAACTCTGTCAACTCGCTGGATAAACATCAACGCATATTTAAACAAGTAAAGAATATTCGACAGCTAGAGAGTTTGGTTCGCGGCCAACTCTATCAACTTCACTGGATAAACATTCAACGCGTATTTAAAAAAGTAAAGGAAATTCGGCAGCGAGAGAGTGTGGTTCGCGACCAACTCTCTCAACTCACTGGATAAACATTCAACGCACATTGAAACAAGTAAAGAAAATTCAGCAGCGAGAGAGTGTGGTTCGTGGCCAACTCCGTCAACTCCTTGGATAAACATTCAACGCGCATCCAGATAAGTAAAGAAAATTTGACATCGAAGGAGTGTGGTTCGCGGCCAACTCTGTCAACTCGTTAAATAAACATTCAACCCGCATTTAAACAAGTAAAGAAAATTCGGCAGCGAGGGAGTGTGGTTCGCGGCCAACTCTGTCAACTTGCTGGATAAACATTCAACGCGCATTCAAACAAGTAAAGAAAATTTGGCAGCGAGAGAGTGTGGTTCGTGGCCAACTCTATCAACTCGCTGGATAAACATTCAACGCGCATTCAAACAAGTAAAGAAAATTTGGCAGTGAGGAGGTGCGGTTCGCGGCTAACTCATTAACTTCATTTGGATAAACACTCAACGTGGAATAAAGCGATCTAAATGAAAAAAAACGCGTTGCAAAAAGCTTTACATTTACAAATCAAAAACAACGCTGGTAAAATAGATAAGATCCTTAAGTCCTAGTCGGGACCTTGGGATCCGCGCATAACTGGGACACGAGTTTAGCCAACGGACCATGGGTCTCGACAACTCCATCAACGCCTCGGTCAATTCTTTATCTTTTGCATGGATCATATTCGACAAGACCTCACCGCGATTCGCCCTCTTACGAGCTCAGACACGAGCCCTTTGGATCATTTTAGCTTTGGTGATATAGGTATATGGTGCGCCCCTCACGTCTTCGAGAGAAGAGTTTTCCGAAGGTCTTTGTTCTCTAAACACGGTAGCGTCGACATCGTCATCTCTCCCATTGTTGAACACGGTTAAATCAACCTTCATCGCTAGTACTTTGTACAACTCGTAGTTAAGCATGTGACTTGAGAAGTATACATTTTGGCCAATTTTAACAACTCCGTCAATTCGGTTGTCTGCAGCTTTCAAAAGTAGAAGTCCAATACTTGTGAACGAGACCCGTGCTATGGCAACCGGAGATGGAAGTTTTCCTAAAACCATTGGGTCCAAATTTCGTCCGTGAGACCCAATGTTGATGTATTCGTGTTACCGGCAGGATGAGAAATAGGGGTTCGGGATGCTCCTCGATCTTGGGAGTGCGATCTTCAACCTCCGGCGTGATCCTCCTACTGCTCAATCCTCCAAAATCTCCCACATCCTCCATCCCTTCCCGCACCTGACCGCTCCCCTTACTATCAACGGTGCCTTCCTCTTACCTGATCGTCTAACATTTTTCGACGGAGACACAGGCCTCGTAGGAAATAGAACGGAAGGCACTCCCAATGTCCCTTCTGGCGCTAACGGGACAAAGGAGGAGTTGCTCACCATTGTCTCCGGTGCCTGCGGGATGGCAACCCCTGGAACAGATGCCACAGAAGGTAATGGAAGCAGAAAGGGAATATCATCCATAACCCCACCACGCTTTATCTTGAGCTTTGGCACGCTGGAAAAATAAATCCCGACATGACTAACGACGGCTAAAATCTAAATATTGCGGTAGGAAAATAAAGGTAGGAGAAGTGAAAGGGAGTTTAGCAAGCATATATATAAGCACTAGGGAATACGAGTGGTCAGATGAACGGGCACGTGTGGAAGGGGTGGATGTACCTAAATAAACCCTAGGAAAATATACAAGGTGCATGGAGATACATGCCTCGTGGGTGGCACCATCATTACAACTTGATGAAGCCGCCAATGCATATCCATGGTCAACTCATTGGATAAACATTCAACGCATTTTTAAACAAGTAAAAGAAATTCAACAACGAGAGAGTGTGGTTCGTGGTCAATTCTATCAACTCGCTAGATAAACGTTCAACACGTATTTAAACAAGTAAAGAAATTTCAAGAATGAGAGAGTGTGGTTCATGGCCAATTCATCAACTCATTTGGATAAATATTCAACGCGTATTTAAACAAGTAAAGGAAATTCAAGAAGAAGAGAGTGTGGTTCGCACCAACTATGTCAACTCCTCGGATAAATATTCAACGCACTTTCAAACAAGTAAAGAAAATTTGGCGGTGAGGGAGTGTGGTTCGTGGCCAACTCACAACTCACCGGATAAATATTCAACGCAGCATTTAAACAAGTAAAAGAAAATTCGACAATGTGGGAGTGTGGTTCACCGCCAAATCTATCAACTCGTTGGATAAACATTCAACGCAGATTTAAACAAGTAAAGAAAATTCAAAGAACGAGAGAGTGTGATTCACGACCAACTCATCAACTCGCCGGATAAACATTCAACGAGCATTTAAACAAGTAAAGAAATTCAACAATGAGAGAGTATGGTTCGAGGCCAACTCATCAACTCATTGGATAAACATTCAACGCGCATTCAAACAAGTAAAGAAAATTTGATAGCGAGGGAGTGTGGTTCACTAAAACTCATCAACTCATTGGATAAACATTCAACGCACATTTAAACAAGTAAAGAGATATTCGACACGCTAGAGTGTGGTTCGCGGCCAACTCTATCAACTCATTTGGATAAACATTCAACGTGTATTTAAAAAGTAAAGAAAATTGACAAATGAGAGAGAGTGTGGTTTACGACCAACTCTCTCAACTCATGGATAAACATTCAACGCGTATTCAAACAAGTAAAGAAAATTCAGCGAATGAGGAGTGTGGTTCGTGGCCAACTCATCAACTCCTTGGATAAACATTCAACGCGCATCCCGATAAGTAAAGAAAATTTGACATCGAAGAGTGTGGTTCATGGCCAACTCTGTCAACTCACTAAATAAACATTCAACCCGCATTTAAACAAGTAAAGAAAATTCAAGAAATGAGGAGGTGTGGTTCGCGGCCAACTCACAACTTGTCGGATAAACATTCAACGTGCATTCAAACAAGTAAAGAAAATTTGGCAAGAGAGAGTGTGGTTCGTGGCCAACTCTATCAACTCATTGGATAAACATTCAACGCGCATTCAAACAAGTAAAGAAAATTTGGCGGTGAGGAGAGGTGCGGTTCGCGGCTAACTCTCATTAACTTTCATTGGATAAACACTCAACGTGGAATAAAGCGATCTAAATGAAAAAAAACGTTGCAAAAAGCTTTACATTTACAAATCAAAAACAATATTTGGTAAAAATAGATAAGATCCTTAAGTCCTAGTCGGACCCTTGGGATCCGCATAACCTGGGACCTGAGTTTAGCCAACAGACCATGGGTCTTCGACAACTCCATCAACGCCTCGGTCAATTCTTTATCTTTTGCATGGATCATATTCTGACAAGACCTCAGCTGCGATTCGGCCTTCTTCTGAGCCTAGACACAGGCCCTTTGGATCATTTTAGCTTTGGTGATATCGTATATGGTACGCGCCCTCACGTCTTCAGAGAAGGTGAGTTTTTCCCGAAGGTCTTTGTTCTCTAAACACAGCGCGTCGACATCGTCATCTCTCCCGACTGTTGAACACAGTTCGTCAACCTTCATCGCTAGTACTTTGTACAACTCGTAGTTAAGCATGTGACTTCGAGAAGTATACATTTTGGCCAATTTAACAACTCCGTCAATTGGTTGTCTGCAGCTTTTTCAAAAGTAGAAGTCCAATACTTGTGAACCGAGACCGCTGCTATGGCAACTGGAGATGGAAGTTTTCCTAAAACCATTGGGTCCAGCTCGTCCCGGCGAGACCCAATGTTGATGTATTCGTATTTACCAGCAGGATGAGAAATAGGGGTTCGGGATGCTCCTCGATCTTGGGGAGTGCGATCTTCAACCTCCGGCGGATCCTCCTACCGCTCTCAATCCTCCGAAAATCTCCCACATCCTCCATCCCTTCCCGGTACATGGACTGCTTCCCCTTACTATCAGTGGCTGCCTTCCTCTTACATGATCGTCTAACATTTTTCGGCGGAGACACAGTGCTCGTAGGAAATGGAACGGAAGGCACTCCAATGTCACTTCAGGCGCTAATGGACAAAGGAGGAGTTGCTCACCATTGTCTCCTGCAGTTCTGCGGGATGGCAACCCCGGAATGTATGCCACGAGAAGGTAATGGAAGCAGAAAAGAGAATATCATCCATAACCCCACCACGCTTTATCTTGAGCTTTGGCACATTTGGAAAAATAAATCCCGACATGACTAACGACGGCTAAAATCTAAATATTGCGGTAGGAAAATAAAGGTAGGAGAAGTGAAAGGGAGTTTAGCAAGCATATATATATAAGCACTAGAGAAATACGGTGGTCGGATGAGCGAGCACGTGTGGAAGGGTGGATGTACCTAAATAAACCCTAGGAAAATATACAAGGTGCATGGAGATACATGCGCTCGTAGGTGGCACCATCATTACAACATGATGAAGCCGCCAATGCATATCCATGTGGAAACGGTAAGTATGAGAGCCTCGCCAGTGTTGCGAGAGCGTCTTAACCCATAAACCTCGCAATTGCGTGAAAGCGAGGGTGGAGGCGAACGCCCGGACTCGCGGAATAACACGAGCCTCATGCGTGGCGGCTGGAGGCAACGCCCGTCAAACATCTGGTTGTCTAGTCCAGAAATCAAAAGCCATCCATTCAAACATCTCTTCGCCAAATAACTTATCTCAAAACCTCAACAAGGCAACAAACATGGAAATTCTGGTACAATCTTATTTTATTCATCATAATCTGAAGTACAAGTAAAATAAACGAGCATGGTTAGTATCCTTCTACCTTGCCGTCTCTTTGGGTCGGCACATATCGGGATCTAGGATCTACTGAATCGATACGTTGGTCTTCGTCACCCCAAGCCTCGTCATTGGCAAAAATCTGGTTTCACCATGATCGGGAGTCTCCCAATACGAGTTGATTTGGTGACTAATTAGGTCATACTGGTCAAAAAATACCGTTGACACCTTTTGGCAGATGGCTCCCAGCCCCGTCATCCGAATATGGATCACCGATGGCTTAGCCATCTATGTCCAGCAAGGAAGCACCGATCGGGACCTTTAGACTAAGGCTACTAAGCCCAACCATCTCGCACCCCTCGGGACCTTCAGGCTAAGGCTACTAAGCCCAACCCTCTCGCACGTTTGGTCATCTGAATGTTGATTAGTTGGGCATTTGATCCTCCGAATGTTGATTCTCCAATTGTTAGGTCCCCCAGACGCCGATTTTTATTCGTACTTTCATAGTGCATTTGATATGAATGGTAGAGTTACACGAACCAGGAGAAGTCATAGCCATAGGGGCTTACTCACACGAACCAGAGAAGTTATAACCGGTAAGTTATCTGCCAGAGTTACACATGCATGAGAAACGCATTCAAAGACCCTTGATGTTTTTATAGGAACTGCATGGGAACTTGACACATGGCAATAAATGAGACAATTAATGTACAACCATCAAAGGGGTATTTGGAACGCCACACGCCTGTGTTGCCTTCCTACTTACTAGGACATGAAAGATACTAACTCTTTGAATTCTACAAAGAAGTCAGCACTATTATAATTTCTCAATTTCAAGAGCAACTTTCCATGCCTAGTAGGCATAATCGTTCATGAGGTTACCACTCTGAAGGCACACAATGAATTTTCACACAAAGATGATATGCTTAGAAAATAAATTCAATGGTTACTGCTGGAACATATATAAAAAGAGGAACAAAGTTTAAAGTCTAGATGCCCGCCGCCTCTCTCTCATGACACACATCTGAGCCTTCTCCCACAACAGTGGGTGATTTGATCCTCGGCCGTGGAGACCTTCGCTCGAAAAAGATGTCGGGCACCAGGGACCTCGGTAGGAGCATGCCAAAGGAAAGAGATATCCTACTCTAGATGGGTTTCTGCGATCCGCTTCACTAGCTGCTCCCCACCTACGGTCATCAAGAGATGGGCGAGGTCCTGATTCTCAGGCGTATCCAAAAACGCGTCCTTATACGCCTCTACCACCACCACAGCATTGGCATTCGCGCTTTTCACCGACCCTCTCCACCTCCCCGCCTGGCCGCGGACAACAGCTTATCCTTTTCTACTGCGACGATCTCTAGGCTACTGTTCGCGGTGGCTAACGCGGTCTCAGCTGCGAGGGTCCGATCTTTGGCCAACTTCTGAGCCTACTCGACACACTTTTGAGAAGCCTCGGTAGCCCTCTTCTGATCTCGAGCTTGTTTTAAACTATATTTTGCAGCCTTCAGCTCGATTTCATACTTGCCCCTCGTGTCAGCCTCCTTCATCACAACCAAGTCCAGCTTGAATTAGAGATCCCTCTTGTCCGACTCCAGCTGCGCCTTCTCGAGAATCATGGCCTTCAGGTCCTCGGACATCTTCCTGGACTTGGCCTCTTCTTCGCTGGACTGACCATCAAAACTCTCAAGGGTTGAATAACTCTTTGGTCCCCGACCAACCCTCAAATATCTTTCGCGCATGTGGCTTCCTCGACCCTTTTTTTCCATTTTTGGGTCCAGTATTTGTATACGATCACCACCATTATCGTAGGATGGGCAGAGAGCAGTTCCATCACGAAAGTTTCCAATTCTCCATGGGGCTGAGAAATGTAGACGCAGCTTCCTTGACCAGTCGATGAGCCAGAATTCCCTATGTCCTCAGCCCCTCCATCAGAGTGCGGCGAAGACCGGCGCCTCTCCTCAGCCTGCCTCGTCTTGCGGGCATCCCTCATAAACTCTTCCGCGGCCTTAGGAGCCTTCTTCTTCTGGGCGGCCACCTTACCCTCATCCTCAGCAATTCTCTTTTCCTTATCCTTTGGGAGAACGGGGTCGGGAGGAAGATGGGAGGACGAAGGCGGGAGTGGAGGAGGAACAGCCTGGCCAGGAACCGGGACATCAGAGGTTGGAGGATGGACTGTCCTTAACGGCATGGCGTCCTAGACCTCTTGTGATGGACAAGACGTCTCCCGTGGAGTAGCCTCTGCCGAGGAGCCCTCCCCGCTGGTAGGACGAGCGAGGTGGAGCGCAGGAATACCCTTAAACTTGAAAGCTGTTAACACAAACACCAAGATACAACTCATCAAGGCAACTTTTTATAATAAAGCCAATATATTACAACTTATGAGACTTACCCATCAGTTCATAGTAGATTAGTAAATTGTCGTCTTTTAGCAAGTTGCTGACACACTTGAAGTCGCTATCAAGCGCTCGCACCCTATTGTACTTCGACCTCAACTCTCCTTGGTCCTTCTTCGGGATGGGTGGCTTCCTGCAGTCTGCAAAAGTACGCATGATATTAAGTCAAGAACTATGATAAAAAATCCACACAAAGACAGCAATATGTACTAAGTTTTCCAAATTGACGAAGAATGTTACGTGGAGAAGAGGATCATCTAGCATAAATTCCTAATCCCCTCCAACGAAGATGAACCTCTCCTTCGAGTTATGTACTTTGTTGGGACTATTGGTGGCCGTTCTCGATTTCTGGCCTGGCCAAGAAGAGATATTGTACCAACTCGCAGATCGACAGAGCCGGTATATAGATTCAAACTCCCTCAGAGTCAAGTTCTCTCCAGCCTCGGCAATACCCCACATTAGGAACTAGGCTACCATTTGCCCCTAGCCATTCGGTGTTATCTGGCAAGGGGCCAGATTCTAATCTCTCAGAACCTCGTAGAAGAAATGATGCATGGACAGGCGAAGTCCTTGCTACATCACAGGTTCGTAAATCGCGACAAATCCTTCAGTGTGGATCGTCGCGCGTGCTCCTCGAGATTGGGAGCCACGAGTGTCACAGACGTGAGAATATCGTAGGATAACTGTATATCTTCTAACTCCACTTTAGTGATCCTCGAAATAGCCATGGACGCTTCGGTAGCTGAACGCTTGAGCTCCTCGTCGAGCACCCAGGCCGCCGGAGCATCCCTCTTATTGAGCAACTCTCTCATCTCGAGTACCCTGGCGTCACGCCGCTCCTCTCCTACGGCCTCTTTTGACAATCCGGTTGGGCAAGCCCCCTCCTGCTTGTGGACACAAGTGGATCGGCGTGTCGACGTCACTTGGTTCACTTCTTCCACACTCTCGGCCGATGGAGATGATGAAGAGGATGATGATGTCTCACCCTGGATACTAGGGTTTGTCTCGAGCATCCGATCGATTCTGCGCGAGTCATCGTGTCGCATTGACATTACTACCCCTATAAATTTAGAAGAAGATACCTCTGCTATCGCTGGAATGTATCGCAGAGAATGGCTTCCAAATTAAGAATTCAAGAACTAAAAACGAAAGCAGACTTCGAAGCAAACCACAGCAACTCTCTAAGTGCTTACCTCAGAATTGTAGTCAGAACAATGCCCTCGCTTTGAAGTTTCTTGATTATCGACGGAGCATTCCACAAAACTTACAAAATGCTTGAAGTAAGAAGAAATCATAAATGAAGGGTGCACCAAGCTTTATAGATTGAGGTACCTTAATCTCCACTGTCCAAACTCCAAATGTTAGATCTGAACCGTTGATCAATGGACGCGTGTTGGCAACAGGCAGGAAACAAAACCCTAAGTGTTTATTGAAACACGGATATGCCCCTCATGCGCACCTCCATTGTCTCGTCACATGCCATTAGCATTAAATGCACACACACCCTCTCACTCATGATTTCTTGGCCACTGGATTGACAACTTTGATTGATAGAATCACACAAACCACAGACACGTCACCAAATATCTAATCACTTGAAGCCCTCACCCGTCATAAATGTTTGACTTCGGACTGGGGATTATATCTTGAGAAAGTTCAATCTATACTAAATAAGCAATTTAACGTACGAAGACCACACTTTGCATGGAATTCGCCTTCGACAAATTTTTGTCAAAAATTTCTTTTCTTCTCTTACTTCTAAAGTCCCACGCCTACTATAAATAATAGGCTTGGACTTGGAGGATTATTGTTACCACTGATTTTGGTAGGACCTCCACGTCGATGAAGGCCCAATGAAGGTCTCGTATAGGCCCAATTTAGGCCTCGCTATAGCCTTATAAGCCCAGCGAGGACCTTCGAGATTCATAAAAGTTCTATGGAGTCGGTGAAGGCCTCGAGAGGCCTAGCAAGGATGTCGTAAAATCTCAAAAGGCCTTGAGGCCCATTGGGCATCGTAACATCCTGGATCAGAGTATTGCGAAGCCCTTGAACGTCTTCAACACTTGCAGTGACCCATAAAGTCTCGTCGGGCTTCGTATTTATTGTAACTAATAGACAGTATGATATTTCGGGATAACCAGCTAAGTAATTAAAGGCAGATTGTGTTAGATTGGCACACGGATCCTCACAAGGAAACCAAATTCCAATCTTCTAAAGATTAGACAACGTGATTAATTCAAATAATGACGGTAATCTAGGAGATTGCCTTGACAGCCAATTATTCCTATCCCATGAGGAAGGAGGATCCGATTAGATATCTAATTAATTGTTTGCTGAATCAATTAGAACTCTTGTGCTATAAATACAACGTCTCTGATTATTCTAAGGTGCGCTCTTTTATACTTAAATTTCACTTCTAAACTCTGTTCAAATCTCTGCCTGCTTGTCCCTCTCACACCTTATTGCTTTTACCCTCCGTATATTACTCTATATACCAGTAGTTGACTTGATCGTCAGAGTACCAACGATCGTCGAACCTTTTTTCTCTGGAAATCTTGGTGTCTAACGATTGTCCAAGTATGCGGTAACATACTGGTTGGCGGAGGAGTGACTGAAGATCTGTTGACACGTGATCGCAAGTGCAGATTCCGATGTCAACACATTTAATGTTGTACTACAATATCACTCACACTTATTCCATTTAAAATTTTAATTATTTAATGCCAAATTGAAATTTTGTGATATGAAATAAAGTGTACAACTAAAATTGTGTCGATGTCCAATGGTTGTCGATGTACATCGACAACATTGTATGTCCAAATAACATGGACACTTTCTAATTGTTCAATTTGTTAATTAATTAAGTTGTTGTTATGTATTTCATATATGGTGAAAATACTTAGATTTGTTGTTGTTATGTATTTCATATATGGTGAAAATACTTAGATTTGTTGTGACACACGGTGGAGATTTTGTTAAGGAAGGTAATAATTGGCAATGGGATGATAATAAAACAACTTCAATTGAAGTGAGCACTAACATTACTTATACAAAACTGATGACGAAAGTGAAGAATAAGTTAAACGTAGATAATTCTTTATTTGAAATTAAGTTGCAATTCAAAGTTCTATCAATGTATATTCCTCCAGCTGACCCTCTTGATGATGAGGACTCGAAATAGTATATTCCAATTCACAAGGATACTGCACTGTGTGTAATTTGTGTATCGAAAGTGAGATGTTCTACATCGTACATTGATGTTGCAATAACCTCTGCGTGCAATTTAGAATGTTGAAGTTGATACCTTCCAGCATCATTTTGAAAATTTTGAGCAGCGTAATAATGCAAATAATATGGAGCCATAGTATTTCATACACCATCTTACTAATTTCTCTCATCTTACACTGAACAATGGAAATGTTCAGAATTGTTTAGCTACGGTGGAAACTGAAGAATTAGCAGTGAATCAATTTTTTTAGTAAGACAGAGTTAGGTTTGAAACTTCACAAGATTGCATTATCAAATAAATTTCAATTCAAGGTGAAAATATCTGACTAATGCACTCTTAGTGTTGTTTGTGTTGATAGTAATTGAAAGTAGCAGTTGCGAGCTTCCAAAGTGAAGTCATTTGACATCTTTGGAGTTCAAAAATTTGAGAACAACCACACTTATGCTATGGATTATCAAAACAATGGTCGCAAACAGCAACAAATCTTGTAATTACCCATCATATTGTGCATCGATTTAATGATTACAATCAACCATACATCCCAACATGAATAATCGGGGATGTCGAACGAGACTTAGGTAAGTATTAGTTACGACAATGCTTGGAGAGCTAAAGAAAAGTGACTTGTTCTCGTAATGGGCTCGGAGAAGGAAAGTTATGCAAAATTGGAATCATACTGCCATGTACTAAAGGTGCGCAACCCCAGTACTAAAGATGTGCAACCCCAGAACAGTTGCATATATTGAAAGAGATGATTAGAACAGGTTTTTGTACTTATTTCTTGCATTCGGGGCTTGTATACAAGGATTTGTATCATATATACGATACGTTATTTGAGTTGACGGTACTCATCGGAAGGGCAACTTTTTGGAACCATTCCCATTTTGGTTTTCATATCATATATGCATAATTGTATAGTGAATGTTATGCATACGTTGTTCATTTTCGTAGAGAACGATATAACATCATGACGTCTAACAATGCAGAGTCATTGAACTCCCTATTGTGTCGACAACGTCATTTTTTGTTATACACTTAATCGAGTGCATATAGTCCGTTCTCCAACGATGGTTTTTCGAACGTCATAACTTAAGTGCAAAATGTACAACTGCATTGACACCGAAAATTGAAGTGGAACTTCACTCGACATTCAACTCAGGAACTAGATTGCAAACTCACCATGTAACCAATTACAACACATGCATTGCAAGCATGCAACCAGAACATTTGCCTATCAGGGATTAAGTTCTTATGATTTTTGTTCACCATATTAAACTACTGAATATTGGCACATAGTATATTTTGATGCCATAAACCATTTAGAACATGACAACCAGTGGAGCTTTACTAATGTTGTAACAAACCATACATTTTCTCCACTAGTACATCGTTAACCCGGTCTTCCTTCTACCCAGCGCCGACGTGCGTGACATGAAGTTTAGGCCCGCTCTAAAAAATGTAGTCGTTGTGGTAACAATGGTCATAACCATCAAACATGTACAAATCCTATACCACTTTATTGCTGACATTTTGTATAATATATTTCTCGTAATTGTAAAAAAATTGGAATACTTAACGTGTTATATTTATGGTCTTTATTAGTTTTCCACAACTCAAAAATGAACTTTGTGTAGTTTATGTGCTATGTCAACGTCGACACTTCATGTCGATGCCAACATAGCACTAGGTCAACATCGAAATTTAATGTCGAAGTTAGACATTGTCGACATCGACTTGAAATACACGTGTATTTTATTTTATGTTTGGAAGAACAATGTTGAACAAATGTATTGTAGAAATTGAGAACGTAGTACATGGTTAATTTGTACAAAAGAAAGTTACATGATAATAACATACAATGTAAACTATACCATGTAAGCCGATTGAAAAATGTTAGATTAAACCTTATTACATTGAAGCAGATTATCGTTCTTCTACACCAAATTCTCTACCATCATCATCACATGACTTATCGTCATCAAATGACATAACTTCATGGTTTTGATAAGGGGATGAAGGTGTGGAGATGTCTTCATAATCGGATATGTCCTCTTTGTTTGAGTAATCCACTAAACAATTGAACGGGATTGGTGATATGTCCCTGATAAAGTTGTTGGTCTCATCATCATCTAACATAATGGGTGTGTTCCGATATTAGTTGTTGCTAGACTTGATAAAGTTGTTGGTCTCATCATCATCTAACATAATGTGTGTGTTCCAAGAGCTTCCTAGCCTATTAGTTGTTGCTAGACTTGTTTGTTTTGGAGTATTGTTTGGGAAAGACAATGTATAAACGAACAACTAAATATGGCAATACTAAATCGAACAAAGCCAACCTTTTTATAGTTCATAAAATGAATAATTACTACAGAATATTTGAGACTATACTCTTTTCAGTAGTAGGAATGACAGTACATGAAAACGTAAAGTTGATTATGATTGAGAATATCCATATTGTAGACTTAAAGTTGATTGTAATTGAGAATAACTTTGTTGATAGAGATTCTATTTAGATATTATGTAGTACTCAATATAATATAGACATTTATGTTTCCAATGCACTACTGCCAGTTACACATAGTTGAAATTACATAGAAAAGGCCGGTCATCAACATAAATAGTTCCATTACTAAAATACATTAAACGAATAAACACAAAAACATATAGTCACATGCAATACTGTTCTATGTCTATTGTTCTTCATGTTGTTCATCGGGGAAGAAGAAAAATTAATTGTGAAAAATGTCCACGATGAGCTTTCTCCTGAACAAGTTTATTCGACCTTTTGTAACAGAGTCCAAAAGAATTCCAGCCACGAAGCACTCGACATATTTAATTACATTTACCCCGCTATCATGACTGTAAAATTAAACAATGAAAATATATATAAGCAGTTGGATTTTGTACATTTCAGTAGAATATGAAACTTGTATCATCTGGTACGTCGAGGTTGAGGTATCGCTGTTGCTGGTTTTTGGAAGTATTGTAACTGTTCATTCTTGGCAAACTCAGGTCGATCTTGCATTACATCGAACCTCCAAATTATATCCATTATGAGAAGGATGCATAGAGCAACATGGGTATACATGAAGAAATCACTATAGTAACCCTGGTTGTTAACGAACACCGTCAACTTCGACAACTTCAAGTCAACATGGAAAATGGCCCAAAATTTGTTTTCTATGCAGTGTGAGAACAATCAGTGGTCACAATCCTTCTATTTTTTCCACACTTTCTTAGACATGCACCAAGCGGATACTCTAACATATATTGGACCGTAAGGGGGTGATACACCATGAATCTATTGGTTATGAAGATCTAATTATTTATTCCAAACAAAATCCAAGAAGTGCACCAAAAACCAGGTCTAATATTGCATATCGCTCTGAAAAAATATCCGAATTTTGCATGGCTTGCGAGCGTATCAAGAACATAGAATGCTCAAAATCCTGTCGTCACGATGTAGTAAACAATATATTAAAATTACTTTCATTTTCGTATGAAAGACATATAGTAACCTGTCAATAATATTTCGTAGAAAATCTTACCCCGGGGTCCAATGACTAATCATGTTTTCCGATGTTGTGTAGACGTTCTTTTGTGATTAACTACCGGGCAAGTCTTGAAGATCTCTGTGACAACATTAAACACTAACATGCCAACATAATCAATAATAGTTTAATCATCACAAGTAATGTAGGAAAAATATCCCCTTCTTAGCACGTTGCATCCAACCAATTAGAGCATTTTCCTTTCACCTATCAATATCGCATAAGATTAGAATATGTGGAGGAAAAGATGTGCAAGATGCTGTTTTCTTCCACACTTACGATCACCAGCTGTGTAAGGACTATATAGCGCTGTAGAAACATACTGTTGATGACCAATAACTGGGGTAGGGTCTACAGCATCAGGTGGATGACTAGTGCCTACTTCAAAATCCATTTCTTTAGAAGTTTTGAACTTGCAAGTTTGAACATTTCTCTCGACCATAGAGTCCATCATCAACAATCCATCATGCAACAATCCAAAAATTTGAGCTTATCCTGCTTGCAACGCGCTGAATCTGTTGTCAATGTACCCATTGTAGCTGCTCACATCTACCAAAAAACTCTGCACTAGTGTTCGATATTTGCGTCGATATCTAGATCACATCTTTCAAACAGATCGAATCTAGTGGTAGCCAATTGAGTATCAAAGTAAAATCTTTGTTCAGCAAATAGCGAACTCATATGCTCAGTAGTCAAGTAATCATGAAAAATGAAGAGGAACATAGTCTGAAGATGAAAGGACGTAGTCCAGCTATGGAATGTTCGGAGGCATGGTAAGAATGTAATCCGTCTCTGGAACATTGTGGGTCCAGTTCTGATCTCGCTGATTTGAAGCCAGATTTTCCTAGGAAGGTTAGTACTCGGCATCACAAGATGTGGCGACCAACTAGGCTACTCAACGATATGTTCGTGGCTTTCCGGTGATTAGTTGACATCGGGTTGGTCCATATCTGGATTCTTCATCATCTTCATCTTCATGTCCAAAAGACATGATGGAGCACAAGTGAATCAAGATAAGCATCTATCGTGTCTTCTAGAAGGAATAATGTAGCAACATTCGATTGTGTTGCTTCTATATTCGTTGGTAGATGCGTAGCTAAAGCACGAATCTACGAAATCATGAACTTCCATTACAAAATGAGTACGATTTTTTAAACAATGATTGACAAATCTAATGAAGATACCTCCGTAACAAACATAAATGTGGTATAAGTATTCGATCGCGTCTGCTAATGAGAATCCCAATTCAAAATCGGTAGAAATCCATCATGTACCTTCTTTTTGAATTTATCACCAATTTCAAAAAAAGCTTCATAGATCTAGAACTGTAAATGAAATAATCAAAATGTATGTAATGAACAAAGTAATGATGTGTTACTAATGAGATAAGGTGTAAACTAATGATAGTAACGAAAAGTACAATTACTAACTTGAAATGGAAATTGGTGCTAATGGTTCCAAACATTTGCTCTTAGTGTGGAAATGGTCTTTAACGTTTGTTTTTTGGTATAGAAGTCCCTAACCTATTTGTTTTAGTGCACAATTGGTTCTTATTTGATAAAAAATACAAATATGCCCTTAGTTTTAATTAGAAAAATTGCAATTGATTTTCAACCTTTGCAAAAGGTGCAAATGAGTCTGGTATATTTATTAAATAATATTTGATTTAATATATTAAATATATCATTATAGTCATATCAATTAAATTTTTCATAAGAGAAAAATATAAAATTGTTGTGCTTTAAGTATATGTAATTCCTATATAATGTGAAAAACTTGAATAAAAATTAAGTTAAATAAATAACAAGATGGTGTATATAATTTTATGATCTTTTATATTTTTTTTTTATTATAAAATACTAAAAAAATTAATTTATTATATGTTTTTTATTTTTGAATGATAATAAAATAATAAATTAAAATATAAAGAATCAATTTTAATAATTGTAGTTGATAAAAGATAACTCAATTAAAAGTATTTGAGTATCAAGTTTGTGACAAAAAGAAAATTTCTTTTTATGTTGTAACGATAAATTAAAAGTTTAAATTTTATATATTATAATTATTTAATAAATAGAAAAATAATTTTATTTAACATGTTTGTTAATAATTATGAGCTTAAATTTTAGTTATTTTATAATAGTTTGTAAAATATACAAAACAATTTAATATATTATCAATTTGATCAATAAAATGTTAATTTAAAAAAAAACTCGTTAGTTTCTTTTAATTTTTTATAAAAATAAAAGTATCGGATACATTTGCACTTTTTACAAAGACTAGAAATCCAATTACAATTTTTCTAATTAAAACTAAGAGTATATTTGTTTTTTCTATTTTATCAAATAAGAACCAATTACACACCAAAACACATAGGTTAGGGACTTCTTTGTCAAAAAAACAAACGTTATGTACTATTTTTGCACTGAGGGCAAATGTTAGGGACTATTTACACTAATTTCCCATCCTAAAATACAATACAAATACCGTACAATGTGTACTTCAAGAGACCACTTATGTTAACATTTGCCCTCACTGCCCTTCGTTTCCAAGACCATTTCAAAGACCGTAGCAACGTTCTCTTTCCCATGAATACGCATAGCATATGTGCAACTTGTCTACTAACGACAACATTTCTACGTTAATGCTAGTTCTATCTATTGGTCTAAGCACTCATTCAATAAGTAAGGTTAATCCTAGCTTATACTTATCTTCATAATGATCGCAACCAATAAAAGTACTTTTGGGCTGTTTTAACGAGATACGATCAAAATTGAATAGCCACTTCTTTCTAAGTCTGTGCTTTAATAATACTTTCTCCATATTCAAACTTCTCGAAGTGTCATGGCAAAGCAAGTAGGCCATTAAACAATATTCTTGCATTCCAAATCTAGCTAAATGTCCTAACTTTAAATCATGCCTCGTGCATTTTATTGGAACGTATGATGTGGAGAATGAATTGATGAACCAAAATATGCAAAACAACTCTCCCAAAAGCTAGTTATGTGCTCGTCATCAAAATTTTGCATAATCACTTAGATATATCTGGTTTTACTAAGCTCTGTGATTTGACAATCAAATCTAAGATTTTTCACTACAATATATTCAGTGTTCATCTACAAAATACATTAAATCAAATAATTAGTTCAACTAAAATTTCCTTGTAATGGGAATCATTGTGAATTTTCAAGCTAAGTTGACATCATCACACTTAACACGTGTCAATAGTCTCATATGTAAAATTTTAGCAACAACAACATGATGTATGTTCAAATGGGCACACAATGGACACTAATTGTTAGAAAAAACGAGAGTGCCCAAAATTGAGCACAAACAGTGCCCATTTTGTGTCAATGTTGTTCACAAAATGGGTGCCCATTATGTAGACATCAGGGACAAAAATTGGGCACCCATTTTGTTCGTTCATCCATATAAATGGGTTGATAATTATGTTGATTGAACATCGACATAAATTTGGGAGCCATTTATGTCGATGTTTACCGACATAAATGAGAACTATTTTCTTTCCAATTTTTGTCAATGATTCTCCTCTTCTGCTCATTTTTTATGGTTTTTGTGCATATTGTTCTTTTGATAAGCTGATTAAATTTCATTCTCCAAACAAATACAAACCCAACAACATAATTATAAATGTAATGGACAAGAAAATAAAATAGACCTTATAACTTACTTCAAATATGTCAAATCGATCCACTTCCTCATAAGGTCTGAAAATTTATGTGAATGTGGGCACAGAATTAACAAAAGGAAGTGAAAAAATCCTTCATAGCAGGGGCAATGGAGTTTATGGGAGAGAAAAGATGTACTTTAGAGAGTGAATGTGAAAGTCAGGAAATTTTAGGGGTAATTTCTCCATATTTTTTAAATTTCGTCAATTGGTCAAATATTATTTAAAGTGGACATATTTCAAAATACATGTTTCGATTTTGATACTTTGTCCAATTTTCCTATTCTTCTTCTTCTTTTTTTTTTTTTTTTCACAAAATACACCTTACATTTATGGTGTATTTGCATACATTATTATTCAAATTTACATTCTGCATACTGTATTTTATTTATTGGTAACAAAAAACATATTTTGCAAGAAAAAATAGAAATATTTATAAATTTGTCATTATAACTAGCTAAATTGACCGAAGTACCTCTAATTGAAAATAACAAACCACATCATATATGTTGCATTACATAACACGTTACATACCATTATATTATTCTTCAAAATTTTAATTTCTATTGCTCTTTCATCAAAAAGTTAATTTTTTTTCTCTCTTACATCTATTTTTTGATAAATTAATTTTCTATCAATTCAAGTATGTTGACCACACTACTAACAGGATATTTTTTTTAATTTTATTTGTTACACCAAAATGTATATTTTTATCAACAATATTTATGTTTGTCTTTTCTTTAAGTTTTCTCGTAAAAACAAAAACCAAAAAAATTTGCAAAATAGTATAAATCTATGACCTCAACTTAAAATAAATAAGCAATTCATTTTAAGCTGAAAAACAATATTAATTTAACTTCATTGATTTTTAATTATTATTCATTGAACATAAATTATTTATTAGATGATGACAATTAATGATTTTCATTTATCCATTTAACAATGTTGGAAAAAATTGAATAAAGTTTTCCTATATTTTCCAACACTTTTTTAGTTTATTAAAACAATTTTTTTTTTCAAGTTGTAGTTTAAGATAATCAAAATCGTAAAATTTGTAAACCTCACACACTAAAGATGACCATCTTTTAAAGAAAAAAACATTTAGTAATACATCACAAGTTTCTAATAATTAAATTTTAAAGATTAATGATAAAATAGTTAAATAAATGGTATGTAAACTGTTAGACAATAACTATATATAGTGTGATTTGTTATTTTTAATTAAAAATATTTTAGTTTGTTCAGCTATTTATAATGGCAAATTTTGTATTATTTTTAATCAAAAAGTGTTTTTTGTTACCATAAGTAAAAAGTGATGTGTAAAATGTATATTAGCAAAACATAGTATGCAGACTGTAAACACACCCTAAATGTAGGGTGTATTTTGTAAATTTTACTTACTTTAATTTGTGACAATTTATGAAATTAAATTTTTTAAATTATTATAGAAGGAAAAATCTGAATCTGAGATTCCGTTTGTAAAACTATTTGAAAAATAAATTATTGAAATTATTGATTAAACTCTTGAATCATTTGTGTGTGTGTTTTTTTTTTTTTTTGGGTGATAAAATTGAAGTTTAAATGGTTTATCATTGATCTGGGAAATGAATTTTGCTATTCAATTTTTTACGTTATATTTTATTGTTTGATGTGTTGATATAATAATTTTCTGTTTTTTATTATTGGAATTAAAATTGAACTTTAAATGGTTTATCATTGATCAAAAAATAATTAATCTGATCTTTAAATTTTTCATGTTATGTTTGATTCTTTGATGTATTGAAATTATACAAATATTTTCTAAATCCTTCTAATAAAAGTTGAAGATTATATTTTTAATTTTGGTTGATAGATGATTTTGTTCTTTAAGTTACTTGGAAAATTACTTTGCATATAATACATTTTCATATTTCAACAATACAAAGGATTAGATTAATGTTGATTTGCTTGTTATAATATTTAATACATCATGGGATTAAGTCCTACTATTATATTTATTTTAACTTTTCAAAGAACTATTAAGTTTGATCAAATCACTTTACAATTGTCGATTCACAACAGGTTAAATTGTAAACTGGTCCAACACAAATCAGATCAAACCAAAGTTTGATTCTTTATTTTAAGGATGGATTGACCAATCCGATCTGAATTAAATAACTATGAATAAAAAAAGGAAATAGGGTTACAACTACGACCATTATACACAAATAGTCAAATAGTTGAATAGATAAAATTAAAGATGGAAAGTAGGTAAAATAATATGTCAATTGTTGATTTAATTCTATTCAATCTAATACCTTAAATATGTATAGAATAGTATAGAATGAGTTGATCTCTCCTATAAAAATCTATGGGAATACATGAATTGCACGTTGTTGAAAAGGTCAAGTCTAGTAATGAAATTGTTAAAATATTCAAATCTCATTTTTGATTTGTTAAAAAACTAGTATTATAGTCATTAATTTAAATTAATCTAAGTATAGATGTTTAGATCTGACTTCTTCACTTTCGCGTATCCATGGGGGGCTAGCTGTCGAAAACAGGGGATTTTAACTAGAAAAAATAAATCAAAGTTTTCAACTCTCCTCTTTTCTCATCAATTCGTCGAATAAAATTTTTATTGTGGTATGTTTGGATGTGGGTATATAAATTTAAAAAATTTTAATATATCTATCGTTAAATTATTTTAAAATAAGGAATGTGGATATTTGTCAAATTTATTAGTAGAAGGAACGGTCTCCATATATATATATATATAAACACCGCCACGTATAAAAGAAAAGATAATTATTTAATTTGGCAAATTCTATGAAAGAGGAAAAATCAATTTACTACTCAATAATTAAATTTAAAAAAAAAATAGTCTTGTTGACCTCGAAATTATCAACAGATCTTCAATCAATCATATGTTAGCATGTATATTACATGCACACTTGGATAATCTTTAGGCACCAAGATCATCGGAGAAAGAGGAGCCGACGATCGTTGGTACTCCAACGATCAAGTCAACTGCCGATATAAAGTATATGAGGGGATATTGGTGTGGAAGAGACAAGCAGATAGAGATTTGAATAGAGTTTAGGGTAGAGAATAATGCATATCTTGGAATGAATAATGTTCTAGTATTTATATGGGGAGTTCTCATTAATTTAGGAAACCAATTAATTAGATATCTGATAAGATTTTCATTCATTATGAGATAAGGCAGAATTGAGTGTAAACACAGTTTCCCAGATTTCAGTCATAATCCGTGTTGATTTCTTAATATTGTGTTACTAATTCTTAGGAGATTGAGATAGATTTTCTTTGTGGGATTTTGTCTGTTAATCAGATACGATCTCCCTCAAATTTTCTCTTTGGTTGCCCAAATTATCCGATTGCCTAGGGAATTCTGCAGGTGTGAGGGCCATTGACTAAGGCAATGGGGGCCCATTGTGGATCTGTCTTGCCTAGGTAGATCCATGTTCCTAGCATTCCTTCTATCATCACGGTAAGGGCGATCGTCCTAGTGCTGAGGTTGGGCATTCCTTCTATATTATGATCTCTAGTCTAGTCAATATGGCAAAACTTGAGAGGAGGAACCAATGGTAGAGGGATGGCCATGGGTGGCCCAAGTAGGTGCCCTGAACTGAGTTTAGTCTGATTAAACCTTATGTAGTAATTGTTGCAAGGCTTAGGAGACCTTCGTCTTTCGCAGTGGTAGCGTTCTCCTTTCTCTCTTTTAGCTTTCTCACTTTTTTCAATGGTTTCTTCGAAGTGAATTTCTTCTTGGATTAGGTCTACCAACTGGGTGTATATCTTGGGTTCTCTATTCTGAATGTCTCTACAGAAGGGAGTTCGAATGTGGAGCATTGTTTTCAATGCATCAAGTGCCTTGTCATCGTTGACATTCTCAATTTTGTTCATGACCTTGCTGAACCTTCTAAAGTAACTCTTCACTGACTTACCATCTTTTTGTCGAATGTCATGGAGTTGGGCCATGTCGGCCGCTGTTGTTCAGTTGCTGATGAAGGCGTTGATAAACTCTTTCTTCAGTTACGGCCAACTCCTGATGTTCTTGGGTTTCAACTTGTTGTACAATCTGTTCGGGTCAGAGACGAGGATGGTATGAAAGTTTTCGCATTTAACTGTCGGGATGTAACCTTGCAAACTCGTCTTGTACACATTGAATGTGGTCCGTGGGGTCGCCTTGTCCAACATACTTCTCCATAAGAGGCATTTTGAAACTAGTGAGTAGTTCTTTAGCCTTTAGTTCTTTGGAGAATGGGAGGTTATCGTCATCGTCATTTAGATCGCATGATCGAACCGACTCTTTATCCTCGGATTTCATATCCGTGGCTCTTGGAATCTTTCTTCTTCTCTAGTGAGCTTTGTTGTGCTCATTACATCAGCTACTCAGTGATTGGAGCAGTGCCAAAGAGGATCCAGTCCTAAGCCTATCAAATACACTGACAGACAAGGCGGGCTTGTTTCTTCGCAATTGGGAAAGCTTCTTTTGTTGATGTCCGTGTGAGGGCCTCGAGTTCTGATTTTGAAGGTTTGCCCATCTGTAACTAGCGGATCAAATAATGACCAGTCCTTAATAATAACCTAAAAGTCCCTATAGCCTTAACTGCAACTATTTTGTCGTCGCCTACATAGTTGAATCTTTCAGCATCACTTGGTTGTCGACTCCGCGGCCAACCCTGCATAGACACACTTATGTGAGTAGTAGCACCAGAATCCATCCACCAAGTGTGTCTAGGTACATAAGTTAAATTAACTTCAGAACAAACCATAGCGAGAAGCATATATTTCTTAACATGCCATGTAGCATAACTTGGGCATTTTTTTTGTGTGTCTACCCTTCTTTCAAAAGTAACAAGTGAACTCTTTATCTTTTGCACTTTATGTTGTGGTGTCCCAACTGCAGTTTCCTTTTTTTTTCTTGCACACAGTGAGATATTAGCTCATTACATTTATTCTTTTGGGTGTTATAACTCACTTTAAATTGACCGTAGTGTGCAATAAGAAAAATCAAAACCAGATGCACAAGCAAGTCCTCAGACAGCTCTAACTTTAGTTCATTCAGTTCGGAAGTGAGATTAGATTGTTCCATAATGTACTCCCTTACGTTCTTTTTTTCTTTATACCTCATTGAAAGAAGATAATCCAAAGAGTACTTGTTGCAGCCTTTTCAATTTTTTCAATTTTCTCAATAAACGTCTTAGCATTTTCTTCCTCAGACATAGCGCCTCTAAATGTTTCCGTAATGGAAAGTTTCGTGCTCATAAGACTCATGCGGTTAGAATGATCTTATTTTTCCAAGTCTCATTTATCCTTAGTGGAAATTTCATCAGTGAGAGTAGGAGGTCGTTTTGTCCAAAGCGCAAGGTCAAGATCCATGCAACCAAGAACAATCGTAACATTCTCTTTACAATTCTTAAAATTTGTGCCATTAAGCACATGCATGAAATTAACGTTGGCAGATATTGTAGAAGTAGTACCAGAAACTAAAATTGAGAGAATATATGAAGCTCACAATTAATTATCATATCTTAACATATGTATGACAAATTATATATAACGATGGCTCCAACACAAAATACCTAGCACAACGTTCATATTTAGTCTTTGGACAGAAACATCAACTGTAAGTGGTACTCTCCTGTAGTAATTAAATATTGATAATTAATCTGTCAAACAATAAACATTTCTTTGGACCGACTTATTGTCCACATGAAAACTTTATAATTGTCACATATTTATTACCAAAGGTATATCTCATCATTTGGCCAAACAATAACGTTCTGTTGGACCGGTCATTGTTCGCATTAGCAATAGACACACATATCTTAATATTCTAAAATAAACAAATCTACGCGATAGATGTTACTTTGGCACATATCATTCAATATATTTATTTTACAATATAAGACGATTAATTCAATTATCTGATGATATTTTAGGGATTAAATTTAAAAATTTCAAACTTTAAGGGGTCTAAGATTTAAACATCTGAAAATTTGAAGGACCTAAAATTTAAAATCAAAACCTTAAGGGCTAAATCTTAAAATCCAAAACTTTAAGGGTTTAATTTTAAAACACAAAATATTTAAGGCCCAAGATTTTAAAATCTGAAAACTTTAAGAACCTAAGATTTAAAATCCAAAACCTTAAGGACTAAATATGAAAATTCAAAAAAACATGTATTTTATTAGTGAGCCAATCACAAGATACCTAGCACAACATTAACATTTAGTCTTTGAACAGAAACATCAATTGTAAGTGGTACTCTTTGCACAGTAATTAAATATAGATGACAAATTTGTCAAACAATAAAATTTTTTTTTTTGACCGACTTATCGTCCACATGAAATGTTTATAATTATCACATATTTACTGTCACAGGTATGTCTGCTATTTGGGCATAGAGTAACCTTCCTTTAGACCGATCATTATTCGCATAAGTAACAAATATACTCATCATTATAATACAAAATAAACAAATCAACACAATGGAGGTTACTTTGGCAACATATCATATTAATATTATTCACTTCGAAATATAAAATATTTGAATCAAGAATTTGAGAATTTTCGGAGAAAAACTTTAAGATTTAAAACTTAGAGGACCTTAGAGTTGAAATTTTAATACTTTAGAGATTTAAAATTTAGGATTTATGAAGTTTTGGGATTGAATCCTAAATTCTAAAACTTTAATGGCCTAAAAATTGAAGAAGTTTTAAAACTTTAGGATTAAACTGGTAAAATTAAAATTTTTAGTGGTTAACTTATGAAAAATTTCAACTTTAAGGGCTAAATTATTAAAATTACATAACTATAGGGTTAAAATAGTTAATATTTAAAACTTTAGGGCTTAGATTTAAATTATCATAATCTAAGGGATTTAATTAATTAAATTTTAAACTTGCACCATAATCCTTGAATTTATCAAATTTACATATGAGGTCCATTGCCAAAAAAAATTGCAGCAGATAGGGTATTGAAACCCTAGCGCCACTAGCCTCTGTCGCCGCCCCTCCAGATCTGATGAGGCGGCAAATCTTCAGCCGCAGCAGCGCCAGACCCGGTGCTACTGTTCCTATGTTAGTATCCCTAAATATAAAAACAAAATAATTGGGTAAATCAATTTTGTTAAGTATATACTATGTATGTTAATAATGGGTTGGTCTCTCCCATAAAGTGTATGCATCCACATGAATTGCATGTTGTTGGCTCTTGTCAATTCTAATATTAAGATTCAAATCTCGTTTTTCATTTGCTAAATAAATTATTATTAGTATTATTATATGTGTATGATTTTGTCATTCTACAGGAATAAATTAATATAAAATGGGAGAACATTCATGCATCTACCCAGAAAGTTTGAATATGATCACTTGCATTGAAAACTCATTTTTAATTTGCTCAAATTACTTTTATATATAGACTTGAGTAAACACCACTACAGGATAAGTATGAAGGAAAAAAAGTACATTATATTTGTGTTGTGTTAAACAACTTTCTAAAGCATACTTTACTCAACAAACCATCTTTTATCTGATAAATTTAACAAAGCATGTCAAAGGGGATAAATAAGAAGGAAAAAGAAAAGAATTTTCAAGTCGGGAATTATAATAGAGTAATGCTATCTAGTACGATGGTGCTTAATATCAGTCTAAGTGTAAGTGAAATCATTGATTACATTATCTAATAAATAAAAATGCATTACTATGTCAATGTGGTAGTGGCCCAATTGCCACTAAAACAATTATTAAGCATTGTTGCTAAATAACATTATCAATTATATTATGTGAAGGTAAATTTTACATAAATGAAGATGAAACAAATAAACAACAAATAAGGTTTTGTGCTACTTTTATTAACAAGTTTGAACTTTTAAGATAAAACCTTAAAGTTCAATATGTTATCAAATTCTACAAAGTTCAAACGAGCGTTACAGTTTGTCTAACACTCAAATTTTATAATCTCTCAAATAAAACCTTGTCATTTGAACAACTCTTCTAAAAAAAACTTACAAAAGGATTATATAAATCAAAGAAGATCATAGAAATCATGAAGATCCCCTTGCATTATTTTTTTCTTTATAATATTTAAATTTGCAAGGGCTTTTCCAGTAAAAATAATAGATTTACACGTATACAGAAATATAAAAAAGGAAAAGGTTCAATTTGTGGGTCTTTTAAAATTACTTAATCGTTACTCAATAAAGATATCATGTACTTTTTTGTTTTAAGTATCATTAATCATTTTTTACAAGGAAATTTCAGCTTATTTCTGTTGATGAGTCGTTGTCTGAGAGACGACCCCTCTCCAGTATGATAAGAACGAATTAAATTTAAGAATAAGCTGTCTCATTTCGAAAAATATTTAAAAATAAATAATATTTTTATTTGCATATCTCATTGATAGAACGAAAGAAAAAAGAAAAATATGACCATTAAACAAATAATTCATGATTTACTATGAATGAAAAGAATGTTAGAAATTTGGTTTTATAAAATGGTTTTAACCATCTTTTGACCAATTAATTAAGTGGGTCCCGTGGTTGAAAATGGAAATTTCTTTGGCCAAGTTTGTTCTATTACGCGAGTAAAATAATATAGTTTATTTAGTTTCTCAAAACCAATTTCGGGTGAATGAGAAGTTAAATCTAAAGTATGCCACTTAAATAAGAGAATGTTAGAATTGAAAAATAATGGAGATTGAAAAAGTGTCAATCCCACATTGGAAAACTAGAAGCAAGGTGGTCACCTTAAATAACTCAAATTATACAATTGAGTTTGGGCCCTAAGGATACCAATTGTATTTAGATGGGATGAAACCCACATGAAAGTGGGTTGGGCTAAAGCCCCACACGCACTGGCGTGTCGGGCCGAAGCTCGGTCTCAAGTCACGCGTTATGTTCAAGAAGGTAAAATTAACTCTTTATATCTCCTAGATTGTAACACGTGGCAATTCAGTCAACTTCTCAAAACACGCCATATGCCATTGCTTCTAAAATCTATCTAGACAGACATGTCTGTTTGAACAAATGGGTTATGCAACTTTTGAGACATAACTTTTCAACACCTATAAATAGGTGCCCCATATCTATAAATTATTCATTCCAAAATTCGTCTTCTATAGTTTAATATTTTCTCTTCTTCCTGCACTATTTTGCGTTCTCCATTTCAGTTCTTAAATATTTTTGCTTTCCAAATTCCGTTCAGAGAGTTTCAAAACACTAGTAGGTTCGTTGATATTGTAATTTGAAGTGTTTTTACTACAAGACAAAGTCATTGTATCTTGAGAGACGAGTGCTCGGAGAACTATTAGCACTAGTGCGGGGCATTATCGTCTTAAAGACAAATAGTCGAACTCTTACCTCGACCAACATTTATGTATTCATTCGATTATTCAAGTAAGCCGTTACTACTCGCTTCTATTCTCTGCATGTGGTTATTTAATTAAAAGAACATAAATTATTTATATTTTACCAACAATCTTAAGACCATAACTTTTTTGTGTTAATTTATATTCTACTTTAATTATTTGTATGTGCAAAATATTTAAGCATTTTTAAAATTTATATTATAGATGGCATCTACTTCGAATGTTGTACCTCCTGCTCATGGAGAGAAACCGGAGAAATTCACAGGGGTAGATTTCAAGAGATGGTAACAAAAGATGTTGTTTTATCTCACTACTCTTAACCTAGCGAGGTTTTTGAGTGAAGATGCTCTTATTGTTGATGAGAAGGATACTGATCTTCAAAAGAGCAGCTTTCGATGCATGGAATCATAGCGATTTTCTGTGCAAAAACTACATCCTCAATGGCCTTGACAACATTTTATACTGCCGATATCTGACTCGATAAAAGCGCAAAGCTCTATGGGAATCTTTGGAAAAGAAGTCCAAAACTGAAGATGCTAGTTTAAAGAAATTTATAGTTGGCAAATTTCTCGACTTCAAAATGATTGATTCTAAAACAGTAATGAATCAAGTCCAAGAACTTCAAATCATCCTGCACAATATACAAGCAGAGGGTGAAGCTATGTGAATCATTTCAGGTTGCTGCAATAGTGGAAAAATTACCACCAATGTGGAAAGATTTCAAAAGCTACTTGAAACACAAATGCAAGGAGATGGAACTTGAAGATCTTATTGTAAGATTGAGAATTGAGGAAGACAATCCAAAATTCTAACAAAAATTTGGAAAAGCGCAAATGGAGGCTAAAGCTAATTTGGTGAAGTCAATGCTAAAAAAGAGGAAGTACTCTGGTAATGGCAAGCAAAAGGGCATCGCCAAGAAATTCAAATGAGAATGCTATAACTACGGGAAGATAGGACATTTAGCAAAAGACTAAAGGCAGAAAAAGTAAAACAAAAACCAAGTGCACATGACCGAGGAAGATAATCTGTCTAATGGGGTGTTTGATATAATGCTCTTGGCAGTAGTGTTTGAAGCAAACATGGTAGACAATCCAAGAGAATGGTTTGTAGACATTGGCGCTACTCATCACGTTTGTGCTGAAAAAGAGATGTTTTCATCATATACTCTAATCAACGGATGACAACTATTCATGGGCAATTTATCAACATCAAAGATGGTTGGATTGGACAATGTAGTGCTTAAAATGATCTCGTACAAAGAAGTAACTCTCATTGATGTACTACATGTTTCAGATATTCGCAAGAACTTGGTATATGGTGCTATGTTTAGCAAGAATAGATTTAGACTAGTGTTTGAATCTGACAAATTTGTACTAACCAAAAATAGCATGTTTGTGAGAAAGGGATACTTACCCAATGGGCTATTCAAAATGAATGTAATGCCTGTAATTCGTGATTTTGATAATAAAGTTAAATCTTCTACTTACTTGGTAGAGTCTTCTAATTTATGGCATGATAGATTAGGACATGTTTACTTTAATACTTTACAAAAATTAGTAAGTTTAGATTTATTGCCTTCTTGTTATTTTAATCAAAATCATAAATGTGAAATTTTTGTAGAGGCTAAGTTAGCCAAAACATCATTTCATTCGATTGAAAAGAACACATGTTCTTTAGAGTTAATCCACAGTGATATCTGTGATTTAAAGTTTGTGCAAACTAGAAGTGATAAAAAATATTTTATTACTTTTATAGATGATTGCACAAGATAATGTTATGTCTATTTGCTAAGAAGCAAAGACGAGGCCTTAGAAGTTTTTAAACTTTACAAGAATGAAGTTGAGAATCAACTTAGCAAATGACTAAAGATTATTTGTAGTAATAGATGAGAAGAATATGGAGCACCATTTGAAGAATTTTGTACAAACTCGAGAATTATTCATCAAACTACAGCTCATTATTAACCTCAATCAAATGGTGTTGCTAAACTTAAAAATCATAATCTTAAAGAGATAATGAATGATATGTTGATAAGTTCTGGTTTACCCCATAATTTGTGGAAGAAGCAATCCTCTCAGCAAATCATATTCTTAATAGAATTTCACACAAAAGTAAGAATCAAACACTTTACGAATTATGAAAAGGTCACAAACCTTCGTACAAATTCTTAAAAGTGTGGGGATGTATAGCTAAGGTAAAAGTACCAAAACCTAAACAGATTAAGATAAGGCCTAAAACTCTGCTAATAACAGTAGTGCATATCGGTTCCTAGTATATAAGTCCGACATTCCTCATGTACATGAAAGTACTATCTATTTTTTATCGAAATGTAAATATGTATTGATCAAAAATAATTTGTACAAGTACACCGGGCATCCTCGGAAGATCAAGAAGTGTTACAATGAAAATCTAACTTAAAGCAATAAATCTAGCATTCGAAATGATTCCAAAAACAAAACAAATACTCCGAGCATTTCCGGGTGAACAAGCAAGAAAATTGTAAGAGCAAAAACTAAGGTATTAAAGCTAAAGACTCAAAAGGAATCAAAACATTAAGGATACAAAGAGAATAAAACTTTGTATACTTGTATTTTGATTTTCCTAACTATGAAATACGGGTTAGGCTTTAAGTCTTCAAAAATGATCCGATTGCGGGTTGCCCATAAAAGGTATACTGCTACTGCAAGTGCGACACATTTAACTTTGCTTTGTCGTCCTGTTCCTTGTGCTTCAATTTTAATCCATTTAAGTGAGTTGGTATCGGTAGATATTGATCTAGAGATACCCAACCATCGCCTAATCTGTCCCCAAACATTAGCACTAAACCAGTAAAGGAAAAAAAGGTGTTGAACAGTTTCTTCTCCTAAAGCACAAAAGACGCAGTCCCTAGTGATGTCTACATATCGCAGTTTTTCCATGGTAAGTAGTTTCGACCGAGCACATAACCAAAGGATAAAGGAGTACTTTGGCACGATACATGGCTTTCACACTGATGTTGTCCAGGACAAGGTAGCAGTTTTGTTCGAAAATAATCATAAGCATTCAAAGTTCGCAAGTCATCCCCAATTTTTCAAAGTGAAATTTTCCAAAATGGAGCCTCGGTATCATCCTCAAGCGTGCATAACTAATCTCTGATGTTGAATAATGTTTTTAAAAAAGGTGAATATGAATTTTTAGGAGACCAGTCCCAAAAGAAAGCCCTCGTAAAAAGATATGATTGATCTAACGGACCCAAAGCATATCATTCTTAAGGTGGATATTCCAAAGTGATTTGGCAAGCAAAGCGATGTTCCAAATCTTAATATCACAAAAACCAAGTCCTCTTTCTAATTTCGGTAGACAAATGTCTCTCTAAGAAACAAGCGGTTTCTTAATTTTCCATAAAAAATTCTTGCAAAGCCGGGTGATACGTTCTATTACGGCAGTCGGTATAGGTAGGATTGAGAGCCAGAAGTATTTAACGCCTTGCAAAACCGCTCAAATAAGTTCTTCCCTACTAGCATATGATAAAGAAGTAACGGTCCACACATTTATATAATCAGCGACTTTATCAATAAAAGGGTTGTAATGCATTACTTTCAGTCTAGCTGCCATAAAAGGAATCCCCAAGTAACAGAAGGGCATAACGCCCACAAGAAAGGATATCGCCCCTTAATTTTGTCAACATCAGGCCCCCTGATCCCAACCGTGAAAAGACTGGATTTAATTATGTTAGCCTGCAAGCCCAAAATAGAACCAAAACTTGAAACGCAATCCATAAGGATAGAGACCAAAGTTGGATCCCCTCTAGCAAAAAGCATAAGATCATCGGCAAAGGCCAAGTGCGAGATCTTAAGTTGACCACATTTCGAATGGAAGTTGGAATCGCTGTTCAATGTTCGAATATTCAATGATCTCGAAAGATATTCCAAACAAAGGACGAAGAGGAAGAGAGAAAGATGGTCTCCTTGCCGTAGTCCCTTTTTTCCTTTGAAAAACCCCACGAGGCTACCATTAACTGGGAGTGAATAAGAGGTCGTGGATACACATTCTAGTATCCAAGATAATGGATAATTGAATATAGGAATGCTGTATTTTTATAGAACATATTTCCTTGTAAGGATAAGAAAGAGATAAGTTCACAATCATTGAATCTAGGAATGCTGTATTTTTTGAGAACATATTTCTTGTAAGGATGAAAAAGAGATAAGTTTACAAAATCAAACTTTTGATACTACTAATGGTGATCATCAAAGTAATGAAGAACCAAGACGTAGTAAGAGGGCCAAGACATCAAAATCTTTTGGTCCTGATTTTCTAATTTATTTATTAAAAATGAACCAATGACATTCAATGAAGCAATGTCTTGTCCAAAAGCTCTATTCTGGAAAGAAGCTATTAACAGTAAAATCGATTCTATTATACAGAATCGTACTTGGAATTGGTAGATCTCACACCTGGAAATAACCCATTAGGTTGTAAATGGATTTTCAAAAGAAAATTGAAACCTGATGGAGAGATAGATAAGTACACGACTAGATTGGTAGCTAAATGATTTAAATAGAAAGAAAGCCTTGACATTTTTGATACATACTCACCAGTAACAAGGATCACATCTATTAGAGTATTAATTGCAATCGCCGCATTGCACAACTTGGAAATCCATCAAATGGACGTCAAGACTGCATTCCTAAATGGTGAGCTAGATGAAGAAACTTACATGAAACAACCCGAAGGGTTCATTGCTCTGGAAAAGAGAAAAATGTGTGTATACTCGTTAAGTCGTCATATGGACTAAAGCAAGCGCCAAAGCAATGGCATGAGAAGTTTGACAAAACTATGTTATCATAGTTTTAAAATTAACAAGTGTGATAAGTGTGTTTATATCAAAACCACATCAAATGCTTATGTAATTGTATGTCTTTATATTGATGACATGCTAATTATAGAAAGTAATCATGATGTGATAATGGCAACTAAGAAAATGTTGACAAAACATTTTGACAAGAAGATATATGGGTGTAGCAGATGTCATATTTGGAATTAAAATCAACAAGACATCTGAAGGACTTGTTCAATCTCAGTCTCACTACGTTGACGTTGAAACTATACTTAAGAAGTTTAATGTATATGATGAAAGTCCAGCAAAAACTCTGGTAGACTTAAGTCTACATTTGGCCAAGAATAAAGGCAAACATGTATCTCAATTGGAGTATTCTTGGATCATAGGTAGTCTAATATATATTATGAACTGCACGCGTCCAGATATTGCTTATGCAGTTAACAAGCTTAGTAGATTTACAAGTAATCTAGGCGATGACTTGATTAGAATTCTTAGATATCTAATATTCACTTCAAGTTATGGATTAAATTTTACAAAATATCCAGTTGTAATAAAAGGATGCAGTGATGGAAATTGGATATGAGAAAAAAAAAAAAGATTCAAAATCCACAAGTGGTTATGTTTTTACCATTGGTGGTGCAGTAATATCTTGGAAGTCCTCAAAACAAACTTGTATCACTCGATCCACAATGGAGTCTGAGTTCATAGCTTTAGATAAAGCGGAAGATGAAGATGAATGGCTTTGTAATTTCTTAGAAGATATTCCGTGTTGGCTTAAGCCAGTTCCTACTATTAGTATGCATTGTGATAGTCAGTTGGCTATTGAAAGAGTACAAAGTAGTATGTATAATGATAAATTTTGACACATTCATCGTAGACATAATACTATTAAGCAGTTGATCTCAAATGGTGTTATCTCTATTGATTATATAAAATCAAAGGAGAATCTCGCGAATTTGCTTACTAAAGGTTTACCAAGAGATCAATTTTATTACCTATCTAGGGGAATGAGATTAAAGCCTACTACGTAAGAGTCTTTTTAATGGTAACCCAACCTTGCTGACTAGAGATCCCAAGATCTTGGTTCAATGAGACAACTAAGTTATGAAGATTCACTTAAGCACTTGGAAGTAAAACTTCTACCCATTCTTATGATAGAAAAAGTGCTTTCTGCAGAGTTATACGGTTAGGTTTAAATTTTAATGATTCATATATCTTGAACAGTCAAGTGGAGTATGGAAGAATACTCTTGATAAGAGATCACCTATGTTAGTGTGAACTGAGGCCACTTCTACGAGAATGTTTCAAGACTTGAATTCTCTAAAGCACTTATAAAACCCAAGAGTTGTTTAGGGCCAAAATAAACATAACCATGAGAACCGAAAATGTTAAGAAGGTTATTGTGTGAATATTATTGTCTTAGTTTACACCAATGAATGAACAGTTCAAGACATCATGTTCACTAGTTAGCTAAGTAAACCTGATAGTATTTCACTACGGAAGGTTTAAAACCACAAGGTACCAATCCGATGCAATAGCTTTCTCCTTGATCTAATAGCTTTCTACTTTGTTAATTTCTCCATGTGGGGATCATTAGAAATTTGGTTTTATAAAATGGTTTTGACCATCTTTTGACCAATTAATTAAATGAGTCTCGTGGTTGAATGAGAATTTATACCTAAAGTATGTTCTACTTAAAATAATGAGAATGTTGAATATTGAAAAAATATTGGTGATTGGAAAAAATAAGAGAATATTGAATCCCATTGGAAAGTATCAATCCCACATTGGAAAACTAGAAACAAAGTGGTCACCTTAAATAACTCAAGTTGTTCTATTAGATTTGGGTCCCAAGGTGTACCAATTGTCTTTAGACGGGGATGAGACCTACATATTAGTGGGTTGGGCTAAAGCCCATGCGGGCTCGGGCTCGGGCTCGGGCCATGGGTTGTGTCATGAGTCACAGTTTAAGTTCAAGAAGGTATATAACTTTTTATAGATATAAAATAAAATAATATTTTATTTCAAACTTCCCAAATTGCGACACGTGGTAATTCAATCAACTTCTCATAATGTGCCACGTGTCGATGGCTTCTAAAATCTATCCGGATAGACATGTCTGTCTGAACAGATGAGTTATGTCTTTTCAGACATAACCTTTCAGTATTTGTGTCTTTTGAGACAAAACTTTCCAATACCTATAAATAGGTCCTCCATATCTAGAAATTATTCATTCTAAAATTCGTCTTCTACAGTTTAATATTTTATCTGCTTCTTGCACCATTCTATGTTCTCCGTTTCAGTCTTTAAATATTTTATTCTAAATATTTTATGTATTCCAAATTTCGTTCAGAGAGTTTCAAAACACTAGTAGGTTCATCGGTCTTGTAATTTGAAATGCTTCTATTATAAGACGAGATCGTTGTATCTTGGGAGACGAGTGCCAGAGAACCATGAGCACCAATGCAGGGCATCATCGTCTTAAGGACAAAGAGTCGAACTCTTGCCTCGACGAACATATATTTATTCATTCTAGTATTCAAGTAAGCCGTTAATGTGTTCAATTTTCTACACGTGGTTATTTAAAAGAATATAAATTATTTATATTTTACCAACAAAGAATTAACTAATAATAAAAGAAAATATAAAATTGTAGTAAATTTAGTTATATTTGATTTAGTGTGCCAAATATATCAATAATGAGTGTCTAATATATTTTAGGGAAAATTTAATGCATTAGTCCTAACCTCTAACTCTTGTATCAACTTGATCTCTTATGGATCCTACCTAAAGCTGGCAAACAGGTTGGGCCGGGCCACACTTGAAACTGGCTCAAACTGGTCTCGTCCAATTTTGTGCAGGCCAACAATAGCCCAGCCCATTGGGCTAACCCATCCCTAATTTTATTTTATTTCTTTATTTCTAAATAATTTTATGTTTGAAGGATATTTTTTTTATGCTGAAAAATCAATCAAATACATCGTCTTTTATAGTGTCAACTTATGTGTACTAAAATAGTTCTAAATGGTGTCGTAGAAAAGTGATTTGTAACTAAATCTTTTATTTTACTAACTGATCTAGTCTAATGTATTGAGCTTTAATCTAAATCGAGTCAATATATATTTTTATAAATTAGCTTTTCTTGTTTTTTTTTTCAAAAAATATTGGCAACGTGGGCCAGTTCACACGTGCCAACATGGCAAGTATAGGCTAGGCTGTGATTTTCTTCTATCAAACCTATTTTGACACCTTTATTGGTTCATCTAACATAAAAAACACATTAAATGAGACTTTCGTTTTATAAAATGCATGCAAAGCTTGTGCAAATAATCAATTAGAAGGCCTATTTTTTTTTCTTGTACTTATTTTTCATATATATCCTCCAGTTTGTGTAACTTGTAATCCCAATGCTTCTCCTATGTTTATAATTTTTCTCATGGATCTCCTCCCAATTTCCCTTTGCCTTTTCTCATCATTGTGGCAAATTTCCCATTATCAATCTGACCATCCTACAATAATCAAGTTTTAGTCAATGTATGAACGATAATGCACATGTACACTACGTGAAAAGTTGAAATCCATTAGTTTGTTTCTAAGAGCTAACATTAATTTTTTTGGTCGAAAGATGGCATAAACATGTAGGCCAACCCAACCCTAATTAGATGGCTAAAAAAAAGGTCATGTTGCATGTTGAATAACAATTTAAATGCATTGAATTAAATTTTCTCTATTTTAATAATTCAATTGTGGTCATTGGATTTCTGAGTGGTGGATAAACAAAAGTTGTAGTTGATGGAGGCAATAATAGTATAGAAAACAAACAAAAAAAAGATATTAAAAGAAAGATAGAGATAAATGAATAATTCTCCATTGGCATTGCATTGGACAATCCACCCACGATTTATTTTTGTCTTTCTTCTCCATTTGTGTGTGTGTGTGTGTCTATATATATATATTTGCATATGCACAAGCTTAGTTCGAACTACATATAAAACTTGAGTTGAAACTGAATTAAACTAAATTTTAATTGAGTCTAAACAATTTTGTGTTGGAGTTTGAGATTCTTGGACTAATGTTTCATAAAAAAAAATTTAAGTTGTGGGTTTGAGCTTAGGCAATTTTAGATTGAGATTATTTAGATTATGTATTGGAGGTTATTCACAAAATGAGTACAGAGTGATTAATTTGGATTAGCAAAAATAAAAAATAAATAAATAATTTGTCCAAGCCTGGCTGGCCCTGCGGGCGAACCATAGGCCGGGCCATATAGGCCCGGTTTTGTTCGATCTTGCATTTTAATGAGTCAGCTCAACTCAAATTTTGGGTTGTACGGGCGGACCGTTAGGTCGTGACGGTCCGACTTGTTTTGCAACCTCTAATCCAGGCACTTCAATTTCATCGCATTACTAGTCCTTGTGGTCGGTAAAATTACAGTTAAAAAGTCGAAGTTATAGTAAATCATTGTACTCTTATTTTGATAGACACCAAAAAAAAAAAAGACCAAATTATCATCTCTTTCAAACAACTCCACTACACCTCTTCCCTTGCCCTTCCCATCTCCTCTCAAAACTGCATCTATCCTCTCCTCGTTGTCAAAATCAGACCAATTTTTCATTTTTTAAATTAAATTACTATTAGTTTTATTGCTATATAGGAATTTGTTTATTATATTCCAATAATTTAAATGGGATTTTGTTTATTATATTCCAATAAATAAATATAAAACAGAGAAGGATTGGATGTGAATTTGTTTATTATAAAATGAAAGATTAAATTTGATCACTAGCATTAAAATATCAATATCAATTTCTTAATACCCAATGAAAAGCTTTGGACACGTTTTCACCTTAAATTAAACAAAGTTAATAAAAGAAGAAAAATGTGTAAATTATTATGTATTGCCTAACATTTTTTTATGATATTTGTTAATTGTTGATCACAAATCAATTATGACGTTGTTGTTACTTTGGTGATAAAACGTATTGTGTTCTGGCGCTTTTACTTATGTTATCTTCAGCTTCATCTGAACAGTTGGTTTTGTAGTTTTGATCTTAACACTTCATCTGGAGTATATAAGGTACTTTGGCTGTACTGTTGGCTGAGATACAAGCACTCTCTTATTCTATACTCTTTTCCTATTCTCTATCTCTCCAATTAGAGTCTGTCTGATACTCTCTCTTCTTCTTCTTTGGTTTCTGATTTCTTGGTGGAATCACACCATGACTATGGTGATTATACTCCATTTGTGAGAGTAATCGATAGTTGTGTTAGTTTCAGAGGTCAATCTTTGATTGACGCTTGATCTGTAAAGGGTTAGGGTTAGATCAGAACTTTGTGTTGAATCTTGTAATTTTTGAAACGTATTTTGAACATTCTTGTTAATGCATGAAGGTGAAATCCACATTTGTGGAGCTTCAAGGAGAAGTAGCCAATGGTTAAGAGAATCCGGGTCCTTAGGGACATAAAAACCTCCGTGTTCTTTAATTTTCGTATTACTTACTTGTTATTGTTTGAAATCAAACATCAAAGAAAAATCGTAACAGTGGTATCAGAGCTATGTGTTCTTGAGGTCTCTAATGTTTGAAAACTAGTTGTGGGTTTGAATCTTGAAACTTCAAAAGGCATCTCATTGTTGTTCTTGTGGAGATCTGAAATATCTCCAAAGTTGAAGAAGCACAAAAGTTCCTAGGGTAAAAAATTACAAACCCTAGGTTGAGATCTGTAAATCTTAAAACTATAAATATTGATGGAGTCGCATCTAACGAACACAGGTGTTCGCTCGGTGATAATCTCCCAGTCTTTTACATACTTGCTAAGTTTTGTTCTCAGCTGTGTATTGTCTATACTGATCTAAGCATAAATCTGACTATTTGTCCCTTTCTTATTTAGATCTTTACGTTTTAGTATGGTTTCAAATTAATTTTATGAGTTGCATGTTTTCTCTGTACATTGTGACTTATAAATCATATCTCTAATGTATCTTCTTGTTTTTGATTATTTTGTTTTTCATATTAAGAATAACATCACATTTAGCCTTATGTTTGGATTCACTCCCTTGACCTGAGAACAAGTGTATCATGGAATCTTGGGGATCTCTAGACTTTTCAAGTGTTTTATTTTGCATAATACATGAAAGTGGTGTTCTGAACAAGTTTTTTGTGAAAGTGTTTATTAAATGGAAGAAATTGACTTTGTGTTGTTCTAATTATCTGATTATTTGTTTCTTTGTTGTATTTGTTTAAAAATTTCTTTTGACTTGTTCTTCTTTGCTGAAAAATGGGAGCTAGTAAGTTTTACCTCTAAATGTTTGATGGTAAAGCTGATTTTTCAATATAGCAACAAAAATAAAAGCTCATTTAATTCAACAAAAATTGTCTAATGCAATTGATGGGTCTTTTCTAATGATATGACCAGTGTTCAAATGAAAGAATCTGATGAGCTGGCTCATAGTGCCATAATTTTGCATTTAGCTGATAATGTAATGAGAAAAGTGAGTTATTGTACTACTACCCCTCTCATTTGGGATAAACTTAAAACCTTGTATCATACTAGGTCCCTTCCAAATAAAATATATCTTTTAAAAATGTTTCTTGGTTATAAAATAGATCCTTCTGTGGATCTTAAAACAAATCTTGATAATTTTTTAACATTAAGTCAAGATTTGGCAAGTTGTGATGAAAATTTTTTTAATGAGCATCAAGCCATCATTTTATTAAATGCTTTACCTGAAACTTTTAAATATGTAAAAAATGCCATTGAATATGCAAAGATTCTTTAACTACTGAAATTGTGATTAATTCTTTAAGAACAAAGAATTTGGATATTCAACAACAGAGTTTAAATTCTGTTAAAGGGAAATGGTTAAATGTGAGAGGTAGATTACTCACTAGACAAAATGAGTACTATGACAATCATCAAACTAGAAATAAAAAAAAGTTTAAAGGAAAAAGTAGATCAAAATCTAGAGCTAAATGTAAGAAGTGTTATGAATGTGGAAAAATGGGACATTTTATAAAAGATTTCTATAAGAAGAAAAATGAGCAAAAAGATCAGAATAAGGAATAGGCAAATATTGCTTCTTCTTCCAGTTTTGATACTGCTGAAGTATATGTGGTCATATATCAAATTTCTGAAATTTCTGACGTTACTGAGTCAAATTTGACTATTAAATCTATTTTTTAAGGAGAATGGGTCTTAGACTCATATTGTTCTTTTCATATGACTTCAAAAAGAGATTTTCAAATTTGATTGAAAAAGGTCTTGGTCTGGTAACAATGGTAACAATGGAAAATAATATTACTTCTAATATTTCAAGAATTGGAAATGTTTCTTTACAATTTCAAAGTGGTTGTGTATGTAATTTTGAAAATGTAAGATATGTACCTAAAATGAAAAAAATTTGATTTCTTTGGGTGTGTGTTGACGTCAGAATCTGCATTATCCACGTGTCAACAAATGTCTAATCAATTTTTTGCTAACCTGTATGTTACACACTAGGATGACCGTTAGACACCAAGATTAAAAAAAAGGGTCCGACAATCGTTGGTACTCCGACGATCAAGTCAATTGTCGGTATATGGAATAATATATAGGAGAATAACAAATTAGGTGTGGAGGGGACAAGCAGACAGAAATTTGAGTAGAGTTTAAGGGTGAGAATAATGCGTAAAAAGTGTGTACCTTAGAATAACCAAGTCCTTGCATTTATAGTTTCAGAGTTCTAATTGATTTAGAAAAACAATCAATTAGATATTTGATCGGATCCTCCTTCTTTACGGGATAAGGACAATCGATTGGCAATGTAATCTCCTAGATTCTATCCCTTATTTGAGTTGATTCATATTATCACGTTGCCTAATCTTTAGGAAATTGATATTTAGTTTCCTTGTGAGAATTTGTGTGCCAATCAAACACAGTCTCTCTCAAACATATCTCTAGTCATTTTGGGATATCGTGCTGCCTGCTAATTACGATGGATACGAAGACCCGGTGAAGTTTACTAGGTTGGCCATGGCCGTTGAGGCCCTTCATGGGCTTCGCTATACTTTGATTCAAGAATTCTAATATATTGATGGGCCTTAGATGTATCTACGAGGACCCTCACTAGCTATTTAGGACCTTTATGAATCCAGAGGGCCCTCGCTGGGCCTATAAGGCCTTAGCGAGATGCCTAACTTGGGCTTGTATTGGACTTTTACTGACGTGGAGGCTTTAACAAAATCTGGTGGGTACAATAGTCTCCCAAGTCCGAGCCTATTATTTATGGTAGGCGTGGGACTTTGTAAATAAATTTTTTGACGAAAGTGAATTCCATGGATGGGTCTTCGCAACTGCACTTTTGAATTACTTACTCATACACCTTTGAATTACTTACTCAATACAGTCCCCCAAGCCCGAAGCCTATTATTTATGACGGGTGAGGGCTTTAATTGGTTTGACTTCCAGTGACGTGTTTGTGGTTGTTGTGATTCTGTCAAAGCTGTCAATCAAAGTTCTCATAGTGGTCAGGTAATGATAGGAGAAAGAGTCTGCGTCATAAATACTGCTGGCGCGATGGACGATCGAGGGCGCACGTGAAGTGTGTCATTCTGCTTCATTTACTGCCTAGGATTCCGTTTTTGGCATGTTGCTCTTCTTTGGACACGCGTCCATTGGATGAACGGCTCAGATGGTGTGTTTTGAATTGGACGGCTAGGATTGAGGGGACTTAATCTATATAAGTCCTTGCTTCTTCTTATTTATCTTCCTCTTGCTTCTATGTGTATCTCAAATTTTGCTGAGTATTCTGGCATTAACCAAGAAGGTGCAAGGTATTTCTACTGGCAGTAAAGTTCAACTGTGTTATTAAGGTAAATACTACAGAGGTTGCTGTGCTTTATTTCGTAGACCGCATTCATTTTTATTTTACGGTTTCTTGGTTTGGATCGTTGTTTTCTGCCATATTTCCTGGCGATTGTGGAGGTATTTTCTTCTTGATTGAGAGAAGTAGCAATGTCATTTGAACACGATGATTCACAAAATCAGTCAGCGGCTAGGACAAATCTTGACATTATGGATGAAGTTTCATCTTCCTCTTCGTCTTCACCTTCTACCAAGGGGCACGAAGAAGTTGATCGGGGCCCACCGTTGCTCGTCCACCCCTAGCATCCATAAGCAAAAGGAGAGAGTAAACCCAGTTGTATCACCAAAGGTGAAGATAAGAATGGGGCGACGTGGCACCGGGGTACCCAAAATAAGAGGGTCACTGGATAAAAGAGACTCCCCTGCTGCTCGAATACTTGACGAGGAGCTCAAGCATTCGGCTACCGAGGCTTCTATGGCTCGCTCGAGGATCAAGGAGGCTGAGCTGGAAGACATAAGACTGTCGTATGATATTCCTGCTTCTGTGGAGCTTAGAATCTGCACTATCCACGTGTCAAAAGATCTTCAATCAATCCTCTGCCAACATGTATGTTACCTGCACACTAGGACGACCGTTAGGTACTAAGATCATCGATGAAAAAGGGTCTGGCGATCGTTGGTACTCCGACGATCAAGTCAACTGTCGGTATATGAAATAATATATGAGAGAATAACAAATTGGGTGTGGGAGGGACAAACAGGCAGACATAAAAAGTGCATACTTTAGAATAACCGGAGTCCTTGTATTTATAGTTTCAGAGTTCTAATTAATTTAAAAAAACATGCAATTAGATATTTGATCGGATCCTCCTTCTTTATGGGATAAGGACAATCGGTTGGTAATGCAATCTCCTAGATTCTATCCCTTATTTGTGTTGATTCATAGGGTTAATTTCACAAACGGTCACTAAAGTTTGAGTGAAATTCCAAAACGGTCACTAAAGTTCAGAATTTACTCTAATGGTCACTAACGTTTTGGGCGCTTGCTATATTGGTCACCATCTTAACGCCATTAACACCGGTAGCTGACGTGGCACTGTTTAATGCTAATGTGGCATTTACACCATAAATTGATTCGCCACATGGATAAATTCAAACAAGCTGGCTGGCATTTTGTACCAGGCGAACGCCCAGTACAAATCTGGGCATTCGCCCAGTAGACATGTTTCACCTTAGTTGCTGGCAATTGAGGCCGGGCGAACGCCCAGCCTTAAAGTTAGATGTTCGCCAAGCTCATTTATCCTTCTGGGCGAACGCCCTATTTAATGCCCGGCCTCTTTTGCCTGCAACTAAGGCAAAATCTATGTACTGGGCGAAAGCCCAGAAGTGTGCTGGGCGTTCACCCAGTGCATTAGTTAATGGAACACAGATTTTCTGCAATTTGAATATTTTAGACGTATAATGTATATATCCAAAGACATACACACAGACGATTAAGCACCAGCAAGAGAAGTAAGAGTATGAATAGATATAGTATTATTCCGAATAGATATAGTATTTTTCTCCCTACCTATTGAGGGTATTGACACAGATGCCCATAGAGTATTCCACAGTAGTATGACGGTGAACTCGCGCCCAAGGCGACTTCTCGGTGGACAAGAACTCGTCGAGAGACTCCACCGCCATCCACACCCGAAATTAAGCGGTGACAACAAATGATGACGACAAGCGAGATTTTGTTTTTGGGTGAAACGACGTGGCGGGAAGCAACGATCGGATAAGTGATAGTTCGGTGACACGGAGATCAAGAAAGCCTTCACCGACAGCCATAATTTTGCTATTGTAATATACACATATACATACACCGACTGTATGTATCTACATCCTCGAACAACAAATTATTATTATATTATATGCTATTGTAAATACACATATGATATGCACCGATTACGAGCCATAATTTTGTATGTATAGCTCTTTTCTCGAGTATAGTGAGTAACCTAGCACCCAGGCATGCTCTCCTTCATCATTCTTCTTGATTTTCACTTATTTCACAGCTTTTAATTGTTCTTTTATAAATGTGAAATCCAATTTAAAAAGAATAATATATATGTAAAAAGTTGTTGACTAATTTACCCTAAATGCAATCTAATAACAATAGATACCTCAGGTAAGGGTAAAACAAAATTTAGAACTTTTTCTAAACCCTCAATTGGGACGTTTTGTCTATTTACCCTTCAAATTGTTTGTTGACCAAAAGCAATCTAATAACATTTCCTATAGCAGCCCTACATTTTATAGCAAACAATACCATATTTTACATCGACCTCAAATTGTCCACATTTTACAGTTCAAATTGATGGTGAGCTTAAATTATTAATACCAGCAGTCTCAATTGAATTGAATGAGCATCTTTTACTATACTACACAATACCAGCAACCTTAACTAAGCAAAATCATCAGCTTTAACACCATTAATTCAAAGCAATAATCTAACATCATCATCCAATTCAACAATAATCTATCATAGCAGGTTATATACAAAATGAAGCCCCACAAAATGTACTTCTTAAGCCCCCCAAAATTTAGTACAAAAGGTTCAAGCACTTCTTGATTTTTCTTACTTAGCACTAAATCACGCCCAACAAAATGTAGTACAAAAAGATCCTAGTTTAAGAAAAATCAGCAATGCCCACAAAATGACTGACAAAATATACAAATGAGTACAACCCAATGTTTTACGGATCAAACGTATCATCTTGGCCTGTTATCCATCAGATTCATCCATGTACTACGTAAAGATGTAGTTGAAATTGAATTGTTCCTCACTATGAACCGACGTTGAGGGGTAAAAGCTTTTCTCATTGGTTTAGCTTTCGGCCTTGGCAAGTTTGGTGTAGTTGATGACCCATGTTGTGAGTAAAACTCTGGTTCTTGGACATTTAAACCACCCGACGCAGCTGTAGGTTGTGAGTAAAATAATGGTGCTCCACAAGGCCGACCAATTTCCATACTAGAGGGTTCGCCAATGTTACTGATACCTATTAACAATGTAGTTCTTTAGAAGAAAAAAAAAAATAAAGAGTGAAACAAAAAAAATATTTCACATTCCTTAACCTACCTGGTTTACAACTCCTGCAATTGACGCTTGAGATGTCGAAATTGTTCCATCCGAAAATACAGGTTCCACACCCTCGAGGCCCCTATTCAATAAAAAACATGTTAGGCTACATTTTTGTAATTCAACACAAGTACAATTTGGAATAATATTGTACATCATTCACAGAACATTGATTTTGTGATGGCAACTTGGAGTCATATCTTTTATTGTGTCCTTTTTGTCCACATAGGCTACATTTTTGTTTCTGCTCAATGTTGCCTTTTTTATCCAGCTTTTTTTTTCTCTCGGGCCAATGAACCTTCTTCGATACCTTTTCAGCGTACTTCACTCTTTCTTCCCCTTTTTTGGTTATCCAACCTGTGAGGTTGAATTGTTTGAACTCCAGTAGAAGGCCACATTTTGGCTCCATTGATTGGGTAGATAGAATATTGGTAAGTTCTCGCGTATGTTGAAACTTTGAAGCATTCGTGTACAAAATCTAATGGGTCCTTACCCCAATCCCGAATGCTAGCAAGCGCGTGTGGACAAGGCAACCCGGTTAAATCCCATTTTCTGCATACACATGACCTAGTTCGTAGATCGACCACAAACTGACCATCGGAATACGGACCAGAAACCTGATAATGCATCTCTCTGCGTTATACAATGCCCTCCAAGAGTAGGATTCCTCTCTATTGCATTCGAACTTTTTTAGAGCTTTAGGACATATCTCACCACTAAACCTTTCCATGCCCAATCTTCTCTTGTACATCCGCTCCATAAGTTTATTTTGAAGAGATTGCATAAGAGCCAAAATATCCTTCTCCCTCGCCTCCCTAATGGAATTGATGAAACTCTCACATAGATTGTTTAATATAATGTCGCACTTAGAGATTGTTTGAAAGTAAGATTTTGACCACTGCTCAGCAGGTTTTTTCATTAACCATAGCCATGACTCTTTATTTTCCTTCTCAATTTTGTCCATCCAATATTTGTATTCAACCAAATAGGTAGACCTTGCAGCTCGCCACAGATAATCCCTTAGTTTCAGGCCTTCAAACTCTGTCCTGAAGAAATTGGCATACATGTGATGTACATAAAACCGATGTTCAGCCAAAGGAAATAAATCACTAACAATGTTCTCCAATCCTTTTTGTCTATCGGACATAAATGTCAATCCAAAAGAATTTTCAATCATCAAATCCTCGCCTACAAGTTTCAGAAACCGAAACCAAGACCAAGCTACATTATTTTCACTTTCAACAATTGTATATGTGATAGGGAATATGCAATCATTACCATCGATGCCTACAGTTGATAGCAACTCGCCACCAAAACTACCCCTCAAAAAACATCCGTCCATACAAATGACCGGTCGACACCCCGCCAAGAACCCTCTTTTGTAAGCATCAAAGCAAACGTAAATACCCTTAAACACACTTTCATCTAGGGATAGTATAATAGTGCTCCCCGGGTTTGTTCTCCTAACCTCTGCTGCATAAGACCTAAGTAACTCAAATTCTTCAACTAAGGATCCTCGAAGTACCACTTTAGCATGTCTCCTTGTTCTCCAAGTGATAGTGTTACTGATTTCAACACCGTAATCCTTCTAAACTGAAGCCTTAAATAAATTAACATCCCACTTAGGTGCAATTTTGAAATTCTCTATATATCTTTTCGCTAGCCAAGTGGAAGACACACTTCTATTTTTCCAAGCACGACTATAAGTGTGGTTCCACTAATATGATTTAATCTGCCACGTCGATTCTTCCACCAGCAATGATGCCCAGACCCTCCACGGACATTTATTTCCTTTGCATATTGCTTTGACTCTATTTGCATCATTGACAGGAAACCTCACTTCAAACCTATTGTTTATGCTAAAAATTTTAGCTGCTGCCTTGAATTCCTCCTTTGAACGAAACTTCTTTCCCACTTCAAGCTCAGGATCCATTATCTCTTTCTCAGCATTAAATTATGGATACTGGATGACTTCATCTTCACTGTCCGAATGCACGCTTCGTAGCTCATCCGATGGTGGATTTTCTAAACTATCTGAATCATTGATTTTATTTACTACAATGCTCTCTTTCCTCGCGTTCGCGTCCAGTTCGATGTTACTTGTCACATTTTGTTTGAATATAAGATCGTCGTCTTTACCCAAACTATAGTATGAATCATTGAAATACATTTCATCGTCCGTGGCATCGCTGTTCTAACCATGTTCTGCAATATAATAAGAGCTTAACAACCACCCAAGCACAAAACAAATAAACAACAAAAAATTGGTCCACAATATAATAGTATTAGCCCACAACCAAAATAAAAGTAAAAAAAATTGGTCCATGGACGATTAAATCAATAAATGTAAGACTCCCATCAAAAAGTCACTTATTTAGTGGTCCCAGTTAAATCAAAAAATAAAAACTTTAACAATTGATTGAAGTAGAATTATTGGACATAATATCATTATGCATCACAATATATATACAAATAAAGTGGTCCCAGATAAGAAAAATTTATTGCGCCAAAAAAAATAGAGCTTACCTTCATATTTATACATTTTTTTGGATTCAGGTGTTAGGATTCTTCTGCTTTCTTACCTTCAACAGCACTTCTATGAAATCATTTACATGAAATTAAAGTATTTCAATGAAAGAAAGATGGATTTCGGGAGAGGGTTTTATCAACGGTTAACAAATAGAAGTGATTTTGGGAAAATATACAATGGCCAAGGTTGAATTGGATTCATACATGTTTGGACTTTGGAGTTTGTGCAAATTTAGGGAGGACATATACAGTGGGGCGTGTTTGGTATTGCTCAAATCTAGCTTGTTTGAGCAACTTATCCACATGGCGAATCAATTGACGGTGAAAATACCACATTAGCATTAAACAGTGCCACGTCAACTACCGGTGTTAATGGCGTTAAGATGGTGACCAAGATAGTAAGCGCCCAAAACGTTAGTGACCATTAGAGTAAATTCTGAACTTTAGTGACCGTTTTGGAATTTCGCTCAAACTTTAGTGACCGTTTGTGAAATTAACCCTTGATTAATATTATCACGTTGTCTAATCTTTAGGAGATTGATATTTAGTTTTCTTGTGAGAATCTTTGTGCCAATCAAACACAATCTCTCTTCAAACATATCTTTGGTCACTTTGGGATATCGTGCTACCTGCTAATTACAATGGATACAAAGCCCAGCAAAGTTCTCTGGGTCGGCCATGGGCGTCGAGGCCCTTCATGGACTTTGCTATACTTTGATTCGGGAATTCTAATATATTACTGGGCCTTAGATGTATCTACGAGGCCCTTGCTAGGCATCTGAGGCCTTTATAAATTTGGAGGGCCCTTACTGGGCATATAAAGCCTTAGCGAGGCCTAACTTGGGCCTAGATGGGGACTATACTAGACTTTTACTGATGTGGAGGCTTTAACAAAATTTGGTAGTAACAGTGTGCTTGATGATATTGAGTTCTCTGTTAATATTGATAAGGGTGTTTTAAAAATGGCAAAATGTTCGCTTGTAATGTTCAAATGAATAAAACAAAATGGAATTTATGTTATAACTATCACTGCTTTAACAAGAAATCATTGTGCACTTTCTGTAAAAAAAAAGACCAAAGTGACACATTAAAATGGCATAAAAGGCTTGCTCATGTTAGCAATAAAGGCTTTCCATCCTAAAACAGAATGGTATTTTTGGCAAAGATTAGGTTTCTGATTTGCATTTCTATGAAACGTGTATTTTAGGGAAACATCATAAGTTTTATTTTAAAACTGGAACTCATAAGTCTAAGAGAATTCTTGATTATATTCACTCAGACTTATGGGGTCATTCTCTAGTTCCTACTATGGGAGGTAGTGTCTACTTTCTTTCCATTATTGATGATTAAAAAAGTGTGGATTTTCTTATTGAAACATAAATCAGACACTTTTGAAAAGTTTAAACAATGAAAAACTTTGATTGAAAATCAAACTGGAAAGAAAGTGGAAGATTCTGAGAACTGATAATGGCTTAGAATTCTATAATTCTGATTTTGATAACTTTTGCAAATTACATGGAATTTTATGACATAGAACTATCCCATATACTCCCCAACAAAATGGAGTGGCAAAAAAATGAATATAACTCTTTTAGATAAAGTGAGATGCGTGATGGTAAGCTCTGGATTGCCTAAAAGTTTGTGGAGGAAAGCTATGATGACTGCATGCTATATTGTGAATCTGACTCTTTCTGCTGCTCTAAATGATAAAAATCCTTATGAAATGTGGAATAATGTGTCTGCTGATTACTCTTGTTTAATAACTTCTGGATGCTCGTGCTTATTCCCATCAAAGTGAAGGTAAACTTGAGCATATGGCTCAAAAATATGTTTTCTTGGGTTATCCTCAAGGTGTAAAAGGGTATAGATTGTGGGCTAGGGGTTATGGTGGAGTAAAAGTAATAATAAGTAAGGATGTTACTTTTAATGAAAGTGAAATGCCTTGTTTAGATACCAAATCTGTAGAGAACAAAAATGAAAAGAAAAATAATTTTTTCTTAATCTTTGCTGATAATGTTTTAAATAGACCTAATCCTCATTTTGAAATTGAGGTGGAGTATGATAATAATCGACTCAAACAGATCTTGAAGAATTTGATGAAGCCTTAACTGATTCTATTGTTGATCAAGATACCCCAGGTCCCTGTTGATGGTGATCTTAGGAATTACCAACTTGCAAGGGATAGAGTGAGAAAAAAATATAAGAGAATTACAAAATTAGGTTTTGAAGATAATGTTTATTTTGCTTTTCTGAGTTATCAAGATCTCTGTGAAAAAGAACCAAAATCTTATGAAGAAGCAATGAGTGGAACTCAATCAGTTGAATGAAAAAAGTCTATGATTAAATAAATGAAATCCCTTCCTGAAAACAAAACTTGGGAGTTAGTTCCCAAACCTAAACATAAGTCCATTGTTGATTGTAAATGGATTTATAAAGTTAAGGAAGGGGTTTCTAATTCTGACCCTATTAGATTAAAGTTAGATTAGTGACTAAAGACTTTACTCAAAAGGAAAGGGTTGACTACAATGAAATTTTTTCTCCAGACAACTATAAAATTGATGCTTGCTTTAGTTACTCACTTTAACTGAGAACTTGAACAACTTGATGTAAAAACAACATTCTTACATGGTGACTTTGATGAAAAGATTTATATGAATCAACCTCCTAGTTTTAAAGATAAATTAACCAATTTATGTTTGTTTGCTGAAGAAATTCTTATATGGTGTGAAACAATCTTCAAGACAATAGTATAAAAGGTTTGATACCTTTGTTTTGTCTTTAAATTTCAAAAGAAATGATTATGACCATTGTTTGTATTTTAAATGTGAACATGAAAATAATATCAGTATATATTTGCTCTTGTATGTTGATGATGTGTTGTTAATTAGTTCCTTTATAAATCAAATTAAGAAGTTAAAGTCCGATTTGTTTTGAGTTTGACATGAAGGATTTAGGTAATGCAAAGAGGATTCTAGGAATGGAGATCATTAGAAATAAAAATCTCCTTGAACTGAAACTAACTCAGACTCTTTATATACATAAAATCCTTGACATATTTGCTATGACTGAAGCAAAAGTAGTTCAGTATCCCTCTTAGAAACCATTTTATAATTAGCAAAGATGATTTCCTAAATCAAAAGAAGAACTTGCTAAAATGGAAAATGTTCCTTATAGTAATGCAATTGGTTCTGTAATGTATTCTATGGTCTGTACCAGACCTGATGTGGCTCATTATATTAGTTTGCTAAGTAGATATATGTCTAATCCTAGTCCTTCTCATTGAGGAGGCTTTAAAATGATTACTGAGATACTTAAAATGATTTTCAAATGTTGGCCTTACTTTTAAACATAGTTCGGAAGGAATTAAATTGAAAGGTTATGTTGATGCTGATTATGCAAGTGATATAGATAATAGGAAATGTGTAACTTCTTATGTATTTACTATCTGTGATACTTGCATTAGCTAAAAATCACAACTTCGACACATTGTTGCACTTTAAACTACTGAATCTAAGTATGTGGCCATAACTGAAGTTGTTAAGGAAGCTTTATAGTTGAAAGAAATTTTGAAAGAATTTGGCTATGAATGTAAGTCTCCTATCATCGAAACTAATAGTCAATCTGCCATTCACTTGTATAAAAATCCAGTCTTTCATGAAAGGATAAAGCACATTCATGTTAAACTCCATTTTATTAGGGACATTGTGTCCCAAGAGTTAGTAAAATAGAAAAAGATTCATTCCCAGTTTAATCCAGCAGACATGGGTACAAAAATTCTACCTTTAAGTAAGTTTAAAAATTGTCAAAGTATTTTGAACTTAGATACAGGTTAGTAAGTCTAAATTTTTTTCGTTTTGTTTTCAATAATTTTTTTACTAACTTTGTTTTTGTACAGGTACAAGAAGCAATGAATTCAAAATTGGATTGAAGCCAATCATGCATTAATGAGAACAAGATAAGAACGTCGAGGATGGTATTGATTTGATCAAGGTGGAGATGGTTAATTGTTGATCACAAATCAATGATGAAGTTGATGTTACTTTGGTGATAAAATGCATTTTGTTCTGGCACTTTTACTTATGTTATCTTCAGTTTCATCTGAATCGTTGGTTTTGTGGTTTTGATCCGAGCCCTTCATCTGGAGTATATAAGGCACTTTGGCTGTACTGTTGGCTAAGATACATGCACTCTCTTTTTCTGGAATCTTCATCTACTCTCTGTCTCTCCGATTATAGTCCTTCTGATACTCTCCATTCTTCTACTTTGGTTTTTGATTTCTTGGTGGAATCACACCATGACTATGGTGATGATACTCCCTTTGTGAGAGTAATCGATAGTTGTGTTAATTTCAAAGGTCAATCTTTGATTGACGCTCGATCTGTAAAGGGTTAGCGTTAGATCAGGACTTTTTGTTGAATCTTGTAATCTTTAGACGTATTTTGAACGTTCTTGTTAATGCATGAAGCCGAAATCCACATTTGAGGAGCTTCAACGGGAAGTAACCAATGGTTGGGTGAACCCGGGTCCTTAGGGACATAAAAACCTTCGTGTTCTTTAATTTTCGTATTACTTACTTGCTATTGTTTGAAATCGAACATCAAAAAAAATCATAACAATATCTATATTTATAACTTAAAATCAATTTAGAGTGGTTAGTATGAATGAGTAAACAAAAGTTAATAATTGTTTGATGATTATTTAAGAACGATATCAACAGACATAGTCGATAATTAAAAATAAAACTCAACAAAATAATTGCTAAATTGTGTAGGACGTGTCTCTCTTAGATAAATTAATAACATATTAGAGTAATAAGTGCAGATAAATAAAAAAAGAAAAAGTTTAATTTGTTGGGGTTCCTCTAAATAGAATCTAGGGTTTGAATACAATTATCCATATATAGGGATTGAATGTGATTTATAATCTAAATAGAATATAATCTTATGTTATAAGTAAAAATCATATAAACATTTAGATAAGACTAAATAATCATTCATCATTATCTATTTTTCTATAACATACCGTTGAATGACTATTTACACGATAATTGTTATGTTAAAAACCTTGTTTGGGCAAAACCTAGTGAGAAAAATATCAAACCAAGAGAAAAAGAATGCAATTAATTATAAAAAAAATTAGAGTAATCAAATTTTAAGTCATTAAAAGTTTTTTAAGAAAATTCAATGGCATAAAACCTGGGTGAAGAAAATAGAGCACAACTACTCCCTGATTTCAGGCGATGAAAATTCTTGTATCAAGTCATCTATATCTTGTGCGACAATGTCTTCAATACTACTATTCCATTATGTCATCTTGTTATAGCCCATCCAACTTGCATCGGTATATCCTTCTAAGTTAGCCAAAAACTTGAAATATTGTATTCCAAGGTTTTTAGTCCTTTTAAGGTAACCAAGAACCCTATCAATCGTTTTCCAATGTTCTGCACTTGGTTTACTTGTAAATCTACTAAATTTACTCACAGCAAATGCAATATTTGGTGTCGTACACAAAACCGTATACATGAGACTACCAATTACAAATGCATATTCAAGTTGTGCAATAGAGGATCATTCTTTACAAGTTTGATCCTATGATAAAATAGGGTGTTACCTTCTTTAATGTTCAAATGTTTGAACTTGTTAATCATATTCTCAATACAATGTGCTTGTGTAAATGCAAAACCCCCCACTATTCTTGATCACTTTTATATCATATATGGTATCTACTTGATCAAGATCCTTCATTTTGAATGTGGAAGATAGAAACCTATTTGTTTCTATAATACCGTCTATGTGATCACTTATGATCAACATATCATCTACGTACAAGCATATAAACACTTATCTATCACTAGTTTTAGCATATAAACACTTATCTAGTGTGTTATGTACAAAATCACAAGATATGATAGTAGTATCAACTTTCTCATGCCATTTTTTAGGTGCTTGTTTTAATCCATATAGAGATTTAACCAATTTACATATTTTATTTTCATTATCGGGTAGTTTGAAACCTTTCGATTGTTCCATGTAAACTTCTTCATCTAAATCTCCATTTAAAAATATTGTTTTAACATCCATTTGATGAACACATAAATATAAAATAGAAGGTAATACAAAAAGAATCATTATGGAAGTAATTCAAGCTAGGGGTGCATAAGTGTCAAAATAATCTATTCATTTCTTTTGTCTATAGTCTTTAGCTACCAATCTAGCTTTAAAATTTTGGATCGAACCATCGGAATTAATTTTCCTTTGAAATACCCACTTACAACCAATAGGCTTTGATCATTTTGGTAAATCAACAATCTCCCAAATATAGTTGGACATTATAGAATCCATTTCATCATTTATAACATCTTTCCAAAAATACTATATCTCTAGAAGCCTTAGCCTCTTTGTAGGTTTTAGGATCACTTTCAACTTGAAGAACAAAATAAATTGTTCTTACAACATCTTCCCTATTAACTTCTATTAAGCATAAGGTAATATGTTGAGAATCTATTTCATCTAGTCCTAATACCTTTTCTTTTCGAACTCTCTTACTTCTTCGAGGTTTACTAGATTCAATAATATTTTTTGAAGATGTTTCTAGTGGTTCTCTAGAAGTTGGAAGTTCATCTTGAGTTTTCAATGGAGTTTGAGGAATTTCATTAACACCTAACAAATTCTCAAAAAACTCCACGTCCCAAGATTCTATAATCACATTGGATTATAAGTCAAATAACCTATATGCTTTACTATTCAAAGCATATCCTACAAAAGCGCTTTTAATGCCTCTTGGTCCAAACTTATTTCTTTTAGGGTTAGTGTTCTTGTAATAAGCAAGACACTCCCACACTTTAAAGTATTCAATATTTGGTTTCTCCCTTTCCATAATTTATAAGGAGAAACTTTAAGTTTTTTAGAAGAAATTTGATTACTAATATGACAAGCAGTCAACAACGCTTTACCACACAAATTATTTGGTAATTTAGCATGCAATAAAATAGTATTAATTATTTCAACTAATGTTCTATTTTTTCTTTCCACTAAATCATTATGTTCGGGTGTTCTAGGAGCACTACATTGATATATTATGCCATGTTCTTCACAAAAGATATTAAATTTATTATAGAAATACTCTCCACATCTATCACTTCTAAGAATTTTTATCTTTTTTCCAAGTTAATTATCTATTTCGATTTTGTATACTTTAAACATATTAAAGGCCTCATCTTTATGTTCTCAATAAGTACACATAACAAAACCTAGAAAAATCATATATAAATGTTATAATGTATCTATTTACTCCCCTAGTTAGTATGTCATTTAATTCACATATATCTGAATGAATAAGATCAAGTAATTGTGTTGATGTTTTTACACTATGAAATGGTTTTTTAATCATTTTTTATCTAACACTAATTTCACATTTATTGTGTTTTTTTAATTTCACAAGATATCACACTATCTTTTAACATTCTATGTAAAGATGTATATCCTATATGTCCTAATCTTTCATGCCATAAATTAATAGAACACAACAAGTAAGAAGAATTCACTTTATTATCATTGTCGTCAATAATACATAGCTTGACCATTTCTTCAGTAGAATAACATTTTTCAACAAAAATTCCATTACGGGATAATACAAGTTTTCTCGATTCAAAAACCGTTTTAATGCTTGATTTTCTCAATAATCACCACTAACAAGATTTCTATTCATATTCGGTATGTGAAGTACATTAGTTAAGATAATTTTCTTCCCGGATGTGAATTGAAGTTCCACACTCCATTTGCCTATGATTTTGGAGTATCCTTCATTTCCCAATTGAATTTGTTGACCATCATCAACCTCTTAATATGTTTTGAAAAATGATTTGTTATAGCAAACATGAATAGGTGGCATAAGAGAATTCACCTTGCACTCAATTTTACCATTTTTCCAGTTTCAACAAACATTAGTTTGATGTCCGGATTTACCACAAACATTGCATTCTCACTTGAACTTCTTTTTGAATTTGTTGTCATCCTTGGAAGATTTTCTCTTCTTGGACTTGTTGGATTTGTTGGATTTGTTGTTTTCCTCCACGGCATTGGCCTTTGAAGTACTACTATGAGAATTTTCATTCTCATCTCTTACCCTAGACTCTTTTTCAATTCGAAGATGTTTTTGAACTTACTCCAATGAAAAGTCTTTGGAGTTGTGAAGTATTTTCTTCCTATAACATCTCCAAGTTGGAGGCAATTTAGCAATAATTTCCCCCACTTGAAAAGTTTTGGGAAGTTCAATCTTCACCGCCTTCAATTTGTTAACAATAACTTGTAGTTCATGTACTTGTGGTAACAAAATACTTATAGATTAGAAATTTCTTAATACCTTATTCTTGTGCCTTATATTTATACTCCAGTTCTACCCAAATTTGCCTTGTCGACGTTGTGTTAGTGTAGAGAATCATATAACCTATCAAAAGTGCATTTAGGATGTAACCCCTACAAATGAGTTCATGTTCTTGGTGCTTCTTTCTTTAAGCCCTCACTTCATCCATATCATTTTTATGCGTTTCAGATATTGCAGGCAAGTCAGGATCAAGTATGTAGAAGATCTTTAATGTAGTCAATAAGAACTTCAACCTGTCTTACCACAAGATGAAGTTGATTCCATCAAACCGGTCCAAACGCAAAAAATCTTGGTTTATCAACTTTTACCATTGTTGTTTGACTCTCGATTACCATATCAAATTAACGCTTTTAGATTGTTGGAAATGATTCCATAGGACACGCAAACCACGAACTTGTAGAAGAAAATATGCAACAAAAACAACGAACACCCAAATTTGTATCGCGTAAAACGCTATCTTAAAAGCATTTTTGCACCATCTCAGTGAATGAGATGCTAAAGGGTCTTCAAGCAAATAACTTTGGCGGATTTACAAACCTCAAATCGAATTGCACAAGTACAAGTGAAATCTGGAAAAATGAACTATAAAGCTTTCTGAAAAATTTGAGTGTTGGGAATAGATAATAATTTTGATTTTTGATATTTTTCTTGTTTATAATATAAGAAATCTATCACCTATTTATAGATTTCTATCAATATATTATGAAATGGTGTTAAACTATCAAGATAAGACACAAATGTTGATGAAAAAGCACCAGAAATTCAAAATATGCACAAGCCTAACGGCTAGTGTATTAAACATGGGCGCTCGCCCAATACAAACAGAAGCAATTATGCTTCTTGTTTTTACTAAGTGGGCGATTTTCCAGGCCAATTTTTCTAAAATATTTTTTTTTAAATAATTTATTTCTTTTCATTTACTAATATTTGAACAATATTACAACAATTTATCAAATTATGTAATTTTGAATTTCTTTTTCCATTGTCTTTCTTGATGTGTAGTGGTGCTTACTCATAACAATATATAGAATTAATTTGTATTAAAATAGTTTTCAATGCTAGTGATTAAAAAATTGATAAAACAAATTATAAATATTTACTAACAGTAATTTAAAATGAAAAACGATATTTGAATCTTAAAAAGTTTAAAAATTATTTTAAATTTTAAAAAAAAGTCATATCAAACATGCACTTAATGTTAGAGTTGACATGAGCCAACAACATCAAATTCATGTCGATATATAGAATTTATGGGAGACTTAATTATTTAACTTTTTAAACATTGATTTCACACTTTGATCTTTATTTTTTTATATTTTAAAAATCATTTTTGGAGAAGATTGTTAAAAGGTTTAATAATTTTAATAACTTTTTATATTTTAAAAATCATTTCCAAAATCTTAATAATTTCGTTGTCTACATGTAATTATTAGGCTTCTTTACCATTCAATGGCATAACTAAGACAATTTGTGATCATGTTTCTTACGTGGCATTGTTTTGCTACACGATTCATTCTTATCCATTTCATAATAGGACAATTGGGTAGTCCGTAGTCCTAACAATTACACGTAGACAACCAAAAAAGAAAGAAGGGAGTATCATTCCTTTCTTTGTTGTGACAGTGGAAGAGAAGTTGGGTGTTGAAATGATATTACCATCGACGTGTTCATCGATGGAAATGATGGGTTTTGAGTGTATTGGGGAAAAAAATTGGTTTTAAAAGGAAATATCTAAACACACATTTCAATTTAAAAAAGACGTAAAGAAAATTCTAATGATCTAATCTAACTCTTTATTCTTGTGATATCAATTGCTTATTTTTGGATAAGAAAACACGTGAATTGCATTTAGGGCAGATAACATAGAAAATAGACGGATTCTATATTCACAAATCTACCATGTCTATTTTTTCAAAATATTCGATACTATTTTTAAACATTAATAGTATATCTCTTATGTTTTGAAATGCTTAGCGTTAAATGCTATTATCCCTTTTATTTTTTAACAATTAAACATTAGTTTGATACTTGGATCCTTGAATTTTTATTTTATAAAAATCATTTTCTAAGAACATTGTCAAAAGGCTCATATAGACATAATTTTGAAGTCTACGAGTAATTATTAGGCTTCTTCACTATTCAATAGAATATCTAAGACAAATTGTGGTCATGGTTACTTATGCGGCATTGATTTGCCACATAATTCACTCTTATCCATTTCATAATAGGAAAATTCACTTAATTAGGATGGCGTTTGATTGCAAGTATTGAATTTAGGTAGAGTAAATTCTAGAAAATTGAATTGTCAAAAATTTGTTAATTGAAAAATATTAATTTAGAAGACAAATTTTACCTGAAAAATAAACGTTTTCTTTATTTTCAAAGAAAATGTAGCTATTTATGTAGAAATGAGAAAACGTTTTTCACGAAAAAAATACTAAAGCATATAAATATCCTTAACTCAAGTTGCACTATTATTTATTTATAAAATTCTCTTTGTTCAATTTGCAAGCACGTATAGAAAATATAAACTTTTAATGAAAATAGTTTATGTCATTAAAAGTTTATGGCTATAATTATTCCACAAATATGCTTGTACTTATCTTCTTTGAAAATTGTAGTTAATTTTCCATACTATCATTCACTAATAGTGTTTAATTATCTATTGTTTGTACTTAAATACCTGTAAAAATAAAAAATAAAAAATAAAAAAACTAATCAATGTAAATTAACTAATTTTAGTTTGTCAAAATTGGTTTGTGACTCTTAAATTTTTATTGCAAATTGCATTTATTTTATTTTAATCTTTTGTCATTTGATTCAAAGTGCAAGTAAATTAATCCAATGGAATTACAGATTAGCAAATGTGGGCCACAATATCAGTTATTCAAGTTTTTCTTGTTATTGAAGGAGAAAGGCAGCCCAAATAATAATAAATATATATAAATTTGTCCTATCTTATTTCACCTTCACGTAAACTAAAAAGTTAGTCGACTCTATATGAAACTTAATTTATTACTATTTACAATATTTGTAATATATAGTATTGAACATATTGAGATATTATTATACGATAATATAAATCTCATTTATAAAACAAGATATAAGTCCGTAAGACGGACGGAAAATAAAATGAAAGTTTAAAAAAATAGAATATTTATTTAACACTTTTTAAATTGAATAATAAAAATTATCAACTTGACTTGAAGAATCTATTGGCACTTTGTATTTTTTATTCTAATTATTATTATTAGAAAACAAGAATATTTGGTTTCTTTGGTGCTGGCAATGGGCCATAATGTTTATTCATGTTTATCCACTGCTAATATGACTGAGTCATTGCATTAATATTTAATAGAGAGTGATACCTTTGTAATACAAGTTCTTAATCACATACGAGTCAGCATATGCTCTACTTATCCAATATATTCTTCTCCTCGTCCTTTACCCTATTTGGACGGGGATTGCGGGATGTGAGATATGAGTATGTTGGTTACGTTGAACTTAAAATTATTAGATTTATAATTGATCATTGATGATAAATGTTTTTCTTTTCTTCTGAACGTGGTGACGAAAGTGATGGAATCTATAAAATAGTGGCAATACTTCTATCCACGTGCCCATTCTGGTGTTATAACCAGTAGATGATTGAATTATATATGCAGAATAGCAATATAGAAATATGGCAGCCTCTTTTACTTGGAGGGATCAACCTTTATTTATAAGAGTGATTGGGAGAGTCTGTCTTTAATGACGGGTGCCCTTTCATCTTCCTCATTACTCGGAGTTAATAAAGGACGTTACAGCATCCCAAACGCCAGTAGTAACTGTCACTCCATGGGTCATGGATATGACTGGTTCAACGACAGTCGATTTATTATTTTCCACCTGTCAGAGGCGAAGTTATGAGACCATCGGAGCGGACGGTCGATGATGCCACATATGACTACTATCATCGTTTCTATCATCATAAGCTCCTCCACTTTTCATAGACAATCGTCAATGAAAAGTATAAATAATATACCGCACAGCACCTGCTCCTCTCTAACTTTTTTAGTTTTCTATTGAAACGAATAGTTGTTTGTATGTTGTGTGCTATAAGTGCGTACAGCCCCACTCAATATTATGACCGTGAAGTAGTTCAAAAAAATAGGTACGAGTAGGGCACATCAGGCACACGAGCGGAGGCAGGCGTTTACTCGCCTTACCCGCCCCCTAGTTGCGCGGGCACACGCCTCCTTGGTTGGGCGGGTGTTCGCCTCGCCCCTTTTGGTGGGGCATGCATGCGCCTGTCCTTAGGCGTGGGTCACCACTTTTATTTTGTGTTATCATTCCATTGTAATTTTGCTTATTTAAACTAAGGTTTATCGCCTCGATTTTTAAACTGAAACTTATCACCTTATTTTATAAACTGAGGCTCATCACCTTGATTTTTAGACAGAGGCTCATCGCCATTATTTTTAGCAGAGGCTCATCGCCTTTATTTTTTTACCTTGATTTTTAGCAGAGGCTAATCACCTTTATTTTTACACAGAGGCTCATCGTCTTTATTTTTAGACAGATGCTCATCGCCTTCATTTTTAGACAGAGGCTCATCACCTTTATTTTTAGCAAAGGCTCATCGCCTTGATTTTTAGACAAAGGCTCATCGCCTTTATTTTTAGTAGAGGTAGTTGAGAATGTTTGTATTGCTTGGCTTAATCTTAATGAAGATTGTAGTGAAAATAAGAAGTTGCTGCAGGTCAAGTCCAGTAGGTGCATCAAGACTTCCCAGCTAGCCTGATCCTTCCTTAGCACCCTCGTCATTTATCCACCTTAGATGATTCATTTTCTGCTTGCCCTTGTCATCTCAGGGTTCGGGCTCGTCCAGAGTCTTCCGCTTGTTAGACTCAGGTTCTTTTCGATCTTTCATGTATTTGATAATGAAATATGCTTCTTAGAGTCCACATACTTATCCCATTTCCTTAGTAACTCATGCGTGGTATCCGGCGGGTTCTTGGAGAGTGACATCTTGAAAGGACAACTTTAAGTTCCACTAATCATAGCATTGACTACAACAGACATCTGCAAATCCTTGATCCCGAGGGTGGCCCTATTGAATCGGGCAATGAAATCTTTCAGCAGCTCATCTTTGTCCTAGGTCAATTGCATCAGTCCAATAGTTGTCTTCTTAACTCGCTTGCTGCAAAAATAATATACAGCAAACTGCTTAGAAAAATCATCTAACGTGCGAATGGATTTTGGAGGCAGGGTTGTCACCCAGTCTCTTGCCTCCCGCCTAAGTGTTGGCGAGAAGGCCCTGTACACAATAGCATATAGAAGTGACACGTAATCTCATCAAATCAACAAAGGTCCTGGGGTGATCAATAGGGTTAGAGGACCCGTCATACTTATCCATCTTTGGCTATTCAAAGTCTCGTGGCAAAGGAGACTTTTTAATCTCGTATGTTACAAATTGTATACATGACCCATGAAGAGATCAACAACAATATCTGGTTTTAATGTAATTGCATCTGACCAGCATGTTGACTACAGTCAACCAGTGATAGATGAATATCTTGTATAAAGTTTGGGTGAAAATAAAACTACTTCATGTTGGCTCTTTACTATTGGAGGAGGTGTTGTTTCTTTGAGGATTAAAAAACAAACGTGCATTGCACACTCAACCATGGAATCTGAGTTTGTAGCAATAGCAAAAACGAGAAAAGAAACGGAGTGGCTTCAGGGATATGAAGAAAGAATCTTCAATATCTATACTATGTAGTAGTAGAGCTACTCTAGCTAGAGCCTACAGTGGGGTCTATAATGGGAAGTCTAGAGATATGAGTTTAATACATGACTATGGAAGAAGTTTAATCAAAAGTGGTATAATTTCTCTTACATACGTGAGATCAAGTGAGAATTTGACTGATCCATTTACAAAACCACTTACTAAAGAGTTATTAATATTAACGTCGAGTAGGATATGGTTGAAACTCCTAAAATTAAAATTCACTAATGAAGGCAACCCTACCTGTCATTAAGAAATGAGTAATCTAAAGGTTCAAATGGTAATAACAAGTCATTTGATATATGGATTGTTTTCAACACTTTAACTTAATTAAAGCCATATCCTTATGACACAAGTTCTGGGTGTTACGAATGAGAGAGTTGAGTTTATTATACTTTTAATGAAATTCATTACGCCCAGATTAAGGTTGGGCGAAGACCCAGACTTATTATACTTTTGTGTCTTTTTTTGATGGTTTAACATCATTTCGTGTTATATTTATAGAAATCAATAAATAGGTGATAGATTTCTTATATTACAAACAAGAAAAAATTCAAAAATCAAAATTATTATCTATATTTTCTCCCAACACACAAATTTTTTAAAAATCTTTATAGTTCTTTTTTTTTTTATTTCACTTGTGCTTGTGCAATCCGATTTAAGACTTGCAAATCTACCAAAGCTATTTGCTTGAAGGCTCTTTAACATCTCATTTACCGAGAGAAAGCAAATAACCCTTTTAGGATATGGTTCTAGATATAAGTTCGGGTGCTCGTTGTTTATGTTGCAAATTTTCTTCTACGTGTCCGTGGTGTGTTCATGTCATATCGAAGCATTTCCAACACAAACTTATCCACATATTACCAAGATTCTTTCAAGACCCATAAAACATAGAAAATCACCAAGATCTTTAATAGGAAATTCTCTTACCAGGCGATCAAGGAGAGTACGAAGCATGGTAGAACTACTGTGAGTAATAACCATATCATCAACGTACAGGAAAAGATAAAAAAACACGATGAGGATCATAACAGAGAGAGACAAATCAGTACAACTGACAAAAAAACCAAGACCAAGCAAAAAATTACTAAAATGCTAAAACATGCCAGGGAAGCCTACTCAAGTCCATAAAGAGCACATTTTAGATTACAACAATGAGTGGAAAACTGTGGATCATTATAACTGGGAGTGGAAAACTATGGATCAATATAAATAAATAGGGGTTGTTCCATATAGACTTCCTCTAAAAGAAATCCATAAAGGAAAGCATTTTTTAGGTCAAGCTGATTGAGTGGCCAACCATTCATGACAGCAAGAGAAAGAATGATCTGAACAATAGCAGGACGAACAATGGGACTAAAGATGTCTTCAAAGTCGATGTCATGCTTATGAGAAAATCCTTGTGTCAAAAGATAAGCTTTGTGGTGCTCAATAGTACCATCTGCTCGAATGTTAGTTTTAAAAATCTACCAACATCCCACGATATTATGATCATGAGGACTAGGAACCAATTGACATGTGTTATTTTACTTAAGATCGCTAATTTCATCATTCATTGTTGAAAGCTATTCAAAATGCTTGACAACCAACTTAAAACCACGATGCTCTTTAACACCAAGATGTACGTGAAACTACTGAGGAGTAGCAAAGCAAATAACGAATAAATAATGCTAGGCTTAACAATACCATCCTTTGCACGGTGATTGTAGGATGTGTAAAGGAAGTCAGTTGATTAGTAGAAGAAGGGAATAAAGGTATGACTTTCCAGGCTATCACGAGCGATGGTGGCTAAGATGATGCAGCAAATGTCGAAGATGTTGCTGTTGGAGGCACAACAATCGGCATTAAAGAACCACTTGAGTCAGCACAAGGAACAAAAAATGTGGGATCCCTGAGATTAACTGAAGTTATACATGTAGAAGAGGAAGTGTCACAAGGTAGTGAGTTATTAAGAAGATAAAAAAAATGTGAAATAATCAGTTCTAACTGAAGAAGGAAGATTCGAGTTAGCATAAGGAAAACAATCTTTAAAAAACTACGCATGACGAGAAACATATACTCGATTAGTTTTACTATCCAAGCAACGAAAACCCTCATGATAATAGCATATAAAAACACAAGAAAATAAACAAGGAGACAATTTATGAAGCATATAATCACGCAAGAAATGAAAACAAAGACAACCAAAGTTGCGAAACGAAGAGTAAGAAGAAACCTTACATAAAAATTTCATGAGTCTTACCATCAAGAACGGGTAATGGAAGATGATTGATGAGATACCTAAAGGTGTAAGGGTACATGAGAATGAATCATGAGAGTGAGCCGTTTTTTGTGATATGGCGATGTTTTCTCTCCGGAATGTCGTTTTGACTAGGGATATAAGGACAAGCTATATGTTGAACTATACCACACTCACGAAGAAAAGAGGTGAAGCAATGATTCACTACTAAATTTGAAAGTATTAGGGGCGCTAAATTAAGGGCAAAATAAGTGATGCACCCCTATTAATAATTTATTAGGGGCACAAGTCTGCTTGGTCTCTATTAACACTAATTAGGACGAATAAAAAGGCCATTAATATTTTTTTAGGGGAGGAAATTTATTTGACCTCTATTAACATTAATTAGGGCGGATAAAAAGGCCCCTAATATTGTCCAAAAATTTTCCCACGCAAAGAGATTTTCTGCCAAAATTTTGCAATTAATGCAATTAGGGGGCAAAAATAAATGCCTCTAAAGGTTTTATTTTATTTTTAAATTTTTTAACTCAAAAACTCTAAAATAATACCCACATTTTATCTCACTCTCTATGGATACCACAGCCGTCTCTATCTTTTCATATTCTTCAAAAAAAAAAAATTAATTGATTTCAAATCTTGTCTTTGGTGAGCCGCCTCATGTGTAGGGCAGTCAAATATTTTCCTTGCAAAGCTTAAGACATGCACAAATAATCATTAGCATATTGTGTAACCACATGGTATCAAATTATTTTCTTGCGTTTATTTGTATTTGATTGTGGATTTGTGTTTTGTTTGTCTGTGGGATTTTCTAATGTTTTTGGTTTCAGTTAGTGTTTTCTGGATCCATAGAGAAATCATAATACCAGTGTTCTAAATGTAATCTCTTGTATCAGGTGCTTAGCCGAAATGTGACAACAGGCTGCAATAGCGGTTGCCCAGCAAATTGATATTAGTAGGTTTGCATCCACTAGCAAGAGGATCACCATGTACAGTCCCTCTAATTTGTCTTAAGTGTCTAGATTTGTTATATATGATTATTTTAGTCAACATTAATGAGCAAAGTTTGAAAAATTGTTATTCTGATGCTTCTTAGAAATTGTTTGTCTGCACTACTTAATTATTAAGGTGGTTTATTCAATTGACTGTGAACTGTTTTATCTACATGACAAATGTTTGCTACTACACGGAAAACAGCTATCCGAATGAATTTGTTTCCAAGGCTTATGCATTGATCATCATACTACTTATTTTTGTTTGATTGGTATGTTAGTTTGAGAAACATGTTGCTTTTATGTGTGTGTGTGTGTGTGTGTGTGTGTGTATATATATATATATATATATATATATATATATATATATATATATATATATATATATTTATTTATTTATTTTATTTACATTTTGTGATAAAGAAAGTAATTTTCTTATACGGTGAAAAGTTTTTTAGGTTGTTCACTACTAAAAATGTTAAAGTTTGTATGCGTGATGTGTTGATTTTGCAATAGATAAAACTATGGACAAAAGTTGGGTACATTTAGACCAGTAAATCGATGATTATAGAAATAATTTGGAATCATTTTTGAATGAAGCTTTTGACAAATCGCTCGAAAAGATAAGATCATATGTCCTTGTAAGAAATGTCGCAACCGTTATTTCAATGATAGAATTACATTGGAGGTCATCTTCTTTGGCATGGAATGGATTCTCTTTATATGACAACTGTTGGACACATCATGGAGAACCGTATATAGATCAAAGCTAATGAAAGTCAACCTTATATCGATCCAGTTGATAATATGGAAAAGAATATTAATGACGAAGGAGGGGAGATGAAATGCGGTTAATTGCTTATCGAACATTTGTGCAACCCTTGATTGGACAAAGTGTTGGTTCATCAAGTATGCCTCCTATTTTTGAAGGTCAAACTCCCGAGGCAGAACATTTTTACAAGTTGCTAAATGAAGCTAATAAGGAGTTGTATCCTGGCAGTAAAGATAAAAAAATTAGATGCAATTGTGAAATTGTACCATATCAAGTGTTTGGGAAATGTGAGCAATACGACTTTCTCCATGTTTCTAGAGGCATTTAAAGATATGTTGCCTGAAGGAGATTGTATACCAAAGTCAACTGCACAAGCCAAGAAAATTATTGATGATTTGGGTCTCAATTATGAAAAGATTGATGCTTGTCCGAATGACTGCATGTTATTCTGGAAAGTTACATCAAACACGAATGTGTGCTCTCGTTGTGGTGCTTCAAGATACAAAGTCGATAAAGGTGACGAAGGTGTTAGTAAGCAAGTATCAGCTAAAGTGCTTCGCTATTTTTTGCTAATTCCTAGATTGAAGAGGTTGTATATGTCAAAGTATACAGCAGAACATATGAGATGGCATTCGACAGGTTGTTCAAATGATGGATTCATGAGGCATCCAGCCAATTCTCTAGCTTGGAAACATTTAGATTCTCTATACCCTAATTTTGCATCAGAAATTCACAATGTGCGTTTAGGGCTTGCATGTGATAGGTTCAATCCTTTTTCAAACGTGAGTGTAAACATAGCACTTGGCCCGTCATAATCTCAGTTTATAATTTACCGCCGTGGATGTGTATAAAGCAGTTTATTTGTTTATGTCTTTGTTAATTCCAAGACCTCGTGAACCTGGAAATGACATTGACGTGTATATGAAACCGTTGGTGGATGAATTAAAAGAGTTGTGGGAGGTTGGCACAAGCACGTATGATGTGTTTTGTAATCAAACATTCAATATGAGGGCAGCTATTTTGTGGACTATTAATGACTTACCTGCATATGCTAACATGTCAGGATGGAGTACGTCGGGAAAGCTTGCATGTCCGCATTGTAATTATCAAACATGTTTGGTGCGCTTACCAAATTGTAAAAAGCAAGGTTATTTGGGTCATCGAAGATTTTTGCCCATCACACATAGGTTTAGAAATGATGCAAATTTATTTGATGGCAAGCGTGAGAATGATTTAGCACCCAAACCATTGGCTGGAATGGAGTGTTTAAGACATCTATCTACTTTGAGATTCACATTTGGTAAAACGCCAACTATAGAGCATGTAATTGGACAAAAAAAGCGAAGGACTTCTAATGCTCCAAGAGAACCAAGAGTTACTGGACCATGGAAGAAAAAAGCATATTTTTCACTCTACCTTATTGGCAACATCTTTTGATACGACATAATATTTATGTGATGCATTTGGAGAAAAATGTAAGCAAAAATATTTTAGGGACATTACTTGGTACCTCGAAAAAGGAGAAAGATGGACTTGAAGCTCGAGCTGACCTAGAAATTTTAAAAATAAGAAAAGCACTACAACCCATTCGTGAAGAAAATCGGACATACATACCTCCAGCAATATTCTTCATAACCAGTGAAGAAAAAATGTTATTCTGCAAAATGTTATAGAATGTGCGTGTTCCTGATGGATACTCAACTAATATTGCTCGGTGTGTGGATGTAAAGGAAAAAAGGATTCAAGGTTTGAAAAGTCACGACTATCATGTTATTATTCAAAACTTGCTCCCACTTGTAATTAGACGAGTTTCACCTAGACCCATCACCCTTGTATTGCTTGAGTTGTGTGCAATCTTTAGACAACTATGTAGTAAGAAGCAATCTGTTGCATCGATCAACCAACTAAAATCAAGGGTGGTATTAGCCTTATGTCAAATGCAGAAAATGTTCCCACCTTCCTTCTTCACCATATCTGTTCACTTAATAATTCATTTAACCGATGAGGCAGCCATTGATGGACCAGTTCAATATCGTTGGATGTATCCCATTGAAAGGTAATCAAATATTTATTCATCACATTTTTAGTTATTTCTAATTTTTATAATTTTTATTAATCATTTTATTGTTAAGTTCTGTAAAGGTATTTGCAAACATTAAAAAGATATGTCTGCAACAAGAGTTATTCTGAAGGAAGTATTGCGGTAGGATATCTTGCGTAAGAGTGTGCGTGTCGTTTGCTCAATGTACCTAAAGGAGTTGAGACCCGTCATCGCACTCGACATGGTCGAAATGCTTATATCTCTTTACCTCGTGATGTTGGTGGAGGCTTATCAATATTTGCAAACTCGGGTCATCATTTGGGTAAATGTATGGAGATTGTTCTTGAAAAAACAATTTGGAAAAAATGTCGCACTCATGTCCTATTCAACTGCAGTGAAGTGGTTCCTTTTCTAAAGTAAGATCATTATGTTTAATATTAATTGTAAATTTTAACTTTCGATAATTCAAACTGAGGATTCATTTATCTTGTTTTGACTTGTATTATGATAGTAAAAGGTTGGGAGAGCTACGAAAAATTCATCGACGGAAAACCATTCGAGAAGTAAAGGTTTTGAGAAACAAAGAATTCCCAACTTGGTTCAGAAACCATGTTAGTACCCTCTTTTTTGAATATACAATTATGTCAGTGATTCTTATTTTAATTTTAATTCATTTTTTGAATAATATAGAATCCATATTGGCTTTAGGTAAATGATCTTCATGACACTGGTGACTCATCAATATCGAAAGATTTACTTCGGTTAGCAAATGGTCCAAGTAGGAATGTGAAACAGTATAAGAAGTATGTTATCAATGGTTACAGGTTTCTAATTAAATCGGTGGATGAAAGTTACAAAATCAAATTTGTGGCGTCTTTGTGAATGCTGAAACCTCAAGCTATTCGAGTGTAAGAGACTGCAATCCAATTACTGATAATGTCGACTACTATGGTCTTTTGAAGAATGTTTATGAGCTTGAATATAAGTTTCCTCGAGAAAGTGATGATTGAGTTTGTAAAGTGGTTTTATTTGAGTGTGATTGGGTAAACAATTCTGGGAAGAAAAATAACCAATATAGTTTCAGCTTGGTGAATTTCAACCGGGTGACACAAAATAATGATAAGTTTTTATTGGCTTCACAAGCTATTCAAGTGTTTTATGTTGCTGACCTAAAAGAGACAGATTGGAGTATTGCAGTTAAAACAAAACCAAGAGATTTGTATGATGTAATGGAGGATGGTGATGGAGTTGATATAGATGATTTCTATGCCACACCAAATCTTGATGATACCAATCTAGACAATGAAGAAGTACATATCAGAACTGATGTACGTGGTGTATATGTTAACAAAAAATTACCATTGCCTACGATGGATAATTCCATGCTTGAAGAGAGTGACCCCAATGACAATGAAGATGAGAATGAGAATGAGAGCGATGATGACAGAGAATAGTAAAGTTCATATTTAAATTTAAGATATAACTTTTTAGCATTTGTGATTAGATTTTTATATGTCAGATTAATATTTTTAATTTCTTTTTACAAGTTCATTAGTCTTTAATTAAAATGCTTATTTACTTTTGAACTATTGGTACAAGTTCTACATTATCTTTTATATTGTTAATTGTTTAGATGAGTAGCTCTGAGCATTTTAATTCCGACAATGAGAATCATTCAGCTACTGACATACACGGAAATGGTGGCTCTCAAAACATTGGTATGTGTTTTATAAATTATTATTCTAACACATTTTTTTTCATTAATCCCTTACTACTAAAATTATTATTTTGCATTACTTATGTATAGGTCAAACACGAAGAAATGGGCGTAGCCATGACAAACCCAAATGGGGTAAATCAGGAGAAGATTGAGTTCACAAAGAATGGACTATGCATTGTCCCCAAGGATGCCAAGTTATCAAGGTACTTGGGTAGTTTGGCGAGAACTTACAACTTTCTACCTCTTTCTCATACAGATTGGCGATTGTACAAAGATCCTATTGTCGAGAAAATATGGAAAATGATATCGGTATGTTGAATCTTTTAAATTTTATTTATAATATTAAATTAACCAATATTACCCATAGTTTTTTTTTTGTTTCAAGGATACTATTGACTGGAGTCCCGAAGACATTCTCCACATTCACAAAATTTGACATACACTGCTAAAGAGATTAGCCAAAAGGGTTAGGAATAACATAGCTGAGTTGAAAAGAAAATATTACACTCCAAATGTTGGGTCACCATTGCGTTTCATGTGTGGAGATGATCGTGTAGATAGTGAACAATGGCGAGAAATGGTAAATTATTGGGATAGCGATTCTAAAAATAAAGTAATTACTCTTACTACTCTTGTTATTTCTCTAGGCTTTTCCATTTTCTGTAAATTCTGTAATTACAAACAAGATAATTTTGATTGAGTTAGCTAAATGTTTTTGAATAATAGAATAAGATTGAAAAGAATGTTGAGAATCGTAAGCAGCTCAAAATGAGTCACATAGGTGGGACAAAGAGTTTCGTACGACACCTAGCCAAATTTGTAAGTAAATATTAAGGTTTTCTTTAATTAAATTTGTTATGCCTTTGTATGCATTTAGTGTTAGAAATTTGTTATTGTTTAACTCTCTTGGTTAGTTTTGTCAAATAGGTTGTTTGAGATGTGAAATCTTAAGGTGGTTTTGGATTGATCTTACGTTTGTAGTGGATTTTATGTTCTATTAAAGTGGTTTTGGATTTATCTAATTTTTGGAGTTGATTATCCTATTCATGTTATTGTTATTTTTTGGAGAACATTAGTATATGCTTAAATCACAACATGCATATGAGGCTTTCACTTGGTTTTCTTAACATTAACCTATGCTTTGATCATGATAGTAAATATATGCTCAAGCTTATCTATTATTTGTATTGGATGGAAGATATTCACTTTGCTTTTATTCTATTTTTTTTTATTCGAATAGGAGCAAAAGCATGGTCACACACCTGATCCTATTGAGGCATTCAATTTGGTTCACAAGAGAAAGGATAAACACAAAAGTTGGATTGACAATGCATCTGAGCAAATGGAGGTAAGTTTGATATTTTTAGGCATTTATTTATATTTCTTCTCACTAACTAGTACACACTTAGAGATAAATTTTATCTTTGTAGGTTAAGATATCACAGGAGTTGACAGGACTAGTTGTTACCCATGGCGAGGAGACCCCATAACTGAGGTTGCAAGCATATGTAATAGCAAGGGGCTTTGAGACTGGTGGTAGAGTTCGTGGTTATGGAGACGTAGTGACACCAAACATGGTGCCTTGGGTACAACAGACTCAACCAACATCTTCAATTCGTAGATCACGTAGAGGACGAGACTATGTTTCTTTGGAGTCTAGCTTTTTGGATTTGCAATCTAAGTATGAGGAACAACGAAAAGATGGAAGAGTTGCGGCACATGATTTTATCTTCACAACATCGCCTTCAAATTCACACCCACAACACTATCCATCCCACTCCGATCATCTTCACAACATAGGTCTTCGCAGTCTCAAACACAACAGTCTCCATCCCAACACCAATCACCCACCCAACAATGATCTTCTTCCCAGCATCAATCACTCTCACAGCAACATTCACCTTCTCAATATACTCCATCTTCTCATCAGTATCCACCTTATCCCCAGCCCCTGACTTATCGTTTCCTTCATCATCCCAATTCTACTATCTTCAACCATACCTTCCATCCTTGTACCCACCGGTGCCTTATCCTCATGGATAGTTCTCAAGGATGCTCAATGACCCAGAATTTATACAACAAATTATGCCTTCAGATCAAAGGAGTAGTAAACATGATTAGAGTTAACAAATGTTGTTCTTGCTATGCACTTTTTATGAGAGATTTTGATGATATTAACAAATGACTCTATTGTTAATTGTTATTTATTGTATGGAACGATAAAACATAATGTTATGTTTGATTATGTAGATTGACATCTATTAGAATTTCTATATTTTATATTAATATTATCTCAATTTTTATGTCATCAGAAATATTTAAATATTATATATATATATATATATATATATATATTATATATTATTTACTTATATTTATTTAATTAAATAATAATATATATTAGGGGCACATAGATGTGTCTCTATAAATGATATGAATTTATGATTTAATTAATTATGATAAACTTATTTGGGGCATTTAATTCAAATTGCTCTATTGTTTAAATTTAATTGGGGCATTAAATTAAGTGCCTCTATTATTTTAAATTTAATTGGGCGTTTAATTAAGTGTCTCTAAGAGCATCTCCAATGGTAGCTTCTATTTTGAATGTCTGCAGATGATGTGGCGATGAGTTGGAGGGGGACAAAACCATGTGGCATCATTTATTTATCGTAGAAGGTTGTTCAAAAGAATGTCTATTTCAGGCGATTTCTTTGCTGACACCTTCTACAATAAATCTTCTACATCGTTCTCTCTCTCTCTATTTTTTTTCTCTTTCCTCATTCTACAATATCTCTCTCATTTCTTTTCTCTTTTTTGCCACATAGACTTTTTAGAAGATGTCTAGCATTGGAGATGCTCTAATAGAATTACAATCCTATGTGGCACACATATAATTAGGGCGTTTTTAGTGTCCAATTCGCCTCTATTTATTATTAGAGGCGCCATTTATAGGGGCATTTACTAATCCGTCCCTCCTTCTCTTAGGGGTAGTTTAACTTTGTTTTTTTGCCCCTATTTACATTAATTGGGGCATTTCTAAATGTCCTTAATATTCTCAATTTTAGTAGTGATTGGTAAATTCCGTTTCACTATCACATTGGAATGATTTAATTTTGCCATTAAATTGAGTATTGACATATTTAGAAAATTGAACATGTGTGTCAAAAAATATAACTTAAGCTTTGAAGAAAAAAAAAAGAACTAACTTATAACCGGAAGGAGAAACAATGGGCAAGAGACCCCATAAATTACAATGTATCAACATACAAGGGCAACAGGAATGTAAATTAAATAAAGATTATAGAAACCTTAAATACAAAAAGATTTCTTCGCCAAATGATTTATAGGATTTACAGCTACTTGTCTTAACTGTAAACTCTAATTATGTATTAATCCACTGCCTAATTGTTCTATTGTGAAATGGATAAGCTTGAATCGTGTGGCAAATCAATGCCACGTAAGAAACCATGACCACAATTTGACTTAGTTGTACTATTGAATAGTGAAGAAACCAAATAATTACATGTAGACAACAAAATTATGTCTATATGAACCTTATAACAATTTTCCTCTACAATGATTTCTAAAAAATAAGAAGTATATATTAAGAATGCAGTTTTTTAAAAAAGTTGAATAAAAAAAATATTAACTTTTTAAATAAGAAGCGTCAAATCAATATTTAAAAAGTTAAATAAAAAAAATTGTGGTGTATTAATTTTGGTAAAGTATATATTAAGAATTCATGTCCCAAAAAATAAATAAATAAAATTCTATGTATCCACATGAATTGCATGTTCTTGGCTCATGTCAACTCTACTATTAAGATTCAAATCTCGTTTTTCATTTGCTGAATAAATTAATATTAGTGTTGTTATATATGTATTAAAATATCGATATCAATTTCTTAATATCCAATGAAAAGCTTGGGACACCTTAAATTACACAAAGTTAATATAATTAAAGAAGAAAAACGTGTAAATTATTTTGTATTGTCTAATATTCTTTTATAATTTCTAAATTTATAACTTAAAAACAATTTAGAGGGCTTAGTATAGAGAGGATGAATGATAAAAAAAAGACAATAAATTATTTGATAATTATTTAAGAACCATCACTAGACATGTTTGATACGTAAAAAAATAAAACTCAACAAATTAGTTACTAAATTGTGTACTATATGTCTCTGTTAGATAAATTAATAATAGAGTAATAGAGTAATAAGTGGAGATAAATAAAATAAAAAGTTGAATTTGTGGGGGCTCCTCTTGAAATTCTTTAAAAACCAATTTCAAAAAGCAAAACTTGACGTGTCATTGTTTACAAGCATCATAATTGAGTACCAACTCACAAATAATTATGTGCCATTTATGTTATTAATTACGCATGTAAAAAACCACCCTCTATCCGGGAGGATAAGAACGAATCAAATCTCTCAAATCGAGGCACAACAATTTATATTTCTAAAAAAGTAAAAAAACTGTTTGTAAATTAAATAGTAGTTTGGAATAATTGCAGTTCAGTCGCCAAACCTTTCAAAAAAGTTCAATGAGTCCCAAGCCTTCTCTTTTTGGCACCATCATCCCAAATATTTGCAAAAATATGCGACGTAAGGACTTTTGGATGAAATCCGTTCAAAGATCTGTCAGTTCACCAAATATGTAGTCATTGACTTTCAATTAACCATTTTTAAGAAAGACAAAATAGTCTCTTCACATTTAATTAATTAAAAAACTTAACATAATTTAAAAAAGAGAAATTAGAGATGGCAACAAGATAGGGTAGGGGCCATCTTTGTCCCCTGCCCTACCAGGTATTTTCATCCATTTGCCCTGTCCCATTCCCTGATTAATGGTCTATCAGTATATACTTTTAATATCTTTTTACCGTAGATCCAGAATTATCGGGCCTATCAGTGATTTGTTTGAAGGAGAAGTTAGTTCACTACTTCCTCAGGGGATAAGAATTTCCTCAAGCGGGGGATGTTCAATTTGAAATATTTCTCCAGAGTTTGTTTTACTGGTGTTTTTATTAATGTGGGTGGTATTAATTGACTTTGGAGAAATATTTTATTTTCCAAAGACTTTGATTTTGGCCTATTTAGAGAAATTTAAATCTTATGGATATGAAGCAAACTAGTCCCAAAGAGATTCAAGTTCTACTTTAGAGAACATTGTCTTAAAAGTTCGTCAAAAAGTTTTACTTGAGGTTGTTGGTCGATTTTAAACTCATGCCTTCTATGTGTAGAAGAAGAGAACATTTAATTGTTTTTTTAAATTTTCTGATGGAGGATGAGGTTGCATTTCAGAAGCAGTGGGTGACATAAATTGTTCATATTCAAATTCACCTTCTGGTTCATAATAAGGTTTTGGTATATTAGTGTGACATAAATAATGACAGCTATTATATGTTATAATGGCAGTTGCTATTTGTTACGATGACAACTGGTATATGTTGTCTATCAATAGTGACATATTCTGGCATGCTCGCCTTACCAGCTCGCTCGTCCCGATGGTCTCATAGCTCGCCTCTGACGGATAGATAGCAACAAACCAACTGTCGTTGGGTTAGCCAGATAGGCAACCCACAAAATGACAGTTACCACTGGCAATTTGAAAGATGTAACGTCCCTCATTAACTCCTAATAATGAGGAAGATGAAGAGACACGTATCATTAAAGACCATTAAAGGTCGTAGCTACAAGCCGCCCCTATAAATAGAGACCAACCCCAGGTAAAAATCAACTCTCATACACTCCATATTATTACTCTACATATCTGGTTTTAATTATATATTGATTATCACACCGAGTGGACACAGGAAAAAGAAGTTCCACCACCTTTTGCGGTCTCCACCACTGTCGCTGCCTTGCTCGGAGGAGGACAAAAATATTTATCATCATTTGGCGCCATCTGTGAAAAATCGTACAAGAAGTCATGACTCGAACTAGAAGAACTAAGAATATAACTGCTCTACCAACCCACATCGAGGATGTAGCACCGAGTCTAACGCCACCACTAATCACCCACAACAAGAATTTGCCTCTGCCACTCACCTTGCGACACTGCAAGTTCAGGTGGCAGCCTTAATAGCTCTACTCTAGGATCGGAAGGCTATGGTTTCTCAGCCACCACAGGGTCCTAGCCTTCCACCGGTAGGACCTTCACTGCTAAATGTTCCACCCCAAACCCCTAGTCTTCCACCGGTAGGATCATTATCGCCAGGGCTCTACTCTAGGCTCCTAGTCTTCCACCGGTGGAAACGTCACCAATAGGTGCTCCACCCCAGACTCGTAACTTTCTAACCATGAAAACATTGCCAACAATGGCTCCGCCACTGGCCCCAAGTTCTTTGGCTCCATTATTTGCACCCCACATTCATTTATTGACATCTAGCCCAAATCCACTATGGGGCAACTATCATGGGTGGTTTTGCCTACGCTAGGTGAGACACCAGTGTTAGGCCTCAAGCAACGGTTAGAAGACATAATGAGTCAGAAAATAACAGAGGCTGTGTCCAAGAAAAGTAGTAAGTAACAATCTATAGTATTGGAAGAAGATCATTTTGCCCAGAAGTGATGGTTGTTCATTTTCCATGAGACTTCGAACAGCCAAAGATGGAGAAGTATGTCGGATCCTCTGACCATGTTGATCACCTCAGGGCCTTTGTTGATTTGATGAGATTATGTGTCACCCTAGATGCTATTGTGGGCAAGGCCTTCCCACCAACACTTAGGCAGGAGGCAAGAGACTGGGTGGCAACCCTTCCCCTAAAATCCATCTGCATGTTTGATGATTTTTCTAAGCAATTTGCTGCATACTTTGCCACCAGCAAGCGAGCTAAGAAAACAGCTATTTAACTGATGCAATTGACCCAGGACAAAGATGAGCTGCTAAAAGATTTCATTGCCCGGTTTAATATGGCCACCCTGGGAATCAATGATCTACAGATGTCTGTTGTAGTCACTGCTATGATGAGTGGAACTCAAAGTCGTCTTTTCAAGATGTCGCTCTCTAAGAACCCGCCGGATATGATGCAAGAGTTACTAAATAGATGGGATAAGTATGTGGATGCTGAGCAAGCATATTTCACTTCCAAATGTATGAAAGATCGAAAAGAACTTGAGTCAAACAAGCGGGAGACTCGGGATGAGCCCGAACCCCAAGATGACAAAGATAAGTAGAAAATGAATCATCTAAGGTAGATAAATGACGAGGATGCTAAGGAAAGATCAGGCTAGCTAGGAAGTCCTGGTGCACTTACTAGATCCGACCTGCGGCCAATTCTTATTTTAGTACATTCTTTATTAAATGTAAGACAAGACGGTGTGCCTCTGTCTAAAAATCAAGACGATGAACCTCTGTCTGAAAAACAAGGTAATAAGCCTCTGTTTAAAAAACAAGGCGATAAACCTCTGTCTAAAAATCAAGGCGATGAGCCTCTGCTAAAAATCAAGTTGATGAGCTTCAGTTTAAAAAACAGGACAACGAGCCTTAGTTTAAAAAATAAAGAGATGAGTTTCAGTTTAAAAACCAAGGCAATGAGCCTTAGTAAGGTGATAAACCTTAGTCCAAATAAATAAAATCCAATGGAACGAGAACACAAAATAAAAAGGGAGACCCACGCTTATGGATGGGATGAACACCCGCCGAACCAAGAGTGGGGCGAGCGCTCCCTCCCAAAAAAAAAGTTGTACGCCCCAACTAAGGAGCGGTCGAGTGCATCCGCCCCCTCCCATAAAGGGCGTGCGTCCGCCCAACTAAGGAGCAGACATGCGCCCGCTCGAATGCTTGTTGCATTGAGCACCAAATACATCCTACTCGTACCTATTTTTTTGAACTACTTCATCATCACAAAATTGAATGGGGCTATATGCACTTGTAGCACATAACATACAAACAAATATTCGTCTCAATAGAAAACTGAAAAATTTAGAAAAGAGTAGGTGCAGTAGATTATTTCTACTTCCCATTTACGACAGTCTATGAAAAGTAGAAGGGCTTATGATGATAGAAATAATGACAGCTGATATATGTTACAATGACAGCTGTTATTTGTTACGATTTTGAATCGAATGTCATCACGCTTTAGGTGTGTCATAGATTTATCAAATATAATATTAACAAATTGTCCTTCCAGAATGTCAATCCAAGTTGGAACATTTATATCTTTTAGATGAGATTTGGTTAATCTTTTTTAAGTCAGTAAATGCATCTTGCAAATTGGTTATCTTTCAAACTTCTGATTCACGTTATCATGTGGGAGGATAAATATAACATAATATTGATGCACTTTATATATTCTCTCCAATTGTTCAAAAATTTCTCTTAATGTTAGGACACTGTCCTCTTCAAATGACAATCGGTAAATTACATCGTAAAATATCACATTTTAGTGGTTCAAGATAGTTTATAATAAAAGGGAATTCAAACCCTATATATATTCCCATTTTCATCGAAGATTCATCTTTGTACACTGTGATGGAGCAACTCGAACATATATTGTACAATTAAAAAAATCTTCTGATGGTAAATAGAAGGCTTCTGACAATACGCCAACTATAACGGGAGAACATGACGTTGGTATGATGTATTTCAATGCTACTGCACATTAAATAACATTTCTTAAAAAATGAAAAGCATTTTGTTTTCAATAGTATCAGTTTATCAATTAGTTAGAGACATTTAACAAATTATTTAGCTAAAAAAAATTGTAGTTTATAAGTTGTGGGTCCTACGAAATGTGTAGATACAAATTGAATAAAAGTTGTGAGTCATATAGAATGTGTAGATAAAAATAATTTATAACCAACTTATAAACTTAAAAATACTTATCCAAATATTAATTAAGTTGCTTCTTAGAATTACTCCAAATTTCTTTCAGCTGCTCTTTTACTAGTGGATATCAGTCTCCACTACTAATTTGTCAATTACATTATCTTACAAATATTGTAAATCAATTTTAAAAGCTCCATGGTCAAAATAAATATCAAAGATTCATGTTTAACACGTTGAATTAGATAAAATTAAATATGATTAAAAAATAATAATATATATCAAGATTTGTAAGTTAATCTATTTAGTGCAAATCATAGAAAACAAATAGCATCGTCAAAAACAACAACAAATAATTAAGACACCACCAACTTATAGTTGGGCTCTTGTAGTTGTATAGTTCATATGCATGATTGGATGAATTTTAATAAAGTTGATGTATTCCAAACTACAATAATCATGAGAGAGGAAGCATCTTGCAATTTGTTTATAAAGGAATTGTCTTGTAATAAATATTTGTATTTTCAATGACTGTATCGTCTTTTTAAATATTTCAAAGTTAAAAAGTCAATCTTTTCGAGCATATAATTTAGATTGTAACAATACCCAGAAAACTAGTATAAATTGCTAAAACCTTAGTTGTCAAGAGCACTACTTGAGGGTATAAACTTAGATTGAAACTTTGAAACTTCCATGTCTTATCCATCAACTATCGACAACTAGTTAGAAGATCGTCTAGTAGTACGTCATATGGAGTCCACCTCTTTTTGCCTCAAGATCTCTCTATCATAGAAAAAAACATTATTGTGTTGTGGAGCATACTCATATTGTGAGTCATACAATAAAGACGTTATCAAAAATAATAAAATAAAATTATGAATTGCCGGGCAATCATATCCCGCCTCAACAGAATTCAAACTATATTAAGAAATGTGTATTGATAAAATTTGTTAATTATCAATTATAGATCTAATAATTTTAAGTTCAACATATCTAACATACTTATAACATCCCACATCCCGCAATCCCCGCCCCAAATAAGGTAAAGGAGGAGGAGAAGAACATATTGGATAAGTAGAACATATGCTGACTCGTCTATGATTAAAAACTTCTATTACAAAGGTATCTCTCTCTGTTAAATATGAATGCAATGACTCATAGTCATATTAGCAGTGGATAAACATGAATAAACATAAATGGCCCATTGCCAGCACCAAAGAAACCAAATATTCTTGTTTCCTATAAGTAGAATAAAAAATACAAAATGGCAAAAGATTCTTCTAGTCAAGTTGATAATTTTTATCATTCACTTTAAAAAAATGATAAATAAATTTTTTTTTTTAACTTTCATTTTATTTTCGTCCGTCATATGGGAATTATATTTTGTTTTATAAACGAGATAATTATATATTGTTTTATAATTGAGATTTATAACATCGTATAATAATATAAAAGATAATCAATATGTTCAATGCTATATATTACAAATATTGTAGATAGTAATAAATTAGGTTTTTTACAGAGTCAACTAATTTTTTTATTTACGTAAAAGTGAAATAAGATACGACAAATTTATATATATTTATTATTATTTGAGCTGGCTTGCTCCGACAATAACAAGAAAAACTTGAATAGCTGATCTTATGGAGCCCACATTTGCTAATTCTATAATTCCATTAGATTAATTTAGTTGCACTTTTGAATCAAATGACAAAAGATTAAAATAAAATAAAATAAATTCACTTTTCATTAAAAATTTCACTTCTGTATCAAATGACAAAAGATTAAAATAAAATAAATGCAATTTTCAATAAAAATTTAAGAGTCACAAACCAATTTTGACAAATTAAAATTAGTTAATTTACATTGATTAGTTTTTTTTTTTTTTTTTTTTTACAGGTATTGAAGTACAAACAATAGATAATTAAACACTATTAGTGAATGATAGTATGAAAAATTAACTAAAATTTTCAAAGAAAATAAGTACAAAAATATTTGTGGAATAATTATAGCGATAAACTATTTTCATTTAAAATTTATATTTTCGATTCGTGCTTGCAAATTGAACAAAGAGAATTTTTATAGATATATATAATAGTGCAACTTGAGTTAAGGATATTTATATGCTTTAGTATTTTAATATTCTGTTGAATAGTTTAAACTTTAAAAATAATAGAAGATAGAATTTATCTATTCATATTATATTTTCAAGATATAATCGATCTCCAAAAATATTACGTTTTAAAAGCCTTTTTAAAGCATAGAATTTACTCGAGGATCAAAATTTTATATCGAAAAATTTTTACTATCAAATTTCGTCAACTTTTAATGTCGTTCTGGATGAAAAAACATTAAAAGAGTATTCAAGCCGAAAACTTAGGTTATAATCAAAGATTAGGTCTCTAAACAAGAAATCTTTTATAGAATATATATTTTGTGCTATCTGATAAGTGCATTTTGTGCACTTATTCGGACCTTTAAACTAGACTTTTATCTCGTCATTTTACTGAATTTATACTTAATTTAGTATTTTATTCTTCATATTTCAGTTTTGGACCTGTTTAATAGCAATTGGAGAAGAATAGATGAAAAGAGCAATAAATTAGAAGATATTTCGAAAGAATGAGGATCCAATTGAAAACGAAAGTCAAAGAATCGAATTGAGAAACTGAAATATGTGGGAAACTTCGTGCACAAATTTTGGTATTAAAATATTCACAAGGTAAATGATATACCTTGGAAAGATAATTCAATTATGAGTCTACCACTTTTTACGGATCTTAATTTGAAGTTTCTTACAAGAAGTTATAGTCGTTTGAAAAACAGTCGCCCATGCTAACTTTTAGCTGCAGGAATTTTGTTTCCTTTTCGAATTCTAATTCAATTAGGAAATCTTTTTTGACGCGATTTTCATAATATTTTGAGATATTTTAGGGCACAATTAGGTAACTATATATATGAGTTATTAACTCATAAGAAGGAGGGAATTTTGGGGAGCCAAATTTGGATAGAAGAACGAAAGACAAATCAAGAACGAATATCAAGATTCATTCTTTCAAGATCAAAACGAAGCTCAAGTTCAATATTCTATCTCCAAATTATTTTCTTCTTATCCGGATAATGAACTCCATATTTTCATCTCTTCTTTATTTTCGTATTATTAGTATGCTATGATAGAATTAAATAATGCTAGGATCGTGATGAAGCTTGTATCATGAATCTTTAATTCTTCGAACCTAGTTTTTGATATTTAAGCATGTTTTTATTTTTGAACAATTGATATTGATTTTCTCTTCATCTACAATTATATGCGCAATAGTTGTATGATTCTTGTGGCTTGTTTTACCTTCGAGAGAAGGAAAATAGGTTATACATATATTAATTGTCGTAGAGTCCGATAGAGGATAGAAATATACCGCTATGCTTTACGTGATCTCTAAGTATTCACAAATTCTAATGCATTCTTGTATGCTCGCATTCGTCATAGAAATATAGTCGGATCGCATATAGGAATAGGTTTAATTCTACTCGAAAGAGATTGTTAAATTAAATTAGGAATATTGATCTTCATAAGTAAATCATGTTATCAAATTTAATGGTTCGGGTTAAAAATAATTGATATAAGTGGATTCGGTGATCCTAGTATGCTTTTCTTTTCTTTTTTTTTTTCTTTTTCTTCTAATTTTAAAGTAATTCTTATTTAGTTTAATTTCTTATTTGTTTGATTTATAATTAGTTAATTGTTCTAAGTTTATAGTTTAATTAGTTTTAATCACCAAATATTCAAAAGTTCATTAGATTCGGTTAAGGTTAGTACAATTGAACTGAAATATCTAAATTTTCGTGGGAATGATACTTGGACTCACAATCCACTTTATTACTTGAGCGATCCGTGCACTTGCGGAATTATTAAAGATATAAAATTGCTGACAAGTTTTTGGCGCCGTTGCCGGAGATTTAGTTTTAGTTCTCTTCAATTATATTAGCACTAATTCGAACTTTATTTAATTAATTGTTTTAAATTATATTTTTCTAGTTATTTTAGTGTTCAACTTGTCTCGTTTCATACAACAACACAAGATGGAATATCAGGATATTGATGAAGACAATATGCTAGTTGGAGATTTTTTGACTCTACAGATCATCCAGAGCTAATCTAGCATTGATGAGGATAACATGCTTGTTGGAGATTTCTTCGCGATGCACAAGGCTAATGTCATAAGATATGACGCAATTTCTGAGATTGATGAAGACAACATGCTCGTTGGAGATTTTATCGCAATGCAGCAGACTAAAGAGATTTATGAGGAAGTAGAAATTACCAAAGTGCTATCTGCAAAAATAGATTCTTTGGCACACAAAATAGAGAACATGTCACAATCAGTCTATGTGATGAAAATGAAGAAATCAACTTGTGAAGAGTGTAGGGCAAATCACTACACATCAGAATGTCCTATTCTACTACAGCAACCCATGCAAGCTGAATATGTTCAAGGTGGCCATTATCAACAAAATTATGCTTTCTCCAACACATATAATCCAGGGTGGCGAGACCATCCAAATTTCTCTTGGAAAGATAATCGAAATAATTTCGCACTACGCTTTGGTTTGATGAGAAAAGAGTACATCATTAGAAGAATCAATCAATAAATTTATCGAGAGAACCGAACAGTTTATGCATAAGACAGATACTACTCTTCAAAATCAAGGTGCTTCAATAAAGAATCTAGAGACACAGATGGGGCAGATGGCAATTGCTTTATCAGGCAGAGCACCAGGTACTTTACCAATTAATGCAGAGGTGAATCCCTATAAAAGTATTACAACTGTTACTACCAAAAGTGAAGTTCAATTACCGTAAATTCATGTGAAGAGGCCACTTGCAAATAAAAAAAATGAACCATCTACCGATGAGGAGCACGTGAAACGGATCGAATGCACAAATGATATTAAAGAGAGTTCGATACACCACAAGTAAAGACAACTGCTCATATCAAACCATATGAGCCTCCGATCTTACTTCCTCGTAGATTACATAAGCACGAGTCGACAAGCAATTATCCTACTCTTCTATTTCTTCTAAAATTGATTTTGTGATCAAGGTCGACGAAGAAGTTAAAATTTTCGTGGTTATGTTCGAGCAAGATGCTACACTAAAATCATATTTTTATGGGGAGCACAAATTCAAAATTTTGAGGATAAATGAAAAATGGTGCAAAGTCAATAGATGCAAACAAAGCAGTCATCAAAAGCATTATACAAAGTGCCGTGAGCAATCAGAAAATAAGTCAAGCTAATGATTATAAATAAGCGTTTAATGAGAGGCAACCCATTTTCTAACCCTTTTATTTACTTGTTTTATATGTAGTAGTTTTAATTAATTTAATTAATTTATTAGTTTTTATTTCATTTATCTATGCCCTTAAAAAGCTTTACTATGTCAATCGCATGATGTCGTACTTTGCAAGAGTCTCAGCTCCACATCTGAATCCACTTCAACCGGACCTTCAGTCAGCCAGATCCATCTTCTTCATATCTATCTCCGGGGAGTAACTGATCTTTTCCCTCCTCTATTTGTTTTATTTTGTTATTACATTGGGGACAATGTAATGTTTTAGTTTGGGGGTGGGTTAGGTATCAGAATACTTAATTATTTTGAATTTGCTTATTTTTCGGATCTTAAAAAAAATCTATTAATTTTTCGTCTTTAAAAAAATAATAAAAAAAAATTTATTGTTGAATATCTTGCTGCCAATGATGAGATTTGTTTGAAGTTGAGTACATTTTTAGTAGAATATTGGACAACACTTGAACACATGTTTTTATCTGAATACTTATCCATGTTAGACTAGATTTGAAGCACGTGGCCACTGTTGACTTATCACTTATTGAAAACATGACTTGGGTGTATGTGTTGATATTATTGACTTAGATTATTATATAAAAAAAAAAATTCCTGTTCCTAAATCTTTAGACTAGTAACCATACTGTTTGAAAACAGTTTGGGGGTGTTAAAGTTGGTACATGTTTTTGTGGAATTTTGATGGTTTGGATTTTCTGAATCTCATCTTTGGTTGAATAGGTTGTAGTCAAGGAATCTAAATCGAGCACTACTCATTGGCGATAAAAAAAAAAAAAATATCCGACTCAATCAATTAAGCTGTTATGATATTTTGAAACCCGGTGCCCTATGGTCATCCGACTTGGGAGTCATCGCCCAAAGCTCGTTACATGAGTCAAAAAAATTAAAAAAAAAAAAAATTACATCTTCACTTCTCTTATAGTCATGGGACTCAAGCAATTAAGTCATTAGAGTATTTCAAAACACAGTGCCCTATGGTCATCGACTTGGGAGTCATCTCCCAAAGCTCGCTAAGGGGTCACATAGAAAGCTAGTGAGAGAAAAGTATTGCACAAGATGTAAGATCGTTTATATTGGTTAAATAAAATAAAAATAGTTAGAAGTGCTCTCAGAAAGATTGCTAGGTTAGAATCTAAGAGACCAAGATGAGAATTTAGAAATCACTCACCATCCTAGTTCTAGGAATACAAGTTTCTAATTTTACCACTTTATTTGAAAAAGCATTGTGATAATCATATAGGAACCAAATTTGCTAGAACACCTCAGGATTGGAGAGAAAAGCATAAGAAGTGTGAGATTTTATGAGAGGTGTAAGAAATAAATGACTACAAAGGGTTCGGGATTGTAAAAAATATCAACAACACAATATTGGTCATAATCTAATACAGGTATAAGTTTAATTTTTGGCTACTTACACACTCACTAAAGGTCGAGTATTGGATAAGTGAAATTTTTTTTGTGTTGTTTGATCTCTTTCTAAACGTGTTACTTTATTTTTCAAACTTGAGGTATATGGTAAGAAATTTAACATTAAGTCATTTCGTGTTAATTCTTTTAGCTTAGTTTAAAGTTCTAGTTTATTTTTATTTTTGTTCGAAGACGAACAGATGATTAGTTTCGGGGTGTTTGATAAGTGCATTTTGTGCACTTATTCGGACCTTTAAACTAGATTTTTATCCCGTCATTTTACTGAATTTATACTTAATTTGGTATTTTATTCTTCATATTTCAGTTTTGCACCTGTTTAATAGCAATTGGAGAAGAATGGATGAAAAGAGCAATAAATTGGAAGATATTTCGAAAGAATGAGGATCCAATTGAAAACACTTGAAAGTTAAATAACCGAATTGAGAAACTGAAGTATGTGGAAAACTTCGTGCACAAATTTTGGTATTAAAATATTCACAAGAGAAATGATATACCTTGGAAAGATAATTCAATTCAATTACGAGTCTACCACTTTTTACGGATCTTAATTTGGAGTTTCCTACAAGAAGTTATGGTCGTTTGAAAAACAGTCGCTTATGCTAACTTTTGACTGCGGGAATTTTGTTTCCTTTTCGAATTCTAATTCGACTAGGAAACCTTTTTTGACGCGATGTTCATAATATTTTGAGGTATTTTAGGGCACAATTAGGTAACTATATATATGAGTTATTAACTCATAACAATGGGGGAATTTTGGGGAGCCGAATTTGGAGAGAAAAACGGGAGACAAATCAAGAACAAAGATCAATATTCATCCTTTCAAGATTAAAATGAAGATCAAGTTCAATATAAAATATCTCCCAATTATTTTCTTCTTATCTGGGTGATGAACTCCATATTTTCATCTCTTCTTTATTTTCGTATTATTAGTATGCTAGGATAGAATTAAATAGTGCTAGGATCGTGATGAAGCTTGTATCATGAATCTTTAATTTTTCGAACCTAGTTTTTGATATTTAAGCATATTTTTATTTTTGAACAATTGATATTGATTTTCTCTTCATCTACAATTATATGCGCAATAGTTGTATGATTCTTGTGGCTTGTTTTACCTTCAAGAGAAGGAAAATAGGTTATACATATATTAATTGTCGTAGAGTCCGATATGGGATAAAAATATACCGCTATGCTTTACGTGATCTCTAAGTATTCACAAATTATAATGCATTCTTGTATACTCGCATTCGTCATAAAAATATAGTCGGGTCGCATATAGGAATAGGTTTAATTCTACTCGAAAGAGATTGTTAAATTAAATTAGGAATATTGATCTTCATAAGTAAATCGTGTTATCAAATTTAATGGTTTGAGTTAAAAATAATTGATATAAGTGGATTCGGTGATCCTAGTACGCTTTTCTTTTCTTTTTTTTTTTTAATGTTAAAGTAGTTCTTATTTAGTTTAATTTCTTATTTGTTTGATTTATAATTAGTTAATTGTTCTAAGTTTATAGTTTAATTAGTTTTAATTACCAAATATTCAAAAGTTCATTAGATTTGGTTAATGTTAATATAATTGAACTGAAATATCTAAATCTTCGTGAGAATGATACTTGGACTCACAATCCACTTTATTACTTGAGCAATCCGTGCACTTGCAGAATTATTAAAGATATAAAATCACTAACACTATCTTCATTTGAAGAACTTTTATTATTAACACATATAAATAGATTAATTAACATGTCTAATATTAAAGATGATTAATAGAAAAATCCAGAGAAACAAAGATTATCGGAACCCTTCTTAATCAAATGATTTATAGGATTTACAGTTACACGTCCTAATTGGTAACTCTAATTATTTCCTATTATGAAATGGATAAGAGTGAATTATGTGGCAAATCAATGCCGCGTAAGAAACCTTGTCGACCACAAATTGTCTTAGTTATTCTATTGAATAGTGAAGAAGCCTAATAATTACACGTAGACATCAAAATTATGTCTATATGAACCTTTTGACAATATTCTTTGAAAATGATTTTTATAAAATAAAAAGTCAAGGATCCAAGCATATATCAAACTAATGTTTAATTGTTAAAGAAATAAAAGGGACAATAGCATTTGGTCGTCAGCCTTTTAAAAACATGACAGATACACTATTAATATTTAAAAATAGTATTGGACATCTTTAACATTTGAGAAAATAGACATGACAGATTTGTAAAGATAAAATCCGTCTATTTTCTCTGGTATCTGCTCTAATGGCCCGTTTAGTTTGTGGATAAAACTATTTTACTGAATAAAAATTATCTGGATAACAAATTTATTATTATCTTGTTTGGTTTAGATAGGTTTATGAATATAAAAACAATATTTTTATTTTTATTATGTTTGGCTCAACAATACTTGATAAATGATAAAATTGTTGAAATATCCAAAATACCTTTCTTGCTATATAAAAGATTCAAAATAATAAAATGAGTTACATTATTTTTTAGTCATAGTAGGTATTCGTACTTAATTAATATGTTAATGAAAATATATAATTATGCTATAAAAAAAACATTGGTCAAAGTAGTCAAATATGGTACAGTTGCACCGCCAAGACTAGGAGGCAAATTTGATTTGGAGAAGGAGAAATGTCGAAATTGATATGGAGAAGGAGATTGATTTGGAGAATGAGAGATGTCGAAATTGATTTGGAGAATGAGGTTGATTTGAAGAATGAGAGATGTCGAAATTGATTTGGAGGAGAAGAGATGAAAACAATACGTTTCCTAGGATATGAATCTAATAATAGATGGGTATTTTTGTCTATTAAAAAAATTAAGTAGTTTTTTATCCGGATAAATTTTTTGTCCTTCTTTTTATGAGGATAAAAATTGTTCTCGTTTTTTATTTAAAATTGTTATCTGTATATTTAGTTTTACTCAAATAAGATAAAATAAAGTTTATCTATTATCTTTGTCTATTGACCGTTTATCAAGCGGGCTCTAATTGCAATTCAAATGTTTTCTTATCTAAAAACAAGCGATTGAAATTATAGATATAAAAAGGTCAGACCAGACCAACGTAGCTTTCTTTATGTCTTTTTAAATTGAAATAAGTGTTTAGATATTTCCTTACAAAACTATTTTTCTTCACAATGGACTCAAGACGCAACATTTCTGTCAATAAGGACGTGGCTGATAACTCATCATCCTTGTCACAGCAAAGGAATAAAGGATAACCTCCCCGATCAAAATAAAATAAAATAAAGGATAACCTCCTTTTTTTCTGTTATTTTGGTTGTCTACGTGTGATTGTTAGGACTACCCAATTGTCCTATTATGAAATGGATAAGAATGTATCGTGTGGCAAATCAATGCCACGTAAGAAACATGGCTTAGTTATGCTTTACATGTAGACAACGAAATTATTAAGATTTTAGAAATTATTTTAAAATATAAAAAGTTATTAAAATTATTAAACCTTTTAATAATCTTCTCCGAAAATGATTTTTAAATATAAAAAATAAAAATAAAGATCAAAGTGTCAAATCAATGTTTAAAAAGTCTCCATAAATTCAATCTATCGACATGAATTTGATGTTGTTGGCTCATGTCAACTCTAATATAAGTGCATATATAGTAGGGTTTAAAATAAATTTCTTTAAAACTCAATTTCAACAACATATTTCATAAAATTCACAATTTTTATCAAATTTTTAATTACATATTTCACCAACTTTTTATAAAATATCATAAAAAATCACTTTTAAACTTTACCAAATATATACCAAGATTCAAATCTTGTTTTTAGACTTGAGTAAACACCACTACACATAAAAATATACAATGGAAAAAAGAAATTCAAATTTGCGTAATTTGACAAACTTATCCACGTATCACATCCACCTCCACATCTAAATCCATGAAAAAGAGAAAAGTAATTCATTAGTTCAATTGTGATGGTAATGCATCAAGCATAATTGCTATGAGAATAATTTCTTATATAGACGAAGAGAAACAATGTATCTAGACATTTTAAACAAATAACAAGAAGATCTGTACAATCAAAATTAAACTCGGATAATCTTAATCATACTTAATCTTTATCCTGACTAATCTTTATTAATATCTGTAGAATTAGATTCTCCTCTAATATCCTCCTCAAAGTTGGCGTGGGAGAGAGAAGAAACATGAATACTTGGCACGAACCAAGAGCACGAACCAAGAGATAGACCCCTTTAGTGAAAACATCTTCTAGCTGAAGGTGAGAGGGAACAAAACCAAAACTAAAAACCTGGTTAGCAAACAAGTTCCTGAACAAAATGATAATCGATGGCAATGTGCTTGGAACGTGATTTAGTGACTGGGTTGGTGGCAATGAAGATAGCATTGTTGTTATCACACAACATTCTCGGAGGAGATAGTAGTGTAATGTGGAGCTCACGAAAAAGTTGTAGTGTCCAGGATAGTTCTACAAAGACAAATGCTAGGGCATGGTACTCAGCCATGGCGCTAGCGTGCTATAGTGGTTTGCTTTTTAGAGCAGTACAAAATTAAATTGCGTAAAAAATAAATAGTAAAACTAATAGTAGACCGTCGAGTATTAGGCAATCCGCTCAATCGACATTAGAGTAACTGAGCTTAGTGAACGAAGAATCCCATGAGAGTTGAAGATCATAATGATAATCGTAAAATACGCTTCAAGGCATGAAAATGAGGAGCATGCATATATTGACATATATGACCCGTTTGGTTTGTGGATAAAATTTTTTTATCTAGATAAAAGTTATATGGATAAGTGTTATTCTATTATTATAGTGTTTGGTTCAACTAAGTTTAAGAACCAAAAAAATCACTTTCAAAAAATCATTTTTGATTAAAAATAAAAAAAACAATTATATAATTATTCTTAATTAAACGAAAATAAGTAAATAAAGAAACTAAAAGAGAAAAAAATGGGCACAACAGCAGAGGGTGGTGGCGGCGTGGCCGTGGCGGTGGCGGTGGCGGTGGCGGTGGCGGTGGCGGTGGCGGAGGCCATTACCATCCTCGTCCCATCGAGAATTTTTCGAATGCAGGGTGGGGATTAAAAAATTTCTATTTATTTATGTTAAATTAATTAATTATTTTTTAATATTATTTTTTATTTTTTAAATACGATTTAAAATTTAAAATATGAATATAAAATAAAATAAAAAGAGATTCGGACGCCGTCAGAGAATTTGGAGTGGAGACCATGATCTATGTCCTCGTCCCGCCACGATTACTAACGGGACGTATGAAGTCGGGATATTTTGCCATCCATAAGCGGCGGGCTGGTGACATCGATTATCCAAGGTTATGGATGATCAAAAATAGATTTTTTTTATATTATAAAATGTCCGTTCGTCTTTTATAAAAATGAATGAATCATTATTCGGATAAAAAAATTTGTCCTTATCTTTCTAAGGACAAAATTTATCCTCATTTTTTGCTTAAAATAAAAATTTATTCGAACATCACTTCTGCCCAAATAGAATAAGATAAAATTTATTTATTATTATTAACATTTGTCCATATACTAAACGGACCTTTAGAATTAACATTTTAGGATAAATCTAGTATAATTAGAGTCAAATAATACAAAGTTCCGACAAGAGATTGAAACAATAAGTTGTGCCAAGTAGATATAGGTTTGCAATCCAATCCACCATATCAGTTCGAGATAAAAGATCAGGAGCATACTTTGTTTAATTAAGAAAAATCCTTTTATCGTTGCGAACAACTTCAATAACCGAAAAGATCAAGAGCATACTTTTCTTGACTGAGAAAAATTCATTTATCATTGCCAACAAATTCAATACCCAGAAAATAGAGTAAATCACCAAGATCTTTCATAAAAAATTCCCTGGCCAAGTGATCAAGGAGAGTACGAAGTATAGTAGAGTTGTTGCTACTAATAACCATGCCATCAACATACATGAGAAGACTAACAACCACGATGAAGACCGTGGTAACAAATAGGAATGAATTAGCACGACTGGCAAAAAAAACAAGACCAAGTCAATATAACCGGTGGGGTTGTTCCATATAGACTTCCTCTGAAAGAAACCCATAGAGGAAAGTATTTTTTACATCAAGCTGATGGAGTGGCCAACCATTTATGATATAAGAGACAAAATGATTCGAATAGTAGCAGGACTAACAATGGGACTAAAGATCTCTTCAAAGTTGATGACATGCTTCTGAGAAAATTCTTGTGCCACAAGTCAAGCTTTGTGATGCTCAATAATACCGTCTGCTCAAAGGTTAGTTTTAAATATCTACCAATATCCCACGATATTGTGATCGCGAGAACAAGGAATCAATCGACATGTGTTATTTTACTTAAGAGCACCAATTTCATCATCCATTGTTGAAAGCTATTCAGGATGTATGATAACCGAATTAAAAGCATGAGGCTCTTTAATACTAAGATGTACATGAAACTACTGAGGAGCAGACAAAGCAAGTGTTGGAAATAGTTGAGTAATAATTGATTTTAATCAATTTTTTGACCAAATATTGGAGTGGGTCCGGACCACCTATTTTAATGAATTATAATTAGAACATATTCTACTCTGCGCGTAGATGATTATGGTATATTTGGTTTTACAAAACTATTTCTCGGGTGAATAAGAAATTATTGCCAAATGTTGACACATTGAAACTTGAATTGTAAAAAGAAGTGGGAAACTTGTATCTTGTATCCCACATTGGAAGACAAAAAGATTTATGACTACTTTATATATCTCTAGTTTGACAATTAGTTTTGGGCCCCAATGGATATCAATAGTCTTTGAAAGTGGATAGACCTAAATCTTATTGGGTTCGGTCCAAAGGCCCATGTGTGAGCTCGGGCTCGGGCCATGGGTCGTGGGATTGGGCTTGGGCCGCTTGGCCTATTGTAATCTTTTTGGACAAATAAAAAAAAAATTATTTATTTTATTTAAATCTTCCAAAATTAATTAATTAACTAATTAATTAATTAATCTAAAAAGTGTCTGTTTGAATTAAAGACATGTCTTTCCAGACTTGTCTGTTCAAATTATAACTGTTGGGGTGAAAACGAATATGACCCAACAGTTGTGTCCATTCAATTGAAGCTTCTGGCATGTTATAAATTAGTCCCTCCGATTTGCATAACAGGCATTCGAATTTCCAAACTTCTGTATTAAAAAAAAAAAACTTTTGTTTCTTCCCTGCATAAAAGAAGAAAGTACGAGAACACTTTTAATTTGTTGTTTCTTGTGATTTGAAGTGTTGCAATCACAAGAATGGATCGTTGTACCTTGGGAGACGATTGTCATCAACCCGTGAGCAACATAACGGGACAAATTCATCTTAAAGGCATAGAGTCGAACTCTAGCCTCGATCCACCATTTATAGTCTTTGCAATTTTTTGAATTTTTTTCTTCAACAAGTATAGAATATAATCTACACTATTAATATTTGAACAACAACAAGTAACGAATGAATAGTGCTAGTCTTAACAATAGTATCCTTTGCATGGTGATCGTAGGGTGTGTAGAGTGAGTCAATTGAGCAGTAGAATAATGGAATTAAAGAAATGAAGGTATGACTTCCGAGGCTATCGCGAGCGAGTGTGGCTGAGAGGAAGTAGTAGATGTCGAAGATGTTGCTATTGGAGGCACAACAATCAGCATTAAAGAATTACTGGAGTCAGCACAAGGAACGCGAAATGTAGAAGCCTGCGATGAGCTGAAGTCATACATGTAGAAAAAGAACTGTCACAAAGGTAATGAGTTAATAAGAAGATTAGAAAATGTGGCATAGTCGGCTAACTAAAGAAAGAAGATCCGAGTTAGCAAAAGGAAAACGGTCTCTAAGAACTTACACATGACGAAAAACATATACTCAGTTAGTTTTCTTATCCAAGCAATGAAAACCCTTACGAAGGTGACAATAGCATATAAAAACACAAGGAAGCGAACAAAGAGACAATTTATGAGGCATATAATCACACAAGAAATGAAAACAAAGAAAACCAAATGTGCGAAGCAAAGAGTAAGAATGAACCTTACATACAAAATTTCATGAGGAGTTTTACCATCAAGAATGGGTGATGGGAGGTGAATGATGAGATTACAAGCTGTAGAGAATGACTAAACTCAAAGGTGTAAGGGTACATGATAATGAAACATGAGAGTGAGCTGATTTCTGTGATATGGCGATATTTTCTCTTCACAATGCCATTTTGATGGGAGAAATAAGGACAAGCTTTATGTTGAACTATACCACACTCGTGAAGAAAATATGTAAATCCATGATTGGTGAATTCAGTTCCACCATAACATTGAAATGATTTAATTTTGCTATTAAGGGCTTGTTCGGTAGAGTTTTTTTGAGAAAAAAATAGGTTTTTTTTTACTTTTTGACTTTTCAAAGTTTTTGGTAGTGTAAAAAGTGTTGAAAAATAAAAATTGTAGGCAAAAAAATAGATTTTTTTGGATAAAATAGCAACCGAACAAGCTTTAAATTGAGTATTGACATATTTAGAAAACTGAACAAATGTCTCAAAAAATATGACTTAAGCTTTCATGAAAAAAAAAAATGAACTAAAGCGAGAAAAATTGTCAATAAAAACATAGTAGTACCTATAATCGGAAGGAGAAACAATGGGCAAGAGGATCTCATAAATCACAATGTACCCGTTCAAACATAGAAGAACAATGATGCTGTAAATTAGATAAAAATTATAAGAACCCTAAATACAAAAAGATTTATTAATCAAATGATTTATAGGATCTACAGTTACTTGTCTAACTGTAAACTCTAATTAAGTATTAATCCACTATCTAATTTTCCTATTATGAAATGGATAAGCGCGAATCGTGTGGCAAATCAAAACCACGTAAGAAACCATTACCACAATTTGACTTAGTTGTACTATTGAATAGTGAAGAAGCCTAATAATTACATGTAGACATCAAAATTATGTCTATATGAACCTTATGACAATTTTCTTCTAAAATGGTTTTTGAAAAATAAAATGTTATCGATTGAAGTGTCAAATCAATATTTAAAAAGTTAAATAAAAATAAATTGTGGTGTCTAAATTTTGTTAAAGTATATATTAAGAATTAATGTTAATAATGGGTTGGTCCCTCCCATTATTCTATGCATTCACATGAATTGCATATTGTTGGCTCATGTCAACTTTACTAGTAATATTCAAATTTCGTTTTTCATCCTTAAATTACACAGAGTTAATATAATTAAAGAAGAAAAAAGTGTAAATTATTTTGTATTGCCTAATATTATTTTATAATCTTTATATTTATAATTTAAAAGCAATTTAGAGGGCTATAGGGAGGATGAATGAGTAAAAAAAAAAAAAAGCTAATAAAATGTTTGATAATTATTTAAGAACGATCACTAGACATAATTTAAAAAAAAAAAAAAACTCAACAAATTAGTTACTAAATTGTACTATATGTCTATGTTAGATAAATTAATAATATAATAGAGTAATAAGTTTAGATAAATAAAGTAAAAAGTAAAAAAAATTAAAAAGTAGAATTTGTGGGGGCTCCTCTAAAAATTCTTTAAATGTAGTTATGACTTTTCAGTGCCATTAACCAAGTTCGAAAAGCAAAACTTGACGTGTCGTTCTTTACAAGCATCATAATTAAGTACCAACTCTCAAATAATTATGTCCATCTATGTCATTAATTACACATGTAAAAGACCACCCTTTCTCCGGGAGGATAAGAACGAATCAACTCTCTCAAACCGAGGCCCTACAACAATTTATATTTCTAAAAAACAGTTTGTAAATTAAATAGTAGTTTGGAAATATTGTAGTTGAGTCCCCAAACCTTACAAAAAAGTGCAATGAGTCCCAGCCTTCTCTTTTTTTGCACCATCATCCCAAATATTTGCAAAAATATGCAACGTAAGGACTTTTGGATGAAATCCGTTCAAAGATCTGTCAATTGACCAAATATGTAGTCATTGGCTTCCAATTAACCATTTTTAAGAAAGACAAAATAGTCTCTTCACATTTAATTAATTAAAAAAAAATTAATAAAATTTAAAAAGGGATAAATTAGGAATGGCAACAGGATAGAGTATAGGCCCTCTCTGTCCCCCGCCCTACTAGGTATTTTGATCTCTTTACCCTACCCCATTCTCTGATTAACGGTCTATCTTTGTATATTTTTAATACCTTTTTACCGTAGATTCAGAATTATTGGACCTATCAGTGATTTGTTTGAAGGAGAAGTTATTTCACTACTTCCTCAGAGGATAAGAATTTCCTCAAGCGGGGATGTTCAATTTGAAATATTTCTCCAGAGGTTGTTTTCCAGGTGTTTTTATTAATGTGGGTGTTATTTGGAACAATATTTTATTTTCCAAAAACTTTGATTTTGGCCTATTCAAAGAAACGTAAATATTATGGATACAAAGCAAACTCGTCCCAAAGAGATTCAAGTTCTACTTTAGAGAACATTGTCTTAAAAGTTCGTCTAAAAGTTTTTACTTGAGGTTGTTTATCGATTTTAAACTCATGCCTTCTATTTGTAGAAGAAGAGATAACATTTAATTGTTTTTCTAAATTTTCTGATGGAGGAGGAGGTTGCATTTCACAAGCAGTGGGTGACATAAATTGTTCATATTTAGATTCACCTCCTGGTTCATAATAAGGTTTTGGTATATTGGGATTAAAATGAACTCATTTGAATTTATGAGAAGAAGTTGAATGTCGTGATGGTTGAAAGGAAAAGGTTCCTTCGAACCCAGACCTTCTAAGAGTTCAAATGTCTTGAGCAGGAAGAAGGTTCATAAAAAATAATTCTAACATTTCCATTGGAAAAATTTAGAATTTGTTGAGAACTCCTTTAGGTCCACGCCTTTCAAGAACATTGCCCTTTTGAAATCCCATGTTAAGGATCTAGAAATCTTGTTCCAAGGTAAACATTTCGAAGTAATAACATTCGAATGAAGTGTATTAATCTCCATTAGAAGAGTTTCATCTTTAGGAGAGGATCTTAATGCTCTAGAATTGAGAATGGTTCTCATTACCTTGTAATATACACGGTAAATTAATACAATGGATCTTGATCGATAATCAAATTTAGAATTTCCGTTGCTAGCAAATCAAGAGTAAGTCGACTGAAAAATTAAGATAAGAATTGATCAATACTGGACTACCTTCAAAATTTGACTCTAAAATAGATAATAAAGAATTTTCAAAATTGAGATGTCTCTTGTCTCTTAATAGTAATAAAATTTATATTTATTCCTATGTTCTCTAATAGCATCATTGGATAGTAAATGAATTTGAGTTAAATGATATTTGACGGGTAAAGTTTGTTCACGAGTTTTAATAGCATAATCTTGACGGAAATCAAATATTCATATTTCATATATTTGTTGATAATAAGGGAAATTGGTGCAAATAGTCCCTCACCTTTGTCCTCAGGATAGAAATAATCCATAACGTTTGTTCTTGGCACAGAAGACCCTAATCTATGTATTTTGGTGCGCAATTGGTCATTATTTATGAAAAAACAAACATTCTTTTAGTTTTAATTAGAGAAAAATTATAATTAGATTCCCAATCTTTGTAAAATGTGCTATATTGAATTTTTTGGATTCCCATGGGTTTTGACACCATTCTTCATAAGAAAGTAATTTGAAAATTTGTAATTTGGAAAAATCAGAATTGATAGGAGTTGGCTTATGAGTAATTTCTGCGAAATTTGTATATTTGAAAATGAATTCATAATACGATCTTATCTTTTTTATGTCATACCATAAACCTTTTGGAAGTATTAAGAGATGCCTTCTTCTAGAGATACATATTGAGTAAATCAAGATTTTTCTAGATCAATTATATATATATAAATATAGAAGTATAATGGAAAAGAAAACTCAAATTTACGTAATTAAGCAAATTCACCCAGGTTACGAAAGAGGAAAAGTCAATTCACTAATTAATAATTAAATTAAAAATTATTTTTAGTCTCTGAACCTCTAGAAAAAGAAAGTAGGACAAATTCACATATTTATTTAATATTGTTGGAGCTGCCTTGGTCTGACGATTACTCACAAGAACAAGAAAGAAAGAAGAGTTTGATTCCGTGTCCATCTTTTAATAATTCTATAGGGTTAATTTAGTTGCAGTTTCCAACTTTCCATTCAATTGACAAAAGATTAAAATAAAATAAAATATATATGTTTTGATGTCACAGAGGATCTAGTTTTAGTTTATCTAAATACGATGGATCATGATTGTTATTCTTTAAAGAAACGGACATATATTTCGCATTCGTGACTAGAATTTATACTATAATATGTTTTTGGTATCGTCTCGATGAGCCAGTCAAGACAAGTGAATTCGACACTATTGATGATGAATTTTAGTCATTTGAAATCGTTTCTTTAGTTTAAAATGACAATTTTTAGTTTGTCATGTCTATTTTCGTCTTTTTGATTTATTTATCAATTAGTTTTTTATTTCAATTAGAGTTTCAGTATTTAAGGAGTCTTTTCTCATTCATTAACGATAGTTGTTGTTGAATACATTATTGTTTTTGGAGTTTTTCCACTTTAATCAATTTAATTCGGTATTCATAGAAATCAACAAGTTAAATTTGCATTAGTTTCATTTATACACAATTATGCATACGTCACTTTTCAATCAAACTTAAAAAGTCATAATAAGTTAATTTATGTTGATTAGTCATTGTATTATGGGGTTAATTTCACCCACGGTCACTGAAGTTACTTTAAAATTTTAAAACAGTCACTAAAATTTAAAAGTTACAACGGTGGTCACTAAATTATATATTCTTTTTACAAACAGTCACTCCCTTAAATTTCTCACTTGAATGGTGATGTGGGATGATGGTGTGGCGTACAATAGATATTTATTTATTGCATGGTAGTTCATACTTTATATAATATTTATTTTAGTCCAAATGTTTTTAATTATATTTCAATTAAATCTTCCAAAAATTGCATCTTAGGTCCTTATCTTTTTACATCTTTACATTTTGGTTCCCAGATTTTCAATTATCTTTCAGTTAAGTCTTCCAAAAATGGCATCTTAGGTCCTTCAACTTTATACATCTTCAAACTTTAGTACCCAAATCTTTAATTTTAGTGGTCAAAATAAGTACAATTTTAGTGATCAAAATAAGTGCATTTTCAATTAAATTTTTGATTTTACATTCGAATTTTTACCTAAATGAACAAAATAACATAATTAAAAAATAAACTACTTGGTAGAACTCACAAATTATCATTTGGAGTTGACAAAAATAAATAAAAATATATTTCATTTACAACTCCATGTAATAAGTATAGGTTTTGCACTTATTCTGAACACTAAAAGTAGATATTTGTGAGTTTTGTCAAGTAGTTTATTATTTAATTATATTATTTTGTTCGTTTAGGTGAAAATCCGAATGTAAAGTTAAGAATTTAATTGAAAGTGTACTTATTTTGACTACTAAAATTGTACTTATTTTGGCCATTAAAATCAAGGATTTAGAATACCAAAGTTTGAAGGTGTATAAAGTTGAAGGACCTAAGATGCAATTGTTGGAGGACTTAAATGAAAGATAATTGAAAATTTGGAGACCAAAGTGTAAAGATGTAAAAAGATTAAGGACCTAATATGTAATTTTTGGAGGACTTAATTGAAAGATAATTAAAAATATAAAGACTAAAATAAATATTATATAAAGTATATGGACTACTATGCAATAAATAAATATTTATTATATGTCGATCATCATGCCACATCACTATTTTAGGTTACAAATTTAAGGGAGTGAACGTTTGTGAAAGAAATATATATTTTAGTGACCACTGCTGCAACTTTTAAACTTCAGTGACCGTTTTAAAATTTTTAAGTAAATTCAGTGAGCATTGATGAAATTAACCCTTGTATTATTTGTAGTAGTTCTGAAGTTTGACTAATCAATATATAATTAAGCACTATTAGTCATTAATAGTATAAAAAATATAATTTTTAAAGAAGATATTTCAAAGTCTAGTGTTTTAGATCAAATTTATTTTTTCTTTAACTTAGCTAAATGGCTTGGAGAGTTGAATTAGAATTGAATAAACACACTTTTGATGTTTCTCGGAAAGGACCTTGTTATAAGTGAATAAACTACATCCGATTAGAAATCGTCATAAAGCCCAACTATATGCCGATTTTTATGATAAGGTTGTGACTACTTACTTATTGGTGTCATTACGTAACACTTATCTCATATGTATATATAATAGTACTTTCGAAGAATATAAGATCTCATACCCGAGGCAAAGAACTTCAAATCTATTTCATGAGGAGGAGGAACCATGCATGCTCTTAGTCGAATTGCTGCGGTTGTGTCTTGTGTCGAGATAACTTGGAATTACTATGTCGCGATACGTTGAGTCGAGGTTTTGAAATTCTTGGGTTAACTCCAAGTGATGCCTCTTCTCCTTGTCTAGCAGATATGATGGTAGATATGAAACCATTTGATCGGTGGAAGTCTTGGAAGATATCCCGGGTGACGGGTTCATCGGTGGTCCTTTGACTTTTCATGTCGAGATGAAAATAGAAGATACTTCATATATTGAAATTTTAAGAAGGGACGATATCGCTTCTTGGATTCAGAATATTAATCTACTCTGATAGAATTTTGAACTATATTGTCTAAAAATATAAACAATCTTGAAGACATAACCAAGTTTCAACAAAATTACATATTTTAAATAATTTTCTAAAAGATACAATTTCCATCAATTCTTAAATAAACTCTTCTACATTTGAACAACTTTTCTAAACATTAATCAACAAATAAAAACATATTAATGAACAATGTCGAAAATTACATATGATCAATAAGAAACTAGAAAGCCCAAGATTTTAGGAAACAAAAATTAATTATTAATCATATGGTTTATGGGATTTAAATAACTAGTCCAAATTGGAAAAAGCATTAATCCACTGCCTAATTATCCTATTATGAAATGGATAAGCACGAATTATGTGGCAAGTCAAAGCCACGTAAGAAACCATGCATCATAATTTGTCTTTGTTATACTAATTAATTGACCCGTAAGACACGTATAAAGAAAGTTGTCTATTTTGTTTTACGTTATCCTTGATACAAATAATGAAGTTATTTATAATTATAATAAAAACTTAATATTTATATATTTACATAAAAATTAAAAATTAAAAATTAAATCATAAAATTATAAGAAAGATTACAATAATGACCTGTTAGCAGTGTAAAATTAATTAAAATTGAATAAATAATTACAACTCATATAATATGTCTCTTTTAATAATATCTAATTGTGTTCAATTTAACACGGAAGTACCATACTGATTATATTACAGATTTACACGTATACGCAAGTATGAAAGAGGAAGAAGTTGAATTTGTGGGTCTCCACCAAAATTCTTTTTTAATCATTAATTAGTTGGTTTTTACGTGTCATTAACCAATTTTGACAAGTTGGAGCTAAAGTGCTAAACCAAGTAGGTTTTACAAAGAGAACTAATACGGGGACATGTCATTGAGTGAGACACGACCCCTATCTAGTATGGTAAGAACGAATTAAATGTGAAAATAAAGATAATATAAATTACCTATAGTAAATATAACAGTTTAAAAATAAATATAATAGCATCTTCAATGTATTTTATCTATTATTTTTTTTACATGTATTATATAAGTAAAGATAGATGGAGTTATAAAAACTCTCTCCAATGCACATTGACGAGGACTCCGTCTAGTTGGTGTGACACACTAAAAAATAGATTTCATCTAAAAGTCTGTCTAAATTTAGATAGGGTGACTCAGCAAATTTAAATCCAACTCAACATTTTATTAAAAAAATTCAGACGAGGAAAATAAAAATCAAATACTTGTCAAATTAATAATAATGCTACACAAGCGATAATATTAGTTTTAGACGGAACCCATTGGAGATGAATTTATAATTTGACCGTCTGTTCAATAGACGTAATGCCACATGGACTGGAAGTCCGTATATTTTACCTGCCACGTAGACTACAATAGATAGAGTGCATAAGAGATGCTCTAATCTAGTGTTTGTTTAGTAGAGTTTAAACATAGTTTTTCAAGAGAATTTGAAATAAGTTGATAAAATACGTAGTTGAAAAGTTGATGAATATTGTGGGTACCAAACATTCTTTATTTGCCTTTGCCATGGATGGAATGAAAGAAATAGGAAAACTAGGATAATTTAATGTTCACCGCGAAAGCTACATGCCGTCATAACCATGGGCGGATCTAGGAGGAATTATCATTTGTTGGAGTTCTCTAAGCCCAATTTTTTAATTTTTTATTTTAGTGTAGGAAAAATCTCATATTTTAGTTCGGTCTAAAATTTTTTTAGCCTCCTTCTGGATCCGTCCCTGATCATAACTATCATGCAATTTTATAATTTCAAAATATTAAAAGCTCTTCTATGATAATAAAGATGTAGTTGTCCCAATTAGAATCAACCTCCTATCACGCTACGAGATGTCATGTAACCATGATAGAACTAACTTTTTATAACGGATTCATTATTGCAACCATAGAATTCATAGTTTTTCAAAACATTTTCTTTTGGAATAAATATACCTCTAAAAAAAAAAAACTTCAAAATCGTTTCACAACCCAAATATTAAATACAACAAAAACTAAGTCTTATTTCTTAATGAAATGGCATATGCCTCGCATATGCATAACGCATTCCCTAATCTCCTCAGAGAAGTATTGTTTTTGTGCAGAAATCGCCCACTAGGACTAACAGTTCTATGAAATTGAAATGTTAGGGATAGTTTGCTCATTTTTAAATGTCGAGGACAAGTTACTACAAGCACTGAAGGTTATGGACGAATGCTGCAATTTTTCCAAAATAATACTGTATACACGTGAATTGAATTGTTGACCTAGTCAATTATAATAGCAAGATTCGGTCCATAGCAGCCACACACGTTTTTTCATTTGTTAAATTAAATAACTATTAATAATATTATAGGTAAATTATACTCACATTCTTCATTCTCTATCTTTATAACAATATTATTTACATTCAATTTTATTCACAGATATGGTCACATTTTTCATTAATTCGCACAGATAATTTTCAATTATTATTTTTTACGATTTTACTCTCATCTTAAATAAATTTTAAAAAAAATTAGAAAACATAATAAAAAATTGTAGTTGGAGTACCTAACTTTTTCAAAAATACAAAATAGTTTCTTACATTCTATTATTTAAAATAATTAAAAAAACAAAAAAAGCCTCCCCTCCCCTCCCCTCCCCTCCCCTCCCAAAATTGGTAGGGCGAGGGGTGATTTCTCCCCTCGATTTTGGACCCAAACTCGTTGGATCCAAACTCCGATAAGTTTGGATCCAATCGGGGGTAGAAAAATATCCCGTTTTGGACAAAACACGCAGTACCATTGTTGTTTCATCGTCTCCATTTATTTCATCGAAGAAAATATATTTTCTTGCAACATTGTTCTAGTTTATATACATTTCTGATTTTATTGTCTATGTGCTTTGTTCTTCAAGTTCATTATTTATTTTCTTGAATTTCAAGATCTCTCAAATAGGCTCAGTTCAAGAAAAATGAAAACTTCATGTTAGTTTTTTTGTAGCAAAAATCTCAAGAATACTAGATCTTTTGATTCATCTTCATGGTTTTTTGAGAGGATAAAAAAAAGACACTTTTTTTATATACATTGAAGGCAACCCAAGAATAGCAATTTGAAGTTTATTGAATATGTTGAGATTTTGAATATGAGGTTGTCCATTTATATTTTTGTTTGTGATTTATGAATTTGAATATTTGTCCCATGGAGAGTATACTTTCCGTGACGGGATACATTTGTGAAGCATAGGAAGATGAGGTGGGGGTGGGGTTTTTTTTGTTGCTATTTTAATTTATTTAAGTTAAGGGTAAAATTGTCAAATTTTTTTATTTAAGGACTATTTGTACTAATTAATGAAAGTATGGAGGCGATATCTACAAGTAAAAGTTAATGTGTATGATATTATTACAAAGATGAAAGATTGAAGACTGTGAGTATAATTTATCTTAAAGATAATTGCATGAAAGGTCTCCAACGTTTTAAAATCGTTGGAGATATGCCTCTAACCTAAAAAAATAGCACCACACGTCCCCAACGTTTGAAAAAATAGGCATTGTAGGTCCCTCTTAACATTTTCCATCCATTTTCTCCGTTAAATCTCATAATTGCACTGCACACGCTTTCTCTCTTCAAATTAAGCGATTGAATTTTGTCTGATTTTGATGGGATTGGAATCACATAGTCAGGAAATGGAATTTGCAGGTGAGTCTAAACCCCTTAAATAACCTTCAAATATTTCTAAAATTTTTACTAAATTTGCAAAAGTATGTAAGTTTAGATCCGTTGGTGTAAGAAGCTCTGGAAAGGGCTTTTTTTTTTTTTTTGTTTTTGGCACTCGGACAAAGCCCCGAATCAATTAGCCCTTGTTAATAGACTTACATCCCTGTTTTTGACCCTCAAATTCCGATTTCACGCAGATATTTTAGTAACTTTGTTTTGACTCTTGGTTGGAGTGGCTGGGATTGACCGCTTGAGGTTGGACAAGTTTTACTTGCCTATCGTGGGTTTATGAAGACTTTGTTTGAATTGATGAAACTTAAAAATGGGATTTGGAGTTCTTTGGGAAATTTATGGGTGTTTTGGAGAATGATGGGTTTATAAGCGAGACGGTAAGTTGCGGTGGAAATGGAGTTAATTATCATTTTGTATCGGTTTTCTTGGAGGAGTTGAAGGAGGTGGGGTTTCCGGTGAGAAAGAAGGTGGTTGATGTGATTTTTGGGCCCTTTTTTGGGGTTTTGAAGAAGAGTGAGGAAAGGATTTTGGTGGGGAAAGTGGCGAGTTGTGTGTTTGATGAGTTGTTGAAGATGGGTTGGGAATTGTTGGAGGAGAAGAAGAAAATGGGGGTGGATTGTGACGAGAAAGATGGAGATGTGTGGTTAGGGGTGGTTGCCTTGATGATGGGGTTTTCGGCGAGGTCTTATGAGGTCGGTTCGTCAGTGGAGTGTTTTCAGGAGAATAGGAAGGTGGTTTTTGGGTTGCATAAGGAGTTTTTGAAGTTGGAGAAAGATTTGGAGTCATGCGGGTCTGAAATAGTGGTTCCCGAATATAATGAGGCTTCTGATGGTAGTGGTGATGATGAGGAGGTCCCTCAGTTGATCGCCATTGATAACAATACTAGTAATGGTGAGTGTGCATCGGCGACAGTGGAAAAAGCTGAGGATGTGCATGATGACAAGAATGAGTCTGATGATGAAAGTTTGAAGAAGAGTAAGAAGGCAAGAAAGCGTGTGCAATGGAATTATAAGATTTAACTGAGAAAATGGATGAAAAATGTTAAGAGGGACCTACGATGCCTATTTCTTCAAACGTTGGAGATGTGTGATGCTATTTTTTTAGGTTAGGGGCATATTTTCATCGATTTTGAAACGTTGGGGACCTTTCATGCAATTATCTATTTATCTTATTATTATATAGAAATTTATATATTAAGCGGCAATAAATAAATAAAAAATGGAGAAGAATTGAATTCATTTATCTACAACAATAGTTTGAAGATTTATTAATCTTAATTTGAATTTCTTACTTACATTTGAATAGGTGATCCAACGAAAAGCTCGTGTCATATTTAATATAAATTAAATAAAATAAATTAATAAAAAGAAATATAATGGTCTAGTCAGATATTTGTTTTAATGTTATTTTAGGCTTCTAAAGTCAAGTATAGGCACAGCCCTACTCACTAGGCGACCTTTAAAAAAATGGTCTAGTCTTCTAGATTGTTGGGAATTTAATCAAGCTTCCCCAAATAAAAAGCAAAGGGCATGAATGTCATATTATATATATGTGGGTAAATAGCAACAAATGTCCTTAACTTTTAATTTTAATTTAATTTATTTTTTTCTGAATTACTTTGTCTCTAACCTTTAATAACTTTTAAAAATAGACATCATTCATTCAAATGGATGAATTCCATTCATTTTAACGTTAGTCAACACAGGTAACCTATACATTCAAAATTAAAAAGGAACAAAATTGTTATTTTAATATTTTTAGTTAAAATATTAAAAAAAAAAAAAAAATTAAAAAAAAATCATATTCTACCACCCATCCATCCACCACACCATCGACATCACTACCACCACACCACCACCACACCATCGCACCACCGGCGAATAAGGGGAGGAGAAATTCCTTGGATCTATGCAATTTTTTCATTCTAAAACGACTTCTTGAATCACCATTTTCATTCACTTATTTCCTGTGAACATATATATATATATATATATATATATATATATATATATATATGTTTTGTGTTGGGGTAATGCTAGAACTCATCTAATCTAAAATGCAATTTTGATTTGTGTTTCTCATATGGGTTTTCTACAATTTATCTATAAGTTAACACAAAGATGTCTAATTGCATATTCCTTTGATAAATATGACTGTTTTTTTTTCTTTTTATTAACAAGTGGATTTCAAGAAGAAAAGATATATATATATATATATATACACACACATACATACATACATATTTTTTTTGGTGATGTATCATAATGTTGAAAACAACATTTCAGGTCAAAAAACAATAGCAACAAATCAAAATGGTACTAACAACAATTCAGATAAAAATCTTTTAGTCGATTGATATTTTGATCAAGGAGGAGAATTCAATATGAATCTTATTTTCCAATTTGGAGTTCTAATTGCCATAATTCGAAACAGCGCAAATCAAGAGAGGGTTTCTCCTCCCTTGGTTTGTCGGTGGTGGGGTGGTGGCAGTGGTGGATAGGTGGAACAAGTTGACAATTTTTTTTTTATTTTTTTTTATTTTTTAAAATTCTTTTCTTTTCCCTAAATATTTTATTTTTTTGTAAACATTTGAATTAAAAATATTAAAATAACAATTTTGCCTTTTTTTTTTTTTTTTTTTTTGTACAAGTCAATAGAATTGACTAACAAAAATAGTTGATCGTCCATTTCTCAGAGGTTGGGGACAAAGTAGACTAAACAAAAGGATTAGAGACAAATGTGCAAATGAAACTAAAAGTTAAAGACCTTTGCTGCAATTTATCTATATGTGCACATGTATACATATAAAACACACAATTATGCATATACATGTTTCTTTTAAACAACCTTAAGAAAAGAGAGAACATCACACAACCTAAGAGGCGGTTATGCCCACAACTTCTGACTATAGGCGCAATTTATCCTGTTCAGAGACAGGTCGGTACTACGCATATACGGTATACATACATACATGGTATGCCATCCAAAACATCCACCAATCGTTCTTGGACAGGCAAAAGGCTCCAAAATACACACAAAATTACAGGCACCTAATACAGAAAAACATGCCATCCAAAACATCCACCAATCGATCTTGGACAGGCAAAAGGCTCCAAAATACACACAAGATTGCAGGCACCTAATACAGAAAAACATGCCAAGATCCAATAACATAATCTCGATCCGAGTAAGAATTGGGGTCCTACGATAAAGCACAGTGGATAACTCAAGAAATCTGATTTGTTATATAAATGGGCTCACATATGCACTTTTTTCTTATCCCTTGCATTCTTCCCTGCCCTTTACCTGTTTACCAACATCTTTTCTGAAAGATTATCGACTTCATTAATGGCTAAGATCACTGGAAATTTTGCCATGACGTGTATACATGCAGCAATTCTGTATGTATATGTCATGACAGTGGCAAATGCTGCACGAGTGATGCCTGTGCACCCTTATATGCAGGAACAAGTAAAGCCCATCTCCAATATTTTTGATACTTCCAAGTATGGTATTTTACAGCTTGGCAATGGCTTGGCCAATACTCCTCAGATGGGGTAACAATTTTCCCTTTATTTTTTTGATTTTTTTTTTTGATTTTTATGATTAATTCTTGCTGGGTTAAATTAAGGCCAAGAAAATACCATAACTTTATCTTTGATTGTTGTATTTGAGAAAGTTTTTTGGGTGTTGATTCAAAGATTTTTTGAATAAATAGATCGAAATGGATGAACTGTTTTAATACATATGCATTTTAATTAAATACTAGATTTATGAAATTAAACCTGCAGATTATTTTCGATGATCCTTAGTACTCAGCTGGTCTATTGTCAAATTTATGCTTTGGAAAATTCCAGATGTTTTGGAGTTATGAGTAATTTGATATGATCTACTTTTGTGTGGCAGATGGAATAGCTGGAATTACTTTGCCTGCGATATCAATGAAAAAGTTATCAAGGAAACAGGTTCTGCCTTGGCTTTGCTGTGATTGATCTGCTTAGTAATATAAAAGCTGTCCCTAGATTGTTTATCAGAAGTCGAAAATATGAAAATACGAGCATAATAAATAGTCATTTGAGAATTTCAAATTCTTCAATCACAAACATATACTACTTGGCTTTGTTGTGATTGATGAATGACACAATTATCTGTTATCACAAAGTGACCTGTATTGAACAATCAAAAAAGTAAAATTACGTCAAGTGATTAGCTATACTCTTTATGAGAAGGTCATAGGTTCTTATCTGGGAACGGTACGACTTTGGATCAATTGGTGCGGTATTTTTGTTGTCGTGCATTAGTTGATGTATTTTGTGCTTATTTATCCATATACCATGATCTTTTATGGATCTTTCCCTCTGTTTATACTAGATGGAATCAGTTCTTTTGAAGCCATTTGAAGCTTGCTTGTGTTGTCCTTGTTATGCATGGCTCTGTCTTTTGATTTCGTTCTGTTCCATGAGAGCTAATGTTTCCGTTCCTGAAAAAAAAAAAACTAATCTTTATTTTGCTCTTCGACAGCTAATGCACTTATTTCAACCGGTTTGGCCAAGTTAGGCTATATCTATGTGAATATAGGTAATCAACCAACCTATTTCCCTAATAGTTTCATGACATAACTTGGCATGTACTTATATACTCAATAACATGAAATGCAGATGATTGCTGGTCCGAGGCATCACGTGATTCAGAGGTAAATCTCCATCTTCATTTTAATCCTTATACCATTAATTTCTATAGTAACCACTGATCTTCTCTGTATATGTTATGCAATTTTTACCTCTTCGAAAAAGTTGAAGTTTATTTTTGTGAATGTTTTTCAATTTCCCCTTCTATTACTGAAAAAGGGTATTGAAAAATCACTCATGCTTAGAAAGACCAGAAATTATTAATTTCATATTATGCTTAATCTTACTAAAGTTTTACTGCTTGTGTAGGGTCAACTAATTCCCGACTCTAAGAGTTTTCCATCAGGAATTAAAGATCTTGCCGATTATGTGCATTCTGAAGGCCTCAAGCTCGGTATCTACTCTGATGCAGGGTAGGGTGAATTCCTCAACATCTTGTCAGAATTGTTCAAGCAATAGCAAAAATCATCACTTTATTCTGATTGAGGAAAATATTGTTTATATCATTTTACTCCCTACTGATTCATAAATTAAAATTCCACAGGGCTTTCACATGTCAAGAGCGACCTGGATCGCTTAAACATGAATACGATGATGCAGCTCTTTTTGCATCTTGGGTTAGTTCATCTTTCTTTTTTGCAGTTTTCTGTTGTCTTGCCGTTTATGCTGGAATTCTGTTTCATTATTGTTTTTTTTTTGCTTTTTTCTTTTCTTATTTTTGGGTGGGAGCTGGGTTCGCCGGGGCTTTGAATATTATTACCTTGAGTTAAATTTATATTTAAATTACAATTTTTCCTGTTCAAAATATTTATACATTCACTTCATGTCAAATTCAAAGACCTTTATGGCAAAATGTTCGAGTTTTAGGAGGTCTGTCTGATGAATACTTTTGGATCTGAAATTTTGGCTAGTTGACAAAAAAGACCTCATGATGCATAATCATATGGCTCATAAATCCATCGTATCTATGTAATTTAGGGTGTTGATTACTTGAAGTATGACAACTGTTTCAATCTAGGCATCGAACCAGAAAAAAGGTTGGTGTTTGGTTTTAATTTCATACCTTAGTATCTATAGCTCGGTCTAACTGTGGTTTCACAACTCTCAGGTATCCACCAATGCGTGATGCCATAAATGCAACTGGACACACAATATTCTATTCACTTTGCGAATGGTAGTTCCTATCACTTTCAAGATTGGTTTTTTCTTTAGTGATTCTGTCTAAAGATCCAGAAATCTTCACTTCACACTAACAAAACTTTCTTACAAATTTGGCAGGGGTGTGAACGACCCTGCCTTGTGGGCAGGCAAGATTGGAAACAGTTGGCGAACAACAAATGACATTAATGATTCATGGGCAAGGTTTGAACTCCCGTACCTGAACTCTTTAGATTTACATTTTTAAGTCCGCATGGGGTAATGAAGAGTGTGTATGCTAGCATGCATAAATATTTATTATTATTTTTTGTTTACCCATTAAAAAGTTTTGACATACAATGATCCCCCCCAAATCCAGAAAGTAAGCAACCTTGGAAGAATGTATTACACTTTTCATTTTTTTTTTTTTATTTTTTTTATCGAATACACTTTTCATTTTGAGATTACTTGGATAATGGGTGCATTATACTAGACATATGAAGACCGTGACTCAAAATTAAAATCACAAGGTCTCTTATAGGAAATTGAAGATTTTGTTCAAATTATTGCCTCATCCATTAGCATGAAATAAGAAAAAAGAAATAGAAAGACTCAGAGGAGAGACCGTAAATTGCATTCTGCTATTTAATCCTGTTTCTGCAACATATTGCCTGTATTACTGATATAGCCTTTTTTGTCTTTTTGGTTTAGCATGACTGAAATTGTCGATATCAATGACAAGTGGGCATCCTATGCAGGACCTGGCGGATGGAATGGTAGGATTATGATCTTTGTTCGATAGTGTGAATGATGATTCATCTGTGAATTCTGTGTATGCACTTCTTAACTTTTCCTGCAATTTATTTGCACTATTTGACAGATCCCGATATGTTAGAAGTTGGAAATGGGGGCATGAACTACCAGGAGTATCGAGCACATTTTAGCATTTGGGCTTTAATGAAGGTGCTCTTTTATAACAGTGAATATCCACTTAATCTTTTGTTTTAGGTCTCAAGCGTGTCCTTGTTTTTTTCGAATGAACTTTATTGAAACAATTGTCCAATCATGCAATATGTTGGCATCAGCATGAAAGAAACATAGACTTTTTCAGACACTGATGTACTAAATGTTGTTTGCTTGGATGTGCAGGCTCCACTTTTGATTGGTTGTGATGTAAGAAACATGACTGCAGAGACATTTGAAATTATAAGCAACGAGGAGGTTATCGCGGTAAACCAAGGTAAAATCCTCATTTTCATACTGTTTGCTTTTGCTTTCTCTTTCTTGGGAAGAGAGAGAGTTAATAACAATATTGTCTTAATAAAAAAAATAATCTTATTTCTTGCAGATGCACTTGGGGTTCAAGGAAGGAAAGTTCTTGCTTACGGGCCTGATGGCTGCTATCAGGTACGCCCATCTTGCACCTCTGTATTTTTTGTTCTTCCTTTTATGCACACAAACACTCTTCACATCTTCGGTGATCCTAATCCATTGAATGTTCATTGATTAAACTCATATCTTTTATGATGGTAATCAAATGAAGATCTTTGTGGGAACAAATTTTATTATCTTTGTTTAAACAAAAGGAATTATCTGTCATGAGGGGTTGTTACCTTTTGTAACATTATATGACTATTAATTTTTGTTTTCAGATTTGGGCTGGTCCACTATCCAGGCATCGTTTGGCTGTTGCATTATGGAATCGATGTTCAAAAATTGCTACTATTACGGCTAAATGGGCCGCACTTGGACTTGAATCTTCTACCAGTGTCTCTGTAAGAGATTTGTGGAAGGTGAGCATTATTTTTCCGCGTAATCGTATAGGCAAAGCATGTCATGTTTGTGTCAGGTGCAACTATATAGCTCAGAAACAGCGTCTGGCCATTCCCATTCCTTGAGTTTCTTTGAGATTTATACTTCGATCTATATAGGACTGATTTTTGCCATATGATAGTTCTGTTGATCCTTTCTGTTCTTTTTGGTTGCAGCACGAGTTTATTTCACCGAATTCCATGTCCTCATTCAGTGCACGAGTCGATGCTCATGCCTGTGAAATGTACATTTTCACTCCAACGATGGCAATTCACTCGGCAACTTAATCAGATGACGAGAGTGAGCTTTATATCTTTGTACAAACAGTATGGGTGGTTGATACCCAACTTGAGTGCAGAAAATAGAACCTTGGGTATTTATGTACACAGGCATTTAAGTTGTATTGTGTGATTCATGGTTGCTATCTCAGCTTCTAATGGAGCTCAGAAGATGGTCAGTTGTCAATTTGGCTTGTACTCCTAAATAAGTTTAAACATTAGTAGTCTGTACTTCTGCAATTAGGATTGAGATTGAAGTTTTTACACTGTGATTGTATGATTTGTAACTTATATATTTGAAGATTATGGACCAATTTGTTCCCATTTCGAAAAACAAAGCAATACGAACCAACACTTATTTCGTTCATAAGGGCTACAATTTCACTTAACACTAGAGCATTCGGAGAAAGAGAGAAGTCGCATTCATGGTCGAGAGGAGGTTTTGCATTCACATTGCAATCCTAATCTTATGAACTGCAATCCCATCTCGAGAATTTTATATTAACGGTTTTCAAATTTGGTCATGAAGTATTTCATTTCACTTAGTTCTGGCAACCCGTAATATAATAGTAGTAATAAAATTTGAGATTCATCATCACCAGCTCATTTTCACAAGATATATATATACAGAAACAGAAACAGAAACAGAGAAGCTTCAAAATAAGAAATGAACTAGAGTTCAAGACTGCAAACTCAGAAAGTTTCCAGACTGTAGAAATTATGTTTGTAGCTCATTCTCTGCCATTTCAACCACACGACAGTTCCACTAGTGTGTTTGGTAAAAACTTTGATAGATTATAAGTTTGTTGGAAAATATTAAAAAAATGGAGAAAGAATTGGAAATGAAAATTGAAATAAGAACAATGAGAGAAGGATTAAACACGGTAGAAAACCGTTGTCCTCAAACTGAATTTGCCCCCTCGGGATTGAAGATGCTTATGAGATTAATGGCAATGGTTTGTAGGATTTATCAAGTCTTTATCTAAGTTCAAATACCAAGCAAAGTGAAGAACTTGAAAATATGAAGAACACAATATGAAAATTGAATTAAGTAATTTGGCCACTATATTGATTAAGGATTATATATGTGAAATCTATCATCAATTTATAGATTCTAAATATCTATCACGAAATGGTGCCTATTCAAGAATTAAAAAGCATGACTATTCAAGAAAAACCACCAAAAATTCAAATCCAAAATTAGCCTAACGGCTAGTTTCGGAAAGCCATGCTATGGTATGCCCAACCCAAGGGCCTTGCTATAGCAAGGAATTTTGCCTATGCTATAGCATATACCAAAATACCTCATAATCACATTTTCTGGATTTTGCTCTCGTTTTTCAATGAATATCCCAAGTCCAAATTTCTTACTTTCTCTATATTATTTGAACAATTTACAATAATCCCCCACTTGTTCAAAGGATTATATTGAACACAAAATTCAATCAAGCAACACTAATGCATAAGGTAAAGATATCTTTCGATTTGAATCTAACATAGTGTAATCCTCACAAAGTAGCATCGAAATCTCAGGTGGCATGATAGCTATGAACATGTTATTCCTAGTGATGATGCCTGTGAGAACACACACATAAGTGTCATGTGTTCCAAGTTAATCTTAACGTGCTTAGCGCTTTTTATGGCATTGTGCTTATCCTATTCGTGAACTTTTAAGAGAGAAACTCCAACTCTCTATTGAAGTGGCACCACTCCGAATGGCACCACTCCGAAGTTCATATACGTGAAGTTCTTCCAGTACCTTTGTTACGCTTGGAGATACTTGTACTCCCTATTGAAATTCATTAAGAACTCAACCTTCCAACCCCTAACAACCATCACTATTGATCTAGGATAGGGTTTATGGATAAATGGTATAGTGCTAAAACTATTCACTTATCAAATGACTTGTTGTATTCTTTGTGCCCGAGATATACTGTTTTAGTACAATCATGTAGGGTTGCCGTAATTGGTGGATTTTAATTGAGGAGTTTCAACCCCATCCTAATTGATGTAGTCCGTACTAATTGTCTCATCAGTGGTTTAGTAAATGGATCTGATGGATTCTCACTTGATTTCATATAAGTAAGTGAGATTATTCTATTTTTGATTATTTTCCTCACATAATCATGTATAGACTCATGTGTCTAGACTTACCATTGTACACTTCGTGTTATGCTTTTGCTAAAATGGCTTGACTATGCACAAGATATATATAGAAGATGAGTTCTTTTCTCATAAAGGAATCTCATACAATAAATCCCTAAGTCATTCAACCTCTTTCTCAGTTTTAGCCAATGTTACAAAATCAGATTCTATAGTTGAGTGTGTAATGCAAGTTTGTTTCGTAGATTCTCAAGAAACTGCACCTCTTCTTAGAGTAAACACTCAACCCAAGGTAGATTTATTTTCTCCCGTACTAGAAATCCAACTAGCATCAGTATATTATTCTAAGATTTTCTGGAATTTGGAATATTTTAGACCTAGATTCTTAGTTTTCTTTAGATAACCAAGAACTCTCTCAATGGCCTTCTAATGCTCCTTACTTAGATTGTTAGTAAACCTACTAAGTTTACTTACAACAAATGCTATGTCATGTCTTGTGCATTGCACTACATATATCAGACTTCCAATAACACTTGTATATTCAAGTTGTGCTATAGTTCTTCTATTATTTTTCACTAATTTTATACTTGGACCAAAGGGGGTATTTGATTCTTTTATTTTCAAATGTTTGAACTTTGTAATAACACTCTCAATATAATGTGATTGGCTCAACAATTAACTCCCACTAGTCTTTGTGACTTTGATACCTAATATGATATCCACTTGTCCAAGATCTTTCTCTTTTCGAGCTGTTTTACTTCTAAGAAGTTCACTTGATTTATCAACATCTTTAGAATATGTTTCTTCTTGTGATCCTCTAGAACTAGAAATCTCCACTTGAGACTTCTTTTGAGAATTATTTTCCGAAGTCCATACATTCTCAAAGAACTCTACTTCTCTACATTCAATTATTACATTGGTTTCTAAATTTAATAATCGATATACCTTGCTAGTTGGAGCATATCCTACAAAAGCACATTTAATTTCTCTAAGATCTAACTTAGTCCTTTTAGGGACCGTGTTCTTGTAGTAGTAGGGAAGACACCCCCGCATTTTGAAATAACCAATGCATGATTTTCTCACTTTCCATAATTCATAAGGAGAAATCTTATTTGATTTTGAAGGAATTCTATTTATGATATGACATGCACTCAATAATGCTTTACCCCACAAATTAAATGACATTTAACATGGCATTTGTCATCTCTACTTGTGTTCTATTTTTCTTTCAGCCAAACTGTTTTGTTGAGTTGTTCTAGGTACACAACATAGATGAGTAATATCATGTATTTCACAAAATGAATTAAAAATATCACTAGAAAAATACTCACCACCTCTATCACTTCTAAGACTTTTTAATTTTCTATTCAAGTGATATTCTAGTTCATTTTTATATTTCTTAAACATATCAAATGCCTCATATTTATGTTTTAACAAATAAACACAAACATATCTAGCACAATCATCAATAAAAGTTATGAAATATCTATTTCATCCTCTTGTTAACATACCGTTTCCTTTGCACACATCGAAATGTATAAGATCCAATACTTGAGTTGTTCTAGTCACAATATAAAATGGTTTCTTAATCATCTTAGATTCTACACATATTTCACCTTTATGCATTTTATTTTCATCATAAGAGATTAAGTCCGATTTTTCATTCTTTTCATAGTGTTCATACCTATATGTCCTAATCTACCATTCCACAAAAAAAAAAAAAAAAAAAACCAACAAGTAAGCAGAATTCACTTTATTATTATTATTATTATTATTATTATTATTATAGTCTACATCAATAGTGCAAAGTTTGACCATTCCATTATAAGAATATCATTTACCAACAAAGATTCCATTTCGGGATAATACAAGGTTACCAGATTCATACACACTTTTGATACCTTCTCTTAAGAGATCCCTACTAACTAAGTTCCGATTCATATCAGGAACATGAAGTACATTTGTAAGACTAACCCTCTTCTCGGATGTAAATATGAGATCTACACTTCCCTTTCTAACCACTTTGGAGCGGCATTTGTTACCCATTTGTATCTCATGCCTGTCTTCATTATCTTGATAGGTCTTGAAAAGTCACTTATCATAACACACATGTATAGTAGCACAAGTATCGTACCACTAACCTTGAACTTTACCCATGATAGCATTGATTTTGCTCACGATAGCCACAATGTTATCTTCTTCAACGGAGTTCACTTTGTTGTTCTTGGATTTTTAGTTTCTGCATTCTCGAGCATAATGTCCCTTTTTGCCACAAACAAATCACTCTCTTTTTGAATTCTTTTTAAACTTCTCTTTGCCCTTCACAAGAATTGTCATTCTTATCTCTTGTCTTCTATTCTTTCTCAATCTGAAGATGTTTTTGAATTCGTTCCAAAGAGAAATCTCCAGAACCATGAAGAATCTTCTTCCGATATCCTTTTCAAGTATCCAAAAGTTTAGCAACAATTTCCCCAACTTGAAAGGATTCCGGAAGATCAATTTTGACCGCCTTCAATTTGTTGTCAAGCACATGTAGTTCATGCACTTGGGGAATGAGGAAAATATTGTCCAGAAACTTGAAATCGAAGTATTTTGATATCAAAATTTTTTTTTGTACCTTCTTCATCCGCTTTGTATTTATTATGTAGTGCTTCCCATATCTCTCTTGTGGAAGTTGTGTTGGTGTAGATATTGTATAACCGGTTTCAAAGAGTATTCAAAATATGTCCCCAGCAAATCAATTCATCCTCTTGCCTTTTCTTCCTTTGTGCTTTGATTTTATATGATTTCCCATCCGTTTGTTCTGGAAGTGGTGCCAAACTCGAATCAAGGATGTAGAAGATCTTCAAGATGGTGAGAAGAAACTTGAGTTTATCTTGCCATCATGTGAAATTTGTTTCGTCAAACCTATCGAGTCTCTCAAGATCTTGATTCATCAATTTGATAGTCGCCATAGTGGTTTCGTTCTCCATGATCAAAAGAATTCAGCTTGAGATTATTGAAAAATATTGAAAATATGGAGAAAGAACCAAAAATGAAAATTGAAATAAGACCAATGAAAAATTGAAATAAGGCCAATGAGAGAAGGCTTGAAAAAAAGTAGAAAATCGTTATCCTCAAACTGAATTTGCCTCTTAGGATTGAAGATGCTTATAAGATTAATGGCAAATGGTTGTAGGATTTATCAAGCCTTTAACTAAGTTCAAACACCAAGAAACGTGAAGAGCTTGCAAACTTGAAGAACACAATATGAAAATTGAATTAAGTAATTTGGACACTATATTGCATAAAGATTATATGATTTTTATGAAATCTATCACCAATCTATATATTTCTAAACATCTATCACAAAATGGTGGATTGTTTTATATTGTTCAAAGAATATATTGAAAGTAGAAAGTTTGGACTTGGAAAATTCATTGAAAAATGATAGCAACATTCGGTAAAAAATGTGATTATGAGGTATTTTGGCCTATGCTATAGCATTGGCAAAATTGCTTGCTATAGCAAGGCTCTTGGGTTAAAAACCTAATATGCCATGCTATAGCAAGACAATTTCTGGTAGTCTTTTTTTTAATGGTCATGCCTTTTAATTCTTGAATATGCACCTTTCGTGAGAGATGTTTAGAAATCTATAAATTGGTGATAGATTTCATAAAAATCATATAATCCTTGAGCAATATAGTGTCCAAATTACTTAATTCAATTTTCATATTGTGTTCATCAAGTCATCAAGTTCTTCAATTTGCTTTGTGTTTGAACTTAGTTAACTGCTTGATAAATCCTACAAACCATTTGCCATTAATCCCATAAGCATCTTCAATCTTGAGGGGGCAAATTTAGTTTGAGGACAACGGTTTTCCACCGTGTTTACGCCTTCTCTCATTGGTCTTATTTCAATTTTCATTTTTGGTCCTTTCTCATTTTCAATATTTTCCAACATTTGCAAGTTTTACGGAGTGTGTGGATAAAAGCTGTGGATCCTACGGAATGTGAATAAAAATAATGTTTGATTAGCTTATAAGTTTAAAAAAGCATAGACAAAGCCATAAAATAGAGACCAATTATGTGCACTGAGTCGATAATAGAAATATGAAAGACTATCGTTGGGGCAGCAGTAGCCATCAAGTTCTCTACAAAGATGCACATGAAAAGTAACAGAATGTAGTCTACACCTAGAGGCCCATGAAGCAGGAACCAACCCATCTTTTGCGTCCAGAGCTTCTGAAGAGCCAAAGTGATGGTCATCGATTAGCTCAAAAACCTTCAGAGGCTCATAACCGTGTTCCTGCAATCAGGTTAAAGCAAAGTTTAAGTTAGTTACACATAAACATGATAGAAGTAAAATAGGTAAATACTCTTCAAATAAAATTGGGGAATTGAGAATTACAATAAAAATAGTGATGGTAAGTACTTTTGTTAGAAAACCACAATATGAGAAAACCAAAGATTAACAACAATAGATTTTACAAAAGTTAAAATGTACTGAAAGAAAAGTATAGAAACATAAAATAAGACTGAGGAAAACTTCAACGCTTCAACCCAAAGCGTTTCACAGCATATGTATTCATCGGATTCAGGAGCTTGCTATTATCAGGCATAGCTCATCCACCTATACATGATACCATTCCAAGACTCCAGACCAATTTAAGAAACTCTCAAAAAACCCGATTTACCCAAAACCTGTTATTGTTCACATGAAGGTTATTCCAAACCTAATCACGTCACAGATCTGTTTAATCACTTACAGAGTGATTATATTTTCAGTAAAACAATCAGTGATCACCCAAGATCAGAGATCTCCAAAAGAAAATCCAGAAGGAGATGAAAGAGCGAAAGACTCGAGAAGAAGAGAGAGAGAACGATCGGTCAAGAGTGGTACAATACCAGTGTATGGGGGTTGATGCTGCCTTTTTATCAAGATGTTATCTAACCATCTAACAGAATGCACCATGGACGATGGGGATCAAGCCACTTGTCATCATCTAGTGAAAGTTGCCTTTTACCTTTCAAACTCGTGTTTTGTATGAATAAGAGTTCACAACCGAATTGTAAACTTAGCACCATTTATCCCACAATCTCCACCTTAGGGCAAGTTTATGATCATCATCATCCTCTATGCTATGAAAACGACTCTGAGTATCATCAGCCCTTCACTTCACTTTGATTTCTTACCTGCAAAGAGGACATTAAACTTCATCAATATTTAATAATTTCAAACAATTATTAAATTTACTTACTAGTAGAACTTTGGTGCCCATATATGCAAGATTTTCAAGAGTAGATATCTTTTCAAGCTTAATCAAACCTTTTGAAAAAATATCTCTAACAAAATGAAATTTTACATCTATGTGTTTGGTTCGATCATGAAACACATGATTCTTACTAAGATGAATGGCACTCTAGCTATCAGAGTATAATACGACTTCATTATTACCAAAACCAAATTCATTTAGAAGACCATTTAACCAAACACCTTCTTTTAGAAGACCATTTACCCAAACACCTTCTTTCATAGCATTGGTAGTCATGTATTCAGCTTCAGTTGAAGACAAAGCAACAACCTTTTGAAGTTGTGATTTCCAGCTTATACTTATACTGGTATCACAAATTGTATAGTAGTAAGCAGATGGGATTTCCTGTCATTGTTATCAATGTCCCCATCAAAGTTAAAGTCTACAAAGCCTTTTAGAATAATACATTGCTTACATTTTCTAAACATTAGACCTAAAGAAGAAGTCCCATTAATGTATTTAAGAAGCCACTTCATAGCTTCCCAATGAACTTCACCTGGATTGGCCATAAATATACTCAAAACACTTATGGTAAAAGTAAGATCAAGTCTAGTGCAAACCATTAGATACATTATAGACCCAACAACACTAGCATAAGGTATAGAAGACATTTTATCATACTCTTCTTCATATTTAGGAATTTGATTTGAAGACAATTTGAAATGATTTGCAAGAAGAACAGAGACAGACTTAGCTTCAGACATTGCAAATTTGTTTAAAATATTTGAAATGTAGGATTTCTGATTTAGAAATAGTTTGCAATCACTTCTATTTCTTATAATATCCATACTGAAGATTTTTCCTAACATGACATAAGTCTATCATTTCAAACTCATCTATAAGTTTGCACTTTATCTTCTCTATTCACTTTTATCTTGACTTGCAATTAACATATCATCAACATATAAAACAAGATATAAGGAACCACTCCTTCCTCCTGAACCTTTACAGTAAAGGCAAACATCAAAATTACTTCTTCTAAAACCATGTTTTAATGATATAAGAGTCAAATCTCTTATACCATTGTCTTGGGGCCTGCTTAAGACCATATAAAGACCTTTTCAAGAGACAAACCATATTAGTTTTGATTTTCTTTAGAAAGCCCTTTGGTTGATTCTAATAGATAGTTTAATCTAAATCCCCATCTAGATAAGTAGTCTTAAAATCTAATTGATCAATTTCTCAATCAAACTGAGCAGAGAGAGCTAAGATAATTCTAATGGTAGTGTACTTTGCAACAGGAGAAAAGATTTCATTGTAATATATCCATTCCCTTTGGGTAAACCCCTAGATTTAGATACAACTAGTCTAGCCTTACACTTTCGACCAAACGGATGACCAAAAGGTCGACCGGTCGATTGGTCGAACTAGCCGTTGAACTGTAAAAATCGAAACGGACACTTTTTTGAAAAATTACGTTCAAACGGTCGACCGGTTCAAAGTAAGCGGTCGACCGGTTAAACCGGGTTTACCAAACGGATTGTCCGCTTCACGCTTTTGAAAATCTGATTTTGGCTTTGATAAAACTAATTTTTATGCAAGTGATAAAATTATATTTGAACTTTCGTTCATTTAATTGCTAAGGATTAAAGAGTTAATACCTTTACAATTTTATCTAAAATCTATTCTTCAATCTTGATCTTCAATCTTGAAATTCGGTATGATCTTGAGATGCTTGAACTCTTGTATTGATTTTGACTTTGAACTTGACATTGCATGAGAGTTCGATTTGTAGCGCTTTGAATTTTTTTTTGAAAATAAAATGTTAGAAAACATAACCAATTTGTTTGTAATAATCAAAACATTAAGGTTTAAAGTTAACCATAGGTCAACAATTTCCCCCTTTTTGATTATGACAAACAATGTGAGAATATAGAATAATGAAATAGAATTAATCATGTATATTCCCCATTTCCAAATTCAAGTAAACATGATTTGATGAATTTGTATTACATGATATCAATTTCATTTGATTTGCCAATTTTATCACATTACATGATATCAATTTCATTTGATTTGCCAATTTCATCACATATTTATTTTCCCCCTTTTGGCATAAACAAAAAAGGCAAAAGATAAAACATTAAGGTTTAAAAGCATATTCCCCCTAAATGAAACAACATATGCCATTCATTGATAAACTTAAAATTTAAAAACAAGCATAGTTCCATAAATGAAAGCTAGAACATAGAATTCGTTTCCAAAACATAGATACAAACACAACAAAAATAAAGTAAATAAACTAAGGCTCCGGGGGCGGCTGCGGAGGAAGCACGGCATCAAGTCGGGAATGAAGATCTCGGAGCAATGTCGTCATGTCGGCAACCGAGTGCTGGAGAGTCCCCATGGTATGGTGTAGACCCTCGACCGAAGAAGTAAGTGAGTCGATCCGTCCATGTAGTAAAGTGAATTGGTCCTCGTTGTGGCCGGAAGTGGAGGACGACGGCCTTTGTGATCTTTGCCGCGGAGGGGACGGAGGAGCATCTTCGTCAATATCTTCCTCCTCGAAGGTAGAGTGGAGGGTCCCGATTCTTCATCAAACCCTTTGACTTTGCTACCCATTGACCGCTTTCCTTTACAATTTTCATTCGCTTGAGTGTAAGAACATTGATGGTGTCGGTGGCTTTAGGAAGAAGGGTTACCAAATCTCGAAAAGAAATAGCAAAGTGTTGAAAATTTTTGGTAAGAATCATTCCATAGGGAAGCGCCTTAGCTCTAGTGCCGCTAAGAACGCAGTGCATGTGTTGGATCATTATGTAAGAAAAGTCGAGCTTACGCCCTCGGAGGATAGAGTCGAGCACAAAAACATCAAAATGGTTAACTTCATCCAAATGACCCTTTCGAGGGACAATTATGTGGGCAATGATGTTATGGAGGACACGACAAGGAAGAGTAAGTTGATTTGAGCTAAGACGTATGGCAGCCTCAAAATGCTTGCCGGTGACGCGACAACATGCTTCGACCGGATCATACTCGTCGGTGTGAGGAATTGTCTTGGTGGTATAGAGACGATACCACCATTTTCAAGATGAAGAATAGAACGAATAAGATCTTGAGTGATCTTAATTCGCTTTGTCCCAAAACGGGATGAAATACCCGACCCTGAGAATAAACCATGTTTTTGTAAAATTCTTTGACAATGGGGGTAAACATTATCATTGAGAGTAAGAAGAGGAACCCACCCCATACCCATAAAAAGATTTTCTATGTTGAATGATGGTGCCTCGTGTGTGAAAGAAGCAAGATCGACATTCTTACCAATGAGGACGGGACACCCATCGATTCGCTTGGATTGAGGGTCTTCTTCGGAGGAGGAAGATGGTGGAGAAGGTTGCCGTTCCTCCCTAGGACGGTTGGCAGCCATTTTAACCCGAGGCATTGTGTTGAAAACGGATGAGTTGAATCTAGGGCTTAGAGATCGTCCGTTTGGGTGGAATGGGTAGAATTTATGGACAAAATTGGGGATTTTTCGGTTTTTGTGTAAAAGATATGGGTTTTGTGATTTTAAGTGTAAATTGGAAAGATTTTAGGAGGATTGGTGAATGGAAGAGATTGGGAGTGAAAACCGTAAGTTCGCTGGAAGTTGGAATGAAGAAATTTGAAAAATTTCCAACTTAAAACCCTCGATTTCGCTAAGACGGACGATCGAACACCGAGACGTTCGACCGCTTGACTCGAATTTTGATGTTCAAATTCTCTCTTCGAGACGGATGATCGACGGATGATATACTGTCGTCCGCTTAAAATAATACGGACGTCTGCTCAAATGAAACGGTTGACGCTTAAAAATTTTAATTTTTGTAAAAATCTCTGGTTAGACGGATGATCAAATGGATTTGAACAATTGTTCATCCGTTTGACATGAAACGGACGTCCGTTTTAATAAACGGTCGTCCGTTTGAATAGGTTTGTGAAAATTTTTATAAAAATCATTGATTTGATCCTTTGACAAATGATTTTACAACATTTTTGTCATATAAAATGCAATCAATCATAAGAAACATAAAGATTTAGCCACATAATTCACATTCATCAATTATACCTAAACTTCGCCGAATGTAAGAAAATCTTTCGAAAAGCTAAAGGTTTTGTGAGAATATCGCCAATTGTTTTTCGGTGTTTACAAACTCCAAAGTTATATCTCCCTTTGTGCATGGTCTCGTAAAAAGTGATGTCTAATCTCGATGTGTTTTGTACGAGAATGCAAAACAGATTTTTGATAAGTTGATCGCACTAGTATTATCACACATAATAGGAACTTTGTCAAATGAGATGTGATAATCATTTAGAGTTTGCTTCATCCATAGGATTTGAGCACAACAACTAGCGGCGGAGATATACTCGGCCAAGGCGGTTGACAAGGCAACGAAATTTTGTTTCTTACTAAACCATGAAACTAAAGCAAAGCCTAGAAAATGGCACGCTCCACTAGTACTTTTACGATCAATTGTGCAACCGCCCAATCGGCATCCGAATAGCTAAGTAAATCAAAATGAGTTTCTTTGGGATACCAAAGACCTAAAGATCTAGTTCCACTAAGATAACGGAAAATGCGCTTTTACAGCACTAAGATGGGAATTTTAGGATTAGATTGATATCTAGCACATAAGCATACACTAAACATAATATCGGGTCTACTAGCGGTTAAATAAAGAAGGGATCCGATCATACCTCGATATTTTGTTACATCAAAGGAAGTACCTTGCTCGCCTTTATCTAGTTTGATTGATGAGCTCATTGGAGTGTTCATTGGCTTCAACTCTTCCATTTCAAACTTTTGAGCATATCCAAGATATACTTAGTTTGACTAATGAATATTCCATCATTGGTTTGTTTGATTTGAGACCAAGAAAGAACTTGAGTTCACCTATCATGCTCATCTCAAATTCCCTACTCATGCATTTAGAAAATTCTTCACATAGGGAAATGTTAGTAGCACCAAAATGATATCACAACATAAATTTGAACAACTATCATATCATTCTTTTGGTTTTTATAAATAATGTAGTATCCTCTTTACCCATTAAAAAACCATTTGATAAGAGAAATTTACTCAATCTCTCATACCATGCTCTAGGAGCTTGTTTTAAACCATAAAGAGCTTTTCTAAGTTTGACAACTTTGTCCGATACTTATGATTTTTAAAACCGGTGGTTGCTCAACAAAAACTTCTTCTTGAATGACTCCATTCAAGAATGCACTTTGACATCCATTTGAAATAAAGTAAAATTCTTATGACAAGCAAAAGCAAGAAGAATGCGAATTGATTCTAATCTAGCAACTGGGGGCAAAAGTTTCTTCAAATCAATGCCTTCTTCTTGATTGTAACCTCGAGCCACTAATCTAGCTTTGTTACGCACAATTATACCATTTTCATCTCGCTTTGTTTTGAAAACCCATTTTGTGCCAATTACGGTTTGTGAATTTGGTCTAGCAACTAAATCCCAAACATGATATCTTTCAAATTGATTTAGTTCATATTGCATAGCTAGGATCCAAAATTCATCAAACTCGGCTTTTAAAGTTCTTTGGCTCAATTTGAGAAAGAAATGCACAATTGTTATGAAAATTTCTAGAAGAATTTCTTGTGCTTACCCATTTTGATGGATCACCAATGATGAGATCTTTTGGGTGAGATGGGACAAACCTCCATTCTTTTGGTAATGATGAAGTGTTGGGATCTTCATGAGATTCTTCATCATTTTGTTGCATACTTGTTTCCTCCTCATGTTGACTTTCAATGTTATTTGATTCCTTTGTCTTGATTTTGAACACTTAGTTGTTCAAATGGGATTTCAAATCTTCATCATCAATAACTTTTTCTTGTATAGAGGAGTTAGTTTCATCAAAACAACATGCATAGATTCTTCAACTACTAAAGTTCTTTTGTTGAAAACTCTAAAAGCTTTACTAGTAGATGAATATCCAAGAAAAATTCCAATATCGGATTTTGGATCAAATTTTCCCAAATTTTCTTTTGTGTTTAAAATAAAGCACTTGCAACCAAAAACTTTAAAATATCCGATATTGGGAATTCTATTTTCCAAAGCTCATATGGAGTTTTGGTTTTCTTTCGACTTACCAAAACTCTATTTAAGATATAACATGAAGTGTTTACGGCTTCGCCCAAAAAGTATTTTGGTAAATTGTTTTCATTCAACATGGTTCGAGCCATTTCTTGCAATGTTCGATTCTTCCTTTCTACTACACAATTTTCTTGAGGAGTTCTAGGAGCCGAAAAATTATGTTCATATCCATTGGATTTGCAAAACTCATCAAAGGCTATATTTTCAAATTCTCCACCATGATCACTCCTAATTGTGGTAATGGTGTATCCTTTTTCATTTTGGACTCTTTTGCAAAAATGTTTAAATGCATTTAAGGCTTCATCTTTTAAATTCAAGAAAATGACCCAAGTAAATCTTGAAAAATCATCAATAATAACAAATGCATAATGTTTTCCACTTAAACTAGCGGTTCTAGATGGTCCAAATAAGTCCATGTGGAGAAGTTGCAAAGGTCTTGAAGTAGAAGAGTGTTGTTTAAGTTTGAAAGAACTCTTTACTTGTTTTCCAAATTGACAAGCATCACAAATTTTATCTTTTTCAAACTTTATAATTGGCAACCCTTTCCCAAAGTTATTTTTGGAGATTTTTGAAAGTAAGTCCATGCTAACATGACCTAATCTCCTATGCCATAGCCAAGAATCATCCTTTATACTTGAAAAACATTTTATTTCCTTTACAAATTCAAATTCAATAGATATGATGTAAACATCTTTGCTTCGCTCCCCATGAACAATACCTCTTTTTAGATATAGCATCCTCAATGAGGCAATTGGAAGAATCAAATTTAATGAGATAACCTTTATCATACAATTGACTTATACTAAGTAAGTTATGTTTGAGGTTATCAACTAATAAACATTTTCAATGGAGGAGAAGAACGATTACCAATATTTCCAATGCCTATGATTTTTCCTTTGGCATTGTCTCCAAAAGTCACATGACCTCCATCTTTTCTTTTGAAATTTGATAGTAATGATCGATCTCCGTCATATGTTTCCTCAACAACCACTATCCAAGAACCAATTGCTCTTGACCTTTGTGGTACCTACAAAATAATTTTAATTTTTGATTTTTGGTACCCACATAAGTTTGGGTCCTTGATAGTTAGTGCTTGTGGATTCTTTTATCCACTTGTGTTTCTTTTCAAAGTATAGTTTCTTTTTAGTCAAACAATTGTAAGCAACATAACCATCTTTCTTGCAAAACTACATGTGATGTTTTGTTGAGAAAAGTTGGATGATTTTACAAAAATGGTTTCAAGGGATTTTTGTTTCAAGAGAGGTTTATATCCAATTCTCCCTTTGTTAAACACACATTTTTGCTCACCAAGCATTAATTCAAAGTTTTCTTTCCTTGGGTGAATTTGTGAATAATGCTTGTTAAATCAACCACTTTTTCTTTCAATAAAACATTTTCTTTAATCAAGGACTTATGATCATCCTTTTCTTTTTCAAAGTCCTTTTGTGCAATAAAAGCTTCTTGACTACCTTTTCAACAAAGAGTGTTTATTGTTAAGAATAGAGTATTTTGACATAAGTTTCTCAAATTCTTCAAGAATTTCATCATAAGAGGTAGATAAGTCAATGTAAGAGTCATTGTTGTTTGTACTTACCTCATCCTCAATAGCCATGAAGCACATATTAGCGATTTCTTCTTGAATTTCATCATCTTCTTGATCATCTTCATCACTATCATCCCATGTAGCTTGAAGTGCCTTCTTTTTGTTGAACTTCTTCTTGTTTGGACATTCGGTCCTCTTGTGACCGGGTTTGTCACAATCATAGCATATGATCTTTTTGTTCTTTTCTTCACTTTTGTCTTCTTTCTTTTGAAATCGCCTATTGTTTCGAAATCCTCTCTATTTCTTGACAAGAAGAACTAAGTCATCAAGTTCTTCATCACTCAAGTTTGTGTTGGATGATCCTTCATCATTTGTTGATTTCAAAGCAATTTGCTTCTTGGGAAGCTCCTTCATCTCTTCTTTGCTTCTCCTTGTTTTCTCCTTTGTTTCGGCATTGTTGAGCTCATATGTCATCAATGTTCCATATAGCTCCTCCAATGGATAAGTGTTGATATCTTTTGTATTCTCTATCAACATCCTCAAGGAGTTCCAATCTTCCGATAAAGACCTAAGCATTTTGCTCACAAGTTCACCGTTAGTAAATTTTCGATCAAAGCCCTTAAGGCCATTAATAATATCGGTGAAACGAGTAATCATATCAACAATAGGTTCATCTTGTTTCATAAAGAAATTTTCAAATCTTTTGTCAAAAGATTTATTTTGGTTTCTTTAACCTTGTTGGTACCTAAATGAGTTATCTCTAATGCATGCCAAATATCCTATGCGAATCACATGTGCTAATACAATTAAACTCATTTTTGTCTAAAGCACAATAAAGTAAATTTTGGCTCTAACATTCAAAGACAATTTTCTTTTTGTCCTCTTCATCATATTCTTCTCTAGGCTTAGAAATAGTTTGGTCCGGTTTATCATCAACTTTGACAATTTTTGTAGGCACATATGGACCAAACTCGATGACTTCCCAAATGTTATAATCAATTGATTGAATATAAATCATCATTCTAGTTTTCCAATAATTGTAGTGGGAGCCATTAAAGAAGGGAGGATGATTTGTAGAGTGACCCTCAAGGTTTTGAAAATTTTGGTTAGCCATTACTCAAGATTGTGTAATCAAAAAAAATGAGCACCTTGCTCTGATACCAATTGATAGCCCAAGAATAACTAACCAAGAGGGGGGTGAATTGGTTTTCTCAAACTTTTTCGAAAAATATTCTCAAAAATGATATTTAAGAGATAAAATAGATTCACAAAAATATAAGCACAATATAAGTAAATAAAAGAGAAGAGAGAGTGCAAACGATTTTTATGGAGGTTCGATCCAACCAATGATCTACGTCCCCTGCTACCAAGCTCTCCAACACGAGCACGGCCTTTCCACTATTTTGATTGACTTATGGTGCAATCCAAACCCTTACAATGTATCCGGTGACTTACAAGCAAGGAGCACCGATCCTTATACAATATTGAGCTTTTCAAGGACCTCAATATGACCCAAATAAATAAAGAGATTGATTTAAGTATTTCTCTCTAGATGAATGATAGATACAAGTTTAGTTCTAAGAGAGACTAACACTTTAATGAATAGCAATGGATAAGGAAAGCTCAAGTGTTAGAAGAAAATTTTGTTGAGAAAGATGAACCAAAAGTTTGATTTAATCAAACAAAGTTACCTAATGTTATTATCATTTAACTCACCTCTCTTTATCTTAAAGATCCAATGTTATTATCATTTAACTCACCTCTCTTTATCTTAAAGATCTACTTACAGTCTATAATTATTTTTCCTTTAGGTTTTTCTACCAAGACCCATGTTTGATTCTTTTTTAAAGAAGACATCTCTTCTTGCATTTTTGCAAGCCAATGTTTAGAGTTTATTCCCTTAATTGCTTCTTCAAAAGAATCAGTCTCATCTTCTATAGACCCATGAAAAAGTAACATGTTTAGACTATCCCTGTATCTAATAGGAGGCCTTATTTGCCTCATTTCTCTATCTCTGCCTAACTGATAGTTATCAAGAGAAGTTCTCTCACTTTCTATGTGTTCCCTACAATCTCTTTTTGTACAGATGAGTCTTGACTAGATTCAGGTTGAGAAAGAGGAATATCATTATCATGATTTCCTAATTCATGAGTCTGATTTCTTTCAGAAGGCTCCACCTCAATTTCATTACCCCATCTAAGTCAATCTGGCTTTCAATTCTTAAACCATCTACTATACAAGGAAACTAATTTTCATTGAACACAACATCTCTATGACAACTACTTTAAAACCTCGTACATTTCTTACCCACAACCTATACCCTTTAGAACCCTCAGCATAACCAAGAAACACACACTTTTTAGACCTTGGTTCCAGTTTTTCTGTATTTTGATGTGCATATGCAGCACATCAAAATACTTTTAGGTGAGAGTAAGAAGGAGGACTTTTATTCCAAACTTCCTCTGGAGATTTAAAATTTAGGGAAGAAGAAGGACTCCTATTAATCAGGTAAGTGGCAGTGAACAACTTAGGCAAACTAGAGCTAAGGATCATACACCTTACTTTATTTAGAATTGTTCTATTCATTCTCACAGCAAGACCATTTTGCTGAGGAGTATGAGCCATAGTTCTATATCTTAAGACACCACTATCTTTACAAAGGTTATCAAACTCATAATTGTAGAATTCTAGGCCATTATCTGTTCTTAAGACCTTTATTTTTCTGCTAGTTTGATTTTCTACAAGAGTTTTCCAATCTTTGAAAACTCCAAAAGTTTCAGATTTGAATTTTAAAAGGAAAACCCAATTCTTTCTTGAAAAATCATCCACAATTAGGAGAAAATACCTAAAACAAGAGTGGGTATTAACAGAAGATGGTCCCCAAAGATCAGCATAAAGATATTCTAAAATATTTGTTGACTTATGGATCCCTAGAAGAAAATGTAACCTAGATTGTTTTCCCAAAACACATTGCTCACAGAAACCAAGTTTACTCACTCTTTCTTTTCCAAAGACACCTTGCTGACTTAAGATTTGGAGACCTTTATCACCTATATGGCCCAACCCTTTGTGCCAAATTTGTGATAAATCTCCCTTATCTATTCCAACATCAGTATTTAAAATTGAAGTTGGTTCAACATTAATTGTGTAAAGGCCATTCTTCCTTGGAGCTGTCACAATAAGCTTAGTATCTTTGAGAATTTTAGTAGACCCCTCACTGATACTTATATCAAACTTCATATCATCTAATACCCCAAGGATATTAGATTTCTCTGAAGTTTAGAGACATAACTAGTTCTTTTAAGAACTAAATATTTGTTATCACTCAAATTAAGGCTTATTGTGCCTATTCCTCTAATCTGACAGTACATGTCATTTCCCATAAGAATTTTCCTCCCCTTCACAACTTTGAAAATCACTAAACCACTCTCTAATAGGACACATATGAAAAGTGCAGCCCACATATGAAAAGTGCAGCCTGAGTCAAGAATCCACTCTTGACTAGGCTGCCTAGTAGTGATAACATAGACCACCTCTTCTAAGTCATTTTCATTATAAGCCAAAGCAGCTCCACCTTCTGTCTTATTTCTAAGTTTCTGATCAGCAAGCCTTTTGGGGCAATCTTTTATAAAGTGCCCCTCTTCTTGACAATAAAAACACTTCTTGTTTTTAGTCTTTTATTTAGTTTTGTTCTTTGGTTTGCCTTTCTTCTTACTATAGTCTTTCTTAGTGGAATTCCAAGTTTTATTGCTTTTCTTCCCTTTAGCTAACAAGTTTTCCCCAATAACATTTTCTCCCATATCTCAGTCTTGAGTTCTAACTCTTTATTTCTAAGGGCACTAATTATTATTTCAGGGGTTAGATCACCTCTACCATACTCTAAGGTAACTTTTACATCCTTATACTTGTCACTAATTGAACTAAGAAGAACTACAGCAAGTTGATCATTAGAAATTTCTTCTTTATAATTTGCCAAATCCCCAGTAAGCCTATTAAATCTATCCAAATTTGCCTCTAATTCTAAGGTGGGATCAAGTTTAAAAGTAAAGAACTGCTTTAACAAATAAATATTATTTGGCATGGTACTAGTCAAATAAGTTGTTTTCAATTTTGTCCACAATTCCATGGCAGATGATGTTTCACCAATTTCTCTTAACACATTGTCAGACAAATGCAAGAAAATTGAACTCCATGCAATTTCATCCAGTTCTACTTTTTTATTATCATCAAAATCAGTAGGCCAACTATTATCAATAGCTTTTGCATATTTTTGTTGTAATAAAACTGCTCTCATCTTTTGGCGCCAGAGACTAAAGTCTCCTTTACCATTATACACACCAAGTTCAAATTTAGTTCCCATTTCGTTTTTAAACAAAAACAGCAGAACAAAACAACACATAATATGTAAGTTCACAGAGGTATAAAACACACAAACAATTTAATCACACAAGAACAATTTTTACAGTTTAATAAACACAGTTCTCGTTCTACAAACTAATAATCACAATATATATTTCAAGAAAAACAAGATTCAGTTCAGTAAGAGAACTAACTGTTCAACTCAGATTCTAGGTCCTCTGAGAGAGACTAGACAAAGGACAAACAAAAAGTCTCGAAAGATTTTCTAAATACTTTCGATCTCCATTTTATTACGAATATATATATATATATATATATATATATATATATATATATATATATATATATATATATATATATATATATATATATATATATATATATATATTGTGAAAGAGTAAAGAACTAGGGTTAGAGTTTTATACCAGATCTTGAGGATTTTAAACCTCAAGAAGTAAGTAGATCTTTTAAGATTTCTCACAAAGTTTACCAAATGAGAACTTAGATCACAATATACGACCAGATCTAGTTAGATCTTTGGTTTATCTTTCTTCCTTGGCTCTGATACCACTGTTAGAAAACCACAATATGAGAAAACCAAAGATTAACAACAATAGATTTTACAAAAGTTAAAATGTACTGAAAGAAAAGTATACAAATAGAAAATAGGACTGAGGAAAACTTCAACGCTTCAACCCAAAGTGTTTCACATCATATGTAGTCATCGAATTCAAGAGCTTGCTATTCTCAGGCATAGCTCATCCACCCATACATGATACCATTCCAAGACTACAGACCAATTCAAGAAACTCTCATAAAACCCAGTTTATCCAAAAACTCGTTACTGTTCATAGAAGGTTATCCCAAACCTAATCACCTCACAGATCTTTTTAATCACTTAGAGAGTGATTATATTTTCAGTAAAACAATCAGTGATCACCCAAGATCAGAGATCCCCAAAAGAAAATCCAGAATGAGATGAAAGAGCAGAAGATTCAAAGAAGAGAGAGAGAGAGAGAGAGAGAGGGCAAGAGTGGTACAATACCAGTGTATGGGGGTTGATGCTCCTTTTTATTAAGATGTTATCTAACCGTCTAACAGAATGCACCATGGATGATGAGGATCAAGCCACTTGTCATCATCTGGTGAAAGTTGCCTTTCACCTTTCAAACTCGTGTTTTGTATGAATATGAGTTCACAACCAAATTCTAAACTTAGCACCATTTATCCCACAACTTTCTACCGTACTCTAAGGTGGGTACTATCCACCACTATTAATTGAATTGGATTTCCTATAAAGCTCTCCAATCTAATTCAAATCTACTTGTCCGTATCCTACTTTTTAGAAAAATCACGTATCTCTGTATCTTTGTCGTGTAGTGCCTGTGTCTATGTCCTTGTTCGTGTCCATCCAACTTAGATTTTTAGTTTTGAACCAAAACACTACCACACAGGTTACCCGTTACCCACAAAATAGCTATGTACTTCCTTTATCCACAAGTCAATAACCCCACTTTCCTTTTTTAGATTTCAAAAAGTAATGTCCCCTTTCCAAACTAGTAATATTCTTGTAAAAAATGCCCTTACTTCAAGTACATAATGTGACTAACAAGAATTCTTGCTCACTATCTAATTGGGCACCCAATTTGAGCATGATAGTAAATTACTAGTATTCCAACTTGTCAAGAGACACTATTAAAAGGTGGAAGTTGAACTTAAAAGCAAATGGTGGATGTAATAAGGTGGCCAAACTAAAATATATGATGTGATATAAAAATGAAGTCATAAAAATCAATAAATAAAGTGTCGCTGACAACTAAGTAAGAATCGAAGTTGGGACTTGATACACTGAAATAATGGTAGAGACATTCATAGCGGTTTGCTTATGAAAATTACATCCTATTAATGCTACTTTTGTAAATTGTACCCCTCAATATGCACTTATAAATTTACATATAGACATAAAAATATTTTATCTATGATTGGATATGTGAAAAAAAAAACCGTGTAGAAAATATTTTCTGTATATTCCAAATAAAGCAATATAACTACAACTAGCATAGGGGACACAAAGAAAAAAAAACTTTTTTTCTTCCCTAAAATGGAACCTAAGTCTTAGTATCACTAACCTAAATAAATATGAGATTAATTACTATGAGAATGTGGGTCACTAAATCCACTTGGCACATATCCATTGGGCAAGATGGTTTGTCATGGTTTGTGTTTTGTGTGGATTAAGTGTGGACCGTTAGATATAATGGATGGATGAGATCTTACTAGGGTTATATATATATATATATATATATATATATATATATATATATATATATATATATATATATATATATATATATATATATATATATATAATATTTGTCTTCTTCATCTAGGTTAGAAGAGTGAGGAGAAAAACATCTTTATTCTTTCTCAAAGTGAGGTTGGACTAAGTGGTTAAAAGTCTTGGTCATCTCCGATTGGTTGGTTGGTGAATAAATCTGATTGCTGTTCTCCTTAGGTTGCATTGCAGTGTTCATTGTGGCAAAGAATTTGAGCCCACAACTTCAACCAAAACAAAAGAGCACCAACGAAGAGTTTTTCTTTTATTTTTCACATTCGAATGAGATTGTAATGATCATTATATATTATGTGCTTATCTCAAAGTGACTTGAGGTCATAGTTGAATGTCACCATTCATACTGGATCGAGAGTATGAAGTCATGAAGGGGCAGACATGGGTGGAAGTGGCCTTAAACATGAATACCGCTTTGATCACAAAGATTGAGATATGGTCCTCAATCCTCTTCAACCCGGATTGCAAAAGCATGAAACCACCTACCTTTGGTGGACATATATTATTTTTGGACCATGGAGTATCTTACTACTCGTTATTATGAAGTGTAATATTTTGATTAGCATTGTCTTTATCATATCACCTCTTTCTTAAAGTATTTAGTAGTACTTATCAACGGCTCAAGCTTTCGTGTGTTCATGAGGCGTAATGATTTGTCATGAGCCATTTTGAAACCAAAATGTAAGTGAGGTACTTTCTTTTACTTACTTGGGCCCATATTTTGTGGTAACTCATACCATTAAAGGTGAAATGAACTAAAAGACCAGATTCAGGAACTTCCGCTATATTTAAGTTATCATACTTTTTACCTTATGGTTCTTTATTTCATCAAGTATACATGTTTTTACTTAACAAAGAATAAAGCAAATGTGAGAAAGGGTGATCTCCAAATTATCTAAGATTATTTCTAACTACTTTCCTCAAAAGAAAATAAAGAAAACATCTTTCAAATCGGTTTTTCATCAAACCAAAGAAGTAGAACTGTTCGAGCAATACCCTCAAATATAGATTGTTGAAAAAAAAAGTTTAGGCGTGAATTTTGAGGAAAAATCATTATTGTTATCAATCTCAACAAATGGTATCGAGCTGGGTTGTTGATCTAGAGGTGTGAAAAAATCAAAAAAAGTTGGTGGGTCGAAAGTTAGAACTAGATCCAGGAAGATTCAAAACACTTAAAACTTCAAATAAATATTTTAGCCAAACCACTCATTGTCCGGGAGATCTGAGACCATATTTGGGTTCACGGCGATGAGGTGAACAAAGCCCATTGGTGCGTACGTCCTCTGATGACGACGCGTAGGTGATGTGAAAAAGTGAAACAAAACTGCTACGTCCAGCACGTGAAGGTGCGTCCAAGCTCCTATCTAGGTTGCTAGAGCCTACAACACCTTAGTATAAATTGTGGCTTTATTAACTTGTGTGTTGATAAACTGTGTTCGCGTGTCATCTTAGTTAGTAATTTGAAAAAAGTTGGGTACTGTGTTTGCATTTGTGTGAGTAAAAGTTTTATAAAATTTTTCAAAATCATTCTCATTCATGGATGATGTTCCATATATGGGTTCAAGGGTTGAATTATCACAATTCGATAGAAATGGTGATTATTCAATTTGGAAACAAAAAAAAAATGAGAGTTATTCTGGTTCAACAAAGGGTTTCTAAAGCCCTTGATGATCCAGAAATTTTTTTTGATGGATTAAAAGCTAAACCTGATCAAATTGAGGAGATGAATGAAGTTGTATATAGTTCTGTAATATTGCACCTACCTAATAATATTGTTTGACAAGTTGATGATGCTAAGACTGCTAGAGAACTATGGGAAGCTCTTGACAAGTTCTTTTTGACAAAAAATTTGCCAAATAGGATTTATCTGTTAGAAAAACTTTTCAGTTTTAAAATAGACCCGGGGAAGGATCTTGAATCCAATCTGAGTGATTTTAGAAAAATTGTCAAAAGCTTGGCCCACAATGATAAAAAGTTTGATGATGAGGATCTAGCTGTTATACTTTTGAATTCTCTTCCTGATTCTTATAGAGATGTTAGAAATGCAATTAAGTATGCTAGAGATATTTTGACTCAAGCTATTGTGATAGATGTTTTGAGATCAAATGATTTAGAAGTCAAAAAATAGTCTAGGAGAAACACTAGAGATGAGAGTTCGTTCACTAGAGAGAAAAATGAAATGAGAGACAACAATTACCAATGAAAGAATGGCAGAAGAAAATCTAAGGATAGGTCTAAGTCTAGGGATAAAGGCAATAAGAAATGTTACTATTGTGGAAAGTTATTACATTTTAAGAAATATTTCTATGAGCTTAAGAGAAAAACGAAGAAACAGCAGAATGAAGATCAAAATGTTGCTGCTGTTGGAGATGCCCTAGATGGTTTACATGTTATGACTATGTCTGATGGTGAGATTGACCATGAGTGGATATTACACTCAGGTGCCACCTTTCATTTGTGTCCCATGAGGTCTTGGTTTTATAACTATAGAGAAATTGAACTTATGAAAGTATATATGGGGATAACAATTCACAAATAGTTGAAGAAATATGTGACATTGCTATTAGGATGTATGATGGCATTGTCCGACCCCTTCTTAGTGTTAGGTTTGTCCCAAACCTTAAGAGAAATCTTGTTTCCTTAGGAGTTTTTGAAGATGAGGGCTATATGTTCAAATCTAATCTTGGTACTTTAAAAATTCTTAAAGGTTCTCTAGTAGTTATGAAAGGTCCCAAGAAGAATGGGTTGTATTACCTTCAAGGTAAAGCCTTACATGCCAAAGATTGAGGATTGGTTTCAATCAATACTGATAGATCAGATCTATGGCATAGGAGGATGGGACACATTGGGAACAAGGGGCTAAAATATCTTAGTGACCAGAATTTACTAGGTAAAGACATTGTTGCACCTTTGAGCTTTTGTGAGACGTGTGTTCTAGGAAAGTCACACAGAGTCAGCTTTGAGATAGGTCAACACAGCACTAAGAGTCCATTATATTACATTCATGCAGATTTATAGAGTCCAGAAAAACCCCACACATGGTGGGAACATGTTTTCCGTCCATTGTTGATGACTATTCTAGGAAGGTTTGAGTTTTTTCACTTAAGTCAAAATCTAAAATTTTAGCAAGTTTAAGTCCGGTCATACCTTAGTTAAAAATCAAATGGAAAAATGTGTAAAAACGTTTAGGATAGACAATAGTTTAGAGTTTTGCAACTTTGAATTTGATAACTTTTGCAAATAGAGAGGTATCACAAGGCATGGGACAATGAGAAATACTCTCCAACAAAATGGAGTGGCTGAGAGGATGAATCGAACTTTAATGAATAAAGTCAAATGTATGTTGATTAGTTCAGGGTTGGCCAAAGGTTTTTAGGCTGAAGCCTTATGTATTGCAGCTTATTTGATCAATAAGTTTCCTTCTAGTTCTGATAATTTCAGAACACCCCAAGAGTTGTGGTCTTGAAAATTTCAGATTTGTCACACATTAGAGTGTTTGGGTGTTCTGCTTATGCACATCAAGTTGATGGTAAGTTAGACCCTAGGGATACTAAGTGTGTCATGTTAGGATACCCAGAGGGTGCCAAGGGATATAGATTGTGGGTTTTAGGTGTTAAGGTTATTAAGATAATTAACAATAGAGATGTGAAGTTTAATGAGCTTGATATGCCTTGCCTAAAAACTCTAGACAATCATTTTAAACAAAGTGAGGAAGGAGAATCTTCTACTGGGAAGAAGATTCAGACTGAGGTGAAGAGATTAGATGCTAATCAAGAGGTTAGAAAACCTGAACAAATTGATCATCAAGTTGAGACTGAACAAGAAGAAGTTTTAGAACAACCTGAACTAAAATTCCTGAAATTGTGGTCCCTAACCAAAAACAACTTGAAGATACTAATTTGAGAGATTATCAATTAGTGAGAGATAGGGAGAGAAGACACGTAAGACCAAATTTGAAGTACATTTCTTCAAATTTGATGGAGTTTGTCATAGTTTCAGGTGAAGCCTTGGAGTTAGTTGAACATTTTTCTTATGAATAAGCTGTTAACTGTAAAAATTCTGAAAATTGGAAGAAGGTTATGAGAGAGGAGATCCATTCTTTAGGCAAGAAAGATACTTAGAAGTTGGTTGAGAGACCAAAGAATCAAAAGGTAGTCCATTGTAAATGGATCTACAAGTTGAAAGAAGGAGTAGAACCAAATGACCCTTTAAGATACAAAGCTAGGTTGGTAGCTAAGAGATTTACTCAGAGAGAGGGGATTGATTATAATGTGGTTTTTTTTCCAGGTGATTAAGTATAAGACTATCAGGTTAGCATTGACCTTAGTTGTCCAATTCAATTAGAAATTAGAGCAACTAAATGTTAAGACTGCTTTTCTTCATGGAGAGTTAGATGAGATTATTTACATGTCTCATACTCAAGGCTTTGAGATGAAAGGAAAGTCTGAGCTTGTATGCTTGCTTAACAAATCCTTGTATGGTCTTAAGAAGAGTCCTAGGCAATGGTATAAACATTTTGATGCTTATTTGCTTAAAATTGGTTTCAAAATGAGTGAATTTGATGCATGCTTATATTATAATAACACTAAGATAGGCTGTGAAATTTATTTGTTGTTATATGTTAATGACATGTTGCTTGCTAGTAGTAGTAAAGCTGATATCATAAAAATGAAAAACCTTTTGAAAACTGAATTTGACATGAAAGACTTAGGATGTGCAAGAAAAATTCTTGGTATAGTTATTAATTGGAATATGACTGAAAATAGATTGACTATTAATCAAGAGTCTTATTTAGAAAAGATAATAACCAAATTTGGTATGAAATTTGAATATTGTGTCAATGTACCATTAGCTACACACATGGTTTTATCATCTGCTCAATGCCCTAAAACTAAAGAAGAAAAATAGGAAATGAGTAATGTTTCCTATGATAATGCCATTGGTTCTGTAATGTAATCTATGATTACCACTAGACCTTATCTAGCTTATGCAATTATTTTCTTGAGTAGGATTATGTTTAACCCAGTTAAACATTATTGGATTGTTCTTAAATGGCTGTTAAGATATCTAGTTGGGACTGTTAAAAGGGGGTTAGTGTTCAAAAATAGGAGTGATAAGCTTGAGCTTAAAGGTTATGTAGATTTTAACTTTGCAGGGGATAGAGATTAGAGAAAATCTACCACTTCTTACTTCTTCACGTTAGGTGATAATTATGTCACTTGTAAATCACAGTTGCAACCTTTAGTTACACTCTCCAGCACTGAAGCTGAATATGTTGCACTAAATGAAGCCTTTAAAGAATGCATGTGGCTGAAAGGCCTTTTATGTGAATTGAACTTTTTGAATGAAAATGTCATGATCTTTACTGTGAGTCAAAGTGCTTTAATGCTATGTAAAAATCCTATATATCATGAAAGATCTATGCATATTGATGTGAAATACCATTTCATTAGGGAAGAGTTAGCTTCGGTGAATTTAAATTGCTTAAAATTGCATCTAGTGATAACCCTACAGATGTTGGAACAAATTACTTGCTGTTGGTAAGTTTAATAAGTGCATATCAATGTTGAATATTGATACATGTTAACTTGTATGATAGGTACTTACTGCAGTGGGGGATTTGTGAAGAAGGTACCGGATTGGAGTGGACGATGATGATGAAATAAGACCACAAAAGGATAGCACATGTAGCCAGAGAACTTGGTAATGGATTTGTGAACCAAGGTGAAGTTTGTGAAAATGTGGGTCACTAAATCTACTTGGCACATATCCATTGGGCAAGATGGTTTGTCATGGTTTGTGTTTTGTGTGGATTAAGTGTGGACCGTTAGATATAATAGATGGATGAGATCTTATATATATATATATATATATATATATATATATATATATATTTGTCTTCTTCATCTAGGTTAGAAGAGTGAGAAGAGAAAACTTTCTCAAATTGAGGTTGAACTAAGTAGTTAAAAGTCTTGGTCATCTCCGGTTGGTTGGTTGGTGGACAAATCCAATTTCGCATTCGAATGAGATTGTAATGATTATCAATTTCAACAATTACAATATATCAACAACTTTCGTAAATATGAAATAACATACTTTTGACCAGATATTTATGAAAACTAAATAGAAATTGCTAATTTTAACAATGTAAGATTATCGCCAATGCATTCTATGGATTGCTATTTAGGTGATACAGATGTTGAAAGACTTCTAATCTATGTGACATTGATGTCTAATGAATATACATTCAAGTAACAAATTTGATTTCCAATGCATTCTATGGATTGCTATCTATGTGTATTATATTTTATTAAAATAAAAACAAAATCACATTTAAATCTTCATAGAAAAATTAAATCCACATAGGAAATTTATATTTTGCTGGCATGTCTAACGGAGCTTCTAAATCTAGACGGAGTTCAAGACAATGTCTATTTTTTATTTTTTCCGCCACATCAACTTAATGGAGTCTCTATCGGCTTGCATTGGAGATGAAATTTTTTAAACACATTCTATTTCACTTATGGCACCAGTTTAAATAATCCACGATAACTTTGGAGATGCTCTAAACATTATTAAACACCCATTTGTTAACCCTCACCTAAAAGTCGGGTGCCAATTCTTACCAATTGAAACTCGATGAATGACGAATATTTATATTTTCAGTAAATTGAATGAATAGAGTGATGGCTTGGGAAAACATTCTGTTTATTTAGTACAAGACCAATGCCACTGTCGACAAGAGATGTTTTGGGGTGGGTCTCTAAAACCCGATCCCTATCTGTGATTGTAATAAATTAGGATAGAAAAAATTAATTTTCACTCTAACGCCACGCTTGACATGGTATCAGAGCAATTCTATCTCGTATTTTGTATCCCGTATAGTGTACTCGGCCTTTCCAACCCGTGTTAGATTAGATAAGACTAATTACTCATTATGGTCTTATGGAGATGCAGATTGGTGCTCGTAACAAGGTTGGATACCTCACCAGAAAGACGGTGAAACCAGCAACTGGAGATCCAAAATTGGAGACTTGGAGTACTGAAAATCATTGAGTCAAAAGTTGGCTTATTGATGCGATGAGTCCATCATTGATGCAGCTATTTATTCGTATTGCCACAGTGAATGAAATATGGGAGGTGGTGGCTAGAACATTCCATGATGGATCAAATCAAACGTGCATTTTTGAATTGAATCAGAGATCTTTCTCTACCAAGCAAAGTGGTCGCCCACTATCAACATATTACACTTAACTTGTTCCTATTTTTCAAGAGATTATCACAGAACTACTTTTCATGAGGGACTGTTACAGGGATTGTTTAATTGTATTTGGCCATGGAAAGACTTTGAGTTCATATTTTTTTAATTGGACTTCATGCTGAATTTGAACAAGTTCGTGGAGATTAGCAGAAACAAACTATGGGGGTATTAGCAAGCTTGATCTTGAAAGTGCATATGTATTTTTCTAGTGGGAGTATTAGCAGAAACAAACTATAGGGGGCTCTTACCCAATCTTGGACAACTCGGGCATGATAGCCAACCGAACTCGACAGGGATATTTAGGAAGTCCATAAAAGAACAATTCCAAAATAGTCATCTAAAGGGTTGTATGTACTCATTTGTGGTGAAGCTGTTCATTTAAAACAAAGATGCTATGAGATTATTGATTATCTTGAATGGTGGGATTTTACAAAGAAACCGCGAAAGAATATTGCAGTGAAGGTTATTATAACATCAACAGAGGAAGATCAGGTGCAACCTACATCCAATGTCGTCCACCTATATATACTCGATAAAGCTTCTGCATTTTATGTCACTTCTAAGAAGGGTGCGTGCATTATTGATACAGGTGCATCTAATCACACGACTAGAGACACTGGTAAGTTAAAAGCCTTTTTTCCTTCATCTCAGTCAGTTATTTCCATAGCTAATGGTAGAACCTCTCATATTACTTGGGAGGGTCTGTCATATTATCGAATATTCTCACCTTAGATATTGTACTTGTGGTTCCATCTCTCGAATATAATCTTCTTTCTATTACCCAACTCATTTTACTTGCCTGCACTATAACATTTTGTCCTTCAATTTGTATTGTCTAGGCCATTCTCACTCGGAAGATTCTTGGTTATGGTGTTAGACGGGGCAAAATCTATTACTTGGAGTTAACATATAAAGGGGGTCAAAGCTCATTTAGGAAAATCAAACGAGTGGTGAAGATAAGTCTCGATTGAGTGTTTGGTTGTGGCACCGATCTTGGACATCTTTCTTTTGGTTATCTTAAGAAATTACAAGTGCATTTGTTTTCTAGTTTGAATAATTTCAACTTTCATTGTGAGATTTGTGAACTAGCTAAGAGCCATTGTATTTCTTATTTACCAAGTTTGAATAAAAGTTTGGAACCTTTTGCTGTTATTCATTTAGATATATGGGTCTTCTAAAAATTCCGTCTTTGTCTAAAGCCCGTTAATTTGTTACATTATTGATTAATGTACTCGAATGACTTAGATATCTCTTCTTCCAAATAAAAGTGAGCATGTATGGATTTTTTAGAAATTCAATAGTATGGTGAATATTCAATACCAAAGGTAGATCCGTGCTTTGCAATTTGACAATGGTAAAGAGTTTGTGAATGTCCTTTAAGGTACTCTTTTTAGACAACATGGAATTAGACACCAAACGTCCTTCACACATACTCCACAATATAATAGATTGGTAGAAAGGAAAAATAGATAAATACTAGTATAGTTTGGGCCTCTTTCTTTGCTATGAATATGCCTAAGTTTTATTGGAGTGAGGCAATAAAATCAGCAACCTATTTGATTAATTGGACATCATCTAGAGTGATAGACTTTCAAGCTTCTCATTAGAAGATGGAATTAAAATTTGATGTTGCTCACCTTTTGAATCTTGAACCACACATATTTGGTTGTACGATTTGTGTTACGAAGTAAACTTGATCTATGCGAAACAGTGTGTTTTTATTGTCTATTCGAAGTTTCAAAAGGGTTATAGATTCCTCTAGAATGTTCTTCCTCAGGTAATCTTGTATCTCATACTTAATGAACCTAATAAAATATTTAGTCTCGCAAAAATATAGCAAATAAATATCCACAAAAGTCTAATAGAGGCATCCCGAAAAAGCAATATGAGCCCGACCCTAAAGCCAAAACAAAGTACCCAATTAGTAATCATGTTTCTCTCAACTGGTTATCTAAATCATATGCACTTACTATTAATAAATTGTCCATTGTATCTATTCCTAGTAGTGTGTAGGATGCATTGGCAGATCCAAAGAGGACCAGGGCAATAAATGAAGAAATTGAAGCCCTTCAGAAGAACATTACTTGGGAGATGTGTTCATTACCTAAAGAAAAGAAGACAATTGGGTATAGATGGGTCTTTATTGTAACACCCCGGATTTTTTCAACTCGGAGGGTCACTTAAAAACTTTAAATAATATTTGACGACTCCAAATAAATTTTTCTGTACCCTTGAATGATTTTAAAATTAACTATTGCAGAAAAGTAAAAAGCGTGCTAGGAAAACATGAAATAAAACCCAAAGCCTTAAAGGTTTTACCAAACTGTATTAGGTGTCTCCATAAATTATTTGACCTTCTAAAATTGCACCAAAAATTATGATATTTGAACTGTAAATACTTGGAACCTTAGGCTACAACATATACAAATTTCAGACCTTGGCCATGTCGTTTGATATGGGAAAAATGTAGCCAAAAATGCTTGAAAAACTATTTCAGGTACACTGATGCAATTCGATAAAATGGTCATAATAAATTTGTACGACATGCTTTTCAATGATTCCAATTTTTACTATTAGATAACTTATAAATCTATCAAACGCTATTGATTTGACTCAAAAATTCAAAGTACACAAAGATGGAATTTTCAATCACAACTTAACACTTCTTCTTCAAATTTCCAAACGGCAAACTAAATTATAAATTCAGTTTTCCACCACTATACAATATTAAATAAAAATAGATTCAACATTGTATTAAATTTTTACATCATAAATGACTCGATTATATCGACGCCACAACATAAGTAACATAAAACTACGTCATTTCTTCACGGTCACTACTTTACGCCATCGCGCCATCGCCAACCATATCAATTTGGAGATTTAATCATTTTGGGGTGATTATTCCAAAAGAAACACTAAGTAGCAAATTATACTAACATATGAGAAATTATACAAAATTAAATGCAACATGCCATTCAGTTAAACAAATGTAGGAACAACATAATTTCGGTAACCGACACCACATGAAATCATAAGTTATTACCTTCAATCACAACTTATATAAGTGATTACTTTCAATCACTATCATCATGTTCCATTTTTAAATCATTAAGCATGGCATAAATTTACATATTATTTCTCCAAAAGAAAATTCATAAAAACTTTCTTTAAGTAGAATAATAAACTACTTTGAAAATAGAATTTCCGTTGAGTTGATTTGTGTATAAAGAACGATTGCACATTTCCTCAAATTAATTATGTGCCTTTGCCTTTTTGTTTTCCAAAATCTAGTGTGGTCACAAGTTTTAAATGAAGTTGAAAATAGAGAATTATGGGCTGAATAATGGGGATGAAAGTGGCTAAAATTTTGACTAGAATATAGCAACAAGCTTACCACTGGACTGGAAATTTGGTGACGAAAGATGGAGAATAATACCTATATATTGGTTGATAAATGAGGGGACTTTTCTAGGTGCTTTTGGTGGCTAAAAATGAAGATGAAAGTGATTAAAAAAGTAAAGAAAAAATACAAAAAATACTTACTGCTGGGCAGGCGAAATGCTGATTTTCCTTGGGGCTAAGAGCACATTACATGGCTGAAATTGGAGGGTGACTAAGTGTTCTTTGTTAAGTTGTGGAGCCTAATTTTCAGCGCCCCCGAAAGGTCCACGATATTTCTATTTGCTTAAGGGTATTTTCGAGATTTTACCTTTGTAATTAGATTGTCCTAGTATTTCACTATAACTAGGGAACCTTTATTGGGTTGTCCTATAATCTCATTATAAATGGGGAACCTTCATTGGGTTGTCTTATAATTTCATAATAATTAGAGAACATTCATTGGGTTGTTATATATAGGACTGATCTCTTGTAAGCAAAAATTATCATTTATTATAGTGAAAATACTGCAACGGCTAAAGACAGAACGTAGTCTCATATTGAGGCGAACCTGTATAAATCTTTGTGTTCTTTATTTTTTGCCCTTTATTTATTGCTCTAATCCTAACAACCTTTTTGCTGTAAAAAATGTGAAGAAGAAGCAAGGGTAAAACTTCTAATGATAGCCGTAAATATGGAATGAAATGGGACTTCCTACTGAAATTGGAGTGCAACAGGGAGTAAATTGTTGGTGTTTATGTGTGATTGAAATGAGCTTATGAGGAACGAAATTGAGGACTTTTGGGGGGGGGAGAAAATAGCAGTTGGTTTGGTGGTTAAAGTGTGAGGGAAAGTGATAAGAAAAAAAGGGTTGATAGTGGTACTGGGGCACGATTTTTTCTTCAGAAACAAGGGAGCAATGGTGGACGGTTTTTGCAGGTTACATGGGGAAAATTAGTTGAAAAATAAGTGGGTAAGAGATGGGTAGAAAATGTTGGATAATGGATAGAAGGTGGGCTGAAAAATGGGAAAGGAGTTGGCGGTTTTCTACATATTTTAGGGGCTGTTTAGGGTGGTTATTTGGCAAGGCATAAAAGACTGTTTGGGTAGTCATTTGGCAAGGTATAAAGGGCTGTTTTGGGGTGTTTTCTAGAAACTAGGTAGACCAAGTTTTGGGCTAAATATGGGAGAATGAATGGACTGAAAAAGCGTCCATAGTAATCTAATTAAAATGACCAAAACAATGGGCCGAGAAGATGATAAATTTTGTTTGTTTTTAAATTTAACTCATTGGTTTAAAGTTAACCCAAAATTAAATCAAGAACAAAAATAATATTCGGGTTAAGAAAATTTAGTTAGTCTCGGTGATTAATAAAATTTAATGTTTGTCACATAAAATATAAGGCAACCACGTGCAAACATTACGCAACTCAAAGATTTTAAAACGTACTAGGAAGTTTGTAGCGACGCCAAAAGTTAAAATTTTATTTTCATGAAATTAAAAGACAAAATTTTCTGGTCGCTACATTTATAGTTAAATTCAAGACTAGTGGGAGTATTGATAGATATAAAATAAAGCTAGTTGCAAAAGGACATACACAGAAGTATGGTATCAATTATCAAGAGACCTTTGCATCATAGCCAAGATTAATACAATGTGCATTTTATATCCATAGGAGCGAATCAAGATTGGCCTATGCAACAATTTGATGTCAATAATGATTTCCTCAATGGAGACTTAGAGGAGGAAGTCTACATGAAGTTACCACCTAGAGCTAAATGTAAAACGTCAATAAGAACTCAAGTACGTAAATTGAAGAAAGCATTATATTGGCTAAAGCAGTCACCCCAAGCTTGGTTTAGAAGATTCTCGTCCACAATGAAGGAGTTTGGCTATAAGCAAAGTAATTCAGACCATACTTTGTTTATAAAGCACAAAGAAGGAAATGTAACAATTATAATTGTGTATGTGGATGAAGTGGTCTTGACATGAGATGATTTGGATGAAAAAAAAAGGCTTTACATGAGTATCTTGCGACTAAATTCGAAATGAAAGATCTTGACCAACTCAAATACTTCTTGGGAAATGAAGTCTCGTGGTTGAAACATGGCATTTCTCTCTTACAAAGGAAATATATGTTAGACCTCTTAACTAAAACTGGGATGTTAGCTTGAAAACCAGTTGAGACACCTATAGGGATGAATCACGTGTTGGAGAACATGTAAGTCAAGTTTCGACTGACAGAGGGAGCTACCAGAGTTTGGTTGAAAGAACTAATTTGAAGTAAGTGTTGGAAGTCAATTTATGTATTCACTGTGTAAATAACATATGAATATGGTATATCGAATCTTAAGGTATTTGAAGAGAGTTCCTGGAAAATGTTTAAAATTCTCAAAAAATAGGGTCTTGAGTATTGAAGGATATACATATTCTGATTGGGCAGGAAGTACAATCGATAGAAGGTCTACATCTGGTTACTTTATTTTTGTGGAAGATGATATTTTTACTTGGAGAAATAAGAAGCAAAAGGTTGTAGCTAGATCAAAAGCAGAAGCCGAATTTTGAGGTATGGCTCATGGTCTATGCTAGTTATTATGGATTCAAAGTGTGTTACGAGATTAGGAATTGAATATGGGAAACCAATAGGTCTACCTTGTGATAATAAGACAACCATTGAAATTGCACACAACCCGGTTCAACATGATCGTACTAAGCATGTGGACGTTGAATGTAATTTTACCAAAGAGAATCTTGATCTTTCATTTGTTAAATCTGAAGACCAATGAGCTAGTGTTCTTACAAAAGCGGTCTAAGGAAGAGTGTTCCATGATGTGATTAACAAGTTGGGCATGATAGATATCTATGCACCAACTCGAGAAGGAGTGTCGGTAAGAGATATATTAGGGTGAGTCTCTAAAACTTGTTCCCCCTATTTGTAATTGAACAGGCAAACCAAGATCCTAAATGGTGAGCTGCCATGTCCTTCGAGCTCCAAGCCCTTGATGAGAACCACACATGGACACTTACCAATCTCCTCATGGACATCGTGTAATCGGATGCAAATGGGTCTATAAAATAAAATACAATCCCGATGGCACCATTGAGCATTACAAGGCTTGCCTTGTTGCAAAAAGGTTCACTAACGGGAGGGTATTGATTACAAGGAGACCTTTGCCCATGTTGCTAAGTTGATCACAATGAGATGCCTCTTTGCCATTGCCTCTGTCCGTAATTGGTCCATTCACCAAATTGACGTTCCAAATGCTTTCCTTTATGGAGATTTGTCAGAAGAAGTTTATATTCAGTTACTAGCAGGTTTTTATCGATAGGGAGAATATATTGTATGTCGACTCAACAAATCATTATATGAACTTAAAAAGGCCTTTCGCAACTAGTTTTACAAGTTTGCCAATGCCTTTCGTCAAGCGGGCTATCAACAATCCAAAGTAGACTATTATTTGTTTATTAAGGTGCGTAGGAATTCGTTTACGATGGTCCTTATCTATGTTGATGACATGATTATCACATTGAATGATGATGATGCTATACTTGATCTCAAGCAATTTCTTCACAGCCTTTATCGAATAAAAGATCTTGCAAGCTAAAGTTTTTTCTTGGAGTGGAAGTTGCATGATCTGCACAAGGTATCTCCATCTTCCAACATAAATACACGTTGGATATTCTTGATGAAGCTAGGTTACTTGGTGCAAAGCCAGCCAAATTTCCCATGGAAGAGAATTTAAAATTATCTCCTACAGACAAAGAAATCCTTAAGAATGGATCTCAATACAGGAGACTCATTGGTAAGCTTATTTATCTCACCATCACAAGGCCTGAAATTTCTTATGCAGTTCATGTTCTTAGCCAATATATGCAATAACCGCGAAAACCACACCTTGAAGCGGTTTATCGTCTTTTACAATATTTAAAAGGAGCACTAGACCAAGGTCTTGTATTTTCTTCACGAGGCAATATTTCTCTGAGAGGATACTGTGATGCAGACTGGGCTCGCTGCCCCATTACGAGAAAATCCATCACTGGTTATTGCATATTTCTTGGCAATTCACTCATGTCATGGAAAACCAAGAAATAATCTACTGTTTCACAATCTTTAGCTTGAAGCAAAGTATCGTGCAATGGCTTCAGTCACATGCAAGCTCACTTGGATGAAATATTTACTTACTGATCTTCGAGTTTACCATCCTGGACCAGCCAAGTTGTTTTATGACAGTCAAGCATCCATCCATATAGCTGCAAATCTGATATTACACAAACACACCAAATATATAGAGATTCATTGTCATGTTGTGTGTGAAAAGATTCAAACGGGAGTCATTACAACAACCTATGTTCCAACAAAATAGCAAATTGCCGATATCCTCACAAAGCCATTGGGACAATCAATGTTTCGTTCTATCCTTAGCAAGCTAGGTATAGCTGATATCCACACTCTAGCTTGAGGATGAGTATTAGAAGATCTCATGAATCAACATATTTGACTTGCCTTGATTTCAGAAGATCTCGTCAATCAACATATTTGACTTTCCTTGATTATATAATCGAATCTTTGTAACTATGTAAAAGAATTATATTTGGTCATTTACCTAGAATAGCTTCTTTGTGTAAGTATAAATAGTTGTATCATAATGAACAATATTAATACACAAATACTTTTCTCCTAATTCTTCTTTCTAAACTTAACAAACAGCATTACATCAATCAATTGATTGATTACCATATCTGCTTGCTAGATGTTAGTAAAAGGTGAAGGTGCAAAATTGAGCAACTCTTTCAAATCCAACCACGACTTAACCACCACAACAGTATCAAATACCTTGGGAACTCCAACGTAAGTGGTAGGAGAGAAATGAAGTTTTCACCATTGTTGACTACATGCACTATGATATTGAGAGGTGTTTTTGGAGATGGAGATGAAATATAATTGATAGATATAAACTATAAAAACATATGTTGAGTTGAATGCCTCACAACTCATTTATGTAACTAAAATCGTTTATGTAAAAATATGCATCTTCTATTGCAACAAAGATGTGCTTATGTTCTTAATTGGTCATCGGCAACATAAATCAGTGCTTTTAGAAAAAGAAAATGGATGAAATTGCTTGGAGTTCCATTTTTCTTCACGTGTCACATAGTGTAATAAAAAAGTGGGTGAAACCCTTACTGCTAATACTTTATGGAAAAATTGGAAGATCTATACCTACCTAAGACTATACCAAATAAATGCTATGTTCTAAGGCTTTTTTATAACTTTAGGTTTGATGCATTTTCAAATTTTGTAGAAAATATTGACAGGTTCAATAAATTGATTCAAGATTTAGCAAAACTCTGATGAAAAATTCAATGATGGTCAACAAGTTGTTGCTCTCCTAAATTCATTAGGAGAAAGGTATAGAGAGCTTAGAAATGCTCTAGAGTATAGGAAATAAGATTTAAATGTAGATATAGTTGTCTTAGCTCTAAGGAATAAAAAACTTGAGTTAAAGGAAGAATTGAAAGAGAATAAAAATGGAGAAGGGTTGTTTTTGAAAGAGAAATCAACAAATAAAAACCATAACTCTAATAACTCAAGTTTTCATAAGAAGGGAAAAGGTTCATCAAATACAAATGATAAAAACAAGGAAATCTAAGGAAAAGAAGAAAAATACTACTACTGTGGAAAAATGGACCATCTAATTAAAGACTATTTTAAGAAGATGGCAATATGAAAGATAAACCAAGTTCAGTTGGTTCTGCAACCTTAGCATGTAGTAATAATGGTGAGATGGATGGGGTTGTCTTAGTGGCATCAACTAGAAAATATTTAAATGAGTGGATACTTGACTATGGGTGTACATCTTATATGTGTCAGTGGTGCACTGAATTTGTAGAAATTAGTGGAGGTCAAGTGCAAATGAGAAATAATATGAGTCGTCAAATTAAGGAAATTGTAGAAATTACCCGACTCTTAAATAAAAACTGTATTTTGAAGTTAAACAAAATCAAATTTGTTCTAGATCAAGAAATTTAGTCTCACTAGGTGAACAACATAATGAATAAGATATAAAAGTCCATAAGGGTTATACCAAATTCGTCTTAAATTCCCAAGAAGTCCTAACCACACCTAAGACAAATGGCATCTATGTTATACAAGAAACACCTTTAGTAGGTAATATTGTTGCTGCCATTAGCTTAGAAAGTAGTAGATCACTTATATGGCATAAAAGGCTAGGTCATATAAGTAATAAGGGACTCAAATTCCTAAAAAAAGAAAGTGTTTTTGAAAAGGATAATTTAACAAGTTTAAGTTTTGTGAAGACTGAGTTTTAGGTAAACAAACTAAGTTGCCTATTTCTAGTGGAGTTCATAAATCAACATCTATCTTAGATTACCTTTATGCTTACCTTTGGAGACCAGTGTCTGTTAGCACTCTTAGTAGGTTTAGGTTCTACCTTTTAATAGTGGATGATTTCTCAAGAAAAATATAATCTTTTCTACAATTTTTAGAGTTTTAAACATTGGAAGACTTTAATTGAAAATCAAACTAATAAGAAAATTAAAGTTCTCAGAACAGACAATATGGAGTTTTGCAATTTTGAATTTGACCTTTTCTGCAAAGATAATGGCATATTGAGTCACAAAACTGTCACTTATACACCTTATTAAAATGGTGTGGCAGAAAGGATGAATAGAACCCTACTAAATAAAGTAAGGTGTATGATTTTAGGTTCAGGATTACCCAAATTATTTTGGGGTGATTCCTTGAGAACAACAACCTACTTAATCAAAAGGAGCACATCTAGTGTTATTAACTTTAAAACACCTACGTTAGTTTGGACTGGCATACCTGCAGATTACTCTAGGCTTAGAGTCTTTTATTGTGATGCCTATTCACATAAAAGAGAGGGCAAATTAGAGCCAAGATCTTTAAGATGTGTTTTTCTAGGTTATGGTAAAGAAACAAAGGGGTATAGGCTGTGGGTTCAAGATCAAAACAATTTTAAAGTAGTAATTAGTAGAAATATCATTTTCAATGAAAGTGTAATCCATTGCCTTAATAAAGATCCTTCCTCAAATTCTGAAGAAAATAAAACAAGTAAGGAATCAAAATTAGTGTTACAAAATATTAATGACATTGGTCAAAAGGCTCAGATTGAGGTGGAGTTACCTCAAACTAAATCTTGGCATACTCAGATTGATATTGAATAGGTTCAAGTTCAAACTGATCCTCAACCTTTAGTAGATTACCAGTTAATTAGGGATAGAGGTAGAAGGCAAATGTTTATCTCATCTAGAATAAGTAATGATGATTATGCGACCTTATTCTTAGCCTTAGATCTGGTAAATGCATAACCAAGTACCTATGAAGAAGCTATAAGTTACAAAGAAGCAAACTCTTTGCTTGCTACAATGCAAGATGAAATTGCCTCTTTAATGAAGAATAAGACTTGGATTCTAGTTAAAAAACCTAAAAGTAAAATATAGAATACTATAAATAGGTCTACAAGTTAAAGAAGAGAGAGTCAATTGCTGAGTGAATAAGGTATCACACAAAAGAATGGGATATATTATAATGAGATTTTCTCACCTATAGCTAAGTACACCTCTATTAGGATACTACTTGCCTTGATTTCTCAATTTGATTAGGAGTTAGATCAATTAGATGCCAAAACAACTTTTTTAAATGGGAAACTTGATGAAGTTATCTACATGAATCAGCCCAAAGATTTTGAAATAAAATCAAAAATTGAAAATGTTCTATTGTTAAAGAAATCTCTTTATGGCCTAAAACAAGCACCAAGACAAGGGTATAAGAGATTTAATTCTTATATCCAAACCTTGGGGTTTAATAAAAGCAGTTTTGATTCATGTTTCTTTTATAAAGGTGCATGTGGTACCAACCCTGTCTATTTTGTTTTGTATGTTGATGACATATTAATTAAACCTATTACAAAGAAAAGAAATTGAAACTTCAAAAGAGAAATCGCAATCTAAATTTGAAATAAAGGATTTAGGACAAGCAAAAAGAATTTTGGGCATACATATTAGAAGAGACTGAAACAATTGTACGTTATACTTAGTCATTTTATATTGAAAAAGTTTTAGAAATTTTTTCTATGAGTGATGCAAAGCCCGTTTCTCTGCCTTTAGCTAATCCTTTTTAACTATCAAATTATATATCTTATGGTCTGTACGAGGCCAGACTTGGCTCGTGGAATAAGTATCTTAAGTATGTTCATGAAAAATCTAGGTGAGTCTCAATGGATTGCTTTGAAGTGGAAGCTTAGATACTTGAGAGATTTATTTAAGTTGGGTTTAAAGTTTAAAAGGTATAATGAAGGTATAATTTTGAAGGAGTATATATACTGACTTTGCAGGTGATTTGGATAAGAGAATGTCTACTTCCTCTTACATATTCACACTTTGTGATGGGTGCAATAGTTGAAAATCACAACTGCAGAAGATTGTTGCCCTATCTTCTACGAAGATAGATTATGTAGCAGTTTGTGATGCTGTGAAAGATGGACTTTGGTTAAGAAGGTTACTAAGTGAAATTAGCTTCATTAATGAAGTAGCCAGGTTGTATACTAATAATCAAAATGATATTCATCAGAGTAGGAATCCAGTTTATCATGATAGAACTAAATATGTGGATACTATATTCTATTTTGTCAGAGACATGGTTGAGAAATTTTGATAAACCTAATTAAAATTCCAACTCAATTTAATCATGTTGATCTTGGTAAAAAGTTAATAAATTTAAACAATGTTTGACTATCTTAAATGTTACTAACAAGTGATTTTTGCAGGTAAGTTACTTGTTGGCAGTATAAAATGCATGATAAATGATTAGATCGTAAACTAATTTTTCTTTTCTTTTGAAGGTGTTGCAGAGCAAAGGATAATGCAAGTTAATAAAGTCTTGAGTACTAGAGTTGAATAAAGGTGGAGTTTGTTGAATTGAAAGCATAAAAAATTATTTCTGTAACTAAAATCGTATATGTAAAACGCGTTTCTTCTATGCCCTGAGAATTAATCTAGTACGCACATGTAACACACCTACAACCATAAGATAAATGGTTTACTGATTATGTCATTTAAAAGGGATCTTGGACTCGGTTTCTCAGATAAGAGGCGCAGCCAAAGAGGTTTTTTTCACCTCTCTTTTCTTTCATCTGATTCTTTATCTTCCTCTCTTCTTTCCTTTCTTTTAACAGAAAAGTCTGAGTGATCTTTCTTGTTGTAACACTAGAATAGGGAAGGTTGTGTTGTTCCTTTGGTGAACAATAACTTTGATTAAGAGGCGGAAAAAGTATTTGTGATTTCTAATTATGTAAAGAATTGATTGAGATTATTGATAATTCTAGTATTCGAGCTTTATTTATTGTGGTAGATGTTCAACGAGTTAGTAGCGTTTAGAACACGTGAACATCTAGGCCCATTAATAGGTGAAAATCTATTGTGTTCGTTTACATTTTGTACGCATGTTATGTTTGGTTTCTTAGGGTATTTGTATGTTCTTGGCCGATCAGCATAGAACCAGATACAATGTACTTTTAATAAAAATAAAAATAAAGGATCGCAAAGGGCGAGAAACAGAAAATTTTAGCTCCAAAAAAAATTCTATAAATGCTCGTCAACATAAGAAAGCAAGAATTTATCTTCAACATTTACAAAATGAATTGAATAAATAGTTTGTGCTTAATTAATTGCCAAAAAAGAAAAACTCAAACAATACAGCTTAAGTACCTCACGAAATATCGGTAGGTGGTTCAAACAGAAATATAAACAACAATACTATCAAGGATCACCGACGTACGCATGTTGGTGATTTGCGACAACATTGTTGTCTGTGAAATCGTCGACAATCATCGATGGTGCTTCGATTGTTGATCGCCGACGAAGAAGTATTTATTTCTCACTTCATCGTCATGGACCATAATTCTTTTACCTATTTTAATTGACTTATTTTAGAATATGTATATTCTGTGATTTGCATTCATTCCACAATTATTGTTGTACCATAATTGTTGTAGTTTATTATGGTAAAGATTCTAGGGTCATTAGGAGTTTACTATCATTAGAAAACCCTAAACAAAGGTTAGCCGAGTATTTATGTATGTGTATATAAGCATCCTTCTTCTTCATCAATAGAATGAAATATTTCAGCCAATTATTCTCTAGTCATTTCATGGTATCAAAGCTATACGCTTAACAAGCTTCGACCATGACCTCAATAGAATCATCCAACACAAATCCTAACGACCAAATGCCCATCAACACCAACCCATAACCTCCACCCTCTCCCACTGTCCCAAATCCTCCCATTGTCATCAATGCTCAAGCTCAACTACCAATTAAACTTACTCCAACAAATTTTCCCGCATGGCACAATTCCAGTCTATTCGTTGGCTTTGACCTACTGGGTTTCGTTGATGGCACATTTCCCTGTCCAACACGATCCATGACCACAGAACACATAACCACCATTCTCAACCCCAAACATGCACGTTGGGTCCGACAGGATAAACTCCTTCTCAATGCCATCATCAGCTATTTCTCTCTCTCTCCAAATTTGGTTTCCTTTATTGCCACAGCACGAACTTCACGAGAAGTGTGGGTTACAATAAATAACACTTACGATAGACCCTCTCGTGGATGTATTATACACCTAAAACATGCTCTTGGTAATCTTCAAAATGGTGATGCCACTATAACCGAATATATGCACGAGGTTAAAAGTATTGTCGACAATCTAACCCTTATGAATTCTTTACCCGATCCAGATGAATTGGTTCTTTACATCCTTCGCGATCTTGGCTCCGAATACAATGGCTTGGCAGAAGCCGTTGCTGCTTGTGATACATTAATCACGTTTGATGAGTTGCACAAAAACTTGTTACCAGAGAATCTCAACTCCAACCCCACTCATTCGCCTCTTCCTCTCCCTTCCAACCAATCACGGCCAATCTTGCTTATCGAAATCCCTCTGCCACACGGCCAAACCACCTTTCTTCTAGTGGATCTCAGACCAACTACAATCACCAGCAATGTCCCTTCTTAAACAATTCCTGACATCGTAAATACAATAACACAAATTATACGCCTCGACAGTACCTTGGCAAGTGCCAATTATGTGGAGAACATGGTCATTCAGCTAAACGCTGCATTGTTTATCGTCATTCACCAGTCATCTCAAACCCAAATCCTACCCAACAGCCGCGACAATACCAAGTAAATCTGGCCGCCCACTCCACTACCCACCAACTTAAGATTGGCTTCTCAACTCTGGCGCATCCCATCACATAACCAATGATCTTGGCAATATCTCTCTCCACTCCAACTATTATGGGCCCGACGATGTTCAAATTGGTGACGGTAATGGATTACACATCACGCACACTGGTCACATTCATATTCACTCTCATAATTCTAAATTTTTTCTTTCTAATATTCTTTGTGTTCCTCAAACAGCTCGTAATTTAATCTCTGTTTCTCAATTCTGCTTGCAAAATAACGCTAGTATTGAATTCTTACCCACCTCTTTTATTGTGAAAAACTTGCATACCGGAACTCCAATCCTGCACGGGCCAGTTAAAGATGGTGTGTACACACTCCCATTCACTTTGTCTGCACCAGTTACTGCCTTTTCCTCTCTCTCCACCAACCTTGAAACTTGGCATATTCATTTAGGATATCCCAACCCCAAATTTTTACGTCATTTTGTGTCTAGAAAATTTTTATCTTTATCGTCGTTCAAACATTTGTTATCGAATTGTAATTCATGTGACTGCAATAAAAGTCACAAATTGCCATTCTCCAACTCTATTATGTCCAATTCTATTGCGTTATAAGTTATTTTCTCTGATTTGTGGACATCTCCTATCGTCTCTACGAAGGATATAAATACTATGTTGTGTTTATTGACCATTTCACTAAATATGTTTGGCTCTATCCCTTAAAGAAAAAATTGAATGTTCGTGACACGTTTATTCGATTACGTGGACTTCTCGAAAAAAAATTTAATACCTCCATTACCACGTTATTTATGGATAATGGTGGTGAATATATTGCCCTCACCTCCTACCTTTCGAAAAATGGTATAACTCATTTCACCACTCTTCCTCATACGTCGAAACACAATGGCTATGCTAACGGCGACATCGCCATATTGTCGAAACTGGTTTGGCACTCCTTCAACACGCCTCAATTCTCATGCATTTCTGGCCTTATGCGTTCACCACAGCTACATATCTGATTAACTGACTTCCTAAAATCAACCTTTACTATCTCACCTCATTTGAAAATCTCTACCACTCTCCCAACAATTTTTCCAAACTACGGGTGTTTGGGTGCTTCTGCTATCCCTGGCTACGCCCGTATAACTCTCACAAACTTGAGTCCCACTCCAAGCCATGTATTTTTCTTGGATACAGCCTCTCACAAAGTGCCTACTACTGTTTCGATATTCCCACTAGTCGTGTGTATACAAGCCGTCACGTAAAATTTTCGAACATGTTTTCCCATTTACTAACTTGTTCTCTCTCCCTATAACCACAGAAGTCGGTTTTCCATTCTCTTTATCTTCACCCATGGTCACTGGTTCCGATGGCTTCCATAATGGTGTGCGTACTCAGCTCTCCGTCACTGCATGTGCTGGCATGGACTCCGTCACTGATGCTTCTCCTTCGTCTCCAGTATCCGGGCCCAAGCTCCCAAGCAACCCTACCACGCCTCCCTCTTCACCGACCACAGTTACCCGCCCTAACTCCCCGACCGACTCCATGCTAAACTCCTCTACCACAGCTCTCATCGTTCTACATACTAAAACCTCCGTCTACAATCCTTCCTCGAATACACCATCTCTCTCCTCTACCCATCTCACACCATCACCCAACACTTCTGAACATATGCGACCCACTCAAAGTCTTGCACAACTCCTCCACTCTCCTCCACCGTTCGCTCTAGAACTGTCCAACCACCTCAGTCGTCTGTCTTTCTCCCCAGCCACCGGTAGTTCCATTACACCACCTTTTCCTCCCACTCGGCCAACTACACCACCCTCCTCCACACTCTCAGTCCCTCCATCCAATGCTTACCCAAAGTAAAACCATTCACCATGTCTCCACTACACCATGCCATCTTCCTTAAGAACCAACCACTGCCACCCAGGCCATGAAAGATCAAAATTGGCATCACGCCATGTGTGATGAGTATAACGTACTTATTAAAAATGGCACATGGACTCTTGTGCCTCGTGACTTCTCTCAAAATGTTATTGGTTACAAATGGATCTTTGGCATTAAACGAAAAACAGATGGGTCTCTTTATAATATAAGGCGCGCCTTGTCGCAAAAGGTTTTCATCAGCGACCGGCTGGACTATTGTGATACTTTCAGTTCAGTTGTCAAACATTCTACTATTTGTTTGCTCCTTTCACTCTTTGTTATTCATGGCTAGCATCTCAAATAGCTAGACGTTAATAATGCCTTTTTACATGGATATATGCAGCAACCACCAGGGTTTGTTAATCAACATTTTCCAGATTATGTTTGTCATCTAAAACGGTCTCTTTATGGTCTCAAACAGGCTCCTCATGCATGGTACTCTGAACTCAAGCAGTTCTTCGTTAGTATTGGATTTCAAAATTCCAGGGCCAATGTGTCCCTATTTTTCTTCCGCTAGCAGTCTTAGTACTTTTTTTCCTTGTCTACGTCGACGACATTATACTGACTGGTAACTCCTCTACTACTATAGCTAATTGTGTTTAGAAACTTGCTGAAAGGTTTTCTATTAAGGATTTGGGTGATCTCTTTTATTTTCTTGGCATGGAAGTCAATCCTAGCATGCATGGTCTCTTTTTCTCACAGTGCAAGTATATTCTTGACCTACTACATAGAACCGGTATGTCGTCATCTAAGCCAACTATCAGTCCAATGCCCACCTCACATGTCCCTGCTCTATATGAAGGTGAACTGATGGCTAGACCATCTGATTATCGTTCTGTACTTGGTGCCTTACAATACCTAGCGTTGACACGCCTGGATGTGGCCTTTACTGTCAACAAACTTTCACAATTCATGCACTCGCCTACATCAGTACACTGGTATGCCCTTAAACATTTATTATGGTATTTGCATGGGACTCTTATCATGGCCTCCTACTTCAAAAGAATTCTTCGTTTTCTCTTCACGCATTCTCGGATGCTAATTAGCGTTGTAACATTTCAGACAGAACATCCATTGGTGCTTATATTGTTTTTATTAGCTCTAATTCGATCTCCTAGAGTTCTAAAAAGTATAGTATTGTTGCTCGCTCATCCAAAGAGACCCATCTACTTTTTGTTTAATGCGAAAGATCCATTTGTAACCAATAACATTTTGAAAGGAGTCACGAGGCACAAGAGTCCATGTGCCATTTTTAATAAGTTCGTTATAATCATCACACATGGATAATTGGCTGAGAATGTATATATTCAGCAACCACCAGGATTTGTTAATCAACATTTTCCAGATTACGTTTGTCATCTACAACAGTCTCTTTATGACCTCAAACACGCTCCTCGTGCCTGGTACTCTGAACTCAAGCAATTCTTCGTTTGTATTTGATTTCAAAATTCCATGGCCAATGCGTCCCAATTTTTCTCCGCCAGTGGTCTACGGTACTTTTTCTCCTTGTCTACGTCGACGACATTATACTGGTAACTCCTCTTCTACTATAGCCACTTGTGTTCAGAAACTTGCTAACAGGTTTTCTATTAAGGATTTGGGTTATCTCTCTTATTTTTTGGCATGGAAGTCATTCCTGGCACGCATGGTCTCTTTTCTCTCACAGCGCAAGTATATTCTTGACCTACTAGACAAAACTGGTATGTCATCATCTAAGCCAGCTGTCAATCCAATGCCCACCTTACATGTCCCTGCTCTGCATGAAGGTGAACTGATGGCCAGACCATTTGATTATCGTTCTGTACTTGGTGCCTTACAATACCAGGTGTTGACACGCCCGGATGTGGCCTTTTTTGTCAACAAACTTTCACAATTCATGCACTCGCCTACATCACTACACTGGTCTACCCTTAAACGTTTATTACGGTATTTGCATGGGACTCTTAATCATGGCATCCTACTTTAAAAGAATTCTCCGTTCTCTCTTCACGCATTCTCGGATGCTGATTGGGGTTGTAACATTTCAAATAGAACATCCACTGGTGCTTATATTGTTTTTATTGGCTCGAATCCGATCTCTTGGAGTTCTAAAAAGTAGAGTACTGTTGTCCACTTTTCCACAGAGGCTGAATACCGATCCATGAGATTTGCTACACATTGCCTAATAATGTCGGGGCCACCTACTTGTGTACTAGTCCAGTGTTTCATTCTTAGATGAAACACATAGCCCTTGACTTTCACTTTGTTCGTGAAAAAGTTCAAACTAGCAAGCTTCGTGTCTCTCATGTATCTGGCTTTGATCAGTTAGCTAACAGCTTAACAAAGCCGATCCCCAGCTCCAAACTCACCAGCATTCGGTCCAAGATTGGCGTCCATCCGTCCTCCATCTTGAGGGGGCATATTGGACCATAATCATTTTACCTATTTTAATTGACTTATTTTAGGATATGTATATTCTGTTATTTGCATTCATTCCAGAATCATTGTTGTACTATAATTGTTGTAGTTTATTATGGTAAAGATTCTAGGGTCATTATGAGTTTACTATCATTAGAAAACCCTAAACAAGGGTTAGTCGAGTATGTATGTATGTGTATATAAGCATCCTTCTTCTTCATCAATAGAATGAAATATTTCAGCCAATTATTCTCTAGTCATTTCAGGAAGAACCATCAATGATTGCTGACAACATCACAAAAGCCATGCCGCTGGTAGTCACTTAAAGATGTGAGTTGGTGATCGTTGATGGTATTTCTATCGATAATTCCATCGGAATCACTAACAGATATTGATTTTCATCAAGCACCTTTCTGTGATTATTTATTTCATTCAAATTCTATTTTTACGATTATTCTGGAAAATACCCTCTTAAAGATTTTGCCAAAGGCTCCCAAGTTCTGATTGTTTTATGTATTAGAATTTGTATTAATAGTAAGAAGAAAAGAAAAACGACAATTGAATGAATAGTCTTCACCACAGCAACAAAGCATCGTTGTTTTCTTAAACCCCAGCAACAAAAAAGTGTAAAAATCTGGGTAATGACAAATAATTCTCTTCGGTGTTGTTTTATAGTTCTCCTCACGGCGTGCCTTTGAACTGGCCAAAGAGGTTACTGCGATTGTTGCCGAAATACACGTTGATATCTTAGAACAATGTAAATTAAGGCAGTTTAAATTTTCTAATGATTTTAATGTAATTTCATGGATAATTGGATTTGTTTTATGTCTGTGTTAGAGAGTAGTTTTGGCTACCATTCCGAGGCAGGATGAAGCAATAAAGTAGGCTATAGAACGCTCAAAATCAAATGTTTTTAGTTATTAGGATCATATGAATATGACCAGATAAGGTTTCTTGTTTCAGAATATAAGAGCATTCTAATACACTCGGTCTGTTGAAGTTTACGTGGTACGTAAAATAAAGGAGCTTTCAGTCAATGTGGTACTACGTCAATTGAATAAATGGTTAATTAAAAATTCATCTACAATAGATTCCATCTAAAACTAATATTACCGATTATATGACATTAATTTTTTTTTTAAAATTGGCAAGTGTTTAATTCTTATTTCTCTCGTTATACTTTTTTTTTTAAAATAAAATGTTGTGTTGAATTTAAATTTGATGACTTACTTCGTCTAGAAATCGACAGAGTCTATTTTTTTATGTGCCACATCAGCTAGACGGAGTCCTTGTCATCATATATTAAAAAATACTTTTTATATCTCTTTTTATTTGTGTTTATATGACATGCTTAAAAAATAATAAATAAAGTAGATTGGAGATGTTCTAAAAGAGTTTATGGAGGAGGTAAGTTAATAACGTGATATATCAATTGCAATGTAATTCACGGTAAAGGGCCACACAATCATCAAAGGGCCAAGACTTTGGAATTACAAAGAACTAATATACCTTGCCATAACGGATCAATGATCAGTGGAGGCATAGTTCTGATACAGAGGATCCTCCAGAGGAGGCAACTGCACAGCATACTATATGCTGCCACAAGGCTTATTTCTATTTCACCATTCTCATATTATCTTGCTATCCTTAGAAAAAGAAGAAGAAGGAAGAAGCTTAGAAACACATGATGAACAAAACACTCCAAACTTTTCTTTCGAAAAACAACTGATGATTTACAAAGGGATACAAGCCTCCTTATATAGATAGAGACATCAAGCAAAGACAAACAGCTGGGACCATAAAAGGACAATAATTTTACAGACACATTTGACATAAAGATAGATGCTTGACATAAAACATAAAGCATACAAATAATTATACAGTCGTTTCACATAAAGCTTGAATAGTAAAGACTCGTGAAAACTTTAATAAAATGAGAATCTGCTTTTCCAAAAGAAAATCAATCTTATCTTCTTTTCATGGTGTACCAAGATTGGCAGCTTGTGTAGGGGAATCTGAGTCATCTGAGTCTGATGGCAATCCCTGTTGTTTCCACCATGGTAGGTTTTCTATTTTTCATTCATTGTCCCACGTTTGTTCCAAGATTATTTCAATGTTGTTTGGATTATTCGGGTCGGGTTCGGGTGGTCCTGGAACTAGAGAAATATTAGGATACTCATGCATCATGTACTATGTAACTTCAAGTTAGTGAGAAGTGATTATCAGTTGAGCAACTGTCTCTGGTTGTGAATTGGTGACTGATTCTTCTGGGGGACTTGTAAGAGGAGAACCAGTAATATTGTCATGAAGCATCTTCCAAAGTCTTTCTCTGTGTGCTTGACCTTCTGGAGTGTTTTTGCCATACTTGGATGTAAACCCTAAACTCTGAGTTGGTCGTCCCAAATATAAATGTGACCATGAAACATCAAAATTGTCAGAATCTGGTAGAGGAAGATGATAATAGTTATACTTGGGATAACTTTTCTTCATATGGACTTCAATGTCTTCTGGAGATTTTTACATAGGGTATAGGTAGAGTTTTCCATGGGGCATCATCGTCAATATTAGGCCAAATTTCTGGGGATGGTCTGATTTATTTCTGCCATTTTTCTTTGGAATGTCTTGAACTCTTTAGGATAGCCCTCCCAATCTTTGTGAAGATTATATGGCAAGATTGTATAGTCTCTTACATGAGAAAAATGGGTGTAGTATCCTGTTTTGGAAAATATCCCTGTCTATCAAAAATAATGATAACATGGACATTTTTTACTGAAGCACGTATATCTTTGAACTTGCCCATGTAAACATGAAATTTTTCCATCAAGTGGTTCACAGGGTGGAACCATTCGAAGAACTTTTTTGCATGGTAGTTTGGTTCAGGATAAAGCTTAGGATAAGTTTTCCAAAGGTCATAATCAAGTTCAGGGAGCCAAGTAGCCATGGCTTCTGCATTAAAGAAGAAAGCAATTTGGTGAAGCTCAAGAAGGTACCATAGGAAGCATAAGATCTCTTTTGAGAAAGTCCATTGAAGCCTGTCTGGGTTGAAGAAGAAGAGGTTTAGGAACGGGTAATCAGGATGGAATCCTAAACCTCCAAAAATGTGAATTCCGTGTTTCTGGATAACCAAGGACTGGTATTTGAGCATGAGTTCTTTTGATCGAGTTTTGAGTGTTTTATCCTTTATGAGGTTGTGTATTTCTTATCCATGTTTGGGTAGGGGGTCTTGAAATTGTTAAATAATGGGAATAGGTTTTGTGACTGAGTATTTGGGCATGGGCCTGGATAATAAATCATGGAGGAGATTGTTGTGGCATTTTATATGCTTGACTTCAAAGTCAAAATTTGCAAACCATTCGGCCCATCGGAGAAGTTAAGAGTTTGGTATCTGCTTCTGTTTGAAATTTAGCATCTTCGAAAAGGCTGACATATCCATTTCAATAAAGAAGTGATGTCCAATAAGATGAAACTCGAATTTTCAATTCCTCTTTTGACCGCCGAAATTTCTTTGAAAGTGGAATGATAGTGCTTTTCAGCTTCAGAGAATGAACCACTCTTGTATCCACATATAGTTCTTTTTTCTTCCTTTTCTTCTAGCAAAACTGCTACCCAGTACAGGTCGCTAGCATCTGTTTGTAGAATTCTTTTGCCACTGGTGGGGATGGATAATGCTGGGAGACTGTGGACCTTTTGGTTAATCTGCTGGATAGCTTTAGTCTATTCTTCTGTCCAAGGTAGAGCATTCTTTTTTAGCATGTTTTGCAGAGGCTTGATGATTGTGGATAAATGGTCAATGAAGTCATCCATATAGTTGACAATTCTGAAGAACTGTTGAACTTCTTTCTTTGAGAGATTTGAATCTGGAAATTTCAGTTGTTCTTGTCCGACATGAGGTTGCAAAGAATACTGGCCATCTTTGATGTGCATGCCAAGGAAGTTAATCTCATCGACCCCAATCAACATTTTCTTCTGAGCGAGCATGACTCCATGGCTTTTAGTGAGATCATAGAAATCAGATAACAATTGAGAGTGTGAAGATTCATCAGAGGAGAAGAGGAGGATATCATCAATATACACCAGGGCTGATTTCATGATAGGATGGTAGATGCGCGTGATAGCCTTCTGAAAAAGAGATGGAGCTATTTTTAATCCAAATGGCATGACGGTCCATTGAAAATGAGCATTCGAATCTGAAAACCGCTTTGTGCCTTTCTTCTGGGAGGATTCCAATTTGTCAAAAACCTGCTTTTAAATCAAATTTAGAAAAGATTTTAGCAGCAGATAAATTAGCAAAAAGCACTTTCCTGTTGGGTAGAGGAAATTTATCATCTGCAAAAAAATAGTTTAGCAGTTTATAATCAATGACAAGTCTCATTTTTCCTCGCACTTGCTCAGCTCTCTTGTTGACATAGAACGCCTGGCATGCCCACTAAGAATTGGTCGGTTCAATGAGTCCTTTAGTTTGAAGGTTTGCCAGTTTTGTGGTTGCAAGTTGGAGATGTTCTAGGCTCATTCCTGTATGGCTGGCTTTTGTTGGATTGGCATCTTCATTCAGCTTGAAAGGGAGAGAAACAAAGAACTCAGGATTTTTCCATAAAGGCCTTGTGCATTTAGTGAGAAAATCTGTGTGAGATTCTGCACAACAATCTCGAATCAGTTGTTCCTTGAGAGAGTGTATGGATGCCATAGAGAAATATGTTGTTGGACGGATGTAGGGTAGAAAATGGGATTTGTATTGAAGACCATTGTACTTTGGTATTACTCTTTTTGCCCAAAGTTGTTGTATGATGTCAAAACCAATAACAATGTCTTTTCCTGTGAGAGATGAACCGAGGAGCCTGTGAGAAATAGTGCAGTTTGGGAAAAACTGGATGTTGATAGGTTTGCTAATGATCTCTGTGGAGAAATACTCATTATTTGCTGCCTCAAAGATTTGTTTGTGAGATTTCCACATGGATGATGGGAGGACAGTTGGGTTTAAGATAGAACATGCTACTCCTGTATCAAATAGACCGGCCACAATGATTGGTCTATCATATTTTCTTGGGAAGATTTTGACTTCAATCATGGGTACCGAAAAGCTCAGACTGATGACTTGTATTCCATAGCATTCATCGGGATCATTGAAAGAATTGTCAGAGTCACTTGTCTCATTTTCTTCGAGTACGAAAATTGTATCTGAAGATTGTTCATCTTGTTCTGAGAAAATAGATTCAAGGTCTGCTTCATCATCTATGTTTGCAGCAGCATAAATTTGTTTGAGCACTTTGGCGTTCTTCTGCTTTGGGCAATCTTTAGCAAAATGACCCTTTTGTCCACATATGAAGCAACGATCTCCTTTCTTCTTAGAGAATTTTTGCCGGAAGAACCTTCTTTTCTTAGAGAATGGTTTGGAACTCCTTCTTCGAAATCTGAATCTTTTGACATGGTGCTTCTTTTTTCATGGACATGAACAGGATTTGTGATCATGGCGGCACTTGATTTTTAACTCCGGGCGCTCACAAGCCTTCTCGAGTTTTTTGCCTGTTGTGTGTATGTCTGTAAGGAAAGCCCTCTGGTTACAAAGTTTCTTGAGAGTTCTTTGTACCATATTATGGAGTTCACCAAAAGATGTGGTATTAAGAGACTGTCCCTTCATTTCTATTACCCTTAAAGTTTCCTGCCCAAGAAGCTGAGGTATAGATTCAAGATATGCTTGTTTAATGTTGGGATCATCCATTCCACCTATCAAATAAAAGCGTCTGACTGCATTCTCAAAGTGCTTGTCCAGGTCTTTAGGATTATAAGAGCAACACTTGAGTTTAAAAAATTCTTCTCGGCCAATGTCTTTAAATGATCTTGTCTTCCACAGAATTCCCAATATAAAGCATTCATGAATTGTTCAACTGTAGGAGCATTGAGATACTGCAACTGTCTGTATTGTCCAAGAGAATCAAACCAATCCTTAAGGAAACCAGTAAGGCGGGCAATGAAAGCCTTGATGACAGAAGCATGCGTCATGTAAGGCTTCTGGAGTTCAGCGAAACACCATGCTTGCATTTCTTGAATCTGGTTTTCCATTTGGAGGGAGGGACATCATCAAGAGTGAATTTAACAGAAGAGCTACTGGAAGAAGGTAAGCATGAACTCATGACAGTAGGAATGGTAGGGGGCTAGCTTCTTCGTCCTCAGAGATAACTGTAGGTTCTGCATGATCCGTTTCTTCTGCTGGTTCTTCATTATGTTGTCCTGTAGACTCTTCTCGACTTGTTTGGGCCTCGTTATCCATATAAAGAGGAGGTTGTCTGGATGACTCATCAGAAGATTCACTATAGCTTGTAATAGAGTCTCCAGTCATGGTTAAAATAGGTGGAGAAGAAGTCTTTTGTTTATGGGTTCTTTCAAGAAATTCAGAGATAGGATTCTTGAACATGAGTTGTGGGCGTTTTTCTGGGTTTGGAGAGGGATCTCTGGGTTTTGTTTGTTGGGTCTTAGGTGGTTTAGGTTTTTTGAATGTTCTTTCCCATTCTTCTTGTGAGAAAAGGACTCTGAGAGAACTGGAGGAATCATAATACATTGGACCAATTGTTTGAGAAGGATTATGAGAATAGGTAGGAATAAAAGGAGAGGATGGAGGTATAAGAGTGCTATTTTCCAGAAAATTGAGCTGGTTTTTTAGGCTCTTGAGTTCCTTTTCTTGGTTATCAAAAGGGAGTCTTTTGTACAGAAGATCCATGATTTCATTTGAAACTGTTTCAATTCTTTGTCTGCATGCTTCAAGAGGAGTGAGCAGGGCCTGGGTTTGTTGTTGCAAAGCCTTTTCAATTCTCTGCTGGCTTTGGTCAATCTTTTGAAGAATTCTATTCTGCTGTGTAGCATTTTCAGACTGCCAATTCAAAACCTTCTCTGCAGGAAAAAGCGGACTAACAGATCCGTCAGGAGATCTAGTAGTTGGATTTCTGACCTTCCAAGAATGAGTGGATAGACCTTTATCAAAATTTGTCAGAGGAGGGAAATCATCTGGAGGGGGTGGATGAAACATGTTAATAGGAGATGGATCTGGATCTAGATCTCAGGTAGTTGTCATCATTCCAATCCCATTTTTTATGCCATTGATAATGATCATCAAAATCATCGCCATCTGTCCATCCTGTTGGAACAATTTGATCCTTGGTCCTAGGAGGAGGAGTATAAGTGACATAATAATAAAAAACCTCTAACTAGGGTTCTTAGGGAATTAAGTATGTCATTAAAGTTGATTAACTTTAAATCAATCGATTTATTAATTAAATAACTCTATAATTTAAATTCAATTAGTCCAAAAATGACTAAAAGAATGTGTAAGTACAAGACAATATTAAGAAATTCGACTAGTCCAATATGAAATAAAGTAAAAGTAGAGATGGAGTGAGGTATGTCAAATAAAACCTCCTTAAGACAAATTCCGTCCTTTGCAAAAAAGGTGCCAACATGATAAATAGACGTCTGTCTCCCAAAATGCAATGCTCCTTCTAAAATCGGTATTGCACTATATCAACCTTGTTGGTCGAACCAAAGAATTGATTGTACTCTTTTTGAATGGAATGAAAAACACGAACTTTAAAAAATTGCATGAAACTAATTTGAATATAAAATTGCTCAAAAATTATGTAAACGAAATTTTGGAGAGGGATGAGAATTTATAAATTAATAATTCTTTGGTGTGAAAAAATTTGAATTCACGGTCCCAGTTTATAGAATTTGAAGTATCTCTTTAAATAGGTGTGTGGCTCTTCATGAATAAGTGTATCATTTGATCTAATTAATCTAAACCCTTAAATCGCACTATTTCATATTTTATGTGATCTGATGGTCTAGATCAAATCTTGAATGAATGTGTTCATCATCATGTCCATTCACCAATTATTCGCTTTTTATTGAAAACTTTTTCAATTCACCCCAAATTAATTGTAATGACAAACAAATTATATATACTACATTTAATGAATCAAACCGATATAATTCAATTAATTCCAACAATCTCCTACGTGAATGGAAGAAGTCGACTCAAATCAAGGAAGACAAAGAAAGTATTATCTAGAACATAACGAATCAAAGATATAGCTTTTCCTTTAAACTTTATTTAGTAAGAAACTATCGAACTCACTTGGCTAATCAGTGAACACAATGTTATGAATTGTTAGCCGTTATTGCGACCAAACACATTATCTCTTATATCAAACTTGGTTCTCTATTGTGTTCATTATTCGGTTCTTGAACTTGTTGGGTTCTGCGAGTACTTTAGACAATCTGTCTAAGTAAAATTCTCAAAAAATCAACCATGTTCACACTTACATAGGTGATATTCTATAAAGAGTACCCTACAATACTCCACTTGTACTATTACAAGATATATTCATAATTAAAACTAAAACATATCCTCAATTAATTTTGTAGGGAACACATGTTTGCATCATAGAAATAAGGACGAATTAAACTTCTAAGTGCTTCTCATTGAGATGACCCATTAGATTTAGGCTTTAAACCCATTGTCCTGGCAGTCAATACGTTCTCTAAATAACCCTTTAGTAAACGGATCCACTAAATTTTCTTTCAATTTAACGAAATCAATTGTTATTGTTCCATTTGAGAACAATTGTTGTACAGTATTATGTCTACAACATATATGTCTTGACGTACTGTTATACCTAAAATTTTCAACCATGGCTATCGGAATGAATACATATAGTCGGCATAGGCTTTGGCCATATAGAAATTTCTTGACCATTCCACTTCTTCTCCTGCTTTATCTAAAGCAATAAACCCAGATTCTATTGTAGATCGAGTTATACACATTTGCTTAGAAGATTTCAATGATATAGACCACCATTGAGAGTAAATACATAGCCACTGGTAGACTCATCCGTATATGATATCCAATTGGTAGCCATGTTGTTTCAATTACTGCAGGATATTTTCCATAATGTACGTTTCAAGTATCTCAATACTCTAAGTAATGCAGCATAATGTTTATTACTGGGGTTACTTGTATATCGACTTAGGTTACTTGCCGAGTAAGATATATCTGGACTAGTACAATTCATCAAGTACATTAGGCATCCATTAATCTGGGAATATTCTAATTGTTTTTACCATTTCTAGTAATTTTGTGAAGAACTACATGATGTAGAAATGTATCACTAGTCTCTTTAATATTATGAGTCCTAAACCTCTCAATTATTTTATAATGTTCTAAAAAGTATAAAGTGTGGCTAGGTGTGAAGGTCAAGCTTCAAGATTTTTAGGCCTAGGCGAGAGCGAGACAAAGACTAGGCGAGGGCAAGGCGTGAGGTGAGGCTAGGCGTGGAAGCCGCAGTTCACGCAGAGGCAAGTTTTAGAACAATGCTTTATAGACATAATGGGTTTGAGACAAAAATATTCCAACAGGTGTTCTAGGTATCTTCATTCCTTGAATCACATATGCTTCGCCCATATCTTTCATATCAAAGTTACTTATAAGCATTTCTTTGTCTTGTTGATGATTTTTATATGTGTCCCTAATATGAGCTTGTCATCTACATATAGACAAATGAATATCATGCTTCTTCGATCTTCTACTATACGCACTTATCATATTCATTTATGATGAACCCATTCCTAATCATAACGCTATCAAACTTTTCGTGTCATTGTTTAGGAGCTCTCTTCAATTCGTATAAGGATTTGACAAGTTTACAAACTCTGTTTTATTGTACGTTTATTATGAATCATTATGGTCGTTCCATATAAACTTCCTCATTTAATTTACCATTAAAAATGCAATCTTAACATCCATATGATATATCTGAAAGTTATACAAGGATGCTATAGCGATTAAACCCGGATAGAAGTAATATTACTAGAAAATAGGTGTCAAAAAAGTCAAGCCCTTGTTTCTGACGATATCATTTGGCAACAAATCGAGCCTTGTATTTGTCTATTGAACTATTGTTGTAAAAAAATATATGATTGCAAGTGAACAATATTGCACACAAGTAATAAAGTGGACCTATTGAGTTCGGATTATCGTTCCCACGAAGACTATCTTATTTATATATACTAGTTCAATTAATCTTAATCCTAATCTGTTTAAAACACTTTAAAATAAATTGATTTGAACATTTAATTTATAACTATTAATTCTTAGAAAATAGTGCGAATGCAAATATCAAGAATTTAGAAAATATGGTTACTAAAGCGTTTGGATTAATGAATTCACTATAGTTATCATCTCTAATTTCTCCTCTCAAGATTTTTTCCTAATGTTGTATTCGGTCGAATTCACGAATTTAACCTAATTTACCTCTCTCGAGTTCAAATTAGTCCTATCTAATTAAGTCAACTTATGAAGTCAGAATGGTCCTTAATTAGATGCATTAATTTTCTCAAGAATTTAATTCAGACCGCAACAATAACAAAAGTGTATATCTACCTTTTATCCAATTATTGAATTTTACTACGTGGTCTAGATTAATAATTTACCTCTCAGTTCATTTTTTACAATCCATAATTCAATGAAATAATGGCCAATTATTTCAAGCATTACAAAAAGAAGTAAAATTAAATACTTAATTAATTTATAATTTAAAACTTGATAGTCGAAATTAGAATTTAAACTAGGTTACATCGTTCATCCAAACTTTAAAACTAGCTACTCATAATTCGGGAGAAAGAAAGCATGAAGAGATTTGAATACATAATCGGATCTGAATAAAAGATGAGAAGACTTTGAATATCTTACACCAAGAATTCTTTGTCTTCGCGTTCCAATCTTCAATCTTCCCGTCGTTCTTCCCCTCTTTTCTATTCTCTTCACAAAAATTCAACCTCATTCTTTTGACCTATGTTAGGTCTTTATATAGTTTCCAACCTTTTCGACTTGTTTTAATTCTAAAAAGACTCAAATGCCCCTCGTTTGCATTTAGGATATTTCATAAATTAACCACATGGGCCGCGGTTTACAAAAACCAATTATTGCACTTTGGTCCTTCCACTTTCAATCGTCTGCACTTTAGTCCTTGGATTTCTTCTTTCTTTTCAATTTAGTCCTCTTTTATTTACAACCCAAGTCCTTCAAATTTTGAATATTTACAAGTTGGTCCCAATTTTCAAGTCTTCGTGCATTTTCAGTCCTTATTTGTCTATTTTATTTTGTTTCTCTCCAATTTCATTCGAACTCAGATTTTGACCTAAAACAATCAAATCAACACATAATTAAATAAAGATTGACTTAAGAGTACATACAATTATCCACTTTTGATAGTTCCAATAAGTGTAAATCGACACTTATCAAATACTCCCAAACTTAAACATTTGTTTATCCTCGAACGTGATTATTTACTTAAACAATCAAAAAAATAATATTTAAATTTACTATAATAGATAACTTTCTGTAATTGCCTCAGGTTTTTGAAACAACTCAATCAATTTATAAAAAACTTCTAAATCATGCTACTAAAATCAATTTTTACTTATCCGATGCTTGAACGACATATGTGTGTATGCATAGTCAATCCTGTTACCACTAGATTTCGTTAAGGTCTCCACGTTAGCAAAGGCCCAGCTAAAGTCCCGTATAGGCCCAAGTTAGGCCTCGTTAAGGCCTTATAGGTCCAACGAGGGCATTCTAGATTTGCAAAGGTCTCAGATATCCAGCGAGGGCCTCGTGGATACTCTTAAAGCCCGGAAACACGTTAGCATCCTCGAGTTAAGTAAAGCGAAGCCCACAAAGGGCCTCGACCCCCCTGACCAATCTGGAGTGCTTCGCTAGTCTTCGCATTCTCGTAGTCTGATGTTTAGGATAACCAGAGAAGTAATTAAAGAAAGATTGTGTTTGATTGCCACAATGATTCTCATAAGGAAACCAAATCCCAATCTCCTAAAGATTAGGCAACGTGATCAACTCAAATAAGGGCTAAAATCTTGGAGATTGCCTTGACAACCGGTCATCCCTATCCCGTAAGGAAAAAAGTCTGATCAAATTTCTAATTGATTGTTTTCCTAAATCAATTAGAATTCTTGTGCTTAAATACAACGTCTTCGGTTATTCCAAGGTACGCACTTTTTACGCATTATTTTTACCTCTAAAATCTGTTCAAATCTATGCCTGCTTGTCTCTCCTACACCCAATTAGTACTCCCTCCGTATATTGTTCTATATACTAACAGTTGACTTGATCATCGAAGTACCAACGATCGTCGCCCTTTTTTTCTTGGTGATCTTGGTGCCTAACGGTCGTCCTAGTGTGCACATAACATAGATGTTGGCAGAGATCTGCTGACACGTGGTTGGTGTAGAATCCGACGTCAACAGATTGGCGTCGTCTGTGGAAAATGAAAAAATGTTACACAACCTAAAAATTGTGGTAAAAATGTGTTTTTTTACCAAGAAGAGCATGTCAATCGAAAACTCCATGGAAGATGAAGTAGAGTCTCATCATACTGACTTACGGTAGGAGTATGGTTCAAGATCTTCAGAACGTTACCCACCATAAGAAAAGAAGACAACGATAGAAGCGGACGGTCGATCAGGAGAACCAGAACCCTGAAGCTAGACAATGCACGAATGAAGGCAGCACTTGAACTGTTGAGAACCAATCCTTCTAACATGGACCCAATTGTAGCCGTGCTCAGCGAAGCCCTTTGAGGTCTAGCTCGATATAAAGTCATCAATCTTAGGACGACCCACCAGTTTCAAATGGTAGGTACCCTCAAAATATCGTTTCGAAACCCTTGCAGGATAATCAAAGGGGAGACCCCCTCAGCACATGGAAACTAGTCGGCTCCTACTGCCAACGTGTTTGATAGGTTGGGAGTGGGATCCTCCATAACACCACTCCTACCGATGCACAACAGCACAAGGAGAGCAGCGAGGCCGTGTCTGAGAAAGGAAGAAATATCTAAAACCTATCCCCGCGAGGCCTGAGGACGAGAAGGAAATGTTAGAATGCTAAGAGGATGATGACGACGAGAACTTTCCATTCACCAATTTCATAAAGGCCATGGAGGTTCTCGTGAATTTCAGAATGCCCCTGATGGACAAATATAACATGAGAGGCAACCCTACGGATCACATCAACATATACAAGACGAAGCTCCAAGGTCACTATCCCGTAGTAAAGTGCTGAAATTTCCACACCACACTCACATTCGATTCCTTCGGGAGAATAAGCTAAAACCTACATCGGTGTCACATCAACATCAAAAGAGAGTTCGTCAATGCTTTCATTAGTAACCAAATAATGATAGCCGATATTGCCCAACTCCAAGACATTCGGCACAAAGAAGGAGAAACAGTAAAGAGATATTTCAAGGGATTCAACAACATTATCAACAAGATCGAGACTGTAACCAATGATAAAGCCCTAGATGCACTGGTGACCGGACTTTACATACGCAGCCCTTTCTGGAGAGACGTCCAGAATAGCCAACCTAAAACTTACAATCAATTGGTAGACCTGATCTAGCGAGAAATTTGATCAAAAGAGACGATCGAAAATAGAGAGAAAGTCGAAAGAGACAGAGGAGATCACTATCGGAGGGAGGGACGATGTTCTCCTGAACCCCGTTTCAACCATTTTCAAGGAAAGCGCTCTCCTGGATCCACGAACAACCATTATAAGAGGTTTAACCAGACGGATATGACCCATGCCACCTTTCCATTTTGGACCACCCCTAGTGGCCCCTTTGCCAGTGGCTCCTCCACCCAAGTTCTATCGCATACACGGGGAATCAGTGCGTGTCTGTAAGATTATCCCGATGTAAGATCAACCACGGAATCAAGAGCAAGAAAGAGAGAATCGACCAGTTCAAGGGCGTCGAGGGCCGTCCAATCAAGGGTGAAGGCCTCTGCCTCGGTGCCAGGATGATGGACCTCACCGTAATGACTAAAGAAATGACAAAAACAGGGACCTGTCGAGGGTTGAAGGACTGCAGGGAGCTCTCCCAGTTTGGAAATCAATACAATCATAAGATGGCCCTATGTCGAAGGACACACAATGAACTCACGACAAAACTATGCAAAGACAATAAGAGAAGAACCAGTGTAGAGTTGGCAAGTTCACAAACACCGGCCAAGGGCCCCACATATCTCGTTCACTGAGGAAGAAGATGATGGCATACACTATCCCCACTGCAATGCCTTGGTAGTTCGTGCCATCATCGCTAAAAACAGACCGGGATGGATGTTGGTCGATGATGGAAGTGCCGTAAATAATTTATTCGACAGTACTTTTGACCAAATGGACGTGGACCATGAATTGACATCTATTTTAGAACCGTTGTTCGGTTTCACGGGGGATAGTCTTGTCCCATGGAGGAGGATCACCCTCGCAATGGACCTTAGAGACCGCCCGTGTCATCCAAGGAAATTCATGGAGTTCCTAGTGGTAGATACTCGTTCCGCTTACCACGGAGTCCTCAGTAGGCCCGCGCCTAAGGACCTACACGCAATCACTTCCATCCACCACTTGGCGATGAAGTTCCCAACGCCTGGTGGCGTCTCCAAGATTCGCGGTAACCAGACGGAGGCCAAGTCTTGCTATATGAATACACTCCGAAGGCTGCAAATTGCGAAAACCCCCTCCCGGTGGTAATGACGATACAAACAAGACCGATGGACGTCGACCCTGAAAGAGTTGAGGAAGAAATGATACTAGACGAGGACTTGGACCCCCGGATCATATGCTTGGATTCCTAGCCTCTTTGATAGAAGAGCTAGAGGCATTTTCTATAAATCCTTCAGACCCTACTCAGATGCTACAAGTAGGTCAAAAGCTAGACGAGAAGATGAAGGAAGGGATAAAACAGTTCTTGGGAAAGAACATAGACATCTTCGCATGGAAACATAGTGACATGGTGGGGATCGACCCATCCGTGGCTTGTCACGCCCTGAATGTGGATCCAAAAGTGCACCCCAAGATACAGAAGAGGAGATCTTTGAGTGTCGAGAGGTATGGCACCCTAAAAGAGAAGGTTGATAAGCTGCTGGCAAACAGATTCACCAGGGAAGTAGTCTACCCTCAATGGGTGTCCAACCCCTTGCTGGTGAGAAAGAGCAACAAGAAGTGGAAGGTGTGCATAGACTTTTCGGACTTAAATCAAGCATGTCCCAAAGATAGCTTTCCGCTATCTCGCATCAACCAATTAGTCGACGCGATTGCTGGCCATAAGCTACTCAGTTTCATGGATGCCTACTCCAATTATATGATCCCAATGTTCGCAGAGGACGAAGAACACACCTCATTCGTTACGGATCGAGGGTTGTATTACTATAAAATGATACCATTCGGCCTGAAGAATGCGGGAGCCACATATCAGCGATTAGTGAACTGTATGTTCTTGGAGCAGATTGGAAACTCCATGAAGGTCTACATCGATGATATGCTCGTGAAGTGTGTGAACGCCGAGGAAAATTTGAACACTTGATGGAGATGTTTGGAATCCTCTACAAGTACTGCATGAGCTTAACCCCTCAAAGTGCGCCTTTGGAGTCGCATCTGGGAAATTCTTCGGCGACATGGTAAACCAGAGTAGGATAGAGGCAAATCCCAAGAAGATCAAAGCACTCGTCGATATGCGGTCACCATCTTCTCCCAAGAAGGTTTAAGGCCTGATAGGGAGACTGGCGGCCATGAATCGATTCATATCGAAGGCGACTGACCGCTGCCAGCCCTTCTTCCAGACCATCAAAAGAGAAAAAAGATTTGAGTGGACCGAAGAATGTGAAGAGGCCTTCCGGGAACTGAAGACCCTCATCTGGAAGGCCCCACTACTGTCTAAACCAAAGAATGGATAAACTTTGCTCATCTACCTAGCAGTATCCGAAAAGACGGTGAGCTCAGTTTTGATCCGAAAAGAGGGTCCGACATAGCTCCCAGTATATTATGTGAGCAAAGCCCTACATGATGCAGAGACGAAGTATCTTGACATGGAAAAACTCGCCTTATCTTTAATTATAGCGTCTCAAAAGCTCTGACCATACTTCCAGTCGCATAGCATAGATGTCTTGATGAACTTCTTCCTAAGGAAAATTCTCCAGAAGCCGGACACTTCAATAAGACTGGTAAAGTGGTCAATTGAGCTCAGGCAGTTCGATATTTCCTATAAGCCAATGCCCTCCATAAAGGGACAGGCTTTAGCGAACTTCATGGCTGAGTTCGCCCATATTCAGAAGGCTTTCTTGAAACTAAACCGTATGAGGTACCAACATAAAAATTGTATGTTGACAGATCCTCAGGTGAGGCTAGAGCTGGAGCCGAGATTCTGCTGATTAGCCCTGATGGCCATAATCTCAACTGCGCGCTTCACCTGGAGTTCAAAGTCTCAAACAATGCTGCCGAATATGAGGCGCTCCTAGCAAGCATGAGGCTGGCACAAGAGATGAAGGCAAGAAAACTTCAGGTCTACAGCGATTCACAGCTGGTGGTTAGTAAAGTCAACAAAATCTTTACGGCTCACGAGCAGTCTATGGTGGCATACTTGAAAAATGTCAAAGATCTCTTATCCCACTTCGAGGTATTTGAAATATTCCCGATTCTACGGATCGAGAATGGTTATGCCAACGTCCATTCAAAGTTGGCAAGCAGTAAAGACTCTGACTTGATAAGGGCTATCCCAGTTGAAAAGCTTAGCCGACCGTCTACTGACGAGACTCTGCCACTGGATACCATGATGATCACCGAGTCTCCTAAATAGATGAAGGAAATCATCGCATACTTGACCAACCAATTTCTGTCGGACAATAAGGAAGAAGTACGGAAGATCCGCAGGAGGGCAATGAAATTCATCCTAAAAGATGGAATCTTGTATAAGAGAGGTTTTAGCCACCCTCTCTTGTGATGCATTACTTAGGATGAGGCGAATTATGTGATGAAGGAGATACATGAGGGGATTAGCGGTAACCATTCGGAGGGATGGCCCTAGTACAAAAGGCACTAAAGCAAGGATATTATTGGCCGACCATGGAGAAGGATTCGCATACTTATGCAAGGAGATGCGACAAGTGCCAGAAATTCGCCATTGTACCAAAGTTCCCAACTCAAAACCTCATCTCAGTCACCAGTCCATGGCCTTTTGCCAAATGGAAGATCAATTTCATAGGTCCCTCCCAACAGGAAGAGGTGGGATCAAGTTCGCAATAGTTGTAGTAGACTACTTCACCAAGTGGTGCGAGGCTAAGCCTCTGGCCAAAATCACAGAAGAAAATACGTGGAGGTTCGTTTGAAAAATTTCGTGTGCCACTTTGGGGTACCCCATTCCCTTGTTTCCGACAATGGTACGTAGTTCACTGGGAAGAAATTTAACTCGAACTGCGAAGAGCTTGGCATCCAGGGAGATTTCTCATCTTCCTACTATCCCCAGTCCAACGGCTAGGTAGAGGCTATCAACAAGATAATCAAGCACACCCTGAAACGAAAGTTGGAATCCTCCAAGGGAGGGTGGGCCGAAGAATTACCCGAAACTCTATGGTCACATCGGACCACGTCTCGGACAGCGACTAGCGAAACCCTTTTCGCCATGGCATATGGAGCGGAAGCAATGATTTTCGTTAAAGTAGGGATACCTTCTCCAATGCACTTAAACTTAGATGATGTGATTAATGAGGATCTACGTAGGGCGAATCTTGATTCGCAAAATGAAAGGCACGCAGACTCGCAACTCCGTCCGGCGGTTTATCAAAAGAAGATGGCAAGGTACTACAACTTGAAGGTGAAGAATAGAACCTTCCACGCTAACGACTTTGTCCTCAAAAATGTTTTCCTAGCTAATAGAGAAGTGGGGGTCGGGACCCTCGGACCCACTTGGGAAGGGCCCTACAAGATCGTCAAAGAGGTTTGCTCGGAACCTATATTTGGATAACTCAAAGGAATGGAAACAAGGCATCCCTGGAACATCACACATCTACGTCCATATTATCAATAGTTTTTATATTGTCTTTTCTTTCTCAGCATTAAGCCGAATATCAGCGCTTCTTTCAGCTTTGTTCGGACAGCTGCGTTATTGCAATAAAGTTCAGTATTTTCCAAAATATGATACTCTCTGGCCAATCAAGCAAGTAAAAAAATTTAGCAGCGAGGGAGTATGGTTCGCGGCCAACTCTTTCAACTTGCTGAATAAATATTCAACGCGTAATCATGCAAGTAAAGAACGTTTGGCAGCGAGAGAGTGTGGTTTGAGGACAATTCTTTCAACTCGCTGGATAAATATTCAACGCGTAATCATGCAAGTAAAGAAAATTCGGCAGCGAGAGAGTACGGTTCACGGCCAACTCTTTCAACTCACTAGATAAACATTTAACGCGTAATCATGCAAGTAAAGAAAGTTCGGCAGCGATGGAGTGTGGTTCGCGACCAACTCTCTCAACTCGCTAGATAACCATTCAACGCGTAATTATGCAAGTAAAGAAAGTTCGATAGCGATGGAGTATGGTTCGTGACCAACTCTTTCAACTCGCTGGATAAACATTCGAAGCTTAAACAAACAAGTAAAAAAGTTCAGCAGTGAGGGAGTGTGGTTCGCGGCCAACTCTTTCAACTCGCTGGATAAACATTCAAAGCGCTATCTAACAAGAGAAGAAAATTCAGCAGCAAGGGAATATGGTTCGCGAACAACTCTTTTAACTCGCTGGGTAAATATCTCACACGTATTCAAATGAACAGCTAAAGAAGAACGATGCTCATAGTGAAAGATTTACTCCGTAAAAAAATTTTACATTTCTGAAATCAAGAAAAACAACATTAACGTGTGTCATAGAGGAATATGGCTCCTAAGCCCCAACCAGATCCTTGGGAACCAAGGACCCCAAGGTTGGCCAACAGATCCTTGGCCTTCGATAACTTCGTCAGGGCTTCAATCAATTCTTTATCTTTGGTGTGGACCATGTTTTGGCAAGCCCTCGGTTGCGACTCAGCCTTCCTCTGAGCCTGTGCACACATCCTCTGGATTGTTCCAGATTTGGTTATGTCATATATGGCTCGTCTGGCGTCCTCGAAAACTGTAAGATCTGAATGAAGGATCTGATTCTCCAAATGCAACGCGTCAATATCCTCTGCACCCACTATCGTAGAACATAGCTCGTCAACCTTCGTCGCAAGAACCTTATATAATTCACAATTAAGAACATGACTTCGGGCGGTATTCATCTCTGCCTGACTTTGGGCGGTATTCATCTCTGCCATTTTTATCAGTTCTGAAAGGTCCGCGCCTTTAATTGTCCTTGCCCAAACAGAGGTCAAATATTTATAGACAGAGGCCACTGCCGTAGTAGATGAAGGCGGCAACTTTTCTTGGATAGCAGGGTCTAATTCATTCTGAAGAGTCCCGATATTGATATTCTCGGACTAGCTAGGAGAAGGAATAGAAGTTCGGGCCGCGCCTTAAGAATGGAGATCGTGTTCCCCGACTCTCCAAGAATGAGCCTCCCAGCCTCGCTTAGCCTTCCGAGAATCCCTCGTACGCCCATCATCCTTCGTGCTCCTTATTGGATTGGTCATTTTTTCCTCATCATCAACAACCATCTTCCTCTTGTCTGACCATCGAATATCTTCCGACGAAAGTAAGGGCTCTTCAGGAGGGAGAATGTAAGGAATGTCCGTTGTTATTCCCGACGCCAACGGGATAGTGGAAGAAACACCCACTGTCATTCCGACGCCAATAGAACAGTGGAGGAAACGCCCACTATTGCTTTCGACGCTCGAGGACAACAACCTCTCAAAAGCAGACGCCGCATGCGCGCATCACCGAGAGCTAGGGAAAAATATCCTCATTTTCACCCACAATTCTCCTACTTCTTATTTTGAGCTTGGGCACCGTGGAAAAATAAAAACCTGCCATGACAAATGATAGCTGAATTCCGATGTTATGGGAAGGAGATGGAATTAAGAGAAATGAAAGTAAGTTCTACAAACACATATATAGGTAAAGGAGAATGCAAACCGTCAGATGAACGGACACGTGTGTAGGAGAGGATACACTCTAGAAAACCCTAGGAAGATATTAAGGCAGCGTAGGGTAAACGCGCTTCAGTAGTTATACCATCATGATGCAATGATGGCGCCGTCAACACACATCACACGTGGAAATGCTCACGAGAACACCAAAGTCTAAAAGCCCCGCCTATGTTGCGAAGGTATGTTGATCCGAGAGCCTCGCTATTTCACGAAGGCAAAAGTGAACACCTTGATAACAGAGTCTCGATCGAATCCTCGCTCACCGCACGAAGGCGAACCCCTTGATAACAAAGCCTCGCACATATAGTGATTGTTTCTTAATCAGCAAGCTCCGCACAGTCAGCGAGAGCTACCTGATCAGGAAAGTTCGTGCTACTCGTTCGGATATCTCTTCAGCCCCGTCAAATGCACAAGTTTGATCGTAGTTCTGAATAGTTCATCTCAACCTTAATTGTACAACAAACAAGGATAATCAAGTAACTTCTCATTTTATTTATTGCAATCCGAATTACAAGGCAAGAAGAAATAAACAAGACTATCGTCCTACTACCCCGCCACCTCTTAAAGTCGGCACATATCGGGATATATAGTCTACTGAATTGAATACACTGAACTTCGACACTGTGTAAGCTTTGTTAGGCTTTGTCATTGGCGCAAATCTGACTTCACCATGATAGGGAGTCTCCCAAATCAATATGAGTTGATTTGGTGACTAATTATGCCACACTGCCCAAAAAATGCCGTTGAAAATGTAGCTGCGGCATAGGAAATAAGCAAGTTTTCATGCTTCAATGGTCAACTGCGTATTTTTTTCGGTAGCATTCTCCATTGTTTGTACGGAGCATTATTCACGCAAAAATTTCACTAAGTTCATTGTCGTCAGATAGAATAGCATCTTCTATTACCACCGCTTGAAGTTCGTGCCATTGGATTTTTTCGATTTCTCATGTTGCGAGGCCAATGGCATGACAAATTGTTTGGAACTAGAATTTTACCCTCTCCACTAGTATGCTTAGTTGTACTAGTCATTTTCTGTAAAACCACAATATAGAAAATATGATAAAAAATAATGCAAATAAACTACATACCAAAAACAAAAGAAAAGTAGAAGAACAAAAGATGTCTTAAGATTGTTGTCAGAAATCCGACTAGCCCAATATGAAATAAAGTAGAAGTAGAGATGGAGCGAGATATGTCGAAACAAATCTCCTTAAAATAGATTTCGTCTTTTGCAAAAATGTGCAAACATGGTAGATGGACGTTTGTCTCCCAAGATACAACACTCATTCCAAAATCAATATTGCTCTATATCAACCTTGTTAGTTGAACCAAAAAATTAATTGTACTCATTTTGAATGAAATGAAAACAAACTTTAAAGAATTGCACGAAACTAATTTAAATAGAAATTTGCTCAAAGATTATGTAGACAAAATTTTGGGGAGTGATGATAATTTATAAATCAATAATTCATAATTGATTTGGTATGCATCATATATTGCATTATTTCATATTTTTATGTGATCCGATGGTGCAGATCAAATCTTGAATGAATGTACCATTCATCATACATATTCACCAATTATTAGCCTTTTATTGGAGATTTTTTCAATTTATCTCAAATTAATAGTAATGACCCACATCATTAAATATACTATATTTAATGATTCAACTCGATAAAATCTGATTAATTACAATTAGATTAAGGTAATATGATGATTTAAAGTTCATTCTCGTTATGAATTATTCAACTATCAAAATTTAAAATTTTTACATTGTCATGTCTTCATAATACCGTTGGATATCATTTTGAGTTTACTGATTGTAACTTCGCATATTGTAGAAATTATATTCTGACTTTTTGTTGAATGCGATCATGATGCATCAATTTTGTTCATATCTTGTATAAATTGTGTGCCATAGGTGATGGACATTGAAACAAAATGAAAATGCCTTTTTTTTATCCCTTCTTCTGATAAATTTCTCATATGATTGGAGTTTTCTTCAAAAAATTTATACAAGTCGTCAACTGATTTATCTTCGATCTGTCCCTAAATTCTAAGTAACAATTGAATCTATTATCTAGCATATTCCCGATTTTGTGATCGATTTGACGGTGCACATCCAAGAATTAATTTTAACCACATATTTCATGAGATCTACAACTTTTTTTAATTTTTGAACTACACATTATAATGAGATTTATGCACAAATTATTCCTAAAGGAAATGAGAGATATTAGGTGAGGAAGATGGCTTTTATGCACAAGAAGTTATTGGTAGGGTTAGATGAGGACAATGAAACGATGACTAATCGACTGTCACTTGTGCTGCTTCTTCTTCTTCCTTTTTTTTTTTTTTTTATCTCGCATTTCATCTCTTTTAGAATTAGCAGTGTATTTTTTCTTAAAATAAATATATTGTGTGCCAACATTACATTTTAACGGCACAACTTGCCACTATGTATGATTCATGCAGAAGTGTACGTCAATTCAAGTAATAGGAGACAAAAATATGAAACTTATTGGCTAATAAAATAATATAAAATTAGGTGACCAAAATGAAACTTTGTATAAAGTTGGATTTAACGGTAAAAGCTTGCTGCATCAAATTATGTTTTGTGATCAACGTATGATTTTACATTAACTAATCTAAAGGGGATTAATGAGGTGACAAAACAAAAAAGGTAAATAGCACTGGAGTCTCAAATATTTGAATCTTGTGACGATAGAGTTTCGAACTTTTGATTTCTAGCATCAAATCGTTAACGTATGAAAAATTTGCGACCGACATCCTTTTTTGATGAAAACTCATCAATTTGATTGTTAAAAATTCATAATTAGAATAAAATAACAAATATACCATCCTCTTAAAATAAACAAAAAGTAACGAAAGTAACGAAACAAAAATTTAAAGAAAAAATTGCAGTTAAAATTCTAAACCTTTTCAAATAGTCCAAATGAATCCTACTTAAAATAATTAAAGAACATATTTAAAAAAAAAAAATCACCTTCCCAACCAACCTCACCACTTCCCAACCCCAACACCAACCTAAAAACACCACGACTAACAAAAAAAAGGAAAAAATTCACCAAACCCACACCCACCTACCCACCTAACCACCAAGTAGAAACAAAACAAAAACAAAAAAATGAAAAAGAAATTTACCTTCCCCAACCAACCCCAACCTCAATCCAAAAGCACCACCCAACCGACGCACCCCTCCTTCCAATATAATTTTCTAATTCATCTTGGAATATTCAGAAATTTTGTTCAATTGTTTTTTTTTTTTTTTTTTTTTTTTTTTTGAGAGAGAAAAATAAAAGAATCAATGTTGGTGGAGAAAATGGGTATTAATGAAATAGGTTTGCTTTACTTCTCACATTTTGAGCATGAAAGCATACTTGGAAATTTTATACAAATACATACACATTAATAATTAGAGATTTTGTATACATATACTTTCACACGTTCATAATTATGTGAATTGCTCATTCATTACTCTCTTTTCTTCACAAACTATAAATTCTCTCTCTCTCTCTACATATACATAGATGTATATTAGTTTGTATATTTGAAGAATAAAAAGAGTCAGTTTGGAATTGATTTTAGAGCCCAATTTCTTATTGTTGTTTTAAGAGTTTGATAAAATAAAAAAAATGATTATAAAAGAATATGTATCATTGATAGTAGATTTTAAGAAGCTGTAAAATGGTAACTTCTTAGATTTTTCTTTTGAATGGTTATATTCACACTACAATTTGTTATAAGCGAACCACATATTAATTGTACTTAAAATTTTAACTTTTGTTCATTGTTACAATTATGTTCTTAACTTTTTATCATCGAATTCTTATCTTCAACTTTCATTAATTAGCATATTTCATCATTAATGATGATTTCTGTCAAGATATTTTATTTACGTGCTTTGAAATGAGGAAAAATATTATATCGTACTTTTTGTATCTATTGTTTTTTTTTAAATATGATAGACAAATACGTCTTTTTACGAATTCCCAATAAATATTTTAGAATGAAATCATTATCAAACACAAAATATGCTAATTAATTAAAAATCGAGGATAAAAATGAGATTAAAAAAGTTGGGGACATGAGTGCTATAATGTTCATAGATTAAGGATGTTAAATGAATTAAAATGTGGTTCGAAAAATAAAAAGTATTGTGTGAATATAATTACCTTTTGCTTTTAGCTTTTCCATCTATCTAATATTAAAATATTAATTTTGACCTTAATTAATTAAAATAATTCTTTTTATATTCTAGATTTATTAGTATTCTAATTATAATGCATCTCTACGAATAATTTAAATTTAAATTTAATTAATTTTTGTACAATATGACTATACTTTTATTTTATAATTTTTTTTATAAATTTTAAGATTTAATAGATGTTTATATTTTTATTTTAAAATAATTATGGTGAATACATTGTATTGGAAAAATATTTGATAATATTACAAATTGTTATAAGAGTAAAAATAAATTTTACAATACTATTCATAATAATAATAATACAGCATACATTATTATAATCAATGTTTATTTTAGTAATTTTATACAGTCACATCAATAAAGTAATTTTGTTTACCAAACATTTAAATGCTAATTTTGAAACATAAAACTATTTTGAAACAATAGTTTACCAAACACTTATATAAATTTTTTCTACAGCTGATTCTTTCTACACCACAACAAAAGTTGATTATCATAAAAGTACAACAATGCCAAACCAAGCGGAAGTGGCTGGATGGGAATTGGTTGTTAATATTTGTTTTATTTTTGTTTTTCCCTTTTTATATATCTCTTTCTTTTTCTTATATTTGTTTTAAATCAAAAAAGAATAAATTGGACATTTTAACTATATTTTGATCATTTAATGATCTAATTAATAGTTTTCGTAACAGAAAGATCACGCTCGCATCTTTTTTAAAGGTTAGGAACCCAAGATGCTAGAAATTAAAAAAAAAAAAAATCGAGATGTTCAAAAGCTTTGGACCCTAGTGCTATTTACCTAAATAAAAATAGAACTTAAAACTTAACTTATTGACAAGATTGTAACAAAAAACTTAACTTATTAACAAGATTGTAACAAAATGAAGTTGGATGACGAACATGAAACTTGACTCGAAGTTGATGAAGAAGTAGAATAGTAGATAGTCGGTTAGGTTTATCGTTATTCCTCGTTTCTCGTACACTTTTCCCGCCATGTTATCTCTCTCCCTTAAACCCTTAACCCCTTTCACCTCCATTAGACCCAAACCCCAAACCCCCAAAATGCTGCATATCTGAAAGGGGCCTCTCCTTCGACATTGGAGACACATTCTTCCGCCACGAGAGCGCCACTGGCCGCGACCTCGGCGTGCTCGCAGCTGCTATTTACAAGAAATCACACAATGCCCTCCGAGTGCTCGACGCAATGTGCGGCTGCGGAATCCGATCTTTACGCTATCTGGCGGAAGCTGATGCTGATTTTGTGATGGCTAATGATGCGAATGAGGAATATGGAAGCGTTATTATGGGCAATTTGGAGAGCGTGGGTAAGGAGTCTGAAGAAAATAAGAGATGGGTTGTTACGCATTCGGATGCAAACCGAGTTTTGACGGAGTGTTATTTGAGGAGGGATTATTTTGATTTTATTGATATTGATTCCTTTGGTAGTGATTCGAGTTTTTTGAGGTCTGCTATGGGTGCTGTGAAATTGGATGGGCTTTTGTACGTCACCTCCACCGATGGTTACACTTCTGGTGGTCACCGGCCTCAACAGTGAGTTAAAATACTTGTTTAATTGATTTGATACGTCTCTTGAATCCCTTTCATTAATCTGATCTTCAGGAAGTTGGTTTATTGATGATTGTCAGTTCTAGTAGCTGTTTCTATGATTTATTGGAGTGTACTGATTGAATGAATTTGAGTGCCTTTTCTTCTGAATTCTTTTGAAACATGATTGTAATAGTTGCTTTTCACTTCCCAGCTCTTTGGCTGCATATGGAGCATATGTTCGGCCTATGCCATATTCGAATGAGATTGGCTTAAGAATGCTTATTGGTGGTGCAGTGAGGGAGGCTTCTGTTTTGGGTTATCATGTCGTACCGCTTTTCTCATACTATTCATACCATGGGCCCGTCTTCCGAGTAATGCTTCGCGTTAGGCGTGGGAAGCTTCCCAATAACAGGTCCTAGATCACTGTGATTTTGTGGAATTTTTCTCCTCTCAGTTTTACACTTTTACCTCTTGGATATCTTGAATATTCTGCTGCTTGATACAGCCACTATAGTTTCATCAGCTACTGCATTCGATGTGGGAATTCTCGTGCAATTTCATGGGATAAACTTAGTCACATCGGCTGCTCTTGCAATGAAAATGTATGTCTTGCAATCCTCCTGTTACATTCTCGGCTTATGAGAACACAAAGGGAATCACTTACTGTTGACAATGTCTCGAGTCATTTATGCATTGACATTCTAGTAGACCATCCAAGTATCCATGCTCTGTGAATCACCATACTTTCTTCATGATTCTTTCTTTATACATCTTTTTAGATGATACAAGAACTCACAGGCATTTTATGAATTGCATTGTGTTTGATGGATACTTCTTTTCAGGTTCCGGGTTCACTCGTTGTCTCCGGGCCTCTCTGGACAGGACCACTTCACAGTGCACCCTTTCTTACTGAAATGCTAGATTTGGCTGAGCAATGGGGTTGGGCGGGCAATGACACAGGTAAACAACTTGAAAAGTTGATGAAGCAGATGATTGATGAAAGTGACCCTGAATTGCCATTTGGATACATCAAATTAGACGAGGTATTCATGGCATTGTAATAAGCTACGACAATCTTTATCATATTTTTTTCGCTGGCTTCTCCATTCATCTAACCTTTGTCACTGTCTCAGGTAGCGAGACGTGCAAAGCTTAATTCTCCTCCCCTAGGGACCATACTGAGCACCCTGCACAAGGTATTTTCTTGGCATATCTTCCAATTACAGAATTTCCACTATCAACATTTTTTTCAACAACTCTTTTTCTTATAAGGAAATAAAATTGTGCCTTCGACTTGTAACACTAATAACCCGTGTTTGAAAGCCTCTTTCATATATCTATCGACCAATGTTCGAACCCCACTGCTGCTGGCGGTATATGGATTTTTATCTTTTTAATCAAATTGTAAAACTGTAATGCATAATTTTGAGGACATGGTTACAGGAGGGATATGCAGCTAGCAGATCACACATCGCCTCAAATGCAATCAAGACAAACTGCCCCATGGCTGATTGTGTTAGGATTGTGAAGGAACTCCAACAGTGTTCAGCGAATGAGAACGAGAAGTATCAGCAAGTTGTCTAGGCACCACTCGTTTGCGCCTTTACAGGAAACGGAATTGATTGTTGACTTGTTTCAATAGAGAAGTGATGAAGACGCAGTCAATAGGTTAGACGCACAAGGTCAAGGCAAATTTAGCAGTTATGGTTGCAACACACATTAAGTGCATTTTCCAAGGAATTAACTCTCGTAACAAGGCCCGTGACAGACATTTTTTGATCAGAAAAGTTCAATTTGATATCTAATTGTGTACAATTAGATTGGACACTTGTACAGCTACTGATGTGATTGATCTATAAAAATTTGATTTCTACATCTGGATCAAAATCCATGAACATGGATCTTAATACATTGCTGTTTTGGGACGTTTTTAAAGACATTTTGATTTTATGAATTTGTTATCATCGTTTTCCGTGATAAAATAAAATTGATACTAAAATCTGCAAAAGAAAATGCTGTTACAGACTCAGTAGCTTCAACAGACATTAAATGCATGATCATGTCTGTATATGCTGAAGGGCTTCGGAAAAGCAGTCCGAAAAGCTAAAAATAGCATTCATTTAGTTATTATACATACGATACATATATCAGCCTATTGAAAAATGGAGCAGCCAAAGTGTCGTACAATTTTATTTCCGGGACACGTATAGATCTCAATCACCAATTTGCTCGAAAAAGAGTCTCCAAGATTGCAATGTTTGCCACATCAAGGGCATTCTTTTTCGTACACCTCACTTGCGTATTTCCAATTGATGACTTTCCATATGTTCTTCAGGTAATCAGGCCGCACATTTTTGTACTGCAACATGAAAGGAGAACATACCAATGTGAACAAAGAATGTCTACTGTTGAGAACTTGCAGAGAATACCACAGAACAGATACACCTTACTCACGCAAGCATAAAAGACTAATGGTCTTTCATGTGCCGCAAGAAAGCAATGCTGGTTTCATAAACGCAAACCCATAAAATGTAGTAGGGAGAAAAGAAAAAAAAAAAGAGGGGGGGGAAACAAGAATATTGTTCATATTTGAAGTTTATTAAACAATTTGCTCTCTCCATTTCCTATAGAACAAACTTGGTCGATGCATCTGAGCTTTTGCTCCTCGGCATGACAAGTTACATTATTTCAGCAATTAAAACACAAAGCAAACGTACAAGAGGAAAGAATTACCTGCAAGTAGTATGCATGCTCCCAGACATCAATACCAAGCAGAGGAACCAAATTTGGTCCTTTAGTAACCAGTGGATCCTGCAAGAGAGGTCCAGAACTTTATGACAAGACAAATAGCATGAATCTATTACAAACAGTTCGAGAAATTTGTATTTCAACAGTGAGATAGACTGGATACATATATGAGAGTGGGGCACAAATATAATCATTAAATTTTGGCAATAATCTTGGTTTTCAAATATTATCTATTATCAAATGAAAAAATATCTTAGCTGTCACACTCAAGCTAAACAGAATACCAAACACCAAAAATCTCCTCATTTGTGCACAACCACCATTCTGAGAACAAGTACTTGGGGGCAGAATAAATATATTATAAAAAATTGACAATATGCTCAAGTTTGTATTAGATTATGATAGTACACAACAAACTTTTCAATATGAATTGGCAATTTTAAATATTGTTAAATTACCATTTATTCAATTATTGATATGTTGAAGCCAATACATACTTCTTGTGCTCTTATCAATTTCCTGAAGCCAATTCCAGATGCAAAGTCCATTGTACACTTGATCCAACAGTTTTTCCTCTCTCCTCTGAACATGAATTTTGTAAGGATGGAGGGAGAGATGTTTTACGCCACTATAATATTTTCATGACAAGGCTAATAAAGGTTTAAAAGTTCTTATGTTCGCACAGCAGAAATCTTCCGCAGAAGAAGGAATGCCAACTCATGCCGTATCCATAATCCTCACAGGCATGTGTTTGGGTTATTGGGGGACCATCTCCAGACCATATAACAATATCAAGTTTCAGGGCCTTTTCAACCTCCTCCCCCCCTTCTCTTCTCACTTCTAAGACTGACTCTAGACTCCACAAGGTAGTAGGACAATTTTACCTGACAACTTTTCTCATGCTGCCTCAAAAAAGCCAATGCATGTATTCAATAAATTACACAGAACAGCACACCATATATCAATATGATAACCCTGACCCTAGTATGCCAATCCCATACGTGATACCCATCCATATTACGAAGGCAAGAAAACTGAAGCGATAGAACAGAATAAACATTGATCATTTAACCATATAATCAAATTCCAATTATCAGTAGACAACAAAAATTCTATCAGTTACCTGATTTGCAGTAGTTTCCACCACCAGGCGCTTGAACTCCTTGTCCACACCAAGCCACTGAGAATTCCGATAAACGTGAATTTGAACAAATTAAAATTAAGTGGTGACAATAGACATCCTCAGGAAACGTCAAGTGCAGGGTGGTAACAATACAACATATCGTAAGGAACAACAGAACTTACAACCCATCCAGAGCCTTGTAAAGCAGCACCTTCTGCATTCATTTTCTGTATTAAAACTTCTAGAGAACCAAAGTGATTGTCAATAGCCCAACCCAAAGAACTCTTGGGCGGCTCACCACCGCCTTCCTGAAATGAAATTTCAGCGTTAACGCAATGTTGTCCCAAATCCCAACTTAAATAATTTAAGAGCTAAACATATTCAGAAAGTAAAAACTTACACGAATAGGTGCAAGATTTTTCCAGAAAATTGAGTGATTGACATGGCCTGGTCAAGAACATAATGAGTTTTACTTTAAAATTTTCAAATTGGAAACAAAATTAAAACAATTATACTACAATAGCGCCCGTGTGTGTAGTAGTTCAGAATTGTAGCCATGACAGGATTCACAATCATTGAACGGCAATAAGTCGACCACAAAGACACTAGAAACTAAGACAATAGATGACCATTAATGAATTTAATCAACATCCTAACAAAAAATTAAAAGCCTTCAACTATTTTAACTGCAGTCCTCACTCACTTCCCTTGCACACAGGATCGTGAGCTTTCTTACGGACTTGGCATTTGCATAATTATCTTCATCAGAAATCCAAGAAAATCTAGATTCACTCCCAACGCATTATTAAACTAGTCATAAAAAGTATCCAATAATTTCATTGAAAAGAAGTAATCATTAAGTTTTGTCCTAATGCTAATGCAAGGTCACCAACAGGTTTGGCACACTATGGTTACGCTAACACCTTTGTTTGCAAAAGAATGTGAAGCCTAAGTCTTGAGGCACACCTCACGCGAGACTTTCATTACACAGCTTGAAGCTTTCTCCTTGAATGCCATTTTTAAGGGCTTCTGCCTAGACTTACTGAAGCGCAAGCCCCAAGCCTCAAGGCTAAACCTCAAGTGACAAGAGTTATGCACTCGTTTGTCTTGTATTTTATGGGTTTTTGTTTACTAGCCTCAGCTTTTTGGGCTGGTTTTGTATAACCTAAAACGTTTTAAGGGTTTTGGGGATATTTTAAACACAACCAAACTCTGAAAACTAGGAAAAAGGAATTGGAGAAGAGCGAATAGGGTAAGAAGTAAGTATGCCCTAACCCCCTATAATAAGTATAACTAAAATTGAAGAGAGAGGGGGCAAGAACCAAGGGTGCCCTAGCTTCATACAACTGTACCAAATGAAGTTGCAACTTTTCAACTCACAAGACAACAAGTGAAAAGTGATGTATGACACAATGGGAAGGGGAAGGGAGAAGTGTAGCGTGAGAAAAAGAAATGCAAAGAAACTGTTAGAGAAGAGGAGGATGGGGGAACCCAATATGCCGATGGTTATTTTAATGATCATTTGCAACCACATCAAACCATGTTAATTTTTCGTTTACGTCTACTAGGTCACATGAGTTTCTTTAGATTGTGCTCGAAAACCACCTAATTCATCATTTCTTTAATTTAACCTCAAATGGCGTCACCTCCACTTTTTGACATATATTCTAGTTTCTTATTAATTTCGTTCTAGTATAGCCATGCATCCATCTTAAAATCTTCATTTCAATCCTATACATGACATATTGTCCTTTAACGACCCAACACTCCACATCATAAAGTATAACTAGTCTAATAACGGTTCAGTACAACTTCTTTAACTTCAGGGACATTTTTCTATCGCATACAATCCATATAAGATTTCTCCATTTCATCCAACGAAGAAACATGATGCAAATTAATTATTAGTCTTAATTAAAGAGTCAAAGAGTCATTGTTTAGTTTTATGCAAGGTCTTTGTCATAGTTAATTGGGTTTCGAAACTTGTTTAGTCAATAAGGTCTGTTGGTTGTTTCTAGATTAATTTAGTTGAAGTTTAGGTATTTTAAGAGTCATTTCAATTATCTAGGAGTCATTGTTTACTTTGAAATGGTCGATGTATTGAAGAAGAATGATATAACTTAATTGGATTAAAATATCAGATCTTATTACTTTTCTTTTCAAGGTTTTTTTTCAGAATTTTCCTTAAAGAAATCTGGACTCCGACGGTGATTGGGGTATCTAATTTTGCTTTACATTAAGTGGTATCAGAGCTAAAGAGACCTGTTATCACGACAGATTAATGGCTGGACAAGGTGAACATGGAGCTGTCGAAAGAGTTACTAGGAAAGAATTTCAAAATCTGCAGCAACGGATAATGCAATTGTGTTCTAGATTGGAGCTGTCTAGCATCTTAGGTGTCACTTTTCCTCCTGGGGAGCAAACCAAAAACTATCAGCAACGAAATATGAGGAATCAACCTCCTATTGAACAAATTCAGCAATCAAGTGAATCATCTGATGAAGAAGGAATGAAATTCCTATAGCAAGACAACCGAGATTCAATCGTAAAAACAATCAAAATTCACGAATCAAGTTAGATGTCCCTGAATTCAACAGAGAAGAACCAGCAGAAAAAGTCCTAGATTGGTTAAATGAAGTGGAAAGAATCTGAGTTCCTTGACTTTCCAGAAAATAAGAAGGTGAAGTTGGTGGCCATAAAGTTGAAGGGCTATGCTTCTTCTTGGTGGCAACAAGTTCAGATCACAAGAGTTCATTCTGGAAAAGACAAAATTCAGAGCTGGCCAAAGATGCAATGAATGATTCGAAGCCAATTTCTTCCATTAAATTATGAAGGAATTTTTTTTCAGCAATGAGCACGCACTGTTCGGGATTATACGAATGACTTTTACAAAATGAAAACACAGGTGCAACTAGCTGAGACCGAAGTTCAAGTGATACATCGTTACTTGATGGGTTTAAAGCCAACTATTCGGAATTTTGTGGAGCTACAACCTTGCTGGACACTGTCAAGTGCTGTCCAACTTGCAATAAAGGTTGAAAACCAACAAAAACAACCTAACAACCGTTATACTCAGCCTGGGAGAGAACATGGTCAATTTAATGTTGATCCAACTCAAGGCAGTAGTGGATGGAAGTCAACAACAGCCCCAAATCATGTGCAAAATTCTAGTTCAGTCACTAATCCACAAGGACGGGGTAGAGGACGAGGAATGGGAGATAATATTGTTGGAAGAAACAATTCATGTCAATTTGTTGGCGAAAAAATAATCTGCTATAAATGTGGAAAAGAGGGTCACAAATCTTCAAAATGCAGAAAATTAAACAATAACTTATTGGCTAGCGGAGAAATTGATGATTCTAACAATATTGAAGAAGTTCTTGAAGAGAATGAAGGGGAAGAAAGTTAGTTGGAGTTTGCTGAAGATGAAGTCACTTATGAAGATCAAAATCTCCCTAATCTTGTCGTTTGATGTGCCATGTTAACTCCTAAAGTAGCTAAAGGCGATGGGAGGCGTAACAACATCTTTAAAACTAAGTGTACCAGCAATAGGCGGCTTTGCAATGTCATTATTGATGGATGAAGTTGCAAAATCTGGTTTCTCAAGAAATGGGCAAACTGAATCTTGAAGTTCAACCTCATCCAAAGCCCTACCGCATAGCATGGTTCAAGAAAAGAGGTGAAGTAAAGGTGACACATCAATGTCTTGTTCTTTTCTTTATTGGAAAGTCTTACTCGGATAAAGTTCTATGTGATGTGGTTGAAATGGAGACATGTCATTTATTACTTGGCAGACCATGGTAGTTTGACAATAAAACTATCCATCACGGAAAAAAGAATGTGTATGCCTTCTACAAAAATGGGGTCAAAGTAGTACTTACTTAAATGAATGATGAAGACTTCTCTAAGGCTGTTAATGGATATTCTTATTTGAGCTTGCGGGAATTCTTGGCTCAATTTGAAGCTGAAGGAGTTGCCTATGTGTTATTAACAAAAGAAGGAAAAGATGGCCAGCAAATTGTACCTTTTGAAGTCAGCACCCTTCTTAAAGAATTTGCAAACACTTTTCCATCAGAATTGTCTACTGGTTTACCTCCTAATCAAACTATTCAACATCATATCGATCTGGTACCTGGAGCTAGCCTACCAAATCTGCCACACTATCGAATAAGCCCTAAAGAACATGAAGAACTTCAAAAACAGGTAGAAGATTTGTTGAAAATAGGGTTTGTTCAGGAGTCAATGAGTCCACGTGCAATTCCAGCCCTCTTAATTCCAAAAAAAGGCGGTACGTGGAGAATGTATATTGATAGTTGAGCTATCAACAAGTTTACCATAAAATACAGATTTCCAATTCCAAAGCTGGATGACATGTTGGATATGTTGCATAGAGCTAAGGTGTTCTCAAAGATTGATCTCAAAAGTGGTTATCATCAAATCTGAATTCGTAAAGGTGATGAATGAAAAACTGCATTCAAGACAAAGGAAGAACTCTATGAATGGATGGTAATACCTTTTGGTTTGTCAAACGCCCCTAGCACATTTATGCGTTTGATGAATCAAGTCCTAAAACCATTTGTTGGAAAGTTTGTTGTCGTCTATTTTGACGATATCTTGATCTACAGTCAAGACAAAGATGCTCATTTATTACACTTGAGGAAAGTTCTCAATGTTCTACGAGAAGAAAAGCTCTATGCCAACTTAAAGAAATGCTAATTTATGACGAGCACTTTGCTGTTTTTGGGATACATTGTGAGTTCCGAGGGGATTCAAGTAGATGAAAGTAAAATTGAAGCAATAAAAAGCTAGCCAACACCAACTACAATTGCAGAAGTTCGAAGTTTTCATGGCTTAGTTTCATTTTATAGGCATTTTAATAAAAATTTCAGCACCATAATTGCCCCAGTAACTAGGAAGGGCAGATTTGGGTGGTCAACCAAAGTTGAAGAAAGTTTCCAACATATTAAAAGAAGGCTGATTTCAGCTCCAGTCTTAGCTTTGCCGGACTTTGAAAAGATATTTGAATTGGAGTGTGATGCCTCCGGGATTGGGATCGTGCAGTACTTAGCCAACAAGGCAAGCATATATCATTTTACAGCGAGAAATTGAACGATACAAAGAAGAGGTATAGCACTTATCATCATGAATTAAATGCTATCATTCAGGCCCTCAAGCACTAACAGCATTACTTGGTTCAACGAGAGTTTATTTTATATTCAGACCATGAAGCATTAAAGTATATCAACAGCCAAAAGAAATTGAATAAAAGGCATGCATGTTGGGTTGAATTTCTACAACTATAGCACTTTACTTTTGCAATTAGACACAAATCTGGAGTTAGCAACAAAGTAGCAAATGCACTTAGCCGGAGGACCGTGTTATTGAGACAAATGTGTGTTACTATTGAAGGGTTTAATTCTTTCAAAGACATGTACCCTTCATATCCTTTCTTTGGTCCAATTTGGAAAGATTGTAATAGCAGGCAGCAAGAAAATTATTAGCTACACAACAATTTCCTATTCAAAGACAATCAACTTTGTGCTACCAGATTGTTCTTTAAAGGAAAGAATCATTCAAGATATGCATGGTGGATGTTTAGGAGGACATTTTGGACAAGATAAGACATATGCCATGGTTGAGCAAAAGTTCTTTTGGCCCAAGATGAGGATGGATGTACATAGATTCGTTAAAAAATGTCACGTATGCCAAGAATCAAAAGGAAAAGTGTAGAATACAGGTTTGTACACATCATTGCATGTAACAACAGTCCCTTGGAAAGATGTAAGCATGGATTTCGTGGTGGGATTGCCTAGAAGTCAGCGTGGCATAGATTCTATCTTTGTGGTTGTCGATCGATTTTCAAAGATGGCTCATTTCATTAGTTGCAAGAAAACCAGTGATGCATCAAATGTGGCTTCTCTTTATTTTCGTGAAGTTGTACGTTTCCATGGGATTCCAAAATCAATCACCTCAGATCGAGACTCAAAGCTTCTATCTCATTTTTGGAGGATATTATGGAAGAAACTTGGAACTAAGCTTTAGTACATTACTTCCTATCACCCTAAACAGACGGACAAATTAAAGTCGTCAATAGAAGCTTGGGAAATCTACTTAGGTGCTTGGTCGGAGACAATCCTAAACAATGAGAGATTATTATAGCATAAGCTAAATTTTCTTATAACTATTCAAAGAATCGGACTACGGGAATGAGTTTTTTTAGATTGTTTATGGAAAGCAACCACTACATTTCTATGACTTAATTCCCTTACCACAAATGGAGAAGAGTCATTTGAAGGGTGAAAACATGGTTGATAAAATGCAGAAACTACATGAGGAAATTATGCTAAAAATTAAAGAATCAAATACTAGATACAAGAAGCATGCACACTTGAAGAGACAAGCTAAGTTTTCCAAAAAAGGAGACATGGTAATGGTTTACCTACGCAAGGAAAGATTTCCAATCGGATCTTATTCCAAGTTAAGCGAAAAGAAGATTGGTTCATACAAGATCTTCAATAAAATTGGAGAAAATGCTTATCAGGTGGATTTACCTAAGCATATGGGAATTGACTCAATATTTAATGTCTCACATTTTTATAAGTATCACGGTGAAGGCAAGGATGGACGTGCTGAACTCGAGGACGAGTTTCTTCCAAGAAGAAGGGATTGATGCAAATTAATTATTAGTCTTAATTAAAGAGTCAAAGAGTCATTGTTTAATTATATGCAAGGTCTTTGTCGTAGTTAATTGTGTTTTGGAATTTGTTGAGTCAATAAGATCTGTTAGTTGTTTCTAGATTAATTTAGTTGAAGGTTAGGTATTTTAAATGTCATTTCAATTATCTAGGAATCATTGTTTACTTTAAAATGGTCAATGTATTGAGGAAGAATGATATAACTTATTTGGATTAAAATATCAGATCTTATTACTCTCTTTTCAAGGTTTTTTTCCAGAATTTTCCTTAAAGAAATCTGGACTCCGACGGTGATGAGTATCTAATTTTGCTTTACATTAAAACATGATGTTAATAAATCATTCAAAAATCAAATGACTAAAACAGATAAAGAAAAAAAAAAAAAAAAAAAAAGACCCCAAATGAGTAATAATTTACAATCCCTTAAGAAAATCAAACCATGCCAGAGCAAGGTAGAACCATAAAACCACAAGGCAATAACCTTAAAGCTTAAGACAACACAACCATCAATGTTTTACTTGGTGTATTAGTGCTTGAACTTTTCCTAGCTGCATAGAAACCCTCTAACATAATCGATTTCTCAAAAAAAAAATGCACATAAATGACATCCATTCCACATTGTTTGCCATACAAGTTTTTCTGCTGATTTCGACTAATTCTTCTTTTCAATTTTAAATGAAACATTTCCCATTTTAGTATTCTATATGTATTTTGCAAATTAGCCATAGCGACCATTTTCATAGCTAGGATTCTGCGTTGGGTGGTTGGCTACATATGCACATCACAGTAATATTCGAGACTGTGAAATGTAGGCATTATTCCTCAGTGGTTGAAGTGACAAGTTTGTACCGAATTGAAGAGTAGATTTTACGATTCGAACAACAAAAGAAATATACTTTGACAAGAATTTTAAACTCCCCAATTAACATAACTAAATAATGGCGAAAAAGTCAAAGAAAACAAAGAAATAGTCCATGAGCAAGCAAAAAGAAAGCAAGTCACAAGCAACTTCAAAACACAACCAATACAGAAATCATGCACTTATTTACAACAAGTAACTAAGCTTTCTCTTCATTAACTTGGGGTATGCTACATTAGATATCCTTCACGACCCCCAATCAGTCCAACGACAAATCTATTGAAATGTCCTATGTAATTAAATCCCGCAGCAATACTAGTTCAGGTTTCTCTTCTACCTGTAAAGACGACACTTAGGGAAACGAAAACCTATTGATATACAGTGAAAGGCAGAATATTAGAAGATGACCAAATTAATTTCACTAGGATAAATATTTGCACTTAATTAAGTCCTCAATTTGTTCACATACTAAAGGAGAAGAAAAAATCACAACATCAATCTCTACTTGTATAAAGGCAAAGATTTTAATCCAAAACAAACTTTTTTTAATTTTGTTCCCAATTTTTATAAAATAAGATAGGGACTTGGATTTTGCATTTAAGGAATGGAAGCCAATCAATTTTTCCATAATAGTTCTTGAGTGTTAAAATGTAAACTTGATTTAAATTCCACAGGGAAAACCAAATAGTTTCTAGAAAATCCTAAGGCAAACACAGGGCACTTAATAAATCTACTTCCACGTTCCCAAAGATCTACTGATGAAGAAAATGCTTGGTAGCACACAATTGAAGACCTGGCTGAAAATGAAATTGCACACGAGGGAATGTCATTCAACCTTCACGTTTTTTCAATTTTATTTAGGTTAATTACTCTTTACTATTGTTTTTGCATAATTTGAAACATGTTTGGCAACTCTCCATTTTTCTTCTTCTTGTTTTTTTTCTTTTTTTCTTCTTTGAAGAAATAGTTTTTTGTTAAAAACAACATCGTGTTGCCTTACACAACTGCTATAATAACAATTATGCCCAATTCCATTGTAGTTAGAACTATTTATGACCTTTTCCACGGGAAGTGCAAAAAACAACTTGTTATCAGGTCATCTATTTTCTCTTGGTTAATCCAAACATGACTTCTTCTCTTCCTACTTAATCACCGACCATAAGGGAGGTTTTCACCCCTTTCACTCAAAAAAGCAACACACGTCTTTCTTCAATTTTGAAAAAGATCTCCGTCCTCAAATCTGTCCATCTCATTTCTCTTCACCGTCTCCTCTCAACCTTGTTCCTCCTCATTATTCTTCAACGCGAGCAAGCTTATACGGTCGGATTCCACCGGTATACTAGTAAGAAGTAATATTTATATAATAAAAAGTTAAAACAAACACGCTCTGCCTCATTCCAAATTTGAATTTGGTTTTTCAAAATCCAATTATGAACCAGTTCTAAAATGCCAGACACAATGTATAGTTACTCTTTTGGTAGCATGGAATAAGGGCCATAGAAATTATAAATTAAATTATTCAGATTCAAATTGGATATTCACGAATTTCATTCCAAACAACGATTATATCCTTAAAAACAGTTTAAACAACGGTATAAACATATAACGTTAGATATGCAACTAAGAGGGGGAAATAGAACCTCCGCCATTGAACTTGATTGCACTCTGCAACTTGACAACGGCGGAAGCGTCGCCCTTGGCCACGGCGCCATCGAGCTGCTCAAGGGCCTTATTGTAATTAGTAATGTAAGTCTGATGATGCTTCTGGTGGTGCAGCTGCATTATGTCGCCACTAATCGCCGGCTCCAGGGTCCCATAGTCGTACGGCAGATCGGGCAGCGAGAAAGTCTGCAGGCCACGAAGCCCTAACATCCCCATTGGTGAATTTACTAGGTTTTTTCTGGTCAGTAGGGTTCTGAGAGCCATTGCTGATTGTTTCAAGGTACCAATTTTTTTTTCTGAAGAAAGAGGGAGAAATGATTTGGCAGCTAAACTTTATCAAAATGGAAAAGAGACTGCACTGGTATTGGGCAAATTACACAAGTAACTCAGTAAGCTGCAAGCCAAAAGAAAAAGGTAAATGGGAATATACCGTGCAAAACTCTTATTTTCATTTTTCTCCATTATATTCTAAAAAGAGTAGGACGATATTTAAATTTTGTCCGGAATTAGGTACGATCTCTACGTCTAGTCACACCACACATTTTGTACTTACCTCGCCCTCGTCTAAGTCCAAAAAATTTGAAACTTGACATCCACGTCTAATTACCTTTTACGCTTTTTATAACACATTTTTTCCAAATAAATACCAGAGTTTCACTCTCTAGAATTTTGAAAAGAAATAATCTCGTATAATCCTAATAATCAGTTATCAAGAAATCTGGGGTAATTGTTTCTACAAAATTCAAGTTGCAAGATTTTTCCATGCCCGAGTAAAAAAATATATAGAATACGAGCACTTTCGTCGAGTAAAGATATATATAGAATACGAGCACTTTCGTCATAAAACCCATACAAAAATATTGTGCTTTCACCACCTTGCCAAAAATATTGGATCGTCAGAAAAATCACACTTCTTTATCACAATTGAAGATATAGACGAGTATTAAGTTATGTATCTTCAATTTCATGTCTGTTTAATAATCAATCATCAATTTCTAGAGCGGTGTAATATAATTTCATCGATTAAAGAATAATACCAATTATGTATCATTTATTTGTTGAAACTCGTTTTGTTATTTTCATTATTTTGAAAATGAAACAATCTCAATACTGATTTTCATTTACCATTGTGAAAAGGCAGGTCTATCATCTTTAGTGTTTTTGGAAAGTCAAACTAGATTTTATAATAGATGACGGTCGATTATATTGTTAACTTTTTCTAGGAAAATGTCACAAACTTTCGGAATTTTTGTTTGTGTGCCGGTTGATTCAAATTAGTTACATTTGTTAACTTTTTCTATTTTTTTTCTAACTTTTACTCATTCATTAACCTTGACATTATTTGATTGTTCTTGCATTGTGTTATCGTTCTGTGAGAGAAGATCACAACTCATGTGCCTTTTTTTGGGGCAAAGATTATGCTTTTCCTTTGTCTCAATTAGGATAATGCCAAGACAAATAGCGGGACTTCACAATGTTTATGCCATTTCAGCAGTATCTGCTCAAATAGAAGCTCTTACAAGAAAAATGGTCATAGTCACTCAGCCAGTGAACATAGTACAAAGTTCTAATTCAGTTTGTGAAGGGTACGGGGCGAATCACATACTTCGACTTGTGCACTGACCACCACTTTTACATCTAATCTTGAAGAAGATAGCTAGCTCAAAATTTTTCGCGTCAACAGAATAATCCCTACTCCAACACCTATAATCCCGGGTGGAAAAATTATCACAACTTCTCTTGGGGGTAATAATCAGAATCAAGATAATAAAAGTCAAGGCAAACCATCAGGGTTCAACACCAACATGAAAACAAGCCTTCATTGAAAGACTTAATTTTTGGTACATTACAAAAATTGATCACTCAACAACACCAACAGACTTCTGTAATGAATCTAGAATCTCAGGTGGGACAAATAGCGGCAGCATTATCTGGGGGGACTCAGGACACTCTACCAAGTAACACTGAAACCAATCCAAAAATAAATAAATAAATAAATAGGTGAAAGCAATCACCACCAGGAATAGAGTCCAATTACCTAAAATCCATTTCACAATACATGCATCATCCAATCAAAAGGTACCTATCATTGACGAGGAAGTAGAGCGTTCTGAACAAACAACACAAGCAACTTCAAAATAGAATTCAGACACCCCACAAGTTAAGGCAATCGTTCATGTCAAAGCCTATGTGACACCTATACCATTCTCTCAAAGATTACATAAACATAAATTGGATAAGCAATTCAAAAATTCCTGCAGGTCCTTCAAAAGCTACATATCAACATCACATTCACAGATGTTATAGCACAAATGCCCCATTTACGCAAAGTTCATGAAAGAGAACCTATCAAATAAAAGAAAGCTATAAGAGCATAAAATAGTGATGTTGACCTAGGAATGCAGCACAATTTTACAAAATAAGCTGCCTCCAAACTGAAGGACCTTGGGAGTTTTACTATTCATTACACAATAGGAAATAATTTTTTTGAAAAGGCATTATGTGATCTTGGTGCTAGCATTAATTTGATATCCTTTTCAATCTACATAAAGCATGGTTTGGGCTAGCCAAAGGCAACCACAGTGTTGTTACAGGTTGCAAAACGATTCATTACATATCATCGGGGTATAATAGAAGATATTTTAGTGAAAGTGGACAAATTCATCTTATTGGATGATTTTATCATTCTAGACATAGAGGAGGACAAAGATGTACCACTTATTCTGGGAGTCCATTTCTGGCTACAGTTCGAGCATTCGTTGATGTGCAAAATGGTCAACTTATTCTGAGGTTAAAATAAAGAACAAGTCATGATTGGCGTATTCAAAGCAATCAAATATCTGGCCGAGTCTGAAAGTGGTCTCAAATCGATGTGATAGACAAAATTATGACATATACATTCACTCATGAACACTTTCAAGAACCACTTGAGGCCCACCTTATCCATGCTATATTCACACCAACTGAATCTAAAAATATAAAATCTTATGTTTGGGTTTATTGATGAAAATTTCCCTTTATCTTCCCCAATATGGGGAGGAAAACATTTCCATTATTTAGAATAAATTATATTTTTTTGGTAAATTTTCTCTCTTAACAATGATAACCTTGTTAGGCAATCAATGTATATTTTCTTGTTGAGTTGGATTGAGCAAAGTTCAACAATCAATCCGTGCCTTCGTTCTGCAATTCTTGTATTATTTAGAGAATCATTTACATTTTCTTCGAATTCGTCATACTTTGGCATTTTGCTAATATTAAAAAGAACAAGAAAATAAGATTGCAAAAGTGTAAAATCGTGCTCGACTTGTTAATTTTTCAACATGCATATTTGTAGTTATCACAATAGTATGCATGAAATGCGCACATAAAATACTAAAAACGTATGTAAGATAATTTCTTGATAATCAAGTAGAATTTTAGAAATGAAAATTGTGTTTCGATTTTAATTATTTCTCATGTTATCGAATATCAATTATAGATTTGTAAAGATTTGAGGGTAAATTTCATCTGCAGATATTGAACACTAACAAAATTTCAATTTTATATCTCAAGTATTTAATTTACCTCAATGAGTAACAATTCAGTCCCCTAACTTATTTAATGAGTAACAATTCAGTCCCCAACATTTAAGAAGGAGAGAATTGATCTTTAACTTTTGATTGTAGTTGTACCATCAACTCTCAACAACATAAACCGTTAAATGTCTGTAAAATTGTCAAATAATCATATCATATGTTCAATTTTATAAAGCTAGATTTTGTCTTCCTGGTGTCTAAAAACTCCAAAAAGGTCACATCACTATTTAGTTCAAATTTAAATGTTTTCTGTTGTTGAGAATTAATAAATTTAGAATGAATACTACAATTCTTTCTTTCTTTTATAAAAAACGATAGTGTCAAATTTTCAATTCATGTTCTTCCTCATCGCTACGTCAATCTCTTCCTCCTCGAAGTCTCAACCCAATCCCCACATATCCCCCCGTATCGGGAGCCTCTCAAACTCCTGAGCAGCCACAATGATGCGAAGAGAACAATGTGAATCTTTTAATCTTGATATTTTAGCCTCTTTAAGCCATTGAACTAAGACTTTGTCAGCAAATTCTTCTTTGGAATTAATGATATAAGTTCTTGAATTTTACTATTCATAAATAATTTAACTCTTAACAACCAATGTTGAGTTGCCAATGTTTAAAAATAAAGAATTGGTTGAGGTACCACAGAACCAACAAAGCTGAAACAGAATATAATCCAAATTCCACTTGTAAAATTCAAAAGCATTTGCTTGGACTATAGAGCAATTCCAGGCCAATTTTGGCTTCTTCTGTGAAATAATGTCGATGATATTTTTTGTCATTAAACATAAATTTCTTTAAATTAAAAAAGTCGACAATCCGTCCAAACTATGAAATTATTTGACTTTGATTAAAATATTTTGTAAATCAATATTTACAAATATAATTCATAGTAACTACGGACCAAATTATTATAAAATATTGCCATCACACAAGTTTTACCTATCCATAGGTGAAGATAAAGATGATTTATACGTTTTCGTTAGTTAATTTTTGATAAGAAGAGGGGTAGATATTTAACGGGTAAATTATATATGTTGTAATTATGCTTTCATTAAAGTGTCAATTAGGTAAATGTACTTTAATTTTGTTCAATATGATAACTACACTTTAATTTGATTTCAATCACGTAGCTCTATCTAATTTCGTTATTGGACTAACAAAAATCGATGACGTGATAGTCAATAAATGATTGTCGTCATTAATCTCACTGAAGTTGTAGTTATTCCAAGTCAACAACTAACAATTACGTGTAATGACCATCATTTGTTGAATGCCACGTCATCAATTTACGTCAATAAAATTGAACAAAGTTACCTTAATTGAAATCAAATTAAAGTATAGTTACTCGAATGAAATCATATTAAAGTCTTGTTACTCGATTAAACAAAATTGAAGTATAGTTGATTAATACTATAGTGAAAGTATAATTATCACGAATGAAATTTACTCAATATTTAACCAATAGTTTGTATAAGAAAGATTATATATACACGATACTAAAACTATATGGTAATCTATATGGTAATCAACGCATTTAATCAAGCTAGCCCAATCATGTCGTAGCTGCCCCAGCCTTCTCCGAAGGTAGAAATCAATGCACATGGCACGGATACCAAAGTTAATATGGAAATTCTATATGCTCACAATATAAAATCTTGTCCAATGACTTGGTACAATTTCAAGCAGAAAAAATAAGTGAATGCTCAAGTAAATGTTATTTGTATTCTCTAAATTGTGTCCACTTCTATATTCTTGAGGTCCATCTTTCTCCCACTAATACATCCAAAACCCATAGACAACCCATCTAAGATCAACAGTAATGTAACATGGAAGCAGACAATTATGGCTTGAAAATACTATGATATTACCTCAATAAAATCTCCCTTTTCAAAGCACTGGCAAGTATAAATAGAAAAGACATGAAAGCAAATTTGAATTGCACTAACCTGATTTTCCACTTTCTGGAGATCACACTCTTGACATTGCCATGGGAAATGTTTCATTTCATGGACCTTTGCCCACAATGTGCTGCGTACACGAGTTTCGGGCAGTACCTTCTGGCAATTCAATGAAGGTTGAAGGAGAAAATGGTGAGCACAATGGAATGGAAAAGGAGAGATTCTTTTCTTACAGATTTCCAGAATGGATGCCGGTAAGCACTACTTTGCCTTAAAAAGACTGTCTCAGCTCAACTGCATAACAAATTCATGTGCTGTACTTGTGTGGAATCAAATCATATATATGTTACAGAGTATGAATGTTGACAAATTTTGAGTATTATAGAAGAATGGACATTCAAATTCTTCTTGAGATTTCAACACCAAAGGTATACAACTATTCCAAATCATGAGCATATTGTCTAAGAAGGTTTCCAGGAAAAAAGAGACTAAAGCTGGATAGACTTGCTATTATAATAAGCTCACACTTCAGACATTTCACTCGGTGATCTTTATGTCATAATAAATGTTTAAAAAGGCTCAATCGGACATTGAGGCGTTTTATGTCAATCGACGAGGTTTAATGCTTGAGGTGTTTTGAAGCGCAAGTCTGGAAACAAACAAATAAAATAATTCAAAAGAATATATAAATACAAAATATGCTCATAATTACCCATTGTGAAATTCGATAATAAAACAAATTATAACTTGCAAACGAAATGTAAAATAGATCAGAAAGTAGCAAGTACTAAATTGTCAATTTGTAATCACGTAAAAAAATTGGATTTTAATACTAGAATTAAAAACAACCTAAAGATCGGTCTCCCATATTATCACTACTAATAAAATCTTTAAGAAGATCATCAACATATTTGATTCAACTATCATCCTCTTCATCACCATCAATTTCTTTTCATTCTTTGATTTCATCCTCCACTTGCATTGCTATCTTCCCCTTCTGCGTAAAGGCAGAAAAAAAAATAAAAATAAAAATAAAAAAAAATAACTAAAACGTTGTGGGCTATGAAAATAGCCCAAAAGGTTAAAGCTGGTTATAAAAAGCCCATAAAAGGTAAGACAAACAAGTGCACACTTTAGCTGCCTTGTGTCGGCCTCGGTAAATCGAGGCATAAGCTTTTAGAATGACATGCAATACGTAAGCTTTGAGGCATATAAATAGCCTCACGTGAGAGTCACCTTAAGGAGTAAGCCTCACAAATCATTGTACAAGAGCAAAAATTGTAAAGCACAGGTTCATCCTTAACAAGATTAGAATAGTTTCCATAGCAAATACAAATCTACATTGAGATGCAGCAACAGACCACACGTGTGTCAGTGTGCATGTTTGAATCCGTCTTGTTAATTAGCATATCTAGACATATAATTAAGATCCCATCTTTCATTATTATCTTTTTTGAGATTTTAATGGTACTACAAAATTTGTTCACAAGCATTTCTTTTATGCATTTCTAGCTTACCATGTTTAATAATCAGCCTAACGATTCTACGCATTCGAGTAGAAACTTTCAAATGCCACTTTTCATCATCCCTCCAAAGAATATGATGCAATATGCATATAGTGTTTGATAGCTTCTTGTGGCAGCAAAAGCAACATTTTTTCTTTATACTTCTTCCATTGGCATTAACCCCCTCTTCCTTATAAGGTTTAGCTCACACCCTCTACCCTTTTGTCACTTCCTTCTGTTCTTTCACATAAAAAAAGCTAATGCCCTTTGAAACACTAGTTTTAAAGTTAGAAGCTTAAGAAACACTACATAGCATCTAGATAATTGAGTCCATATACCCCTTTAAATTCTCTTCTATGGATCAAACACTTTCACTTATACTTTACTTTCTAATATAAATTAAATTCTCTCAAAACACCAAGTTGAAAGGAATGGACATCTGTAGTTCTTTGCCAGTTAAATTAACTGTTAAAAGAGTTCGCGTCAATTCCAATCAAGAAACGTGATTTTATTAACTCTAATGTCACATGAATGTTACTCCACCAAGCATGTGCATCAGTCAAGTAAATTTTGACATCATTATAATTTATCATAAATAGTTGTAGAAGTCAACAGTAAAGTGCCAGGATCGTGCCTAATTTGCTGTGGCAATTATGCATATTGATCATATTACTAGCTCCTAAAAGGAAATTACAAACTAGTGTTCTTTACAAACTTTAGCTAAAACTAAATTTTTCATTAATAAGTGAAAATGACCAGAAACATTAACATAGAGTGAAAAAGATGTTTGCTTTAGCTAATATATCTTGGCTCTAAATTAACGAAATTTAGCCAAAAGAAATAAAAATGAAATAGAATTCTTATTTAGGGACGGGAAGACTGCAGATAAACTCAAGAGCAGTTTTTGGGGAAAAGATACGAAAGGTGGAGCAACTCACGCATTTTAGCTTCAGCCAAAACCGTTTCCACATTTTATTTGGTTTGATTTTCTTATCTCTGATTACCCCACTCAAAATGTGGAAACCTGAATTTCAGCACAATCTACCAAAAATAGCTACCAAAAGGGGAAAATGCAGAAAAAGTAACTTATTAAAATCATATCAGATATGCAAATCCAAATGCTCTTCCAAATTATTATGATATTTTATGCATTTCAAGTATGAAAAATAGGGCATTACACAATCAGCATTTCTACAAAGAAATCAAAGAGAACTAATTTCACAGAAGGCAAAAATGTCAACAGGAATCAGTTTCTCAAAAGAAGATGCTGCACCATGTTGTCTTCCGTGCACGTTTAAAATTCTTCCTAGTCTACCATGTAAAGAAGAGAAACCCCCAAAATATGCATTAATTACTATTATGAGTTTCCCACATGCACAGGCTTGAGGTATTCCTTTCCTTTTTCTTTATATAAAAACAAATTCAACTTTTCAGTTAGCATAAAGTTAAATGAGTATACACGCACGCTGGGTACTAGTCTAGGTTAAGTGTATATTTCTACCAGTATATAGAAAGTTAGACGCCTGTGCCTCATGGTCCTGGTATGTAGAAGAAGAGGAAGTTTACTCATTTCTCGTGGTTAAAGTAATGGTATTCAACAGATAGAGACAAACCATAAACTTCATTTCCATGTTTGATCTGCAATTCCTTTGTCTAATGGAATATACTGATTCAATGCAGGTATCCGAGAAGTTGATGTCGCTGGGCCACATAGCATGGCCCATCATTATAACAAGCTTACTCATGTATTCGAAGTCCTTCATTTCTATGCTCTTCTTGGGACATCTTGGGGATGTGGCTTTGTCAGGGGGTTCATTGTCAATTGGTTTTGCCAACATAACAGGTTACTCTGTTCTTAAAGGATTGGCCGTGGGGATGGAACCAATATGTTGTCAGGCTTATGGAGCAAAGAGATGGGCAATTCTCAGTCAAACCTACCAAAAAACTCTCTTTCTCCTCTTAGTAGCAACCTTTCCAATCTGCATCTTGTGGTTAAACATGGAACCCATCCTCTTATGGTTAGGTCAAGATGAGAATACAGCTTCAGTGGCCTGGATCTATATCAAATACTCCATTCCTGACTTGATTGCTCAAGCTTACTTCCATCCCTTGAGAACATTCTTAAGGACACAAAATATAAACAGGCCCCTTACTTTATCAACAACCCTTGCAATGTGTCTTCACTTTCCAATCAACTACTTCCTTGTTGTGTATTTAGATATGGGGGTCAAAGGAGTTGCCCTAGCCTCAGGTTGGAACACTTTAAATATAAACCTTGGTCTGCTATTTTACATTTTCCTATCAAAAACCTCACTAAAACCATGGGATGGGGCCACAGCTAATACATTTTCCAAAGGATGGCAGCCACTTCTGGCCCTCGCAGGCCAAAGCGTATTATCTGTGTGCCTAGAGTGGTGGTGTTATGAGATATTATTACTACTTTGCAGTTTATTAAGCAACCCACAGACAAGCATGGCTGCAATGGGCATTCTAATACAAACCACAAGCTTACTTTATGTATTTCCCTCCTCCCTGAGTGCAGGCTTGTCAATAATGGTAGGCCATGAACTAGGGGCTGATAAGCCTGGACAGGCTCGACAGACAACTATCATTGGACTCACTCTGGCTGTTCTGTGGGGAATTTTGGCCGTCCTTTTCACCATTGCTGTAAGAGATGTTTGGGGTAAATTGTTTACATGCAAACCAGAAATACTTGGTTTGACGTCAATTGCTCTTCCCATAATAGGTTTTTGTGAACTATGGAATTGCCCTCAAACAGCTGCATGTGGGATTTTAATAGGCTCGGCCCGGCCTAAGATGGGTTGTCAGATAAATTTTGTGTCCTTCTATCTAATTGGTTTGCCTGTTGCAGTTCTATTAGCCTTCAAGTTTAAGATGGGCTTTAAAGGGCTGTGGTTTGGGCTTGCAGCGGCACAAATTTCATGTGCATGCATGATGGTTTGCACTCTGGTTTGCACTGATTGGACACAACAAGCCAGCAGAGCAAAGGAACTTACTCAGGAAATTGAAGGTAGCAAGAATGACTTGGAAGCCAATCTCCTAAGCTGAACATGGTAAGTAGCACCAGCAGATCTATGAAGATTAACTAACTCACATTGAGGTCTTGGAGTGGGAGCCTGAACATAGTATCTTGCCAAGATACATGTATACTTTCTAATAAGTGTTCAAGATAGACATGGTATACTTATCAAAGACTCAAGCTTGGGGACGGGGGGAACCTCCAGGTCTGGTAATTGATTTTTAGGGATGTAGACATGGGCATGGACCCATTTTTCTTGTGTATCTCTCTCTAAATTAGCCAAAATAACTATTAATGTTGAATGATCAGATAGTTGCATCTTCTAGTTGCATCTTCTTTGCATATCGAAGTTTTCCTGGTAACTAAGCCTTCATACCAACTGTTGAGATTAACTTCAAATGTACAAGGGCATCAAAATCTGTAAGCTAGAAGTGTACTCTTAATTCACCAGAATCAGGAATGCTAATCATATGAAGTCTTACCAGAGAATCTTAGCACTCATATATATAAAACTGCAAGTGCAAAGAAAAAGAGAAGATTACTCCTCGAATTTGTGTAATTGCATTTGAAACTGGGAAAGCTTTTGTCTTCATGCCACCCCCTTGTGAGCTGTATGACATGTCACATGTCAAACCCAATGTAGTTTTAACAATTTCTCATGCCATTCCAATAAATTACGGGCCAAATCCTTGCTGATTTACAATGAGTGGCCTTTGGGGCCACATCATTATTTAATATCCCGGTTCCATTCTCCATATGTAAAAAAGGATCAGATACAGCTTCATTTGGCTGGAAAGGTGCATAAACAGGGAGAATTAGTGAAGTATAAAGCCATTCCACATCCTTCTCATTGTACACAGAATAAAATGAATAGTATGTTGCAAGATTTCAAGGAACAACAATGGCAACATCTTGTGCTCCAAGCTGTGATGATGCTTCTGCAACTTTTTTATGATTACCTATGGTGATTATAGCCAAACAAAGCAATCATTATGCAAAAGATGTTACTCCAGCGGAAAGGATCTTGAAGTAAACCATAAATCAGATGCCTACAAGTCTTAAGATGCTCAAGAACCCGACAGGCAACAGGCAGTGTTGTTCCAATCACAAAGAAATGTGCAAAAAATTACGAAGACACAGATCAGGCAAGACTAAACAATGAAAACTTTTAATCTGATGATGAATCGAGTCTGGGTACAAGTTACATGAAGAAAACAATAGTGACAAAGATCTAGAAAATTCACATTAGTATTTTTAGCACATGCTTGAAAGAAAATGTATTGTGGTTGGTCAAAATCTTGTCAATAAATGAGCCAGAGATGAGCAGGGTAACTGCTTGATAAGGACAAGATTGATACAGGAGCTGAGATGAAGAAACCATAAATTTCTTTTGGATGGTATTTGTTATCTGAAAGATATTGATTAAGTTCTCAAATAAAATAGGAATGATCGTCAAACAAGAAGGACTAATAACCTAAATATCTTTTCCCAAAGTGCTTACTTGAATATCTTAGCTCATATAAAATCAGAAATCAAACAAGATATCAAAATATGAGATGCTATAATACAATCACTATGATGCATCTTTAGCAAATTCAGAAAACATGAATATTAGGTGAAGAATAATTCCATGCTTCATGAGAATATTATCTGCTAATTTAGAGTTACCAACAGAAAACTAGAAGAAGAAAAAAAAATGAAGTGATGATCTCCTTCTCTAGAACAGATGTAGGTTTCCCTAATTTCTGATAAATTCAAGAAGCTGCTAATATCTGAACTCTGATATGGCTCTCAGCTTTACATTTCCAATGAATATGATGCATGAGAATTTAAGAGGTCCAAGCTCTTGGGTGTCATCTGGGTTATTTAACTATCAATTTTATATATGATCAATTAATCAATAACCTTTTTCCTTCATTGAAGAAGAGAGTTGTGCAAGGTTCCTTTTGCTTGCATTTTGAAATCAGGTACTAGGCATTGGTGTTCTACTGTTTTTGCACTCAGGTAATTGGTTCATTATCAGCTATCTAAATTTTTAATTATACGCCATATAGTCGAGACTCCTTGAGTCTCCTAGAACCCTAGAAGCATATTTCTCTTCCAAATCAACGCATTTCACTTCATTCTTTTATAGTTGCTTATATCACCCTCCCTGAATTGATTAGGTTTCAGTGCAGATGCGGCTCGATGATTGATGTTTGTAGGTCACACAAGAAGTGAATAGAAAATGCATCTATTGATAAAGGATACAATTTGAGCAATGCAAATGAAAAAACTGCAAGGAGAGGGGATAGAGCTCAGAACATTGATGTTTAGATCAGTTACAGTTGCCGTCAAATGGAATATATATCGACAGAGAATCTAATGATAGATTGTATATTTCTATCTAAAAGGCAAGTATGAAAATGACACGAAGTTGTACAATTCGCTTGTACATACATAGTTATGCATTATCCAAAAGAGCCAGAAATAGTGGTTTGTCATAATCATGGTTTAGTCATGGTGTAAGCAACTTTTAGTTCATTTAGAGGATGATTGCCATTTTATCGACATGAGGAACCTTTCAAAGTAAAGTGATCACTGAATCTGGAGATACAATACCTTGACCAAGTTTCGCAGAAAACAGACAAATTAGGAGAGGAGAAGTTCAGACCGCACATTATAATATAATCAAGTAACAAGCTTACACTGAACAATATAACACATACTGGAAGCAAATATCAATTGCTATGAAATAATATAATCCACCCAAATATCCTGCTCTAAGGATCAAACAGTACAGTACAAGGGATGATTGCCAGCTACGTCATCCAGCCCAATAAAATAATTCATCACCAATTCTTCAGATTGAAACGTATCAAAGTTGGGCACTGGGACAGCAGTATATGTATAATGAAAAACTGTACCATGATAGAAACCAAAGCTGACGCTTAATATTCCTATTGAAATCCCTTTAGAATATCAAATTCAATTACAGGTTGTGATTCCATTGTTTTGTGCGAAAAGGCCATCCATAATTTCACATGAACAGAATGCGACCAGTAGATGTCAACTTGTCAAAATTGTAGTGCATATAGAAATATTGCAAAAACATGTTCTTACATCAAATCATCTCGTTCTTGATCTTGAGTAGCATAATTAGGGACTTCTTTCATTCTAATTTTAGTTGGAACAACAAATTATGAGTTTCAAAAAGCATTCCGCTGTAAATCAAATTCTTGATGAAACTAAAATCATAAACCCACAATGTTTTCTATGACATATAACATCGAAGTCTAATAATCACTTACCATTGACGTAACGCCATTACTCTCAACTGTCAAAAGATAGATTCAATTTTGAAATTTTCATACAATATCTCAGATCCCCAATATGAACCGTGTCAAGTTTAATCCCAATGCTTTATAGAATTTGGCACGAGTGCAGAATGGGAATCGAGAGGGTAATAACACGCAATTAAATGCAGATTCCACAACAACATAATAAGCAAACCAAACCATTATAAGAACATTAAATTCCAAATAAAAAACAATTAATCACAAAATTCACTTCAAAACTTCAAAACCTAAAATCAAACCTGAGCTTTATCTGAAGTTGAAAATTTTGAGGACTCTAATGTGTATGAGCTTAAAATTAGGGATTAATGTGTATAAACAAAATATTTCTTACAGTAAAAGTTGCACATTTAGTCTTCGACTTTAGTAACTAACTAATTAGTCCTCAACCTTCAAAATTGTACTTTTAAATTTCCAACCTTTTACCTTGTTTGGCATAAGTAATTTTTATCCGTTTTGACTTTGAATCTAGACATGACACTACTGTTAAAAACTTAAAATATAGAGTAAATTAAAGGGATAATTGTACATTTGGTTCCTAACCTTTCAAAAACATTGGAAATATGCCCATGACCTTGAAAAATAGCACCACACATCCCAAACGTTTGAATAAATAGGAATCGTAAGTCCTCTTGACAATTTTCGTCCATTTTCTCCATTAAAGTTTTCAATTAGACTGCACGCGCTTTTTATTGGAATTGCAGGAATGATGTTTTGTGCTTTTTTCAATTCACTTTTTTTTATTCTCCTCTTTTCCCCAAAATCATTTCACAAATAATCTCTTCAGTTCATGCCCTAATCATCAAAATTATTTTCCAGTTTCAGGCCAATAGATTCAACTAGACCCTCCCAACCTCCAACAAAAAGCAAGATTTCCAAAATTTTTAAGCATGAACAAAAAGTGGAATTAAATGAGCACATTTCCGAAAGAGCGGAAATGAAGGTACCATGATTTTTATAGCCTCTTACAGCACATTTCCAAAAAGTGAAATTAAATGATAAATTAATATTTGGGGAGTCTCTTTTTGGTTGAAAGAGATGTCAATTTTTGAATAAAGTTGAGATACTACCAACCCAATAATTGAAATTCCAATATTATACCCACAATAACTGAAATTCCAAAATTATACTCCACCAACCCAATAATTTAACGGGAGAAAATAGATGAAAAATGTCAAAAGGGGGCCTTGAATGCCTATTTCTTCAAATGTTAGGGATGCGTGGTCTTTTTTTTTAAAGATTATGGGCATATCAACAACGTTTTTAAAAAGTTGAGAACCAAATATGCAATTAAAACTAAATTAAACTCACAATTCTCGTTCTTTCATCTTTATAACAATATCATCTTCTTTCAATTTTATTCGTAATGATTATCTCCATCCTCTTATTAATTCATACAAATGCTCCATTTAAACAATTTTGCCACTGATTTAAATAAATTAAAGAAAAATAAAAAAAAAAATCAGTTGAGGTTTCTAATTATTTTAAAAGTACAAATGAATTCCAAATTTTTTATTTTTAAAAATTAAAAAGAAAAGAAAAAAAAAAAAAGTTTATCTTCCCAACACTCCACCCACCCCCCATCTCCTACAAGAACTCATCTACTAACAACTATATGTAGATTCTTGAGAAAAATAATTTGGCAGAAAAGCAATCTGTAGATTCAAGGTCTTATGGATTCATTCTATAATTAGACTTTTTATCTTGAGAAGAAAAACTCATTTTGTCAATTAATGGCAACTTCACAACTTTTGATTTTGAACCACTTATTTTTATAAGATTTTTGAACCACAACTTCACAACTTTTTTGTTTTTCGTTTTCTTTTTTCTTTTTCAATTTTTTTTCCTTTTAATTTTTAGAAATAAAAAAAAAATTGAGATTTATTTACATTTTGAAAAAATTAGGGACCTCAATTGTAATTTTTCATTATGTTTTATTTTTTTGTCATTTTAATTTATTTAAACTAAGGACAAAATCGTCAAAAAGACTATTTTGGGACCATATGTGCGAATTAATGAAAAGATAGAGACGATAACTACGAATAAAATTAAATAGAGATATTGTTACAAAGTTAAAAGAATGGTAATAAGTATAATTTACTCAAAAATATATCAAAAGACAAAAGGTTCAAACAAAGATCAAATAAATAATCAAATAAAAAAAAAAGGAAAAATTTTCTAAATAATCGTTATCTTGTTCAACTCATATAAGATAAGATTTATTTCCTTATCTTTATTCTTCATTTACATCTCATTCATCCATCAAGAAACACATGCATGAACTCTCGCAGATATATTTCGATTGGTTTAAAATACGAGAGAAAGTGATCTCTCGTTTTTTGGCAGAAGACAGAAGTGGGAGTTCGATTCATACCTTTGGTATGGAAGAGACTTTTCAAAACACAAAAAAAAAAAAGTTCTCAACTCGCTCCACTTAAACACATAATTCGATTTACATCTTCCACTAAAGACTCAGGACAGAGATGGTGGATCCTTCAAAGTTGAGATTAAACCTTAAGAAACACGTGCATGAATAAGGGCAATTTCTTCGTCAGAATCTCGGCATTTTTTAAAAAGATACTTGACTTTGACTTTACTTAGAATCAAATAAGGAAGAGGTGAAGGATAAGTTACGGATTTACTATCTAGTGGACAAAATTAATAATTTTATAAAGAATATTTGGAACACAAGGGTTAATTACACTAAAAGTCACTGAACTTTCACTCTAGTTATAATCAGGTTGTTGAACTTCAATTTGGAGCAATATAGCCGCTAAACATTAATTTAAAAGTAATTAGATCACTCCGTTTGGATTCCTTTAACATGCCTACCGAAATTTGCGACATTCCCCTTTAAAACTAAAGAAATACCAACATGTCCATCCCACTCAGCAAATTAATAACACTGAAACTTTACCTTAATTGCAATCAAGTCACTAAACTTCAATTTGAAGCAATCAAGCCACTATACTTTAAATTTAATCAACTACTCTTTTCCTTTGGACCACCATTTTTCTTAGCTCCATTCTCCTTTGGATCCCCTCTCCAATTTCTCAATTGAATCTCTCTACTCGAGTTAATTTCACAAATGGTCAATAAAGCTTGTATAAATTTTCAAGTTGGTACCTAAAGTTAATTAATGTTAAACCATTAATGAACATAATGTCTAATGTGATGTGGCACACGTTAAATATTAATGTGTACAAACTGTTAAGCTACTAATCAGTGATACCATACAAGGCATGTGTTATATCCAAAACGATAGTTAACCTTATCTTGATTGGACATTATTTTCACTAATATAGCGACAAACAATGTAACAGTAATTAACTTTAGTGAATAAGTCAAAAAAATACTTCAAGGGTCAACGTTATAACTTATTAAAGTTAGTGACTAAATGAGTCATAAGACTTTAGGGACCAACTTGAAATTATGTACAACTTCAATGACCATCTGTGAAATTAATTTTTGATTTCGATCATTATTACAAAATTTACACAATATCTTACATATATTCAATAAACGTAGTGCACCTATCAAATACGGTTGCAGAAAGAAACAATTGGGAAAGGACGCGGACAAAAAAGCAGTTATGCATGGCTAAGTAAAAGTTAGCGGCTTGGCTATTCTCAACAATGCACATTATAGCTCTCGGTTGATGTTCAAGCTAGAGATTAATCAGTTTATTCTAAAAGCTTTCACAATGCCCCGTGTCGACAATGACTATATGGTATTATGTGATTTTATATTAATTATTTTTGCATGTGTCATTTGTCATTTGTGTTTAATAGATTTCTCAAATCGCTTCATGAGCCTCGTTTGCATAATATATTTTTAGGGTTTTGGTTTTCTAAAGAAAACTATGTTGGGCTTGGATTATGCTTGTGATAATGAATCAATTGTGTTTTTTTTTCAACTTCAAATTAACAATTTGTTTGATTTCAATTAAAATTTTGCTAAAAAGTTGAAGTCAAAATCAACTTTAATTTTAACTATATATTTTATGGAACCCACAGATTTTTACAACTTTTCAACCGCACGTTTTATCAACTTTTACCAAAAAAAAATTGATTTTAATCAAAATCAAACACACCTTAAGTTAGTTTTATTTCTGATTACATTTGAAAAGTTTTGAATTTGAATTTTGAAACTCATTATGCTCACTAGTTAGTGTTGCAGATAGATTAACAAATACTAAATATTGTTTATATGGTAAATATGTAAGAAAATGTATCATAATTGTTAAAGTGTGTTGCATTATTCATTACTTGATTTCTTTAAATTGAAGTTTAGTTATCAATGACCTCTAGTGTTAGTTTTATGTTAGCTCATTTTGGTTGGTACATCCACGAAAATGTTTGGTGGTGTTTAAATTATAATTTCAATTGATCAAATTGGTCAAATATTTTTTTTATCAATACATTTTATAGGATCCATAACTTACAAACTACTTTTTATCTACACATTCATCCACAATTTATAATATAAGTATTTAAAAAATAATTTCAACACTACCAAAAATAAACAAAGTGACGTGATTGTTTTTAAAGTTTAATAATTTGATTGTTCTAAATTGTCAATTATAGATAGAAGTAATAATGATTGATATTCCCCTGCATCTATACATAGCTACCTTCAAATCGTTTGTACCAAAAGCAATTAAAAATAAGAAATCATATGTTTAAGCTAGCATTGGACGAAGAATAAGAACATCTACAATGCACTCTATCTATTGTAGTTTATGTGGCATGTAAAATGGACGGACTTTTAGTCCATGTGGTATTATGTCTATTGAATAGACGGTCAAATTATAAATTTATCTTCAATGGGTTCCGTCTAAAATTAATATCACCGCTTATCTAACATTAATTTTTTTATAAAATTAACAGGTCTTCAATTTATATTTTCATTGTTTGGTTTTTTTTTTATAAAATGTTGAAATTGATTTAAATTTACTGAGTCACTCCGTCTAGAAATCTGTCTAAATTTAGACAGAGTCTATTTTTAGTGTGCCAAGTCAGCTAGACAGAGTCCTCGTCAGCATGCATTATAGGGGGTTTTTTATAACTCCGTTTATATATGTTTATGTGACACGTCTAAAAATAATAAACGGAATACATTGAAGATGCTCTAAGTAAGTTGCCGGCCTCAATTAAGCATACTACTAGATGTAATAAAGCCATCAAAAAAACGTTGAGGCTAAAAGCATCAAAGAAATTATAGGTCAAGGATTTTAATTGCTATTTTTGGGTAGTTAAATTGACACTACAATGTCACATTTGAATTACACTTAAGGTCCTCAATCTTAATTCACTATATCACTTATAGGTTTAACTTTTTTTCATTGAATCTTTATCTTCAACTTCCATTAATTATTATATATAATCTTTAATGATGGTTTCTTTTATCATATTTTGTTTACGTGTATTTGAAATTAATAACAAAATTTTTTTCAAAATTTTATTATATATTTGTTAAAATATGATGGACATTTCATTTTACATCCTCCTAATAGATTTTTTGAACAGAATCCGTTATTAAACACAAGATGTACTAATTAATGAAAAATTGAAGATAATAATGCAAAAAAAAATCAAGGACATAAATACTACAACAAACAAAGATTGTGAATATTAAGTATAATTAAAATATAGTGCAACAAATAAAAAAATAAAGTGTAAATATAATTAAAATATACTACACTAGCTCTCTTTTGAAAATCATAGAAACTAACAAAAACAAAAATACAATTTCCATTTTGCCCTTGTCTCATGCTAGATTTGAAACTATTTTGTTTTTGTCATTTTTTTCTTCTTATTTTTAATTTAAATAAGAAACTTGTTTTAAGCTTGTTGAATTTTATTTTTTTTCTTTCCTTTTATTCATCAAGATTAATTTTTGCAATGTTAAAAAAGAAATAAAAAAAAAAACAAAATTGATCTAAAAATTTGACTAGAAAGAGGAAATCACAAAGAATTCTAAATTTTGAATCTTATTCTTTGTTGTATTTTGGTATTGTAACCATTGTTTTAAAAAGCTTGCCTAAGCTTGAAGTTCGCCTCTCGCCTAGTCACGCTTCCCGCCTCGTCCTCACATCGCCCTTGTCTTGCCATCACTTAAGTCTCGCATAGGTGATAAGTGCGTTTATGCACTTATTTTGGCATTTGAATTAATCATTTATGCCGTCATATAGTTGATTTTCTACTTAATGTAGTTTATTATTGTTCTATTTCGGTTTTGGACTTGTTTGTGAAGAAGTAGAGAAGATTGGGCGAAAAGAGCAATAAATTAGAAGATATTTCAAAAGTATGCGGACTCAAGTGCACTCAAGTTAAAGTTGAAGGACCAAATTGGAGATTATATAAAGTTGAAGGACAAAATGAGATGTTATGAAAAGATGAAGGACTGAAATGATCAAGACCTAAAGTTGAAGGACCAAATCGATGATCATTGAAACAAAAAGGACCAAGCTGCAAACCCTTAGAATAACCAAGCTAGGCGGCGCCAATGATGAAAAACTCAAACAGAGAGCAAACAGTCATACTGCGCTTATCGCTCGAAACAACTGGACAATCGCATTGAGCAAAATTTTATACGTTTATTTTATTTTATTTTTATTTCCTTTTTTAGTTCTAATTTCTTTAGGTAACTTTTGGCCCACGAATTTTGTAATCTTTTGGGATATTTTGGGGTACAATTAGGGTAGTATAAATATGAGTTATATTCTCATATCAAATGGAGGATATTTGGGAGCCGAACTTAGAAGAAGACGGAAGAAACAAGAGACGACAACTCTTTGGCGATCAAGAGTTCTTTTTGAAGATTTCTTCTCATTCAATCCATGCCGGGTTCTATCAATTCTTGTCTTTTTAGTTTAATTATGTTCTTTTAATTTTCTTTAGCCAAGGTAGACGATGAAACCTTGTTTTAACTAAGCAATTATTTTGTTATTCGTTTAATTACATTCTAGAGCTTTAACGTTCATGGTTCGTTTTTGTTAGATTAATTAAATACAATTTCTTTCATCTTAAATATCATGTATTCTTGATTGTTAGAAATTGATTTAATTAATTTATGCTTGATGCTTAAATATGTTCTATTAATTGCTTTTGATTTTTCGTTATCTTGTTATCGAATTGGGATACATAGAATGCTTAGAAAACCTTTGATTATTTGTTTTCTTTCAATTGAAATTGATACGAAAAACACTTAAGGAATTTATGTTTGAAGCAAAAGGGGAGCCTATATTAGTTTTTCTTCTTATGGACTTAATTGATAAATATTTGGGACGACAATAGATTGATTTCGTGTTCTCGTGTGTTTTTGGGAATTAATCATCAATTAGATAATTGCTGAGTTAAACAATGGTGGATTTTGAAACCTTGGTGCTTTAAACTTCTTGAATTTTCAATTCATCTTTTTAGCATAATTAATTAGTCTTTAAATTAAATTCTTTCAACAAAAATCTTTTCGACTCAACTAGCATAGAATAATAGTTAATTATGATTAAATTATACTTTCCTCATAGCAGTCTCTGTGGGATCGACCTTGTTACTACTTTTCTATATTCCAATAGATTCGACACTTATGAGTTAATTAAAATTTGACATCAAGTTTTTGGCTCCATCAATGAGGTCAACTTATGAGAGATATCTTCTATCATGCATTTGACTTCTTTGATTTACGAGCTAGGTTCATTGCTTCGAATTTCATAGATCTCTCTTTTCTTTAGTTCAGTCCGAGAAGATCGACTCCGCTGTTGTAAATTGTCAGCCTGTTTTTGAAAGAAGCTCTATATCTCTGTAGCATTTTTAGATATCAGCTCTCCACCACTTGTGGCCATCAACCACTCTTGAAGATGTGATAGTAGTCCCTCCAAAAAATATTAGCATAAGTGCCATTTTTCATAACCGTGATGTGGACATTTTAATAAGAAGCTCGTTGAATCTCTCCCAAATTTCATAGAATAGTTCTTCGTCTCTCTGCACAAACTCTGAAATTTCCCTGCGAATAGCATTAGTTTTGTGAACAGAAAAATATTTATTCAAAAATTTAGTAACCACTTGTTCCCAAGATGTAATGCTATTTGCAGGTAACGTATTAAACCATGATCTAGATCTATCTTTCAGAGAAAAAGGAAACAAATGAAGTTTAACATTATCAGAAGAAACATTCTCATACTTAAATGTCTCACATACAACATAGAAATATGTGAGATGATTATATGGTTCTTCACTATCTAAACCATAGAAAGATGGAAGACAATTAAGCACACTCGATTTTAGCTCAAAATTTCTAGCAGTTATTTTGTGGGTATTGTATGCATGAGGTGCTCAAATTAGCCAATGGACTAAAATAGTCTCTAAAAGGTCTCTCCTCAATTTCATCACCCAGAGCGATTATTGCTTCGGTCTCTTCAATTTTATCTAGATTGGTAGCTCGTTTTCGTTGGTGAAAAGTTCTTTCAATTTTACTAACTAGATGTTCTAGCTTAATTTCTAGAGATCTACGATCAGGCATGCACAATGAAGATTTTTGGTTTTTTTTTTTTAAAAAATAAAAATAATAAAATCCTAAATTATAACTAGACAAGAATAAAATTAACTAAGATTAAATTAACCTTCAGACGCAAGTCCCCAAGAATCGGCCAAAAAAACTTACTCGATAGATCCGTGAAAATAGCCCGAGGAATTGTAGAAAATGTTCGATCTGAGTTGACAAGTTTTATTTTCCTGTTGATTTTATTGTACTTGATACTCAACCAATACGAGACTTTACAAAACATATTCCTGTAATTTTTGGTCGTCCTTTTATAGCAACATCTAATGCTATTATTAATTGCAAGAATGGAGTTATGCAGCTATCTTTTTTTGCAACATGACAGTAGAATTGAATATTTTTAATGTCAACAAGCAATCACATGACAATGAGGATGTTGCTGATGTTGACATGATAGAAGCATTAGATGATGATTGTTTTGCTTATACTAATTGTGATGATCGTTAAACATGTGCTTAACTCATTTGGGTTCTTATTTTGATGTTGATAGTGCTATAAAAGAAGTGAATGTTTTGCTTGAATCAAAGACCGTCATGGGTACAACTAAATAGAAACAGAAAATTGAGCCACTTCCAACGAGTGCCTAAGTCAATAGATGCAAGCAAAGTAGGTTTTCCAAAGCACTATTCAGAGTGCCGTAAGGAAATCAGACAATAAGTCAAGCTAATGACTATAAATAAGCTCTTAATGAGAGGCAACCCATTTTTTAACTATTTTATTTACTTACTTTATATGTAGTAGTTTTAGATAGGTTAAATAATTTATTAGTCTCTATTTTTATTTATTGTTTAATGCACTTTTTAAGCCTCACCATGTCATGCGTAGGATGTCCCACTTGTGCGAGCCGTTTGGACAATATCTAGGCAATCATCTTTTGACCAAGGGTCCCACCACTATATCTGAGTCCACTTCACCTAGACCTTCAGCTAGTCAGATTCATTTTCTTCACATCTTTCTCTAGGGAGTAACTGACATTTTCCCTCCTTTTATTTACTTTATTTTGTTCTTACATTGAGGACAATATACGGTCTTTATTTGGAGGTGGGATAAAAAGTCAGGATACTTATTTGTCTTTTGAATTTGCTTATCGCTCTGGTCTGTGTAACTGAAATAATTTTGATTTCAAAAATTTCAAAAAAACAAAAACAAAAACAAAAACAAAATAGTTTAGTTGTCTAGTTACTGTTGAATATCCTACCGCCAATGATGAAATCTGTTCAAAATCGAACACATTTTTAGTAGACTATTAGACAACACTTGAACTCGTTCTTTTATCTGAATACTTATCTATGTTAGACTTGATTAAGAAAGCACATAGCCACTATTGACTTATCGTTTATTGGAAACATGACTTGAGTGTTTGTGTTGATATTGTTGACTGAGTATCGTAATGGAAAAAAAATTTCGTTCCTAAATCCTTAAGCTAGTGACCAAACTGTTTTGAGAACAGTTTTGGGGTGTTAAAGTTACTACTTGTGTTCTGAAAATTTTGATGGTTTGAGTTTTCTGGGCCTCATTTTTTGTTGAATAGGTTATAGTGAAGGAATCTAAAATGAGCACTACTCATTGTTGATATAATAAATAAAATATCTAACTCGAGCAATTAAGCCTGTTAGGGTATCTTAAAATCTGGTGCCCTATGGTCATCTGACTTAGGAGTCATTGGCTCAAAGCACGCTACATGAGTCATATATATAAAAAGAAAAAAAATTTGAAAAAAAAATCATAAATATTTACATCTTCACTTCTCTATTAGACTGTGGGACTCGAACAATTAAGTCTGTTAGGGTATTTTAAAACCTGGTGCCATATAGTCATCTGACTTAGGAGTCATCGACCTAAAGCTCGCTACAAGTGTCACATAGAAAGCTAGTGAAAGAGAAGTACTGCACATGATGTAAGATCATAACATGAGTAAAATGAATAAAAAGAAGTAGAAGTGCTCGGTAAGGATTGCTAGGTTAGAACTTAAGAGATCAAGATGAGAATTTAGAAATCACTTACTATCCTAATTCTAAGAATATAAGGGTGTGTTTGATTGGTAGCATGGAAAAATGATGAAAAATGAAAATATTTTCCATGGAAGTGGGAAAATAAATTCCACTATCTAGGCAAGAAAATTTTTTCCAAGAAAGAAGGCAAATTCATGCTTTAAATGCTTGTACCTAGAAAATGTATTTGCTTTTCCATGTGCCAATCAAACAACAAAGTGAGAAAATAAAAGTGTTTGATTTGACAAGATTTTCCATGGAAGTGACATTTTCCATGGAAAATGTTTGAATCAAACGCACCCTAAGTTCTCAATTTTACCACTTTATTTGAAAAAAAAAGCATTGTGCTGATCAATATGAACCAACTTCGCTAGAATACCTCGGGATTAGAGAGAAAAGCATTGGAAGTGTAAGAATTTACGAGAGGTGTGAGGAATAAATGACTACAAAGGGTTCGAGAGTGCTAAAATATCAACAACACAATATTGGTCATGGTCTAATACGTGTATAAGTTTAATTTTTGGCTATTCACACACTCACAAAAGGTCGAGCATCGGGTAAGTGATAATTTTTGTGTTGTTATTTAATATCCTTCTAATAGTGTTGCTTTATTTTTGAACTTGAGACATATGGTAAGGAATTTAACATTGACTAATTTTCCGTTGATTCTTTTAGCTTAGTTTAAATTTATGTTTTAGTTTTGTTTTTGTTCGAGGACAAAAAAAGGTTTAGTTTGGGGGTGTTTGATAAATGCGTTTGGTGCACTTATTTTGATCTTTGAATTGATCATTTATGCCGTCATATAGTTGATTTTCTACTTAATCTAGTTTATTATTGTTCTATTTCAGTTTTGGACTTGTTTGTGAAGAAGTAGAGAAGATTGGGCGAAAAGAGCAATAAATTAGAAGATATTTCAAAAGTATGCGGACTCAAGTGCACTCAAGTTAAAGTTGAAGGACCAAATTGGAGATTATGTAAAGTTGAAGGACCAAATGAGATGTCATGAAAAGATAGAAGACTGAAATGATCAAGACCTAAAGTTGAAAGACCAAATCGGTGATCGTTGAAACAAAAGGATCAAGCTACAAACCCTTAAAGAACTAAATTGGGCGGCGCCCAATAGACTAAAACTCAAACAGAGAGCAAATAGCTACGCTGGGCGATTGCCTAGAAACAACATGGGCGATCGCACAAGAAAAATTTTATGCATTTATTTTATTTTATTGTTATTTCCTTTTTTAGTTCTAATTTTTTTAGGTAACTTTTGGCCTACGAATTTTGTAATCTTTTGGGATATTTTGGAGCACAATTAGGGTAGTATAAATATGAGTTATATTCTCATATCAAAGTGGGGATTTTTGGCAGCCGAACTTGGAAGAAGATGGAAGAAACAAGAGAAGACAATTCATTAGCGATCGAGAGTTCTTTTTGAAGATTTCTTCTCATTCAATCCATGCCGGGTTCTATCCATTCTTGTCTTTTTAGTTTAATTATGTTCTTCTAATTTTCTTTAGCCAAGGTAGACGATGAAACCTTGTTTTAACTAAACGATTATTTTGTTATTCATTTAATTCCATTCTAGAGCTTTAACGTTCATGGTTCGTTCTTGTTAAGTTAATTAAATACAATTTCTTTCATCTTAAATATTATTTATTCTTGATTGTTAGAAATTGATTTAATTAATTCATGCTTGATACTTAAATATGTTCTATTAATTACTTTTGATTTTTCGTTATCTTGTTATCGAATTGGGATACATAGAATGTTTAGAAAACCTTTGATTCTTTGTTTTCTTTCAATTGAACTTGATACGAAAAACGCTTAAGGAATTTATGTTTGAAGCAAAAGGGGAGCCTATATTAGTTTTTCTTCTTGTGGACTTAATTGATAAATATTTGGGACAACAATAGATTGATTTCGTGTTGTCGTGTGTTTTTGGAAATTAATCAACAATTAGATAATTGCTGAGTTAAACAATGGTGGATTTTGAAACCTTGGTGCTTTAAACTTCTTGAATTTTCAATTCATCTTCTTAGCATAATTAATTAGTCTTTAAATTAAAATCTTTCAACAAAAATCTTTTTGACTCAACTAGCATAGAATAATAGTTAATTATGATTAAATTATACTTTCCTCATAGCAGTCTCTGTGGGATCGACCTCGTTACTACTTTTCTATATTCCAATAGATTCGTACACTTGCGAGTTAATTAAAATTTGACATCACTAGGTCCGAAAAGTTTGAAGTTTAGCTTTTACACCTAATCACGCTTTACACTTTTTAGAACACTGATTGTAACTAGTATAATTGTTACGCATATAGAAAATAAAGATTAAAGAATATGTAAATTAAATCAAGCGATACAAAAATAATTAAAAAAAAATTACACTTCCTTCTCTATTCCAATTGAATAGAATAAAATAAAACAAAAATATTTTAACAAAAAAGTATCTTATAGTATGATTGTAAATTAAGAGAACTGATTAAAATTAAAAATCATTAGACATTTAAACATTTATTTACGTTCATTTATTAATTATTTACAAACAAACAAGTTGTTCTTAATCCATATTTGAAAAACTTAATAAGTATTTTAAGAAATGAATTATATTTCATGATTTTTATTTTGAAGATTATTACAAAACCTATCAATAACTTCTTCTTTTTTCAACAATTAAGAGTGCTCTCTTTTAGATATAAAATCTTATGAAATTAGACAGAAAAAGAGAAACAAAGATAGTTTAAATATCATATAAAATAACTTCAATTATATTATAAACATAGAAGAGAAAATTAGGACTGGGCTCCCAACTTTTTATGAAGTGTGGAGTCGACTCTCCAACCCTCAAAACTAGTGTTTTGACTCACCAACCTATTCAATCATGTGAGATTGGGTGTGACAGAATCCGTTATTTAATTGTTAAAAAAGTAATTATATTCACACCACGTTTTTTATTTGTTGTATTACATTTTAATGTACTTAATGTCTTTAATCTTTGCTCATTCTAGCACTCATGTCCCCAAATTTTTTTTTATCGCATTCTTATCATCAATTTTTCATTAATTTGCATATCTTGTGTCTGATAACGGTTTCTGTCTAAAAATTCTGTTGGGATGGCGTAAAACGACTTATTTGTCCATCATATTTAAATATAAAAATGCAACAAACTATTTTTTCCTCATGTCCATGCACACAAACATAATATCTTGATATAAATCATCATTAAGAAAGAAATGTGCTAATTAGTAGAAGTTGAAGATAAAATTTGACGAAAAAAAGTTAAAAATATAAGTGCTCCAATGAGCAAATGTTGATGATCTTAAATATAATTAAAATGTGCTGCACTTACAAGATATTGTAGTGTCAATATAGCCCCATTAAAAAGTAAAAAATTCTTTAAAAGGACTATTATGCTCTTATTATGAACTAAATATTAAAAGAGTAAAAAAAAAAGATATGTTAAACAAACAAAAAGAAAAGGAAAAAAAATAATAAATCAATAGTCTTCCCCTTCCCCATTTGTCCTGAGGATGGCAAAATATTCCACCCCGCCCAGCCCCGAATGGGATGGGGACGGGGATCATGGTACCTACACCGAATTCTCCGAGCTTGCCCTGAATATTTTTATTATATTTTATTTTTATGTTTAAAAATTTAAATCGTATTTTTAAAAAAAAATATTAGAAAATAATTAATTAATTAAATGAAGCAGTAAATAGAGATATTTTAATCCCATCCCATCTCCCAAAAATCTCCGACGGGATGGAGATGGTAAAGGTCGTCCCGACCCTACCCCCGTGTTACCATCCCAACCCTAACCCTAACCCTAACCCTAACCCTAACCCTAGCCTTATTACTACCACTAGGAGTATCAAATAGATTGAGTGGCTCGTGGGTTCATATGCTCGGTCCATAATGAGCTCAGGCTCGTCATGGAACAAGCCCGAGCATGGGGCGAGCCCCTTGGGCTTGGCACATGAACAAGCCGAGTTGTGGGCATGGCCCATGAGCCTAGACCACGAGCCAACTCGACTTGTAGCTCATGCCCCAAACAGTCAACGGTCACAAAAATGTGGCCATTTGGAATTCAACGGCCACATTTTTGTGACTGTTGGTAGCCTGCAGCTTGCTGCTTTTATTTTATTTTTTTATTTTTAAAATGCAGTTCTTTTTCTTATAAATATCCCCTTGAAACACATTTTCTTCATACATCAATATCTCAATCTATTATTCTATTAGATACTCAAGTTCAACATCAATTCTCAATTCTCAATTCTCAAATTCTCAAATCTCAATATTAGTTTGTTTTTTATTTATTGTGCAATCTCAATATTAGTTTATTTATCATTTGTTGTGCAATCTCAATATTAGTTGATTTATTTCTATTTTTATAATTTTCTAGTTTTTTCCACCTCTTATAGTTTTCTGTTTATTCGAGATGGTTTACAACCGAAGTGATGATGATTTCAGTGGTCTTAATAAAATTCTAATTCCTGGCGATATTGGTGATGATTATGGGATCATTGATCCGATTCATTTGGATGACATTTAAGAAAAAGTCAACACACAAACTAATACAACAACTGGTTCGAGCACTAAACGAAGAGTCAAAAAATAAAAAGTGAGGTGCTGGGAGCATTTCGATTTGGTGCTCACTAGTAAACTACTAGTTGGACTACCTGAGAATACAAAGTAGTGTGTAAACAATGTAAAGAAAAGTTAGTATAGCCAAAGAAGATATGCACGATCCATCTAAACAGATATTTCAAAAAGTGTGTGTTCAAACACACATAGTTGGAATCAAATTTCTTACACTTTATTTCTTTTTTATTTTTAAATTTTCGAAAACAATATTCATTCAAATTGAAAAAAATGAGCGAGCCAAGCTCGTGGCCCGCTCATCTCGGCTCATTCGACCCACGAGCCAAAGGGCTAAACCGAGTGGCCCTTGTTGCGGCGAGTCAAACCTGAGCTCGGCTCGCCTTACACGAACCGAGCTCATCTTGCCCCATTAGGCGAGACAATCCTCGTGGACAATGGGCCATTGCCACCTCTAACTACCACCATTGGATCCTATTTCCACCGCCACTAGCCCTATTTCCTACCACCCATCAACTTCTCCTACTGATGCTTCAAAATCTGCCTCATTTTCTCCACTTCTTTCTCTGCGATTTTCATCTCTTACAAAGCCATTTCTTCCACCAAACCGTCGGTTCCCACTTTTAATTTCCCTCCTCCTCTGTTGACTGCTGTTTTCCGCACCATGAACAAATATGTTCCTTCAAATTTTCTCAAACATCTTCTCTGAATTCAACCGCTTTAGCAAAAAGTTCCAAACTAGGATCATGTTTCCGAAGAAAATCTTTCGAAGAAAAACAATGGTGGGAATTGAACCCTTAGACGATGATGAAGCGTACGGCCCTAAAGACCAGTTGCTCATTTCTTTCTTTAAGTCATTCCAAAATTTACTCCAATGAGCTTTGCACGGTGAAATTAACCCAGATTTTTTTCAAATTTGTATGAACAAGTGGATCGTCATTGAATTTTGATTTTGAAAACCCTAGTTCCTGATTGGAATTGGAATTGAATTGTTGCAGTGATAAATGGACGTATTACAATTAAAAAATAATTGGATTTGGGAAGAATTTTCCGGAAGTTGGCAAGGGGAGAAGGTGTTGATTTTTGGGAATAATTAAAAATTTTGAATTCATGAATTTACACTATATACACTTTTACTGGGGTTGGAGCAATGGAGGACTCTCATATCACATACCAGTCTATTACCTTATCAACTTCAACTTATTGTTGAATATTTGAATTTGAATTTTATTTATCTTTTTGTAATATTATATTTAGGAATAGGAGTTAGTTTCCAACTAGATCTTATTCTCAAGAGTTAGTAAGACTTCAACCTTAAATCGTGTCTTATGCTTTGTAGCACTTCGAATTTTCATTACTAGTCGTTAAATTGGAATTTAGGACTTAATTGCACAAATTAAAAGTCTAAGATCAATTTTGTTGGCCAGTTGAGAACTTAATTATTCAAGGAAATCTTAATCGGTGATGGATTGATTTAGAGATGTGTTAAATGTCTAAGAGAGAGATTATGTCTTGCTAAATTAAAGAAAGAATTATTAGAGCATGTGTGAAATTTCTAAGAATGAGATTAAAGGATTTGTGTCTTGTTAAATTAAAGGAGGAATTATGACAAAAAGATGTAATGAATTATTCTTAACCAAATATATTTTTTTTTGCAATCAAATATATTTTAAGGACACAATTAAACCATTTTCACATTGTATTTATGGATAATTGCACATTACAGTATGACTTTTTTTATAAAGGGAAAAGTTACCTTTTAGATGGTTTCTATACATGTATGATTTGCAAATTAAGATATAATTATATATTATAGAAAAGAAGTAATAAGATACTTACCGTGCAAGACAGAGTGCAATGACCACTCACACGCCACCTTCACACACTCATTTACTCTCTCTCTCACATTAACATATATTTAATATATGTATTCCGATCAAAAAAAAAATATATGTATACATAAACAAACACATTAGTATGTCAACACATGCTGCTCAATTTTCAATCCAGCAACCACTTCTTTATCATTTTCTTTCAAACAATCTACATAAATTGTAAGTGTATATTATGTTTTATTGTGAGTAGTTCTTTGTAACTTATATGCCTATGTTTATGTTTTGGTCTGTATTATGTAAGATTTATTAAAAACGGATCAAGGTTTAGTAGTGCTACGAAAATTTAGCACAATCTAAATTCGGTCTAATTTTTGTGTCTTCCTATGCAAGTATGATTTTTCATTGAAATATATATATAAGAGTTAATTACTCATGCACGCTTATTGAGATAAGTATGACTTTTTCTCCTTTTATAAAATTAATGGTTCGAAGCAGTCGGCACATAGATGGATTATGGTCGGGAATTTTTAATAATAAATTATGCTTATGGTGCCATTGTTTTTTTTTTTTGGGGGTGGGGGGGATTTAAATATTAAAGATATTTTTTATTCAAGTTAAATTTATTGAATTCATTACGCTATTTGAAAGAATGGTCCGTTATGATAAATGCTTTAATTATCAGTTTATTTTGTGGCAATATTTTTATTTAACTTTGAGTCCCTTCAAAGTAGTTTTAATTTATAATTTAGTGGTACTCGGATCACTAAGAATTTGGGTAATCACTTTGGTATCATAGCCTAGATTTAAATCAGTTCTATAGACCTTACAAATTATTTATTAGTATTTCCAATTTTCACGAGAAAAAAAAAGAGAAATAAAATGAAATATTATACGCACGCATTCACTTTTCACGCAATAGTTTTTTTTTTTTTAAAAAAAATTATTGTGAATAGTATCCTCGGTTACCATTCACGTGAATAGTGACCTAACACTATTCTTTTGGATTCGATTGTACTTTTTTTTTTGTTTGAAATTGGCCATTTTAAATAAGAAATAAAGGGTTTAAAGTCATCACCCGCTACGCCATTCTCCATGTCTTGATCCCTTGAACCAGGTATATTGTATGCTTTATAATCATTTACATTATTATTCGGAATGACATGTTATTTATGAAAACCGATGTATTATGTGAAATAACAATTTTGAATTTTTCATAACAAGATATGTATGTCACTTATGATTCTATAAATGCATGTTAATTACGAAAAACTTGTTATATTATAGAAATTGCATGTTATAAGAATTGTACGTTTACTTATCATGTATGATATTATAATAGACTAAGTATTCAATTTTAGAAAGAATGACTACGTTAGAAAACATATCGTTTACGAGAATAGTCGACCTTAGAGAATCTCAAGTTTAGATAATAGAGTCGTCGTAAAACTGAAAGATTTTGTCAAAAAAGATCTAAACTATGTAAGGAGAGCTTGGGATTTAAATAGTTCACTTGTAATCCCTTCCTCATTAACCATACCGAAAGGATCAAAATGTTTTGTAATCTACAGCTATACATCTAAGCAAGGCCTAGGATGTGTCTTAATGCAACAAGGAAAAGTGGTCGCCTACACGTCAAGGCAACTAAAGCTATATGAGCAGAACTACTCCACGCATGACCTAGAACTTATAACAGTCGTCCATGTCCTGAAAATTTGGATTCACTACCTTTATGGAGGTAAGTATGAAATTTAGATAGACCACAAGAGTCTCAAGCAGTGTTATCAGAATCGGACCGACCCGATCATTTCAACTGGTAAAATCGAGAACCAGTCCCAAAACTGGGCTGATTATGTAGAAAAACTCTCTATTTAAAAACCCGCCCGGTTTTGAGAAATTTATTGAACCGTTCTCGGTATTATTGGTTTTTAAAATTATTTTTTAACAATTAATTGTAATTGACCAATGAAAATCATCTCTCTTCTTGCACGAAATGGATTAAAAGAATAAAAATCAAAAAATTGCTTTTGAGCAATTTTTATGATTTCTAAAAACTTATTTTTCATTTTTTAATTTTTTTAATATTTTAAAAATCACCGGGTCAACCCCAATTCAACTCTTTGACCCTTGACCATTTCACTTTTCCGGGTTGATTTTTAAAACATTGGTCTCAAGTACATTTTCATTAAAAAGAGTTGAATATGAGATAGAAAAGATGGCTTGAATTAGTGAAGTGAAGGATTATGACTTTAAAATTCACTAGCACCCAGGCAAGGCAAACGTGGTAGCTGATGCCTCGAGTAGGAGAACAACGGGTCAATCGACAATGTTAACTGTACAACGGCCTTTATGGAAGGAGTTCGAGAGGTTAAGTCTCGAAATCGTCACATCCCTGCTTGATGCTGTTGCACGATGGCAACACTAACAGCCCGACCATCATTCCGTGATAGGATTAAAAGTCATTAGAAGAGCGACAAGTCCTTGGAGTTCATTAAAGTCGAGATATCTATGGAAAACGAAAATGTAACAACCCAAATTTTTTCGCATTTCAATTTCAAGTAAATAAAAATTTCTTACTTTCGGTCGCTTGCATTACCCATGATTTATTTTAAAATTTTTGGTTATGTTAAAATTTTGTGCATGTTCGCTTCAAAATTTTAGTCGACGTCTATTGAAATTAATTTGAAATCGAACATTGTTCTATTTTCATTTGGTATGTTTTGAATTTCAAGTTGAACGATAAATAATTTATTGCTAGCCTAACTTTTTAAAAAAAAAAAAAAAAGAGTTAAAAAAATATATTATTCTCCGGTTCTATCAAAAAAATAAAAATCCCGGCCATTTATTTTCGATGTCTTAGCCAAAACCAATTTACTTTTCAACTCCAAAATTTAACCGAAAACCCTACCCAAACAACACCCTAATTAAAACCACCAAAATACTTGGCCAAACAACCCCTTAACCTATACCATTTTGCATCAACCAAACAGCCCCAAGCACAACAAGAAACCACCCCATGATCTAACAAAAATCATCCCAAAGAATTGAAAAAAACATCCCCAAGATGCTCCGGTTTGACCCAAACAAGCAGTCCCATGACAAGGAAGAAAACTGCCACATGATCCTCCACAACTTCCCACTTTCTTCCCCCACTTTTCCTCACTTTTCATCCTTCAAACCAACTGATTTATTCCCCAACTTCACCCCAAATTCGTCCCTCCAAAGAGCCCGTAAATCAGCCCCTTGCTTAAGCAAAATCTCCCACTTTTTCCTTGAAAATTCGTCCCATCAAGGTTCTTGCTTTTGAGTGTTTAGTTCTTATTTTTCCAGAAACTTTCCTTCATTTATTTTCCAAAATTTAGTACCAAAAACTTAGCAAAAACTCCTACACCTTCCTTCAATTTTTGGCCAAGCAGAGTGCTCCAGCTTTTCTACACAAAAATTCCAAAGACTTACAGACAAATTTTCATCCTCCAAAAGTCATGAGAAGTTCTATCTTCTTTCTTATTTTCTACCATCATACTCTCATCATCTCTTGCAAGTTTAATCACAAAAGTTCCAGCACTTCTGTCCAGATTTCTATCCAAAGAAACTCTCCTTCTATCCTCAAAATTCACCAACAACTTTGCTTTTTCTTCACAATATTTTATAGCAAAAGTCCACTTATTTAACCTCCATTTTCGGCCATCAATAACCTCTGTTTTGAGAAGGAAATTTAATCCATATAGCTCATATTTAACAACCCCAAAATATCCCAAAAGTCGGCCCCTTAAGTCCCAGTTGATCTCTATAAATCGGCAACAAGAAGTCCAAAATCTCCTTCCTTGCACTCCAATTTCGGCCCCCAATTTCAGCCATAAGTTCCAGCTTTTAATCCTTTAACACTTCACTTTTCTCACCCCAATTTCGTCTATACAACAGCCTAGAAACCAGCCCCTAAGTTAAGCAAAACTCCTTCTTTCCCTTCACCAGATAGTTCCATTTCTTCTTTGAAATTTCACCAAAAATTCCAAAGAACCTTGTTATCTTTCACTCACCATTTTCGCCAGCGAAGAAAAGGCTTTGACCTTGCTTCTAACTTCACAAATACTCCTTAGATATATATCTATATATATGGTATGGGTTTGAGTTTGGAAAAGGTGCAATAGCAATTCATTATCCATCAACTTCAACCGAAAACTCTCATTCGAGGTAGGTTTACTTAATGTTTTTACTGTGATTTTAAATGAAGTTTTGGAAAAATTATGATGTTATTTGAATGCCATGTAAACTTATTTATGAAAGAACTTATGATGGTGATTTAAGGTAATCACTTTAACATGTTTGTGATTGAAGGTAATCACGTATGATGATATGTTATGTGGTGTCGGCTACCAATGTTTAAGATGATGTACGTTTCAAAAATCACGGCATGTCGAATGTATGTTTAAGTAAAATTTTTCACATGTTATAAGTATTGCTACTGAGTGTTTCTTTTGAAATACTCACCCCCCCCCCCAAAAAAAAAAAAAATAAATTTTTGATTGAACTGATTGGTGATGCGATGAAGGTAGACTAACGAGCTTGTCATGGAAAGTCTTATATAGTTTATATTTTGACGTCAAAATGATCGAGTCAATTATGATGTAATTACTTATTTTAAGTATTTGATTCAGTATTTAATTATGTAATATGTACGTAAGACAAGATGTTGGTTTAATTGCCTTTCAAAGTTTTAAATTGGAAATTTCTTAGTTTCATTTTCAAAATTTTCAGCTTATCATCTCCTTTTTGAAAAATCATAAATTTTTCTACGGTTGAAGTTTTTGAGTGAATTTAGTTTCTATGTAAAGCTATATATGTGTTCTAATAACAGAAATTGGAATTACTTAAAAATTCCATCGGATGAATTTATTATGGACGTTTGAACGGGCTGCCTTAAGGCACTCGGGACGATTTTTCGAGCATCTTCGGCTATATTTTCACCTACCAAATGACTTAGTTAAAGTTTGAAATTTTTACATATTGTAGTATACAGTCCCAAGTATCTAAAGTTTAAATTTCATAATTTTTAGAGTTCTTTTGAATGGTCTAATAAATTGTGGCGACACCTATAACAAATATAGACAAAACTATGAAATTTTGAAGAAAAATCCTTTTTCCTTGCATGCTTGTTATTTTTCCGCAACAAATTTCATTTTAAAACCCTTCAAGGGCATGGAAAATATTATTTGGATTCGTCATATTCATTTAAAGATTTATTCAAAGACCATCCGAGATGAGAAAATCCGGACGTTACATAAAAGGACTTCACCAAACTTCGAGGAATTGAAGAATAAAATATTAGAGAAGACTCACTATGTTCTGCATCCATGAGGTACAAAGATATACTAAGACCTTAAGGCGGTGTTTTGGTGGAGATGAATGAAGAAGGATATTGTCGAGTACGTTGAAAAGTATTTGGTATGCCAGCAAATGATGGTTGAACACCAACGACTATCAAATTTACTTGAACATCTGGACATCCCGGAGTAGAAAGTGGGAGCATGTAACGATGGACTTTGTAATCGGATTCCCAAAGTCGACCATATGTCATGAGGCCGTTTGGATCATTGTGGATCGACTCACCATATCATATCACTTTTTGTCGATTTGGATGATGTTTTCTATATACTAGTTGGTACGGTTGTATGTGAATGTGATAGCAATGCTGTATGGTGTGTCCTTTTCGATTGTATTAGACAAAGACTCGAGGTCACATCAAACTTTTGGAAGAGTCTACACAAGGTAATGAGGACTAAGTTAAAGTTTAACATAGCTTTTCATCCTCAGACAGACGGACAGAAAGAAAGGACAATTCAAACGTTGGAGGATATACTTAGAATCGGTGTCCTCGAGTTTGGAGGGCATTGAGAGAAGTACCTACCGTTAATTGAGTTCGCCTACAATAATAGTTTTCATGCTTTTATTGGTATGGCACCATATGAGGCATTGTATGAAAGGAAATGCAGATTTTTAGTTCATTGGGATGAGGTTGGTAAACGTAAGATTTTGAGTCCTAGAGATTATCGAGCAGACAATGTAGGCTATTGAGAAAATTCGTAGTAGTATGAAAACAACTCATGATAGATAGAAAAGTTATGCAAATAAGAGGATGAAGGATTTGGAATTTTTCGAGGGAGACAAGGTATTTCTCAAAATTGCACCCATGAAGGGAGTGTTACGCTTTGGCAAGAAAGAAAAGTTACGATCGAGATTCATTGGCCCATTTGAAATCTTGAAACATGTTGAGAACGTGGTATATCAGTTGGTCTTACCTCCCCAAATTTTCGTAGTACATGATGTCTTTCACGTGTCTATGCTCATAAAATACGTCCCTGATCCGAGCCATGTAGTGAACCACTAGTCCATTGAATTAGAATGGGGTTTGAGCTACGAGGAAGTACCAGTAAGGATCACTAATAAAAAAAATTCAAGCACCCTGGAATAAAGTGATTCCATTAGTAAAGGTGCAGTGGCGTAACCACTCAGTGGAAGAAGCTACTTGTGAAACGAGAAGTGGAGATGCAAGCTAAATACCCGCAACTCTTTGAGGAATTTCAAGATAAATTTCGAGAATGTAATTTATTTTAAGGAGGGTAGATTGTAGCTCAAATAATTGTACCCCAAAATTTATGACTTGATTGCACAAATACGAAGTCTAGGGACTTAATTGGTTGTTGGCCAATAGTTGAGAACCTAAGTGCAATTATTCAAGGATAATCTTAGTCGAGCGATGGATTAATTTTAGAGCATGTGTAAAATGTCTAAGAATGAGATTTGTGTCTTTCTAAATTAAAGGAAGAATTATTAGAACATGCGTGAAATGTCTAACGTCGAGATTAAAAGATTTGTGTCTTGCTAAATTAAAGGAAGAATTATGACAAAAACATGTAAGTACTTATTCTTAACCAATTAAATTGAATCTATATTTGCAATCACATATATTTTAAGAACACAATTAAACCCTTTTCACGTTACATTTATGGATAATTGCACATTACAATGTCTTTTTCTTTTATAAAAATAAAAGTTACCTATTAGATGGTTTCTATACATGTATGATTTGTAAATTAGGATGCAATTATATATTTTAGGAAAGAAGTAATAAGATACTTACCATGTAAGACATAGTGCAATGACCACTATTTAAAGTACACAATTTCACACGCTACCTTCACACATTCATTTGAGTCATTTCACTATTCTCTCTCTCTCTCAACCTTTATTCTCTCTAACATTACCACTCTAACTTAAACATGGTGCTCGAGAGTTTTCAAATCAGCAACCACTTCTTCATCATTTTCTTTCAAACAGTATATAGAAATAGTACGTGTGCATTATGTTTTATTATGAGTAGTTCTTTCTTATATAATTTCTACAGCTTATGTTTATGTTTTTGTCCGTATTATGTAAGATTTATTAAGAATGGATCAGAGTTTAGTAGCACTACACAAGAGAATTTGATATCATATAAGTTCGGTCCAATTTTTGTGTCTTCTTATATAAGTATGATTTTCTGTTGAAATACATATATGAGAATTAATTACTCACGCACACTTATTAAGATTTATATCACAAGTATGACTTTTTTTCCTTTTAGTAAATTAATGGTTCGAAGCAATCGGCACGGAGATGGCTTATGGTTGCATGAGTTTTTAATAATAAATTATGCTTATGGAGCTATTGTTATTTTCTTTTATTTTTTTGGGACTTAAGTATTAAAGATATTTTCTTTTTCAAGTTAAATTTATTAAATTCATTACGGTATTTGAAATGTTGGTCTGTTATGATAATTGCTTTAATTATTAATTTATTTTGTGAAAATAATTTTATTTATACTTTGAGTCCCTTCAAAGTAATTTTAATTTATAATTTAGTGGCACTCGGATTACTAGGGTTTGGGTCGTCACATGCTTACTTATGCTTTTGATTATTACTTGAAATTTTATCTTAATTGTTGGGCTATAACTTAAGAGGTTCTGGACCTCTAGTGCAATTTAGACTTGATTATGAATGCTTTTAATTGCTTGTTCTTGCTATTCTTAGCCTACTTTAAATGTCAAATTTTATCTTCATAGACTCTAAATTCCTATGTTGAATTGTCAAGTCTGAACTACATTGAAATAATCATCATAGTCAGTTAAGAACACATGTATAATTTGTAGAAGTTTAACTATTAAAAATGGAAAGAGGTCATGGCGTACTCAAGGTGGAGGTCATCTTCGATGGCTGAATACCATTGATCAAAGTCTGCAAAATCTTTAAATCGAAACTTTGATACCAAGTCTTGTGGCCATCTCAAAATTTTGTCTAATTTTTTTTTTTTCAGATGCTGTCTAACAAGGTATTAAGAATTGGGTAAGAAGGTATTAGTACTCTCATACGCAAAAAAATATTTTTAATTCCTTATTTATTTAGAAGCTGAATTATATTATTTCTTGTACTAAGTTCTAACACATTTTTCTAATGAAATATCAAAAATATCTTTATGAGTCACCCATTTTCTTTTGCTTTAGGTTTGTCTTATTTATAGTGAGTGAAGGGGGTACACTTAGAAATAATAAAAACTAAAGGATTAAGACATATAATAAATATAACGGAAGAAGATGATAAGTAGATCCAATTTTTTGATTCGTTACACCTCCATTACAATAGATCATTATACATAAACATAGATTTAAAACAAAAGCTTGATATACAACTATTACAAACTTGTTTTACAATGACACATGACAAATTATTACGTCTCATTAATGACACACATATTTTCAGCCCACTTTCAAAAGTTTTTCAAAATGCTTCAACAAAAGAGGAGGTTCACTCAGTTTCCCAAAGACGAGTTCATCCAAGCTTCACATTACATCACATAAAAGTGGGTTATAAGATACCCTATAGTTCAATCGTCATAAATGTCTACAAAAAGATAGGTTACTTCATACTTTTGTAGTCCGGGTCGATTAGGATAGTACGACCATATGTCTGTCTCGGTGATCGAAAGGTATTCTTGGCCATCCGAAACTACCTACCACATATGTCCCATGACTTCAAAGTAGTCTCGATCCATTTCCTAAAGAGTCATGAAATGACTATGAATAGTGATATTCAATAAGTAAAATCGATGCATGTGTAATATTGTACATACATGTATCTTTTATCTTTCTTATGGCATTCCCATAATCAATATTTGTACACTGTTCGTTCAACTTAAAAATCCTTGTGCAACTTTCACACTTTGGCCAAACTTGATGGACAACTCTCGTCCTTGTATGGGCTACTCATGCCCTTTTGTGGGTTACTCACCCTTGGCTCTAGTTGATCAACTTTTTTTTTTGGACCCCGTCCTCTTTTATAGGCTACTCATGTAATTGGCCATAGTTGATTAAATTTTATTTGGACCTCACATCCTTTTATAGGTTACTCTAACTCTTGACCATAGTTGATCAAATCTTTCTTTGAACCTCGCGTTTTCTTATTGTGTACAAATAGGCTTAGGGAACTTATTGTGTTATAAAGCAACTTTGTCTTTATATATATATATATATATATTTTATTTTCACAACTCAAGTTCAACTTGTATAACAAAAAATAAGTTTCTCATGCTATTTCTTTCTCCTTTTTGCATAAATAACAAGTATGCTCAAAATTCTCACAATATCTCAAATATTTACTTGGATCAATCTCATCAAAATACCTCATTTTGGAGCACATGTAATAACACATAAAATTTATGCACATATATAATTGTCATATTGCATATAAGACAAATAACGTAATTTAATCACAACTTTTGGGAAATTGTCTTGAAACTTGAAAATGAAAGGTTCTATATGTCACAAGGAAGATGAGTATTAATTAAGTCTTTAGGCAAAGGTACTGAGACCCTGCAGTCTCAGGCCTTCATGGTGCAAAGGATTCTGGGGTACTGATATTCTATTTTTAAACAAAATATATGGGGTACCAATACCCTCCGTAGCAGAGAAGTTTGAGTATGTTTTTGTTTGAAAAACTAAGTTTTAGCCCCTGAAATCCAACGTTCTCCTTCACCATTAAACCTGAAATATTTGGTCCCCTTTTTGCTACACTTGAGGCTCATGTGTGGAGAATGCTCTATTAATTTAAGGAATATCCACAACAAGTTTTTTTCATTTAGGATTTTAGAATTGATCCACCTTCCTCTCTTAGATAGGTTCTTCTCTCATTCTTAATTTGTTAGTATATGTATATGACTATAATAGTTGTAGAGAATGAGATGGTAAAATGTCACAATTTTTTGGGGATTATTTATAAAAAAAAATTCATCCTCTCATACACCATATACACACACGGTTATACATATGTATACACACATATTATTTATATTTTCCTCTCATGATTTCAATTATTTTAGTTGGGCCACTTGGAAGGCTTTGCTTGATTTGTTTAGAGATTTTCACTTTGGGCCCCAAGCAACCTCTTCATATTTTCCTATACTTTTTGTAAGGTATAATAGGAATAATAGAGATACAAACCTCTGTACACAATTCCACTTGTCAATTGTTTAATACAAAATTAGAAGATTTTTTGTTTCTTGAACCCGCCTTTAGACCATGATTTGGAGGTCGATTCTCGATTATTTTCAATATATCTATTATGTTGTCTCGAGGATATTATGGAGATCTTTGTAACACACTTTGAATCGTGAAAATGGACAACCACAATGATAATACAACTACTCCAAAAATAGCTATTCAAACATAGGTTGCTTGGATATTTCTAAGTATTTTCAAATTTTCTAGTTTCGGAATACTTTTGGCACTTTCGATTTTAGGCTAATTTCTTAATCGAATATGTATATTTGGTGCTATTTCAAAGGTCTCGTCAGCGTGCCATAGCAAGGCCATAAGATTAGTAAAATTCTGACCAACACCGAACTTGCATGATTGCCTCAAAGATGGCTGCCCGATTTAGTTAAAAAGGCTTTAAACTTCACTTTTTCAACCTTTTGGGTCCCAACCCAATATTTGCACTTTTATTCAATCATTTAACATGAATTGTTAAATATTAATTTAATTCACATTTGTCCTTAAATAATTTATTTAAATTTGATTTTCTCTTTTTATTTTTCAAATCTAAATTAAATAATAAATGTACGACTTTTGAGACACTCTGCGGGACAACTCAAATAAATTCTTTATTTTATTCTATTTTTCAGATTTAAAATTAAATAATTAAATCTACGAATTTTTGGGACGTAACAAGCCATGTTTGAAGAATAAGATACTCTTGTTCGGAGCGGGACTTGGGAGCTCGTGCCCTTTGAGCCTAGTCACAATGTTGTAGGTTGTAAATGGATTTTTGACCTAATCGTAACTCTGTTGGTTTCTATTGACATGTTTAAGGTTCAATTGGTTGCTAAATGATTTCACCAATGGCGGTGTTGACTATCATGACACCTTTAATCTAGTAATTTAACATACTACAATTCAACTTGTTCTTAGTCTTGGTGTAAGTCTTGGATGGTCACTTTGTCAACTTGATGTTAACACCACTTTTTGTAAGGTCATCTAATTGAGAATTGAGAGTGTGTATATGTGATGCGAGCCGGGGGACCGTGCGGACCATGGACCGACTAGCCGAGACTCAACACATAGTCCGATAGGAACATTAACGTGGGCAAGAGCTAAGAAGATCAATGAAGATATGCAAGGTCTTGTTCAAGCTACGTGGGCTGAAATCGATACCAAGAATCCGATGCCAACTTTGGTACACTTAATTCAAGCTAAGGACTATATTGGAAGTATATCAGATTCTAATGGCAGATCGGGGGTCCAAAAGGAGCATGTGACAAAGTTGGAGGACCATAATGCAAATATGACAGAAATCCGCGCGGAGGCTCAAAGGAAATAGCCATGCGATCGCATGGTTATCTATCACTGCGATCGCACGGGTGACAATTCAAAAGCAGAATGTTATTTGGCCAAACCATGCGATCGCAGGATATTGCCTATGCGATCGCAAGGCGTATTCTCTGAGAAAATCCGGGTTTTGGCAAGTTTTAGTTTCCTTTAGGGTTTAGGACTCTTAATTCAATTTAGTTACTTAATTTCGATTTAGGTTAGAATTATTCATACGCTTACTATTTAAACATATTTCATTGTAAACATAAGACAATTACGTTATTTATGAGATTAATCAAAGTGAGGATTCACTTTCTTCCTAGTTCTTAATCGAACTAACCTAAACTTATCAAAGAATTCGCATCTCTTTGTATGCGTTCATAACTTTGGTTCGTTGTTTCAAGAATTCATCGGGTCAAGTTTTTGCGGCTGGATTTTAGCTTTCTTGGGGTTCGGATCAAACCTTTGTGGGTCCGGGTTTTAATACTTGGGGTTCGCATCGATTGGTATTAGAGCTTTGGCTCTAAAATCGTTTTATCTTTTACTTTGCTTTTATCGATTCATCTTGAATCATATAAAATAAAAAAAATCTCTTTCTTATTCATCATCTTCAAGAATTGTTCTTGTATGATCCATACATGCACCAAAGTTAATTGTTTCTAATTCTTGCTTTGTGATCCTTTTTGTTCGTTTCTTGCGTTGAAGTGAAAAAAAAAATTCATGAAAAATTCCAAAAACGAGTTCATTGAAATTCTCGCCATAAATTATCATCCGGTGTTTATTTCTTATTCCCGATTGCTTTTAATCCTTATTCTTTCCGTTGTTCTTCTTGTCCTTGTTCTTGTTCTTGTTCTTGAATGCCGCGGGAGTTGAAATTCTTGATTGAGTTTAGATAGTTCTTTAGAGAACTTGGTAAGAAATACAAGAGTGGAAAAAGGCAAGAGTGGTGAGATTATTATCGAGAAAAAGCCATATAGAGCGAAACACGAGTGCAAACACGTGAGGCAGATAAAATTTTTCTTTTCCTTTTTATTTCTTTCTTAATTTTTCAGTTTTAAACAATGTCTAATCACGGAGAAACTACCCCTGGGAGTGAAAACAACCAGTTCTTCTTATTAAGGGCCATGCAACAACAATTTGATCGTATGAACGTGGTGTTTGACGAGATGAGGAGACTAATAATGCTTTAAAGGTTACGGTGGAACAATATAGTGCTATGTTTACAACCTTATTAAGCGAACAACAACCCGGGATTACTCATGATAGGAGACAGGTGGCGTGTATCACAGCCCCATGGCGATTTTGAGGATGAGATGGTAGCGGGGAGTGAGGATGGTGAAGCCTATAACTTTGGGGCTGAGATGGAATCTAAATGTCTACAAAAGATAGGTTCGTCATACTTTTGTAGTCCGGGTCGATTAGGATAGTACGACCATGTGTCTATCTCGGTGATCGAATGGTATTATTGGCCTTACGAAACTAGCTACCACATTTGCCCCATGACTTCAAAGTAGTCTCGATCTATTTCCTAAAAGAGTCGTGTTATGACTATGAATAGTGATATTCAATAAGTAAAATACTGTGCATGTGTAATATTATACATACATGTATCTTTTATCTTTCTTATGGCATTCCCATAATCAATTTTTGTACATTGTGCACTCAACTTAAAAATCCTTGTGCAACTTTCGGACTTTGGCCAAACTTGATGGACAACTCTCGTCCTTGTATGGGCTACTCATGTCCTCTTGTGGGTTATTCACCCTTAGCCCTAGTTGACCAACTCTTTTTTGGACCCGCGTCCTTTTATAGGCTACTCATGTCATTGGCCATAGTTGATTAAATTTTATTCGGACCTCACATTTTCTTATGGGTTACTCTAACTCTTGACCATAGTTGATCAAATCTTTCTTTGAACCTCGTGTTCTCTTATGGTGTACAAATAGGCTTAGGAAACTTATTGTATTATAAAGCAACTTTGTCTTTTTATATATATATATATATATTATTTTCAAAACTCAAGTTCAACTTGTATAACAAAAAAATAAGCTTCTCATGCTATTTCTCTCTCTTTTTTGCATAAAGGAAAATTGGCCAAAAACGTCCCTAACGTATGGACCCGGTGCGCATATCATCCTTACCTTTCAAATTTTGACAATTACATCCCTTATCTATCCATGTAGTGCCCAAATCATCATTTGAACATGAATCCATACAATATTCCGTTAAACCTTTGAGATTTTGGCAAATGATCCTAACCTTTGTTCTTAGGGTGGAATTGGTTCTTAACGTTTATGTTTTGGCAAACAAGTCCCTACCTATGTGTTTTAGTGCAAATTGGTCCTTATGGGATGAAAAAGACAAATATACCCTTAGTTTTAAAGTTTTAGTTTCCTTTAGGGTTTAGGACTCTTAATTCAATTTAGTTACTTAATTTCGATTTAGGTTAGAATTATTCATACGCTTACTATTTAAACATATTTCATTGTAAACATAAGACAATTACGTTATTTATGAGATTAATCAAAGTGAGGATTCACTTTCTTCCTAGTTCTTAATCGAACTAACCTAAACTTATCAAAGAATTCGCATCTCTTTGTGGCGCTCATAACTTTGGTTCGTTGTTTCAAGAATTCATCGGTCAAGTTTTTGCGGCTGGATTTTAGCTTTCTTGGGGTTCAGATCAAACCTTTGTGGGTCCGGGTTTTAATACTTCATGGTTCGCAGATCGCTTGGTATTAGAGCTTTGGCTCTAAAATCGTGTTTATCTTTTACTTTGCTTTTATCGATTCATCTTGAATCATATAAAAATAAAAAAAATCTCTTTCCTTATTCATCATCTTCAAGAATTGTTCTTGTATGATCCATACATGCACCAAAGTTAATTGTTTCTAATTCTTGCTTTGTGATCCTTTTTTGTTCGTTTCATGCGTTGAAGTGAAAAAAAACGAAAATTCATGAAAAATTCCGTAAAAACGAGTTCATTGAAATTCTCGTCATAAATTATCATCCGGTGTTTATTTCTTATTCCCGATTGCTTTTAATCCTTATTCTTTCCGTTGTTCTTCTTGTCCTTGTTCTTGTTCTTGTTCTTGAATGTCAGCAGAGTTGAAATTTTGATTGAGTTTAGATAGTTCTTTAGAGAACTTGGTAAGAAATACAAGAGTGGAAAAAGGCAAGAGTGGTGAGATTATTATCGAGAAAAAGCCATATAGAGCGAAACACGAGTGCAAACACGTGAGGCGTATAAAATTTTTCTTTTCCTTTTTATTTCTTTCTTAATTTTTCGCTTTTAAACAATGTCTAATCACGAGAAACTACCCTCGGGAGTGAAAACAACCGCTTCTTCTTATTAAGGGCCATGCAACAACAATTTGATCGTATGAACGTGGTGTTTGACGAGATGAGGAGACTAATAATGCTTTAAAGGTTACAGTGGAACAATATAGTGCTATGTTTACAACCTTATTAGGCGAACAACAACCCGGGATTACTCATGATAGGAGACAGGTAGGCGTGATCACAGCCCCATGGCAGATTTTGAGGATGAGATGGTAGCAGGAGTGAGGATGGTGAAGCCTATAACTTTGGGGCTGAGATGGGTAGAGACGACGTGGGGAGATAGGCGTGAGAGGCCACCTAGAGCGGTTGATTATAGAGGTCAAAGGGGTAGATAGAAACCTTGGAAATATTAAATTGAAAATACCTTCATTCCAAGGCAAGAATAATCCCGACGCCTATTTAGAGTGGAAAATGCGGATGGAATTAATCTTTGATTGTCATAACTATTCTAAGAAAAGAAAGTCAAATTAGCGATGAATGAGTTCACCGAGTATGCTATCATGTGGTGGGATCAATTAGTGACCAATAAGAGGAGAAATCATGAAAGGCCATGGAGACTTGGGATGATTTAAAGTGCTCTTATGAGGAGGAGATTTATACCTAGTCATTACCATAGGGACCTATATCAAAATTGCATAGCCTTGCTCAAGTTCAAGTAGTGTGTAGAGGATTACCATAAGGAGATGGAGATGGCCATGATTAGGGCTAATATCGAGGAGGACAGGAGGCTACCTTAGCTAGGTTTTTGAACGGGTTAAATAGAGATATAGCCAACATAGTTGAGTTACAATATTATGTGGAGTTGGAGGACATGGTGCACATGGCTATGAAGGTAGAAAGGCGCTTGAAACGAAAGGGGCAGCACGGTATTCCTCGAAATAACCCTCCTCGAAGCCACGGTGGGATAGTACTGACAGGGGTGAGATGATCTGTTTTCAAAGGGAGACCGAACCACCTAAGGGAACCAATGTAGTACCTACCAATAGCAAACCCAAGGCAGATTTTCAACCTTCTAGAATAGGGATATTAAATGTTTTAAATGTTTGGGTGTCGGGCACATTGCATCACAATGCCCAAATCGGAGGGGTAATGATTTTGCGTGACAATAGGGAGGTAGTATCCGGTTGGGAGTGATAGTGATGAAATGCCCGAATTGGAAGATATTGGTGTAGAATACCCCGCTGAAGGTGTAGCTCTAGTTGCACCCGCGTGCTCTTAATGCACAAATTAAGGTAGACGATATGGAGCAAAGCAGAGAGAGAACATATTTCATACTAGGTGCTATGTTAAAAACAAAGTGTGTAGTCCGATAATAGATGGGGAAGTTGTACCAATGTCGCTAGTACCACGCTTTGTTGAGAAACTAGGTTTGTCTATGATAAAACACTTTAGGCCTTATAAGTTATAGTGGCTAAATGAATGTGGGAGGTCGAGGTTAACAAACAGTGTTTTAGTGAGCTTTAGTATTAGTAAGTATAATGATGATGTGATGTGTAATGTGCTCCCCTATGCATGCCGGCCATCTTTTGTTATGCACTTGCAAGATGATAGAAAAGTGATACATGATGGGTTTCGTAATAGGTACAGCTTTTGTCAAAGATGGTAGATCGGTTACTCTTGTTCCATTATCACCAAAACAGTTTATGAGGACCAATTGAAATTAAAAAGCGATGCGCAGATCAAAAGAAAAGATTGAAAGTTAGAGACACAAGAATGCATTTGAGGAGGATAGAAAAAAATGAGAGTGAGACCGATAATAATTTAAACCCAGAGAGAAAAAACAAATGCGAGTTTCTATGCCAAAGAAAGAGAGATCAAGAGGGCCCTCTTCAAAATCACCCATTGATTTTGCTAGTATACAAGGAGTCCAACCTTGTAATTAGCGACACTAACCACTCCTCCCGCTTTAGCTATTTCTTTGTTGTAGGAATTTGAGGACGTGTTTCAAGAGATGCCTAGTATCTTGCCACCAATTCGAGGCATCGAACATCAAATTGATTTTGTACTCGACGCTGTTATTCCAAATCGCCCAACGTACAGAAGTAATCCAGAAGAGACCAAGGAGCTTCAAAGGCAAGTTGAGGAGTTGATGGACAAAGGATATGTGAGAGAGAGCATGAGTCCATATGCAGTGCCAGTGCTACTTGTGCCCAAAAAGGATAGGACTTGGAGGATGTGTATTGATTGCAGGGCAATCAATAACATTACTGATAAAGTATCGCCATCCCATACCTAGATTAGATGATATGCTTGATGAGTTGCATGGATCTTGTATTTTTCAGAAATTGATCTTAAGAGTGGATACCACCAAATAAGAATGAAAGAAGGAGATGAATGGAAAACCGCTTTTAAGACTAAATATGGTTTGTATGAGTGGTTAGTAATGCCTTTTGGTTTAACTAATGCCCCAAGCACTTTTATGAGATTAATGAACCATGTTTTGCGTGCCTTCATAGGCAAATTTGTGGTAGTCTACTTTGATGATATTTTAGTATATAGTAAGAACTTGGATGAGCACATTGAACAAATACAGTGTGCTTAATGCTTTAAGGCATGAAAATTGTATGATAATCTTAACAAGTGTACCTTTGCATGAAACAAGTTGTTTTTCTTGGCTATGTTGTTAGTACCAATGGTATTGAGGTCGATGAAGAAAAAATTAAGGCTATTATGATTGGCCAACGCCGAGAAGTGTCATTGAGGTGAGGAGCTTTCCACTTTGCTAGTTTTTATAGGCGCTTTGTTAAAGATTTTAGTACACTAGCATCACCACTCACCGAGATAGTAAAGAAAAGTGTTGGGTTTAATTGGGGCCTTGATCAAGAAAATGCTTTTAATATTATTAAAGATAGATTGTGTTCTGCACCGTGTTAGCGCTACCTAACTTTACAAAACTTTGAGATTGAATGTGATGCCTCGTATAGGTATTGGAGCTGTGTTGATGCAGAGAAACGCCCAATTGCCTACTATAGCGAGAAACTAGGTGGGGCTGCCTTGAATTACCCAATATATGACAAAGAATTATACGCTTTGGTGAGAGCCTTGAGACTTGGCAACACTACCTATGGTCAAGGAGTTTGTAATCCATACCGATCATGAGTCCCTAAAGTGGCAAGGTGGCAAAGTCGAATAGGCGGCATGCCAAGTGGGTAGAATTCATCGACACTTTTCCTTATGTCATTCACTACAAACAAGGTAAAGAAAATATTGTGGCTGATGCGTTGTCTAGAATGTACACCCTCATTGCTACTTTAAATACCCGATTATTAGGTTTTGAGTATGTTAAGGACTTATATGCTAATGATAATGATTTTGCTGGTATGTATGGGGCATGTGAGAACAATACTTTTGGGCAATTCTATAGACTAGATGGCTATTTGTTTAAAGCAAATAAATTATGTGTGCCTTTTAGTTCTTTACGTGAGTTGCTTGTGCGCGAGGCACATGGGGAGGCTTAATGGGACATTTTGGAGTGAGGAAAACTTTGGATGTATTACATGAACATTTCTTCCGCCTAAAATGAGACGTGATGTAGAGAGATTGTGTGCAAATGTATCACATGTAAACAAAGCCAAATCTAGAGTCTTACCTCATGGTTTGTATACCCTTTACCCGTACTTCTAACGAGCCTTGATTGATATCTCTATGGACTTTGTTTTAGCTTTGCCTAGGTCAAAACAAAATAAGGATTCAATTTTCGTGGTTGTTGATAGGTTCTCTAAAATGGCGATTTTATATCTTGCAATAAAACAAATGATGCTACTAACATTGCTGAATTATTCTTTCGAGAAATTGTTCGCCTACATGATGTTCCAAAGAGTATTGTTTCTAATCGAGATGTTAAATTTCTTAGCTACTTCTGGAAAGTCTTGTGGGGTAAGTTGGGGACTAAGTTGTTGTTTTCTACTACTTGTCACCCTCAAAGGGATGGCCAAACTGAGGTAGTAAACAGAACTTTATCTACTCTATTACGTACTGTCATCCAAAAGAATCTAAAGAATTGGGAAGATTGTTTACCTTTTATTGAATTTGCATATAATAGAAGTGTGCATTCTACTACAAATATGTCTCCATTCGAAATTGTGTATGGTTTTAACCCATTAACGCCTTTAGATTTAATTCCTCTACCTGTTGATGAAAGGACTAGCTTGGATGGACACGAGGAAGAAGGCGTAGAAAGGTAAAGCGACTCCATGAAAGTGTGCGACTACACATTGAAAAGAAGAATAAACAAAGATGCCACCAAAGCCAACAAAGGTCATAAACGAGTTATCTTGGAACCTGGAGACCGGGTCTGGTGCATATGAGGAAAGAACGGTTTCGCCCGTGACGACGTCTAAACTACACCCTAGGGGGATGGGCCTTTTCAAGTCCTTGAATGAATAAATGATAATGCTTATAAAATTGATCTTCCACGCGAGTTTAATGTTTCGCTACTTTCAATATTTCCGATCTTTCCCTTTGATGCGGTGTAATGATTCGAGGTCGAATTCTTTTTTGGGAAGGAGGGATGATGCGAGCCGTGGACCCATGGACCATGGACCGACTAGCCAGACTCAACACATAGTCCGATAGGAACATTAACGAGGGCAAGAGCTAAGAAGATCAATGAAGATATGCAAGGTCTTGTTCAAGCTACGTGAAATCGAAACTCGATACCAAGAATCCAATGCCAACTTTGGTACACTTAATTCAAGCTAAGGACTATATTGAAGTATATCGATTCTAATGGCGGATCGGGGACCAAAAGGAGTAGGTGACAAAGTTGGAGGACCATAATGCAAATATGGCGAAACCGCCGCGAGGCTCAAAGGAAATAGCCATGCGATCGCATGGTTATCTATCACGCGATCGCACGGGTGACAATTCAAAAGCGAATGTTATTTGGCCAAACCATGCGATCGCAGGATATTGCCTATGCGATCGCAAGGCGTATTCTGGAGAAAATCCGGTTTTGGCAAGTTTTAGTTTCCTTTAGGGTTTAGGACTCTTAATTCAATTTAGTTACTTAATTTCGATTTAGGTTAGAATTATTCATACGCTTACTATTTAAACATCTTTCATTGTAAACATAAGACAATTACGTTATTTGTGAGATTAATCAAAGTGGGGATTCACTTTCTTCCTAGTTCTTAATCGAACTAACCTAAACTTATCAAAGAATTCGCATCTCTTTGTGGCGTTCATAACTTTGGTTCGTTGTTTCAAGCATTCATCGGGTCAAGTTTTTGCGGCTGGATTTTAGCTTTCTTGGGGTTCAGATCAAACCTTTGTGGGTCCGGGGTTTTAATACTTCGCGGGTTCGCATCAATATGAGTCAACCAACGAGTTTCATTGATCAAGACTATCATTCCCATGTGTGCAAACTCTGAAAAGCTATTTATGGGCTAAAACAAGCTCCCCGGGCATGTTATCAAGAATTACGCAATTTTCATCTTCACTCTGGTTCTCAAAATTCCTATGCTGATACTTCACTCATTGTGCTTCAATATGATGGACATCTCCTATATTTACTGGTTTATATTGATGATTTGATTGTTAATGGTGACAATATAACGCTAGTAGATCAGTTTGTTTAGTTTAATGCAAAGTGATTCTCCCTTAAAGACCTTGGCTTGTATCTTACTTTCTTGGAGTTAAAGTTGTCCCTAACAAACATGGTTACTTGCTTTCTCAACATTGCTACCTGATGGATTCCCTTGCTCGTACTCACATGTCAAATGCTAAATCGATGCAAACTCTTCTTCCAACCAGTTCATCTACTTCGCTGCAATTTGGGGCTAATTTATCCAATCCTATAGAATTCAATATATACTTCTTGGTAGAAATTTATCCGATCCTATAGCAGTTGTTGGTAGTATTCAATATATACTTCTTACTTGTCTTATTGGATTTGCTGTTAATGAGCTCTCCAATTTATGCATAAGCCTACAACTGAGCATTAGACCATTGTCAAACGTCTTCTTTGATATCTTTGTGGGCAAGAAACAAATATGACTTCTCCTCTACACGTGCACACATCGTATATCTTGGTCATAATCCTATTTTATCGAGTTCCAAGAAGCAAAGAATTGTTGCTCGTTCTTCCACCGAGGCAGAATAATGTCGCTAATACTACAACTGAAATCATTTGGGTGTACTCGTTGCTAACTAATATTCGTGTTCAACTTCCTTCATGTCCTGTGATTTAATGTGATAATGTTGGCACAAATAGGTTATGCTCGAATCCCGTCTATCATTCAAGGATGAAGCATGTTGATATAGACTTCCATATCATTCAGGATCATGTACAAAATGGCTCTCTCTGGGCTGCTCATGTGGCCTCTGCTGATCAACTTGCTGCCCTTCTCATCAAGCCGCTTCCTCGAGCACGGTTTCTTTCTCTCCCAGACAAGATTGGTCTCTCATGTCGAGCTCCATCTCTGAGGGGGCATAATGAAGGATTCTCACATTACATATCATTTTGTTGCCTTATCAACTTCAACTTATTGTTGTATATTTGAATTTGAATTTTATTTATCTTCTTGTAATCTTATAATGAATATGAGTTAGATTCTAGCTGTATCTTATTCTTAGGAGTTGGATTTTCATAGGCTTCCTGATGTAACAATATATATTTAATCTCTCTAATAAAATCAAAAGCCATATTTTCTTCTTTCTCAAGTTCTGGAAATGGGGTCCGGTGGTGGTAGTAATGGGAGCAAGGGTGGATAAAGTTCATAGTAAGGGCATAATAGTTATTTAAAAATTTGAATTTTCATATTCCATCGGGTGGGGACCCAATTTCACATAATTGAATACGTTGGAGAGTCAAAACTTCAATTTTAAAGGTTGAGAAGTCAGTTCCACACTTCATCAAAATTTGGGATGCCCAAACCCCCTAATTTGTTCATAAAATGGTAAAATAAGAAATATAAATTCCTTGAAGTTTAGTTTGAATAATATTCACTATTTTTAAAGCATTTTTTAAGATAAAAAAGTGTCAAGGGCTTAAAATACCCCTTTTATTCGTTATCAACTTATTTTCATTTTAATATACTAGTCATAGTCAAATGTGCATTGCACATTGTTTTTAAACTTTTTATGAGTGTTAAGGATAGAAAGCGCACCTAGGCGTCATGTCACGGATCGACTCTTCCAGTCGCGTAGTACGACTATTTTTCTCTCCGTGCGGCAGTAGTTTCACTCTATTCAACTACCTTCCGCATTTTCCATCACGAGTCTAAACATAACCCGTTGCACATTTTACCCACAAAGCTTACTAGCGTGTAAACACTCGAACGCATCCCTGCGCTGCACTTGGTGCCAAGGTGCTCGCCTATTCACAATGCACATCTTCGTCGATGTTCTCCAACTCTGTTGAACCGACTTAGCTAGCTTGCCCGTATGCCCATGCACAACATACGGTCCTCTCGAAGCATACTCACTGGATAGGAGCTTCCCTAGCTCTGTCCGAAGCATTGAGGGTCATTTGTATGCCCCACAACACAATCTTGTGCTCATCCCTTCTACTTTACATATTGGCTAATTGCATGCGCGATGTCCCCCTCGTTAGGGTCTCACCCAAGCAGGCCAATCGATAATCCATGGCTAACTTGAAGTTCCTTCATAGCATACTCGCTCTAACAACAACGACATCTTGCCATATTCACCCAACTATGTGGCGTTGCCCCACAACCGCATTTCTAACCAACGAACCCCGCGGTAAGGTTAGAACCCATAGCCAAAGCACACGAGTTAGCATACGAGGCTTTTAGAGTACTTTCCTCGATAGCTCATTCGGCCTAGAAGTGTTACCACATCCTTAGCGTAGCCCTCGGGCATAGCAATACTCTATCAGTAACCTCAGGCCTCATCCGAGTGCCCAACGAAGGCCCCGAAAGCCAACGCCGCCCGAAGAGTTCCCAAACTCTAACGAGTACTTTAGCCCTCTCTGGAGGTGCCTAAAGCAGGCTCTTAGTTGCCCACATGGTCCCTAAGGATTGCACATTTAGTGCGTAAGGTTAGCGCGCAGTGCCTCTCCGTTAGGATGGAAGCACGGGGGAGGTCGGGCCGATTGCTCACCAAGCATGCCTCCCTTATAATAGATACGGAGAAATAACCCAAGTGACACCAATAGACGTCTTTTGGCCGAGGAATCATAATTTCCATAACTAGTGTTCCCGACCTCCAAATGACGCTTGCTTTGATCCGTAGCGGCTAACATCTTCAATATGAAGTCCAATAAGTTTCAGCCCCAACGGATACTCGACCGCTGAGTTATTACCCTTGCAATATTCTCGAAATTACGGCAGCGCTTATCACACAACCCCGCCGCCTTGACCTTTACGTTTATAACCAAACGGACTCGATTGTCGTCTGCCTTGGTAGGAAGCTTTCCTAACTCCTTAGGGAAGCTCTCCGTAAAACGGCTTCACCAAACTCTATTGTTAAGGTTCTCTGCTCCTCACACGAAGTTGCTGCCATTACGGCACCATGTAATCTTATGTTAAGCCAACTTCACCCGTCATCCCCGATAGTCACGGATATTAGCGTTAAACTAAGATGTGATCCATGACACGTCGCCTAAGCGCAATGCACGACATCCACGCATCGCTTAGATCATAGGCGTGCAATTAAGCAGTCGACTGTATTTTTTAACCAAAAAGTACACGCATAGGCAAGCACTTATTTATTTATTTTTATTTCTTTTTTTAATATTTAAAATTATATTAAAAATAATAAAATGCATTTTCACGCATCGCCATTGCCTAAACATCACCTAAACCTAAAAAACTTGAAACTTAACATCTACGTCTAACCAGGTTTTTATGTTTTTTAGAACATTATCATATACTAATAATATATAGTGAACTTTTATGATTATTTGAAATTTTTACTTCTTTTCTTTTATCTCGAATGATTATGTATAAATTTTTATATGTATGAGAGAGAGAGAGAGAGAGAGAGAGAGAGTAAAGGGAATTTGTGAAAGACAATGTGGGTGTAAATATTTTATTTATATTTTGCACCTCTTTATTCATTTAGTTTTTTGTTTTTTAATTAATATTTGATGTCATTGGAAGCTAAACGAATTGTAAGAAGTTGGAGATTTATTTTGATAGGAGAAGAACAATTGAGGCTAAACTTTACTTTATTTTTTAGATTGACTTCTTACAAAATACGTAACATCATATAGTTTTTTATAGAATCTCCAAAAAATGTATTTAGAGTGATTATATTCACACCACATTTTAGTTGTATAAAAATTTTAACTTTTATTTATTGTTATATTTATGTCCTTAAATTTTTTTTTTCATCGAATTCTTATATTTAACATTCTATTAATTAACACATTTTGTTCCTATTAATGATTTTTTTCTAAATTATAATGTGCTTTAAAATAAGAGACAAATATTTAATCAAAATTTTATATGTATTTAATTTTTTTGCTTATATAAAAATACAAGGAGAAAATGAATTTTTTTTTTTTTTTCTTAATTGAATTTTTGGACCGAACCGTTATCAAAGACAATATATATTAATTAATGGAATATTGATGAAAAAAATATGATGAAAAAATATTAGGGCATAAATATAATAATAAGTAAATGTTATGAACCTTTTATGCCACTCAAATGTGTTGCACTTGTAGAAAAATGTGGTGTGAATATATTTAGCATATATTTATCCTAATACACGTATATATAAATTACTACAATCTCCCTAAATAATTCATGAATGTATCCCACGTGTACGTAAAGTGTAAATCCACTTAATATCATGTATTTAATTATGAAAATACATAAATGATCACTAAAATTCTCAAATACACGAGCACATTATTAAATTCAGTTTCAGAAATTGGCGCAAATGGTCCCTAACGTATTATATTAGTGCGCAAATAGTCCCTAACCTTTTATTTTTGACGCAATGATCCCTAACCTTCTACTGTTGGGTGCGCAATTTATCCTTTTTAACGGATTCCGTTAAAAATTCCGTTAAAAACCTTTCATTTAGGTGCGCGGTCCCTAAATTTTTTTTGTCTTTATTTAGTAAGGGTAAAATGATCAAGTTACATTTTTTTTCCAACTTTTCAATTAGCGCAAATGGTCCATAACCTTATTTTTAATATAGAAATTTGCAATTGGATTCCTAATCTTTACAAAAAGTGAAAATATGTCCGATACTTTAATTGTTTTATTAAATTATTTTTTATTATTAAGTAATTATATTATTTAAAATTCAAATTTTAATTTTATCATTACAACATAATAAGAAAAATAAATTTGTCACAGATAGAAATTAAAAATTATGCTCAACCCAACCGGATTTTATACGGTCTCATATTTGCTGGGTCAACTTAGCTCGCTTTTGAGCCACAGGGTTAATGGCAACCCAATTTTAAATTTTCATTTATTTTTTTATTTAAAAAAAAAAAAAAAAAAACGAACACTGAACATATCAATTTTAAATTTAAATTTATTTTTCTATTTTTCTTCCACCCGGTCGCCGACGCCCCCTTATTTTTTTGCGACCAAACCGTGGAGATCTTTACCCGTGTTTCGCAAAACCGTGGAGAAGAAGTCAAAAAAGCAGGAATTTCCCCTCTCACATCGCAGCGTCGAAAATAGGGGAAAAATCCCCCTGTTTTTGTCGACTGTAAAAGGGGAGAATCTCCCCATTTTTCTGTTAGCTTAGGGGGGTAGGGGTAGGGGTAGGGGTAGGGGTGGGGTGGGGGTGGGGTGGGGGTGAAATGTTTACTCTTTTTTTTTTAAATAGAAATATAATTGAACATTTAAAATTGGCATCTTCATTTTCGTTGTTTTTTTTTCTTTTTTTTTTTAAATAAAATTTAAAATTTAAAATCACGCCTAAAGAACCCCGCTACCAAAAAAAAAGCGGTTGAGTTGACCTAAGAATATGAGGCCCCAGATAAAATCGGGTTGGGTTGAGCATAATTAAAATTTCTATTTGTGACAAATTTATTTTTCTTTTATGTTATAATGATAAAATTAAAATTTAAATTTTAAATAATATGATTACTTAATAATAAATAATAATTTAATTAAAAAATTAAAGTATCGGACGTATTTTCACTTTTTGTAAAGATTAGGAACTCAATTGCAAATTTCTATATTAAAAATAAGGCTATGGACCATTTGCGCGAATTGAAATGTTGAAAAAAAATGTAACTTGACCATTTTACCCTACTAATAAAGACAAAAAAAAAAAAATTTAGGGACCATTTGCGCACCTAAATGAAAAGTTTTTAACGAATTTTTAATGGAATCCGTAAAAATTACCAATTGCACACCCAACAATAGATGGTTAGGGACCATTGCGCCAAAAATGAAAGATTAGGAACCATTTGTGCCAATTTTCCAATTTAGTTCACGAAACTTTAATCAAAGAGTTAAAATTTCTTATTGACTTCCTCCCACATGTATTTATGGAAGTATATTATTTAAATAATTTTAAAATATATACAATAAATCGTCTATAAAATGATTCTCAACTCGTGCGACCTTTAATATATTGTGGGTTAATTTCACCAATGGTCACTAAAGTTAACTTTAAATTACAAAATAGTCACTAAAGTTCAAAAGTTTCAGTGGTGGTTACTGAAATTAGAAATCCTTTCACTAATGGTTACTCTATTAAATTTCTAATTTAAAATGATGATGTGGCATGATGATGTTGTATTTATTTATTGCATAGTAGTTTATGTACTTTATATAATATTCACTTTAGTTCTTCTATTTCAATTAAGTCCTTCAAAAATTACATCTTAGGTCTTTAATCTTTTACATCTTTACACTTTGGTCTCTAAATTTTCAATTATCTTTCAGTTAAGTCCTTCAAAATTACATCTTAGGTATTTAATCTTTTACATTTTTACACTTTGGTCCCTAAATTTTCAATTATCTTTAAATTAAGTCCTCCAAAAATTGTATTTTAGGTCTTTCAATTTTTTACATCTTTACACTTTGGTCCCTAAATTTTCAATTATTTTTCAGTTAAGTCTTCCAAAAATTACATCTTAGGTCCTTCAACTTTTTATATCTTTACACTTTGGTCCCCAAATTTTCAATTATTTCAATTAAGTCTTCTAAAGCATTGCATGTATCGTCCTTCAACTTTATACATCTTTAAACTTTGGTTCCCAAATCCTTGATTTTAGTGGCAAAAATATGTGTAATTTTAGTAGTCAAAATAAGTGCACTTTCAATTAAATTCTTGATTTTACACTCGAATTTTCACCTAAACGAACAAAATAATATTATAGGGTATGACCACTAAAATATCTACTTTTAGTAGTCAACTCTAAGTGATAAGTGCGAATTTTATAATTATTTTGACCACTAAATAGTTTATTATTTAATTATATTATTTTGTTTGTTTAGGTAAAAAAATTCGAGTATGAAGTCAAGGATTTAATTGAAAGTACAATTATTTTGACCACTAAAATTGTACTTATTTTGGCCAGTAAAATCAATGATTTGGAGAACCAAAGTTTGAAGATGTATAAAGTTGAAGGACCTAAGATACAATTTTTTAGAAGACTTAACTGAAAGATAATTAAAAATTTAAGGACCAAAGTGTAAAGATGTAAAAAGTTTAAGGACCTAAGATGCAATTTTTGGAGGACTTAACTGAAAAATAATTAAAATTTGGAGACCAAAGTGTAAAGATGTAAAAAATTAAAGACCTAAGATGTAATTTTTGAAGGACTTAATTGAAATATAGGGACTAAAGTAAATATTATATAAAGTACATGGACTACCATGTAATAAATAAATGTCACATCATCTTGCCACATTACTATTTTAAATTAGAATTTAATGGAGTGACCATTAGTGAAATGATGTCTAACTTCAGTGACCACCACTGAAACTTTTGAACTTCAGCGACTATTTTGTAATTTGAAGGTAACTTCAGTAATCGTTGGTGAAATTAACCCATATATTGTAGATGTAGATTGTAGATTTTTGTTTCATTCACATTAATGATATTTTCTTACACGTAATTTAAAATTTAAATTGTATTATATTGAGCTATAAAAAATTCAATTTTAACTAAATTTTCGATTTTTTAAAACAATTGCATTTCTTTACAATCTTTGAAACGTGATAGTACTTTTTTGATGACTATAATTTAAATTTTATCTACAAGTTGAAGCCAAACGATTTACGATTTTTTTTTAAATTGATAAATAAATTTCATATTATTTATTTATTTACTTAAGTCTCTATTTATAAACGTATTTTTTTATTACTAAATTTTATGAGATGCAACATATATTTAATTGACTTTTCCAGAACTTTTGGTAGCACAATCGAGACAGCGACATATTTTCTGCCCTTGCAGGGATAGAGCGACAGAAGTTTTGAGAATTCAAGAGACAATCACGGAGAGACGAGCAATTTATCATTACGGTATGTGTCAAATGGAAATACAATAATGTATGTAGCTGAGGCATCCTAACAGATCGATAGACTTGGACCTTGTTTCTATATGACCTAATCAATTTGATCAGGTACTCGTCATCGATTTTCATTGTTCAAATATTTGACAATACAAAGAATTATTGTTCAAATTTTTGACAGTATGAAAAAACCAAAAACTACGCCCTTCTTCTCTATCCATCTAAAGCGTTTTTTACACAGTCTACTTATATTACTAAATTTTATGACATGCAACATATTTTGAATGAGATAATAATAAATTATATTTAATATTAATATAATGTAATTAGAGTTATAAAACAAGATACATTTTTTTAGTTTCAAAGTTTGAAAAGATTAAAGCAAAAAGTGAATTTGAAAGGAAAAAAGAAAACTTTAAAATGATACTGAGGTTCTAAGGGATACTTTAGGTGCTTGACAGTTTTTTTTTTTTTTAATGTCTTAAAACTTGTAAATAGGAGAATATATTACGCAAAATAAACTTCAGGGACCATCTCTATAATTTTTGAAATTGAAGAGAGTAACTTTATATTTGTCCTATAGAGCGGGAGGTATTTGAAATTTGCTCTAAATACGCACGCTGCACTGTTCATTTCAAGACATTTCAAACAATCAATCGCCTACAAACGACGCCGTTTGTATGTCCCACAAAATAATTTAATTGCCCCGTTCCTCTCCTGTCAATACACCTTCAAAACTTTTCAATTCATTTCAATTATAAAATTAAAACTCACCTAACCCTGTGATGATTTCTGTAATCAAAATTTAAAGATTACCTTTCATTTTAGTTTTAACAATTAAATTTCAGGTTTGCAACTTCAGATTTTGTTGCGTATTTTTTTCACTGATTGATTTTGTGTTTTGACTTTTTTTTTTCGTGGATAAATGTAGTTATGGAGAATTTGAATTCAGAAGATTTGTGTAATGTAGAGCCAAATGGAGAGGGGAGAATCAACGATCCGCCATCGACGAGCTCGTCGTACAAGTTGTTCGGTCGTCAGACCTCTGTTTATCAAATGATGGGTGGCGGCAAAGGTAATTAAAACTATATACAAAAAAAATCCTTCGACTTCTGGACTTTGAGTTTTGTGCATATTTATGATTTGTGAAATAATCTACAGAGCAGTTTATGTAATTATGCGGTTTCATGCACTTAATGGGTTGATCGTAATTGATAAGTATGATTATGCGAGGCAGAGTTGGTTTATAAATGATGTTAATGAATGTAATTAAGTTGATGACTTGTTAATATTGTTGAGTTGGTTGAAACGGCAAGGGAGAAACTTACAGATTTTTTGGATATTTTTTAAGCAGTGGAAGCCCCAATACTCCATTCTAATTTGCTTTGATTCTGATAAGTTAACTACATGTTTGCTAAAAACAAACTAATTGAACTTAGTGTGTCTGCTTGATTGAATTTTAATTCAAAGGAAAGAAAACTCAATAGAAGGCTTTTTAAAGGATAACATGGTGCTATTAGGCGAATTAGCCCTTTTGGAATAAATATGCAACTGCTTCCCGCTTGTGAACCTTTAGGTTGTTTTATTCAATGTTTGTCCAACGACTCTTTTATCCACAAATGTAATATAGTCAATAAGGCTTGGCAATAATGATATCTCCAGACGTAGCAAAACTATTTGTTATCCCACCAGTGGGAGATGTAAGAATTGATACATCAAAATAACTTCTTATTTGATTGATAATCAAATAAAAAAAGACGATACTCTAACCATCCTTCTTGCATGTGTGCCTCCCAATAGTGTATGCTAAACTGCTGGGGTAAAAGGCAAATTCTTGCTTTAACACTCATGGACGACTTGGTGGGAAACTCATTATAAGAACGAGGACGGTGCTTATACCATCCAGACTTTTTGAAGATCCAAATTGTAATGGGATTATATTTTGTTACCACAGGTCCAAAGAGAAGGTTTAAGAAACCTTATTGGTACAATGTGGTTTCTGCTTTCTATTGTTGCAAAACGGGTAATTGTATACTGTTATTTTGACCTCAATGTTCAAGATATAGTGTATACTAGTATTATTATATACACCTTAGCTTTAATGGTTAAAGTGATGGTTTGTGCTTTTCGGGTTTCGATTTTCTTTATTGTTTCTTATGAATGAGTTACAATGCTTTGCATGTATCTTTGATTGTAATAGCAACATAATTTTCAAGAAGGCGGATATCACTCTCTGAAAGTCTTGGCTTTTCCCTTTTGCCTATAGTGATTGATGTTCTAGTTCTTCGATTGCAAACTTTCTAACAATAATTCTGATTCATTACATTGTCTTTCAATGGCATAAAAAATGTTGTCCAAATGAAGAAACTATGTGAAATAATTTCATATGATACACAGCCTTGATTCTTAGATTTGCTTTTAGCAAGATATTTTTTCTTTTTGTAGCTACAAGCATTATAGATTCTCAGAGATCCTTAATGATGATGATTTTAAATGTATTTTACATTGAGACCTTGAAGAGAAATGCAATGCTGTGAAGCAGAAGAATGATAATGGGAAATAGGCATGACCTGAAAAAAGCAGTCTCATGAAATTTTATTTCCATAATGTTCTGGCCCTCCTTCCATTATCTTCATCCTAAGTGAATTGGTGGGGACTGGGGAGACTAAGAAGCAAGTTCGTTTTGCTTCTACAATGTTTCATATGCACTTTTGCTTCTTGGGTTCCTCATATTTTCACTTTGTTATTTAGCTGCTGATGTTATACTGTGGAGACGGCGGCATGTTTCATGTGGCATCATTATCGTAGCTACTGTTGCCTGGCTGTTAATCGAGAGTTCGGGGCTATCATTCCTATCACTTTGTTCTGACATCTTGCTAGTTTTGATTGTCCTGCTGTTTCTGCGGGCCAATTATGCTAACTTGAGAAAAAGGTAACTGATAATCTACCTCCAATATGTTATTGACTTTAAGTTTGTGTTGTTTACTTAGAAATCATGTAAGATATCTCCTCTTCTCACAGACAGCTCCAAACACTTCCCGAACTAGTCCTATCAGAAGAAATGGTCAACAATGCTGCTGCATCATTTCGTGTCAAAGTTAATTATATGCTGCTTATGGCTCATGACATTACTCTCGGCAAAGACTTCAGACTTTTCTTTGTGGTTAGTGATAGCTTTTCCTCTTACTTTCTTTAGTTGCTAGAAGAATATTGATCCAGTACTTTATTAAGTAAAGTAGTCATAGAAATCAGAACTAAATAAACGGAAGTCAAGACTTCAAATTCAGTTTAAATGCTTGAAATGCAGAGTTTGATGTCAAAAATGTGCTTGGGAGGGGACGAGGGAAGGTACGCTTATAGATGATAACTTTCGGGACAATAATTAGATTTATGATCATTTAGTCTTACTCTTACTCTGTAGGCTGCAGAAAATGTGAAAACGTATTGAATTCTATAAAAGACGGGTTATAAAATGTCAGCCTATCAGTGCCTGAATTCACTATAAATTTAGAATGTGGTAGGTAATTCACATTGAGGAACAATACATGCAGTCACTATCATGTCCACCAAGTTGGACCAAGATGTCTATGGGTTTGGTCCATTTATCACCTACCTCAACCCTGGTTTGTTTTTGGGATATAATTTTTGGCAATAAGTGTCTACTTCTACTGCTAGTACTAGTGCTACCCCACCACTACTGTGACTGTCACCATCTACCACTGTCATATTTTAGTTTTAGTTTCGTGAAATTTGTAGGGGCCACTTTACTATGCTTAACCTCTTCTCAAAAACTTCAAGGCATTTTGGAATGAGTCTCAACAAAATGTTTTATTCTCTACTGTCCTCAAATTAGTACTGACGTTTCTTTCCGACTATCAATGTTGATGACATTATCATCAGCGGTTTCATGTACCGAGCTTTCATCCTAAAACTCTTTGTTTGAGTCATTTCTATCTTTAATAATGTATTAATTTATGCTAAGTCAATGTTGCTTGTCAACCCTAAACAACTGATTGCGTGTGATCTTGATATTTTCCACTACTTAATGTCTTGCAAATAATTCCATGAGGCTCCAGAATACCCTCTCTTGATGATGGGTCAAGACGCCAAAACACATGAGAGTCTTACTATTTACATGGAGGTGATGACAATCACCACTATGTTTAACTTCATCTAAATCAGAGTTGCATCTGTGTTTTTCTGTGTTTTCATGATGTTATTACATTACATACGATGGAAGTCAAATTTTCTGCTTTGATGATTTTATTTGAATGGTACTTCTTCCTTCGAATTGAAGATGCATTGACACCTGGTATGGAACAGAAGAAAGCACCAGATGTTGAGTATCTATTTTTATTTTCCCTTTTTATTTTTATGGAGAGAGATGTTAATCACGTAGTTCTTCTGTGCATTTGACTCATAATGTCAAATGACAGAATTATCTAAACTCACCTTTTATGGGGAGTGGATCAGCATATTGAGGTGTTGATTTAGCTGCTTTTATTTTTTATGTGACCGATTTAATGAAACAATAAAATACATGTGTAGCTTTTTTCACTGTTGCAACTTTGCTGAATGGCTCCGAATGAAGGGACAGAATTTCATTTCTATTAAACTTGCAGGTGGTGATTGCTTTGTGGCTTTTGTCCGTCATTGGTAGCCTGATATCTTTCTTCAGTCTCTTATACATAGGTATATCAATTCATCCTTGGGTCTTTTTTGACTTCTTATACATCATACCATGCCTTTCCTAATGACTTTTCTATGCTGTGCCATTCTTTTATCTGTTGCGGTCATTTACCTTTATTAATGAATTGCAAGTATGAAATATTGAGTTCATGCAGTGAAATCCAATTCCCAGGCATAGCTTATGAAAAAGGATACAGTTAAAACTACTTGCGTTATGTTAAAATGTTGGCACGAGTAAAAAAATAGTAGGGGAGCAGGTCTTAGTTTTCTTGTTATAACAGAGGTCTCATTCCTTGGCTTTTCTTTTTTTGGTTTGGAGGGGAGATGGATAGCTGGCTTTGAAGTGGCATATAGAAAGGAAGCAAGACCAAAAGTGTCTAAGTTACTATATGAAATATGAAGATGTTGAAAATTTATGGGTTCGAGATCTCAAGTCTTGCCGCTATTGGAGATTGGATCCAAATAACAGACCCTAGGGCGGCTGGGAAAACCCTAGTGTTCAGCAAAGTGGGTATTGAATTATGGGGGAGGGTGTGGATCAATAATGGGGAGTATAGTTTGAAATTACATTACTTGCAGGTAAAGAGTCATTTCAAGCAAAACAAGAGTGTGCTTATTTGTGAATATAGGCTATAACATAACGGAGTAAACACGGTTTGATTTGGGCGGTTTTTGGACTATTTTCAATCCAAACCGTTTACAATGGTTTGAAGTTTTTTCCATTTACAATGGTTTGAAGTTTTTTCAAACCAAACCAAACCTATTTCATTTTCCAAACCAAATCAAACTAAATCAATTTTTGCTATTCGATTTGGTTTCAAACTACGGTTTACCTAACACCATAAAAATAATGCTTTTCAAACAAGCTAAAACATAAATATTGGTCTAAAATATCAATACAACGCATAAAATGAAATTTTCTATACATAAATGTTATAATATATAAGTATCAATAGAAGATTAAAACTATAAAAATAATACAAAGTTTAACCATAACAATTAACAAAGTTCATTTTAATAAAGAAAAACAATTAACAAAGTTTGAAATATAACAATACAATTTAAGTCTCATTTTACTCACTAGTATCTCAAACCGTTTGGATCATATGGAGAATAATGACTATTGATGGAGATGATGAATCATATTTCTTTATACTAAGTAGGATTTTTTTATTTAATTTTATAAACGGTTCGGTTAGGTTTTGAAATGGTTTTTTAAGTGTTGAAATCTAAACCCAAGTGTTTCTAAGCAATTTGGTTTGGTTCAGTTCGGTTCAAAATCAAAACGACTACGGGTCCACATGGACCGAAACCAACGATTCAGATTGGTTTTTCGATTTGACCGTTTTTCTGTTCAGCCCTAAGCTTAACATTACCTCGAAGATTGATTGGCTATTGGTGAGTATAACTGGATGACTAAACTCGATGCAGTTAATGGTTTTAGGCTCACTTTCTTGATCTGATCAATAAAGTGCAACTGTGCAAGGACTTTAGAATCTCGGGATGGGTGAAACCTATATATATTATAAGGGTACATCCCCTCTCCCCTCCAAAACAAAAGCTAAACAAATTGGTTTGCCCCCAGAGATAGATATCTTCTGCAGAAATGAAAAGGAGGAAGATCTTGTAGTTTGGATATCTGGATTAGATTCCATTGTTGTGAAGACTTGTAAAATGTTTATCACTAAATTATAACTTCGAGAGGTATTTATAGTTCCAATCTCTACAGTTTAATATTTATATTGATGTGAGTCTAATTTGGATCAAGATGATATATTACAGGAAAGCCATGCTAACGCAACTTCAAAAAAGTTTATATAGTTATGTCATTTACTCTGCCATCTCTTGAAGTTGGAATTTTCAGTTTTCAGTTCACACAACACACTTTGAGCATGTTTGGGTATTATCTTCTTTAGTGACTTTGGTAATGTTGACAATATTATTATGTCTCAGACTGCATTTGGCTTGCTACAGATCTAGATACTCTCATGTTCACACTTGTTCTGATCTCTTACAATATTACTAATCGGTTGCAGGAATCGTTATTTCTATCACTGTTCCGGCATTGTACAATAAATTTGAAGACCATGTAGATCGATATGCTGGGATGATCCACCAGAAGTTTTCTAAGCATTATAAAATCGTGGATGAAAGTGTCATTAGCAGATTACCTAGGAATCTGTCCAAGGAAAAAGATCCTTAATTCCAGTGAAATGGTTGATTGATGAGACAAATCCTTTCTTTTTTCCCATTTCAACAGGTTGAGGTCCATATCAATTGTACCTTTTAATCATGGCTCCTGATTTCTTACTGAGCGTAGAACAGATAACTAGTCTTGTAGAAAACACACTATTTTGAAAGCAATGTATCAAAAGCATTATTTTCCTTATCTTTTGTTATTTTTTTATGTTGACTAGTCTTGAAGGCCTTGTGGAGTTGTAACTGTGATTTTTGCCTTTTTTTTCCTATGAAAAACTATTGCCGTACTGCCAAGCAAGTCATTAGTCATTATTCGTGCATCTGTAATCCAAAATGTTGGGATACAAAATATTTGTATATAATAAGTTATATAAATAATAATAAAGTTCATTAGCCATTAAAGATATTTTCATTCTATAGCATCAGCACCGATTCAATACAAGCAGATATAGAAACTTATACAACATGAAGGATAAAACTTAATATTTGCTCCAATTCACTCTAACTCCAGAAAGCAGGAGATAAAACAGATTCCAACCTGCTAGATGCTTCATTGTTATATTTTTGGGAAAACCACACCAACTTCATGTACTGCATTCTGCATCTACAGAATATACTCAACACTCAACATACGGCAGATTTATCAATTTTGGAGCAATTCATTAGCCTTCTTCGACCAGGCATCATAAATCTCGTCTGAGAACAGAACAAAGTGCACCTGAAAGGACAAAGTAATGTAAATCATTAGTGCTTCACAGAGATAGACACCCAGTTCGCTTCATGTATGTGAGGAGATAGAAAGCTGGAACCGGTGAGGAGGCAGGAGAGTAAATGAGAACCAGGGGATTCACTTCTTTTACTAGTTATAATTTGTCGTTTGGGGTGGGGGATTCTGTTAGTTCATGTGTTTTGAATTGATTGCAAGTAAATTGAGGATAGCACAGTCTCGAAAGCCTGCTTTTCTGTATTACAAACTCGAATATTTTCATACTTCCCAGCAATTTCATTTCAATTTCCATTTTGTTCACATTCATTAAATACAGAAAGAGATACAAACAGTAGTAGCTTACAATTTCATTATAATTCACCAGAAAACACAACACAAATTCTTTAGAATTCATTGGAATCCTATCATTCACCTATAAAGAGAATGGCTTTTTGAGTAAGATTTTAAAGATATGATATTGAAGATTTGCCAAGTTTAATTACTTTTATTTCAGTTTATTGTGCTTTTCTATGTTGACTAAATTTAGGTTTTATTTCCTTAGTTGGTTTCCTAAGACTAGGTTGGACCCTCGTATAAAGAAGGGTATGCTTTGTTTTTCATTAGACTTGATTATTGAATTGAATACAAATTTCTCCCATATTCCCCTCTCTCTCGGCTCCTCTCTCTCTTTATTTCTCTTCTTCTTCCCTTCTTTCTTCTTGCTCTCTTCTCCTCTCCCCCTTCTATACTCTATAATTCTATCCCTTCTATACTCTATAATTCTATGGTTCCAGTGACTGTTGATTGATAGGCTTAGCACATCCGGCGTCACTTTTACAAAGTTATTCTCTATTGAAAAATGAGGAAGGGATGCTCCATGAGCACTTGGTTTTTATCTATGTGCGAGTTTATATAACCATCATTAGTCGAGGTTAGAAGCTTTCACCTCCATTTCCAATCGCTAATGGCTTATCCTAATCCAATCAACAACCCCCGACTGGTGTCTTCTCTCTCCCTTCCTCTTTTCCAGTTAGTTTTTGATAATTAGTGGATCTATTTAATCACAAGTCCCCTTTAGTTGAACATCCTCAAGAGATTCACATCTTCCATTTCTCCAATACATGCATGAGAGATCTTGGGAACAACACCATCTCAAATTTCATGACCTTTAACAATCAAAATCAGTGAGTTCTATAAAAATTTAGTCAGAAAAAGTTCTATCAGCTGAATGAAGGATAATTTTGTAGAGGGGAATAATAAGCTAAATTAAGGATTCATGATCATGGTGGTGGGGCAGGGCAGAGGACCAAGATAATTTGTATTATATGAATGTGTCAAGAAAATAGGAATTACAAGAGTTCCAAGTTTGTGAGTTCTAAAATGAAATAGCTGGACTTGATTTTGACTTTAGATGTGGGTGCAGCAACACTGCGCAATGAATTTGCATACTTTTCTGCAATCTGCAAATCCTACAAGGGGGATTGATGCTTTTTTATATTGGATATGGAAAAACTCAAAGTTGGGAGATGTGGGGTGTCATTTCTCATATAGATGTACAAAGTTAAGAGGAGAAGTAGGCAAATACTCTCACTAGACTAATATATTATCAAATATCTCCAAGAATATTGTCTCCACAGTTTCTCTACAATGCTTCTTCAAGACTCTTCCATCGAAACTTCTCTTCTTTAGGTTTCTCTACAATCCTAGAAGATTCAGGAAACACCCACTCAAAATTTAAATTGCGCAAGTCTCACACTCTTAAGGGACAAGGATATGACTTCCATAGGAGCGGGAGGACGTCACCTTCCTACAATGAAAGAGTCACAGGCTCCCAGAATCAGCTGCACGCATAGTCTTGCAGGTGAAGATGGAAGGGTACTGAAGCAGCCAGAGACAGATGTTGCAGGACACAGGACAAAGGACAAAGGACAAAGGATAGGCATGTAATAGTGGAGCCTACTGGATGCATGCAGACTCAACTGCAAGTTGAGTAGAAACACTCTTTAACACATTGTAGGGAATTATTATGGATATAATTAGGGGTGTGTGTGGGTCGGGTTGGTTTGGTCAAACCAAACTGAACAATTCAGTTTGAATAATTTTCAATCCAAACCAACCCGAAATTAGGTGTAATAAAAATTTGAAAACATTGAAATTGCATTAAAAATGAAAATTTTTAAAGGCTTTTTACGTAATTGTTAAAAACATAAAATATTTAGACCTTAAAAAAATTATTGGGCCCTCCAAACATAAAAAGTTAAAAAACTAATCATAAATATAACAATGAGAGAGAGTGATACACCTTTAAGGTTGCACCCAAGTAAAGGTTGTCTCAAGAAGTAAACTCGGAAGTCCGAGGTCGATCCACAGGAAATTGGAAGGAAATGAAAAAGAATACTAATTGATGGGTAGCAAAAACAATTGGTGAAAATATAATTTAGAAGAATACTAGAGCGTTGGGGATTCATTTTTGACAAATTTGTGAGATTTGGGAGTTACACGTACATGTTTTCTTAATTTTGATAACAAGTGTTTTCTCAAATGTTAACAACTTAAAGATGATGTAGTACTTGACATAGTGAGATGTTTTTGTGAGTTGTACATAATACTCGTTGCTTTATCTTGGATGATTGCTAATTAAATGTGCCTGAATTGTTTGGAATTCTAAATATGTATTGCTAGAGACTAGCAATAACTTGGTTGGGGGATGTGATAAGCGTCTAAAAAAACATTATAGACATATCATTTACAAGACATTCTATATTCCAATTTTGTTAATTCTCACTTTATTATCGAATGCCCATTCTCATGCAATAAAATCAATTTCCATAAATCCTTAGCCAAAAATTCAATTAATAGAAATATGCATGCTTAGACAAATTAGCAAAATATCATGCATAGTTGGTATGATATTATACACAGGTTAGCATGTACTTGATTAAGAGTATTTATTTGTTGCATTTTGAATAGATAGAAGTGAAAAAAAAAAAAACATGTGGAGCTTTGGTCAACAATAGTCGCTCTTGAATAACATGAACATGCCTAAGTAAAATGATAATATCTGGCGTTGTACAATTCCGACTGGGATAATTCAAGTTGGTATGAATAGATAAGATATGAACTTACAACTTTTATGTTTACCACAATTCCAAATCACAACGTAGGGTAGCAAAATGTACCTTTCAAAATGCAAGTTGTTGTCTTAACTAGACAATTTTTCCACTAGTGAGCAGCACTCAATGATTTGGAAATATCTGAAATTACAAATGTCCAACTGACCTCATATTTATACTTTTGGAAAGATAATTCAAGTGAGAACAACTCTTATGTTGATCACAAGTCCGAATTTAGTGCTCATCATAACCTACAAATTACATAAAGTCGACGATCCTAGTTGGCTCCAAATTGAAAAAATATGCAAATTGTCTACTTTATCACAAGCAAGTTGGACATTTTGTTACATATTAAAAAAAGCTTAGTCAAGTATTTAGAGATCATATATTTCATTATCTTTCATTTTTTCTTTATTATATTTTTATTATGTTTCTCTAAACTTCTAACTAGAACTAAGGGTGAAACTTTGATGAATTTGTAGTATTATTCTTTCATCTTTCTTTTGCTCTTTCTTGTTGATCTTCTTAGTTGTTAAAATTACATGTTCTATAAATAGTTTTGGTTTGTCAATAAATGCTTAGATAATCTTTACAAATCAACAAGTGTTTTAGCATGTTTTCTCGAGCAACTATCAAGAATTATTTTACAAAATATTTGCAATACACGTTTCATCATCTGTGTGAGATCACTCCCTAGTTATTTTTCATGAGTTATATAAAGATCAAGAATAAATTATGTTAATTTGTCAAAAGTAAAATCCCCAACGCTTTAGTATTCCTCTAAATTATATTTTCACCAATTGTTCTTACTACCCATCAATTAGTATTCTTTTTCCTTTCCTTCCAATTCTCTGTGGATCGACCTCGAACTTCCGAGTTTACTACTTGAGACAACTTGCACTTGGGTTTGCAACCTTAAAGGTGTATCAAATTTTTGAGATTCTAAACCATAGAATGTAGGTAAGTATTCCCGCCTGTCACACGAGTGACCCGGGTTCGATCCTCGACAACAGCGCAAAAAACTTGAGAAAAGGAATGATGATGAAGGATAATGGAATAAATCAAAGTGTCACCCCTAGCTCTAGCTAGAAGTTCAGAGAAACGTAGTAATAATATAATAAAGAGAAAATGAAGGATAATAGAATATATAATCCCTAAATGCTTGGCTAAGCTTCTCTTTTATAGGCAACAAAAATATCCTACTTGATTGTGATCAAGTGGACAACTTGCATACTTTTTCATCCTGGAGCCAGCTAAGATCTTCAACTTCATGCAACTTGTAGACCATGATGAGCACCAAATTTGAACATGTGATCAACATAAGAGTTGTTCTCACTTGAATTATCTTTCCAAAAGGTACAAATATAAGGTCAATTGGACCTTTGTAGCTCCAAATATTTCCAAACCATTGAGTGCTACTCACTAGTGGAAAAACTGTCCAATTAAGACAACTTGCACTTTGAAATGTATATTTAGCTGCCCTACGTTGCGATTTGAAATTTGTGGTAAACATGAAAATTGTAGGTCCATATCTTATTTGTTCAGTCCAACTTGAATCACCCCAATCGGAGTTGTACAGCGTCAGATATTATCATTTTACTAAGACATGTTCGTGTTATCCGAAAGCCACCATTGTTGACTAAAGCTCTACATGTTTTCTTCACTTCTATCCATTCAAAATACAACACATAAATACTCTTAATCAAGTACATGCCAACTTGTGTATAATATCATGCAAACTTGTGCATAATATTTTGTCGGTTTGTCTAAACATACATACTTCTATTAATTGAACTTTTGGCTAAGAATTTATGTTAATTGATTTTATGACAAGAGAATGGACATTCTCTACTAAAGTGAGAGAATTAATAAAATTAGAATATATAATACCTTGTAAATGATATGACTAATGCATTTTTTAGACGCTTATCAGAGAGGTAGGGGTCAATTTGCAAAAATAAAAATTTGGTCAATTTGGATCAGTTTGGGTTGGGTTTCTACGATAAAACCACAAACTGACCCAACCAGACTCAGTTTGGTTTAGGTTGGTTGGTTTGATCGATTTCACAAGCTAAATTTCCACCCCTAGATATAATATTAAATAGAAAGGATGGTTTTCTCTCTGGCATTTGATAGTCAAATAGAAAGGAATGGTTAATCAAGATTGAAAATGCTCTCTATCTATTAAATTGACATAAAATGATGGTTTATTATTTTTAAAGGTAGATTATATTCCTTCTTTTATAGATTCATCGAAATGTTCCTTTTTTGGTTGGAAATAACATGGGATCAGTCAAAGATATAGAAGTGCTTTGTATTGGGAAATTGCATTTTACCTCCATGCCTTTTAAGAATCCCTGATGACCCCCTTATTGCTATGGAATATGTAACTAACTTGAAATCGAGCAATTCACTGCCTATTGTTGTTTTCACTTGATGGCATTAATGTAAACTTTTGTTTTTCAAGACATAAGCTAGCATCTTCCTTGGGCATTAGAAAGTTAGCTATTATCCTCTAATGGTCCTAGAAGTTTATCAACTCATGACAATTGAACCTAAAACAAATAAAATAAGACAGAAAGAACAATCAATAAAACCTAGATGATGGTTCCCATCTGCTGCCGGAGGTTGATGTATACGATCATGTTTATGTAATCTAAAGGCTACACCATTTTTAACCATAGTTCGTCTTGTGCAAGCAGCATAGACAACAATATTTAGAGCCTACAACAATCTGAAGCAGTACACTGGTAGAAGGCAAGTTTAGACAGAACAGGAAATGAAGTCGTCGAACAGACAATACCTCCTTGAAGTCGTTTGCAAATTCCTTGACTGTAGATATAGCCACAGCAGCAGCTTCATCAAAAGGATATCTGAAAGAACAAGTTATTAGAGTCTACGCAAAAGGCTTACACCTTAGTGTAGTTCGTGTTCCCTATCAGACAGTCAAAGAGACGATAAACAGTGTCTAAACCTTTTTCTCTAGATCTTGTAAACCAGATACTTGCATTAGTCAACTCAAAAGTACTGGTAATTGTCCTATCTCATTACAGTATAATACCAATGTTTGCAGCCCGGGTAACACAATTCAAAGGTTAAAATTTGTCAAGCAGGACACGACGTGGAAACGATTTAATACTTCTCATCACAGAAGACAGAGATATAGATTTGCAAAAGAAAATGTAATCCGAATAATTTACATTGACAGTGTTAGTAAATTTTAAAAATAAGTAAAGATGTAATACAACATGGACGCGGAAACAATTTAATACTTCTCATCACACAAGACAGAGATATAGATTTGCAAAAGAAAATTGTTATCCAAATAATTTACATTGACAGTGTTAGTAAATTTTAAAAATAAATAAAGGTGTAATACAACATGGCCAGTGGTCTAGTTGACCAATGTTATCTACTGTATCCATAGAGACGCAATAACTTTCTCAAAAAGATAACACTGAATGGGATTCAAATAAGAAATAACACAAAGTTTGGAATTCTGTTAGCTTCAGAAAAATGACTGTCGTGCTCTGACATCATACCTGTAGACTCCACATGATATAGCAGGAAATGCAACATATTGAATGTTGTTCTCTTTGGCTACACGTAAACTGTTCCTGTAGCAAAATTCATTTAAGAAGAAAAAATGTCAGCTATGATGACAAATTTAAACTTGTGACAAGGGAGACTGGCAGCGAGTTCAATAAAGTACCTATATGCATTTCTCAGAGAGGCTTCAGGGTTTTTATCTTCGTCGTATATGGGTCCAACCGTGTGAATAACGTGAGAAGCTGGCAACCGAAAGCCTCTACAGGTCTTAAAACGTTAGCATATATCATTGATTGTCTGGTGAAAATAAGGAGGCAATAGTTTCTCCCATAATATATAAATAGAATGACCAAGGAGCACATACAGGGTAATCCTTGCTTCTCCCGTGGGGCAGCGAACTCCAGGTCGTACTTCTGGGACCTCATAGCACGCTGCCCGTAATTCTGGACCAGCAGCTCGATGTATGGCTTAAAGAAAGATGGAATAACATGAATAAAGATGACTCATAATGCATTCAAACTATTTTCAGTAATAAAGAAATAATTACCTCCATCAGCACCACCACCACCAAGCATTCGTTCATTGGCTGGATTGACCTATGCGACGAATCAGTCAACAAGGAACAGCATTCAACTCAGGTACAAAATAATATATAAGTCAAATAAGAAGCTAAATTGAGAGTTTTAAAAAATTGTTGACAAATTTTTCTTCTAAATTAGAAGTTATAGCTGGAAGACGCTGTTTAAAATTGATTGCACAATATTCCGTGGAGTCATAAGAGGCCATTCTAAATCATTCAACTTGTGAATAAGTATTTAAATCCAAAAAGCAGATTCACTCTTTTGATTAAACTGGTAACAGAATCTAAATGACGTGTTCAATTCCGGCGACCTGTTATGCAGACAAAGACTTGTACACTATTACCGCGCTCTCAGACAGTTTTCAAAAGGCGTATGCTATAAGAGACTTCACCAGGAAGCTGCTTCTGCAGAATAAGTGTTATCCTACCAGGGTACATAATTTAGTCAGGTCCATGTGGTTGCTATGATTAAGGGCAAGGCAAACTCCCCCTATGTGCCATGGTTCTCCAATTTTGGGGTCTATATGCAAAAGGGACATGCTCGACTTTTATAACCATGCCTATGGCTTTGAGAGCAATACTGCCAAGGGCTGGGGATCTTCCACAAGGCTATAGGGAAATGTTACTCGGTGGCAATGGGCATTTGTCCATCTGCATGTGACCACCAACAAGATAGCATTTTGGCCATACATCTGAAAGAGAAGTATCTAAATGCTCCTTTCTGGAAATTGAGTTTCTAATGTCACTTCACAATTTTACACCCAAATTCACTACTAGACTAATGTTTCACTTCACGTAGACTGATACTCTACTTTAGAAAGTGAGAAGATAAGCATTTCGAGAGATAAACATGCCTATGTTATGGCATAACACCTAAAAGTACAGATTTGGACACACTGTCCAAGACATCGACATGACACAACTTGGATATTCTAAATTGGAATTCTTCTAAAATATAGAATAACTTGTAGTTGCATGCAGGTTATATGCATGTGTAAATTGTGTAATCTATTCCCTTTTTCTGATAGATGAATATATTTACGTACAAGTATCATTACGCTTTGTATATGTTATATGTGTAGTGGAAGGGTGGTATTTTCCATAATGCACTGTGAAGGTTAATGTTGATCTACATTCTACACTGTTAAATCAAGTGTCAACGGTTAATTGAATTTCCAATATAAACCATATGTAAGTGTTTCTACGCAGTTAAACCAAGTGTCAATGGTACATTAGATTTCCACTATAAACTGTATGTTAATTTAGAACATTCAGATTTGTTGAATCTGAGATAATAAGTGCTTCATTTTCATAAATGGATAAAAAACTTGTGTTTATTTCTTTTCAAATTTTCAAATGTTTAAATAAAAACTGAGAGGCTCCATTGAGAGCTGTGAAGCACGGAAACTCCTCTTAGGCAGTGTTTGATACATATCGGACACCAACACTCAAATGAAAACTTTTTTTCAAAGGCTTTTGATCTGCCATCACCATTACACTAAAAAAATAGGAAATTTCTATCTTTTTCTCCCAGTGGTGTGGTTGAGATGGCAAGAGCTCAAAGATTGATTCCCATTCTCAGGCTATATATATGGGAACCATTTTCCAATTGATCATCTTTCCAGATTGAACTAGATATACATTTCTCCACCGACACCATCCTTATCAATCTTAACACTCAGAAACACTATTTTTTCCCTTCATTTCAGTTTTACTTTCTTACACTGTGTTACACACAATCTATCATGGCACGGCGTGGAAGTATAGATGACATATCACCAGCATACAAAAACCCACAAAGGCTGACTAACTAAAGTGAAGCTGTCAAGCTCATTCATAATGCATCCTCTCATACTAAATCGAGGTCACATCTACGAGGATAGAGTTCATACCTGGCAACATATAGTCCATGATGTCAGATAAAAAATGTTTTTATCAACTTTATAAGCCTAACATAATATGGAGTGCTACACTCCACAACCTAGCATGTCAGGATCGACCGACACAAAATGCACAAGACTGCAATTAGGGTGTGATTGACCCACAAATCCTGGAAGAATACTGCTCACGAATCCGAGGAAAGGACTACGTCCGAATCCAAAAATGGGATTCAACTTTTCATCTATAAATGCAACTGGTGGCCTGTGAAGAATAAATTGAATTTACTTGCTGCCGCCTGACTGGTTATCCCCACTGAATATTAGCACACTAAAGCATCATATTGGAATTGGCCACCACTTCCTATTTCCAGTGGCCAAGCTCACACGGCTAGTGGTTTTGCATATTCCCATGAAACCCTATTGACAATAGTTGGCTTACCAGATTTCGGTGTCAATAGTGTAACAGTGAACATCAAAGCTCTGAGCACTGATCCATTACATGAGCGTGTGTAAACATTTTATTTAATAAAATATCCAAAATAAAAACGTGCAGATCACTTTCCCCTAAATTTACATCGAAAATAACCTAATTTTCATCCATTTTTATGCATATTTTCGTATCTTTCTTTATTTCGAAATAATCTTCACGGCAGATGCGGAAATCCAGTAAAAGTCAACTGCGTTAGTCCAAACAATTGATACTCCAGAAATTCAACCTTTCACAGATACTTTCCCTTTATTTGCTTTGCAAGTAATTTCAAACTTAAACACACACAAAGAGAAGACAGCTTGCTAAGGTCCTACTTCAACAAATCCATACCCTCGCTCTCTCACACACACAGACATATAGAAAGATCAAAGATTCTTACGATGGCATCGGAGGAACCATCCACAGACCACAGAGTGATGTCGCCTTTCTGAATCTTGAGCACATTCGACGGGGAGAGCTGGAACTGGACTAGTTGACGGCCGTCACCTCCGGCGTTCGACATGGCTGAAAACCTAGCCGAAAATTTCTCTCTGCCGTTGGCTAAGCACTGACACGTGACGGAAAATGGCCTCAGTAGCGTTTGAATGGGAGCGGTGCGATAGCAGTTGTCGGTATAACGGTTGTTGAGAAATCGGCTGCGCAAATTGTGGAGGGATTTAGGGGAATTTCGAGTAGATAAAATGCGGAAAAATCTGGAATAGTGTGGAATAATGGTGGACATCTATTTTTACCTTGTAGAGTGCGGTACAGATAGTGCGCACTAAAATGCAGCTGTGACTGGGAAGTGTTCCGTTGCTTTTTGTAGTTTCTGTAAGAGCATCTCTAATGCACTCCCACAGTAGATTGTGACTAATGTAACAGTTAAATAGAAAGAGTTCTAAATAAATATTGAATAAATAGATGTAAAAGTCTAAAAGTTCTCTCCAATAAATTTCTTCTACAATTCAATAATGGTGATTATATGTCATTTATTTTTTAAAATTAAACAATAATAAAACTGCTAAAATTTCTCTAATTATCTTTTTGTGAATTAAATTAAGTTCAAAATTAAAATAATTGCTGATTCATCCAATCTCACATGACTTCTACATATAGAAAGAACACCTCACATCTTCTATTTTATTTTGTGCCACATCACCTAATATGGTGTTTCACATAATGCATTGGAGATGTGATTTTAATACAAATTATCTATTTGATGACAAATCACTTCTTTTTTTTCCAATCCATAATTTGCATTGGAAATGCTCTAAATACTTATGTGGTTTAAAATGTTTATGAAATGCTATTTAACTTTCAGAATAAATTTTATTTATTATTGAGATGAATTTCATACCCCTAATCTCGTGCTCCTTTGTGGGCAAGATATCCTGTCCACATGCTGACTTATCAGCATTGCATGTGGGCAGTTGATGTAAAAACAGTTTTTACATGTTTGTAAAAACTATTTTTACATCAACTGCCCACATGAGGATATCCTACCCACAAAGAGCAGGAGATCAACAGTGGAATTTCATAAGTCACTCTTATTTAAAAACGAAATGTAACAAAATAGCATGTGAGATTCACTTTTGACTATTCTATGACATTCCAATAATATTTTAAAGTATAGTGGCATTTCAAAAATATTCAACAAAGTATAGTGTCATTTGACGTATTTAACTCGTAGTTCACGAGTTGACCTCATTTGAAGTCATATATGTATGCTAATATTTATGGTCAGGCTAATATATTTGTCGGTGTTTATAAGTACTTATAAACTGTTCAAATATTATTTTTTATCTATATTTTTTTGTAGGATCTACAAGTTTTATTTACTTTTTATCCATTCATTCTGTAGGATATACTATTTATAATCTATAATTTATTTATCAATTATACTAGGTCGGTTTGTCAAACATTTTTTAGTTTCTTTTCTTATATTTTTTATATAATTTTCCTATAAAAAATAGTTGTAATATCTTCAAAACAAAAGTTAAGATGATTTTGACTCTATCTTCGAGAAACTATTAGACAGTATGGACAATAAAGAATTGCTCAGCGTGGACATTATAAGTAGACAACATAAGTAGGTAGGAGATCAACAATATAGTTGCTTCTTTGTTTAGTTTGTACACTCTTTAAAATTGTATTGTTTGAACAAACTAATGGTTAGCAGGATCAAGGGTTGATATAACTTTTACAAAAATATATGTTCTTCTTGGTGCATCAATGAAACAGTTTTTAGTATTTTTTGAAATAAATAAATAAATAGATAAATTTTGTAAGCACAATTTCTTTAGACAAACCATGTCAAACTTAGGTCGGACCAAATGAAAGACGGTCTATTTTCGACTTGAACTATTTGATCCACACTAGTTTGGTATTAGAGAAAAATATGAAATCAGAAGTGGAGATTGAAAACTCTGCACTTGGTAGATTTTCTTCCCTCATGCACAATGATGTTTAACAATTTTTTAATCATATATTAATTAAAATAATTCAAAAATTACTACCTCTTCTATTTAATAATATTATTGTAATTGTACAGTTTTGTGCATAGTGAGAGGTAGTGCTGATTCAACTTTCGATTCAACTTTCAATTATTAGTGTATGTTTGATAAATATTTTTGTAGATTATAAGCAGTATGTCCTACAAAATGTGTGGATTAAAAATAGATAAAAATTGTTAGTTTTACGAAATGTGTTAATGAAAATAATGTTTGATCAGTTTATAAATACTTATAAACACTCACAAATATACTCAAATTTACTTATGGCTTCCCAGTCCCATTTAAGGTAGTTGCTTAAGCCTCCCATTTAAGAAAGGCACTCAAATTTTAAGAAAATTTTGTACCAAATAGTTTTGTCAATATGGAATCCCCTAGTTACATTTTTCCTTCTATAATAATTAAACAAATTATTAAAATTTAATTTAACTATGAAAAATTTGTTACTAAGTAAAATATAAAAAGTAACAAAATATATAGTACCACAAGAAAAATATGTGTATAGTAAAATAGAGTAGTATTCTCCTGCCCCCTTGGATGTAATCAAGTGAATTGATTGCTTTTATTATGGATAGTCCACCTACTGATACCTCAGCAGGTGGGTACTTCATCATGTCTCTTTGGGAGCAGGAAAACACTACTCTAGTAAAATAACAATAAAAAATAAAAATTTAAAGCTACGATTGGAGTTTTCCATGGACGATAATTATATTCATATATATCTTAATAATTTTATTTATTAATATAAAATTATCTCTGTAATTAAATATAAATTAAAAATTATCTAACACTTTATTATAATGTTAAAAAAATAAATTTATTGACAAAAAATTATTAACAAATAAATTAATAAAAATAAAAGAATTAAATACTATTAAGGAATAAAATGTTAGTTAAAAAATTTGTCAGCTATATTATAAAGGAAAAAAAAAAGAAAATATTTAAATTTAATCATCGATAACTTATAAAAAATATAAAAATAACAAAATTAGCGATCAACAACTAAAGTATTGTCGGTGGTTGCTCAACATTGTTATCAATAATTGCTAACATAGGTGCGTCGATAATCATCGACGATCATCGATAGTTGCGCTTTTAGTTAATTCTGTCACAATTACTTAAATATATTGATTTTCATCGGTTATTTTTTGCACAATTATTATATTTTTATTTTCGAAAGATCATAAATATATCTAATTGTGAAGACATTGGTTCAAATTTTGACCTTTATAAAAAAGATTGTATTTAGATTTTTATTTGGAAAGTTTGTTATATTTGATTAATGTGTCATTGGGATTATAATTGGACTTGTTGATTTGTTCATTCTAAGACGACTATTCTGTGCTTTCTATTTGCAGGTTGGTTAGAATGACTTCACATATTTTATTTGAGATATTTGTGTAAAGATTTTAGAAATCGTGAATTACATTGATTTTAGGTTAAAGTTGGATTATTAGCCATAATATAATTATCACTATATTGTATTTTCTCGAAAAACGTTAAGGACTCTTCCTCAACAAGTTAGCTCGCATATCTAGAATAAATAAACATATTGAAATTTTTTAAACTCGACCAGTATATGTATATTCAAGATATAAAAAATAATAATATAAATTTTGTCGAACAATATTATTTATTATTTTCTTAATCTTAATCTCTATATCCATGTATCATGCATGGATCCTTGATAGGTTTGAGGTTATGATGTCTTACGGGTTGAGGATTCTTAATGTCCTTTTTTTGGGTACTAAATGTTTGTGGATGCTCTCAAAGTTTGAGTAGTTTGATTGTGTAGAGTACGACAAAAATTGTATGATTTTACTATTACAAGCTTGATTGATAGGTGTGATCTCAAGAGTATGAAATGTCAAATTGTGTAGAGCACGACAAGAATGGGTACACTTATTTTTGAAAGCTTGATCTATAGGTGGACTATAAATATGAGATTAGGAGTTGCTTTCACCCCTTGACACAGTCTATATGTGAATAGTTGGTTTGGGTCCCAAGAGATTGGTGTTGGCAATTTTGAGTAGATGTGTGGCAGCCAAAGCATCACTTGACTAATTCTAGCTAGGTGGTTTAAGATGGTTAAGATTAGATGTACAAAATAGTCGGGCCACCCAAGTTCAAGTCAATTCAGCCATGTGTGAGCATTCTTTAGTAAAAGGTGTAAGAATAGTTCGCTTTGCGCTCACGCACAGCTGCATCATATTTGAGCATTACTTGGCTGTGTAGTGGATTGACTTGTCTTTTTAGACTGGTCATGCTTGGTTTGGATCAGTTGGTTGAGCATCCAACTTTGATAATAGCCATATATTACAAAGGCAAAAAACATTAAACATAAGTAGCCCCAAACCCACCTTTTGCACTAATAAGGTTTTACTTACATACATATATGATATAGGAGGTTTCATCCAATCTTAGCCACCATTTGAATTATATATTTAAGAAGAAAAACCCAAAATTATTATAAAAAAAAAAAAATACAATATCTATAATATTTATAATAAAAGGCTTAAGCGGGTGCTATCCAACCACCACAGCATTGGAGTAATTTGTCACAGACTTAACACGTCCGAAACGTGACATATTGCTCCCATAACCTTTTTCGTACCTACACACCCTTCTTAACTAATTTTAAATTTAAACTTAAAAATTGAATTCTTTTCCAATTCTTGAATTTCCAATTAATGGAACTAAAATTGTCCACCTTGGAACGTTTGTCCAAATTGCCAACCAGCCGGGGCGACGTTGTAATTAGTAACGGTTCTTCCATCACTTGCGGTGACTTGAAAGGAGAGGCTTTGGCCGTTGAGATAGGTGTTGCTCTGCCAGTTTTGGCCCCAATTTCTTGACAATGGTTGCCATCCCGTTCTTGAACCCTTGATTGACACTGCGTGGACGTCACCGGCGCCGCCCACATTGGTGATCAACACAAGGTTGAAGTAGGAGTGCCCATTTATTGTAAACCTTATTCCTCCTTTCTTTACGCAGGGCACCCTATAAAAACCAACAAACAATGTTTCAGCAAGAAGCCTTCAAAATTTGACAAAGTAAGGCAATAGTGGATGGTAAGTTCTTAAAAATTATTTATTTCCTATTTTGTTCTCCAAATAATTTGTTTAAATTATAGTATAATCTCTCAAGATATGTCCTCATAATCATAATTTTTGGATACTAATGAATAAGCTCGTCACATCAAAATAAGTTGACTCACTTAATATACGAAGTTTAGTCAAAATGAGCTAACTCATTACAATATTAGAAAAAAAGTTATATAAGTAATAATTGGAAAATCATGAAAATGTCTCGTCGTGTTTGTGTGTCACACTTGATTCCTCGTAAAGTAGCAATTTTTTAAAATATAAAACATGTTTTGCTGAGCTCAAATTTATGTTTTAAGTAATTCTTTTTTGTTACATATAAATTAAAATAATTATGTCTGAATAGTTAAATAATTTACTTAATTTTAACTTTCTAAAAAAATGAATTTATTTTAATTTTTTAATTTTTAATTTTCTTATTTACTTATAAGTAACTTATGAGTAAATTTTCTAATCTAAGACAAAGATGCACTTGATTTTCTTTTCCTTAGAATTGAACTAATGCAATTCACTAGATTTGAGTGAATTTACTTTGTTTTGAAGAAATATCAAGTGAAAATTAATTCTAGTGCTAAAAAAAGTGATTAATTCTAACCTTCGGAAAGAAACCGGGACAATTCCAGCTCGGTATTGAGCAATTTGCAAGAAAGCCGGTTGGGCCAAATCGAAGTGTTCCCGGGGTGGATTGCACCATCCACCATTGTCATTTGGCAGAGATGGGTTGGGAGGGCAAAAATTAGTTGCAGTGACTGTTATGGTCCCCGAGAGGCACCATTTGGGGTCACCATTGCAAGTTAGCTCGTAGCAAGCACCACAAGTTAACCCATTGTTGAATAGAGCAGTACTTAGTGCTGCAGTGTTTGTACCATACCCTTGGCTGTACAAGTTTCCATATCCACAAGCACCCCCTGTACATATACACATCATTTGTCAGAATAATTCTATGATGATCAAACAAGATTTGCCAAACTCTTAAAAATAATACTATGAGCTTGTTTAAGAAAGCCTTTTAGCATATTTTAATTAAAAAAATTGATGAAATGTGTAATCGAAAAGTTAATAAAAATTGTGGGTCCCATGAAATTTGTAGTTAAAATTAATTGTTAACTTTGACCACAACTTTTTAACATATTTTTAATCTGGACTAAACAAGAGCTATAACTCATAGTTTTTAGAATTTCATGCCTGTCACGTAGGGTAAGTATAGAAATACTAACCAACGTTTAGTAGACAGTATTAAATAGAACTGGCAATTTTACTATTACGTCAAGTAGTATGTATCGAACATTCCCGAACTTAAAGAGAAAAAAACATACCCATGGTGCCAGAGGCATCGCCTCCACCGTAGAAGGTAGCATGAGCACTCTGCCATCCTCCATAGTCACCAAACACTCCTTGAAGGCAAAAGTTGAAGAAGAAAAATACAAGAGAGACAATGGATACTGCAGGAATAGCCATTGAGAAACACAAAAATGTAGTTTAGAGAGAGATAGAAAAGGGGATTGAAGAGGTGAGTTTTAAATGGGAGTATTGAGTGAGTATATATAGAAAAAATTGTGGGATAAATAGCAGAAAATGACAAGTATGAAGAATTCAGGGATGAAAAGAGAGATATGTGCACATGCATTTGTTCCAACTTGAACTACCAACTGATAATCTAATATTGACCCTACAACCACATGCAATTTTCAACTGTTTTCTTCTTTTTCTTAATTTTTATTTGAATATTGGATTTCATGTCAAAATCAAGGATTATTTTTTCTTGATTTGCCTGAAATTACGCCTGGCTTAAGGTATGTAGCTAATGTAGAATATTGGCAGCATTTGACAATCGAGATTTGGGATTTTTGTAGTTTCTCGAAGATGCAAATATAAATAAATAAATTTATGAGGTATTAGAGCAAACAAAAGTGTGCAAATTTACTTTGTACAAAAGCGAATCCGATTTGTAACGTATAGGCTTGAGTGACAAGTTTGACAGAAACACTTGCTATTTATGAAATTTCATATGAAATGTGCCATGAAATAGATATCAAATTAAGCTCACATTGGCATTGTATCATTTTTTCTCATGCTAATTAACTCGTTTTTTAAATAAGTTAAATTGCATACTAAGACTCTTGCGAATATTCAAATTTCACTAAACAAATCTTTCAAGATGTATATGAAATATAGACGAAACCTAAACTATATTTAAGACTCAATACACAAGTTGAGTTGAGCTTGAACATCTTCAAATTGACTTGAATTAAAAGTTATTATTACATTTTACGTGTCAAAGAAATAGTTGATGCATATTTAAGATTTATATCGTACATAATATTAAAAATAATATTATTTATTATTATTTGTGATCATCGTCCATGATAATTCTTAAACTAAAATTACTATGTCATTTAATAACTATATTTAATTGGTACCATATAAGTATTTGGAAAAAAAAAAAAAATTAGAAGTTAGTACTGTACAAATTTTTACTCAAGTATACTTGTCATTTGGTCAAATGTTGGTCGTAAAAGTCAACCTAGAATGTCTTGGAGGAGCAAATCCAATGTACAAAACGAAGAGCATCCAATATTTTAGAGCCAGTATATGTATACCATGTGTCCACTTGTTTGGTGAGTTTTAGATTTGTTAATATATAAAACAATTATATATAATGCACTTATGCACCAAACATATTTTGCTATTATAGCTTACAAATAGAAATTGAATAGGAGATAAGGCTATCTAGAAGTAGTTGTTGTCAGTGCAGTTAGCACTCGATAAGTTTTAATGCCTGCATTTTATTTGTTCTAGCACTGCGCACTCAATCAGCCACTGATTCCAAAGCAGCACAGGCCGCAAGCTGTGTGCTTCGGCCTAATCAATCACAACCGATCAAAAGGAGGGGAGGGGGTCGACGGGATTCGACCGTTCATACGTGATATTAAATTATACTAGATAATATAATAAATAAAATTTTAATTTCTTTTTTTTATTTAATATTGTTCTGTACAATTTAATTTACTTTATCAACCCACTAATTATATATAAAAATATTAATAATACGTTATAGCTTCAATAGAATTAGATACAAAATTAAATAGCAAAACTATTGAATGTGTTTTTTATTATCATCTAGTCCAACGTCTCATATTTATAAAAAAGTGGGTTTATTATTATCATCAATCAAAAGTTTTGAATTTCTTAGACCACGAGTGAAAATAAATTTCTCATTAAATTTGAATGTGAAATCGTACGAATTTTTCAAATCATAAAGTAATTCGTATCAAAGAAATAATATCAGTGTTCCATTTTAACAAGAAATCGATGTACCAACACTATTTACACAAGGTTTATGCATCATACTTGCAATTTTATTTCACAAGTCACAATCGGTATCAACTCATAATAGTAACTTTATGAAATATGTTAATTTATATTTTATTGATAATCGTCTCACTAATCATAAAAACACGCAAATATAGTTTATAATTTGCACGATTACGATTAAATAATCATTGATTAAACGGCTACGTGGAAGTACAAAATCATAATCATAGTTTCAATAATCAAAATGAATCATTAATTAACATAATGATGAGGGATGTGATTGCAATATATTATAGGTAGAAACAAAGTAGGTTTTGTTTAATTGAAAAATGTTGTGGAGAGATTTGGTCAAGGGGCCTACCATGTTAGCAGCACATGCAAGTCCCGCAAATGATGGCGCCTTGTATCCGTGCATCACTATCATAATTATTTTGATGACATTCATTTGGTGAATTTGGAAAAATAAAAGAAAAGTGAACTGATGTGTAAAAATACCAGTATTTTAAAAAGTGCGACTATTCGTGAAAGTTGAATTTTAAATATTTGGGTTTAAGCGAAACTTTGGCAAGAACAAGATAAAAACGAGATGTGAAGTGTGATTAGTCGTAGAAATCTGCTTAGAAGAGTTTTTAAAACAAGAAAAATACTCTTAAGACAAAGATAATGAAAATGGTGTCTAATGATAAATATTTTTTCTCCTCCTCCGAGCACGACGGCGATGGTGGTGACCTACAAAAGGTGGCGGGACTTTTTTTCCTCGTGTCCACTCCGGTGTGATAATCGAAGATATATGATTAAAATATTTGTCTTTGAATAAAGATATATGTCAGTGTAAGAGTTGTGTGTGTGTTTTGTTTTTACCCGGGGTTGGCCTCTATTTATAGGGATGACCTGCAGTTATTGATGACGGGTGTCCCTTCATCTATCTTATCATTAGGAGTTAATGAGGGATGTTTCGCCTTCCCAATAACCCAAGGTAATTATCATTCCACGGGTCGCCCGCTCATCTGCTAACCCGGCGACAATTAGGTTATCGCAGCCTATCCGCCGAAGCGTCGCTCACGAGACCAACGAGACGGGCGAGCGGTAGGTGGGTGAGGCGAATCGTTGATGATGCAGACGTATCACTATATAGTAAAATAACATATAAGCGGTATGTCATTAATTATATCATCGATTGTCGTACTCAAACCCGACAATGAATAGATATAGAATATTTAAGGACACGAGACAACTCTCTAAAGAACCCGCAAAATAGTCATGTCACTTTGGAAGAAAGGGTGCTCTCTCTAAAGAACCCTAAGAAATAACATATCAATGTTATTAATTATATCATCAGTGTCTGTACTCAAAACTGACAATGAATAGATATAGAATATTTAAGGACACGAGACAACTCTCTCTAAAGAAACCGGCAAAATAGTCATGTCACTTTGGAAGAAAGGGTGTCTCCTCGTACAAATACAGATTTTTGCAAAGTTGTAGACAGTATATGAGGATTGACGCTTCACGTTTGTTACTTCTTTAATACCGTGAAATACAATTTGTTTTAATAAAGTCACATGTCGCATACATGGGGTAGGTTGGGGACAGGAATTTTCTTTGTATTCTAAAACGAGGATGCATCAATACACTAACAAAATCTTTCACCATATCTTCGATTTTGTCAATTTCTACTTGAGGAATACTATGGAGGTGGAGTATTACAATTTTAAAATTACATAATTTTTTTGTCAATTAAGCACGTATGTCATGTAAATTTTTTTCTTTAATAAATAATAAAATTAAGAAATTAAGAAAGAAAGAATATTTGATTATGTACAATTTGGCTAAAAGGATCAAAGAAGGGTCGAATTTCAACAAAAATGTCAACTTTTAGTGTTGTTATTTCTATGATCTCACAAGAAATATATAAATTGGTAAACAAATAATTAAATAAAAAAATTGATGAAGTTTCTTCATTAATCATCAACTTGCAATGCACTTGACATGGAGCCCAACACTTTCTCCAAAATTCATTTAAGGGCATTTTGAAAAACACTTTTATTGTTATTATTAACAGTTTAAATATGATCAAAGAAAAGAGACACGAAAAGTAGTTGTTTGCTGTCTTATTCAATCTTGTCCTTACCTAGTAAACATACTCTGCGTAAATTTTTCTTAGCAGACAAATGTCTCATACTCACTTTTCTTTTCTCGATCGTATACACATTTTCTTTTATAATTTACACGGCTCTGCGGATCACAAAACCATATGCTAGTGTTTCAAATGATGTAAATGGCTAACTAATAAAACATGAAATAGGATCCACAAAAAGGCATGTGGATTCTAATCCAAATGTTGTTGGTTAGGGACCAATCAAAGTGTTATTCAAAGGGCGTTGTCTAATAGTCCCACTTGTTATTAAGACTAAGACTTGGCTACATGGAATGGACCCTAACTCCTAAGCAAACAATGGACACTTTGTAAATAGTACATGGTCAATAATAGGGTCATGTATTTAGCAGACCCACATGATTAGTGCAATTCAGTTCAAAAGATCCTACGTTAGCCATGTGCATTTAATAGTGTCTTGTCTTGAGGGGTGGTAGGCCATCCATTGGCCCCTTGTGAGGTAACAAAAACAAAGGGAGTTATTTTGGGGTCCAAACACTACTTTCATGTTCCTTCACAAGTTGCGTACATGTGTTGCTTTGGTGTAACTTTGAAACTTCAGCCCGACCCCACGGCATGTCAATTCTTATTGTAATACTCACTCGTAAATGAATGTTGAGCATTTTGAGGTTGGAGATTTACATGGATAATGTTTTTGTTTTGAGTTACCTAAATTGTTACAAGGAAAGAACGAGAATCAAAGTAACAAAACATTAAACTCGAGATTTTGAAAGAAAAAAGAATAAAATCTTATTAAGATTGTGGGTGGCTCGTGATTGATATACATTTATTATATTATCTCTTTTGACGAGAGTTATCTTATTATCCCAATAATGGGAAGGTCTCTATTGAAGTGAGATTAGGACAGTCTCGTGGCTTGGCTTGAGACTCGTAGCTCAATCATCTACCGAATTGGTTGAGTTCTCAACTCGGACGGTTAGTATAGGTATAAAGGACAATCCAAAGCATAATCGTCGATGGCTATGCAATTCTTTGTGGACCCATTGGCTCGACTGAATCTCATTAGGGGATCCACGTCAGCTGAAATAGGTGGTGAGCTCTCCACATCGAATTCTGCCCAAACAAATGAATCTTCGACAAAAAATAAGACACCAAATCTCAGACAACAGTGTAAATACTTCCTGAAAACTCAAACAACAGTATTGTCTGATTCAGTTCTGAACATAAGACCTTTGTGTGTCTGAAATTAATGTTTAGGTTCCTTACTGTGTTCCTGGAAAATCAGCATACCCACCAAATAGCAGTAAAGAAAAACTCATCAAACCACTGATCACCACCAAACTAAGAATTCTGTATCATCTTGCAATATCAGTTAGGAAGAAATGTTATACCAGGAACTCCAGTTTTGCCACGGTGGCAAATCTACGAACAGTCGAGTCACGGATGAAGGATAAACCTACATGTAATTATAACTCCATCTATACTTTCTGTATAAGCTTCAGAAACCCAAATACTGGACTCATAATCTTATCATCACATATCATAGGCAGATCATAAATCCAGCTGTAATAAAGCACATTTTCCAACATTTTTATTCAGCAATCTGGGACGTGTTTAGCTTGCACGGTGTGCTAATCTGTCTACGCAAACATAAAAGTATAGAACTACTATCCAAATCCAGGCAGAGTTCCAAAAAAGCTATTCTAAAAGAGGTACACAATATCGAACTTTATTTCTAAAGCTCTATCATTACAAGTACACATTTCATGAGTGCAAATCAAGTCAGTGACACTCTTTGTACTCTGGCATTCTAATTACATGTAGCGATATCCACAAAGAAACGTAAAATATGTATTCTCTTATGTGTGTGTGCCTGAGAGAGTTAAAAAAATAATGAAAATACAACATAAAAGTTGTGGTTAAGCAATTGATATGCAAGTCTGATTGATACACCCTCTGACATTAATGAGTTCAACCAACAAAACCATACCATTAATAAGAAGCTCCGCACGAGATGTGAACCTGTCAACACTACTACAACAACCGTCCACGAGACGTGACCATATCACAAGTTCTGATTTCTGAGCTGAACAAAAAATTCACAAAAGAAAAAAAAAATGACCGGCAACACATATAACAATGAATACCAAGTAATCAAAGCTAATGACATCGAAAGACCCCAGTTAAATGAAAAGAAAAAGAAGAATATTGGATATTTGGGTGTGAAGAATCAAAAAATCGGGTTGGAGAAATGCACAAGTCAGGAAAACCTAAATCAGAATGTACTACTACTTTCACTTGCTGAAATAGAAGGGCCTTCGGACTTCACAAAATGAGAGCCCCCACTACTGATATCAAGACCCTGAAAATGACCAAGAGGATCCTGTTGCAATGTGGTCGAGAGACCCTGTCCATGAGCGGATGCAAATATGGGGTGCCGTTGAGTTGACATGCCAGACTGATGATGATGAAACTGTGGCATTTGTACATTCTGGGAATCATTAGGCGCTGCTTGAGGCTGCTGTGAAAAAAAAGCAGACTGGTTGTATGGAACATGCTGCATTGCCAAATTGAATGTCTCTGAAGGGGGCGATATTTCTCCAGTGGCAATTCTTAATCTTTCAACTTCCAGCTTCAATGCTTCATTTAGAGCTGAATATTGTGAACAACATCAGAGAGAAGAACTCCGGGTTACATTTTCACCACTACAAATATACAAAAGCGAGCAAAAGAAAAGATACAAAACAGAGATGGCTCTGCAAACATGAAGTGGTGCAAAATTGCTTCAGGCTATGGTTTATTGCTTCCCTGCTTGGGAATAAGGGTAAATAACAGCCACTCCCCAACCTTTACCCTCTTTTGCACTTCTATCATCAACCATTTTTCTTTGGCGACGCTATCCCCTACCTTTCATACATTGGCATCCACCGTCCCCACCGACGGATTCCATCAAAATAATTCGTTGAGTGGTCATGTGACACTCACGTGATCAATTAAGCACACGATATTGTTGTCAAAATTAAATATTATACAAAGTCAAAATTTAAAAATAAAGATATAGATAAAGCATTCATTTTCCTCACAGCCCCTTCGTGGGCGGAGCAACCACCTGACCACCACCCTCCGAATCCTAGCAGTCGCAGCTACCACCCTCCAAATCTGGCAGCCTCGCCACCTCATATCTAAATGTGAGGAAGTATTTTGATGATTTGGGGGCTAGCACGGGCGCATGTATGGTAGTGCTGAATTATTTTTTTAAGTACTGAAATTATAAGTTTTCAGTGAATGTGTGGAAAAGTGGGTTGTAAGTTATGGGTCCTATGAAATAGGTGGATAGAAAATATGTTTGACCAATTGAAATTATAATTTAACCAACCCCAAACATGTGCTAAATCAATTTAATTTGTTCTTGGAATGGCAATCAGGCTCTTTATCCTTTTGCATTCAGTAAAAAATAAATAAAAAAAAAAAAAAAAAAAACTTAATATTTAATATTTAATAAATTATTTTCGTTCATTTGTGCCGCAAATTAAATTCCTATTATGTTATATAGTTATGGAATTCATCATTAGACAAATAGAGTCGGGTGAAAAATGAATTTCATTTTCTTCTCAATTATATTTTATCATTTCCTGCTAGTAGCAGTTCAAATGTACAACATTCAGTTCATTTCTATTTCGGTGGGTAGGGACAGTGGACGCCAATATAGAAATGTTAGGAATGGCATAAATGAAAGGTTTGGGATGGTGGCTACTATTTACCCTTATAATAACTTGTACGGAACATTATATAGATTGTAATCTTTTACATGTGAAAATTACCCTTGATATGTCACCAAAATATTTCTGGATGGACGAATCAGGATCATTTATACTAGATATATGGATATAACAAAAGAAAAGAAAAAGGTTTTGTTTACCATCACGTAACTGAGCTTGTTGTTCCATGGCTTGTAACCGAAGCTTAAGCTCTGTGTTCTCATTACTAAGCCCCGTTGTATCTCTCTGGAGAAGAAAAAATAGTTGATTAAATTGCAAAAGCAACAGATTATATATTGAACGAAATAAATCTAATAGGTTAAATAAATTTCAAAATATTATGGCACTGTCAGCATGGAGATGCCTGCTATACAAATACAAGAAATATTTGGAAAGAATTATGGTCGGGAAATTCATCTATCAGCTCCTTCCCTTATTTCTATTAAAGTTCTCTAGTTAACCATATGTGGTCTGAAATGCTCCAAAAAGTCATATTTACGGTAAAACAGAATCACGAAGTTGAAAAAACAAATTAATTAACAGTCAAATCAAGTCCTGAACAGACCATACACCTATTAGCCGAGTGCAGGTGGAGAGCATGTTATGTAATGGGACATGAGAAGCACTGTAACTTTGGTACTGATTTCAATACTAGAGCCTTGAGGTTAGTAAACGTCTTGGCAAGACAAATATGGTGAACATTTTGAAGGAGAATTTAGGAAAACATTGGTAGGAACTGTTAATTCTTTTGCAAAGAAGAAGACGAAGAGACCATCACATGCCAACTTATTACCTTGTAACGAAAAGATAGGAGATGGTTTAAAAAGTAAGAGTTTAGCGGTTTTTTAATTGGATTGTAGAATGAGATGAAAAACAACTGTTAATGGAATTCATTAATGACATTAGAAGTTGTCAAATGATGACAGAGGAGATAGAGGATGCACGGTTTTCTTTTATCTTCTATTTATATCTCTTTAAATCTTTTTTCAACTTTTTCGTTCTTTGAGTCTTGAAGTTTTCCATATGATAATTTAACCTTTTCTTTTTCTTGCCTTTAAAATTACATTTTGAACCCAAAAAGTGTCCTATAGTGTCTCTATGTGTCCTTGACATGACCTTAACATGTCTCAGCGTAAAAAATGAGTGACTCTTGATTGGAACTTTTGAAGTCCAAATACTATATCCGAGTGCCCTGAATTAAAAAAAAAATAACAAAAATATCTTTGCTAACAATTTTCCATGTGTCCAAACATATCTTCAACGGGTAGGTGTCCAAAAAACACACTGACCCGAGGTAGTGCCCATGCCTGTTAGGGTTATTACAGTCAGACTTGCATCTGGATAAGTCTTTGTATGCTGGAGGACTAAGAAATGTAGCAGCAACAGAAAAGGCAGCGGAATTTGGAAGACAGCCCCCTTGATATTTGTGTCGGTGCATTTGGAAGTAAGGTAATTTTCAAGTTTTTGTGGGATTGGGATCGACCACAAGGATTTAGAAACAAATTTATTGAGTGTACTTTTGATTCTGGGAATTTTTCTTTTTTGTTACTTTATGATTCTTTGCTGATTTGGCAAATCACATGCATTTTTCTATTGATAGGTAGTTGTAAGATTTATATTGCTCAGACCCCTATTCTTTGGGGTTTCTACCAGTTAGCCACGATTAGTTCTTTTGATGAGACCATTGTCGATTCGATGGTCCAAATTAATTATTTCGTTCCGTTTTATGAATACGCAGTGATAATCTAGGATTTGTGGTCCTCTCAGTATTCAGATAGGATGGATTGAATAATTGATTACAATTGTAAACACAAAATGTTTGGATTAGCAATAATGTTCATTATATGCTTTTCAAGTTCCATTCTATGCAAGCTAACTTGACTGCGTGTTCAAAGCTAGAGCACAAAACTAAAGCTAGTGAAACACTAGTTCTCGTAGAAGTACCTGGTACAGTGTTAGTTGTGCAGAAAGAGTTGTTGCTTCATTTTGAAGGGTCTGAACTTTTCTCTCAAGCTCGGATATATAACGGGCCTTTCTCTCTTTTGATCGAGCAGCAGATTGCCGATTTGCCAATATCCTGTATATTAACTTCCAGAACATTAGTTGATCGAAGACATACCAACTCTGTCAATCTACGAGACATATCTGCCTATCCACCAGTATAGAAAACTGAAAATATGAAATTCTTCTCTATCAGACTGCGATTGTGGAAAATACACATATAAGAACATAGAAAGTATAATTGATTCCATTGCTTCATATTTCTCAAACATTACTAGAAAAGAGAAGTGCTTGGCCAGAGAAGGTATTTGGAGTCAGTTGAGATATATTTGAGTTCAGAAAGAAATGCATAAATATAACATGTAGAGACTGGCTAACTCCTACCAACCTTCTGGACATACATATTATTGTCTGGTAATTGTCCGTTATGATTTGAATTTTCAAATTGACCGTGCCAACAATATATTATATACCTTCTTCTGATAATTGCAAATAGTAATTAGAATAACTACCAACGGTGCGTGATGTAAGTGGTCTAGGAATAATCAATGAATTAGGGAATAACAGCTCAACGAGTCCATCCCCTTATGTTAACATTAATACTGCAACAACATACAATGAGAAGGCACCCATTCAAGTTCCGAGAGCTCTCCTAATCATCACATTTTCAATGTTAAGGAAGAATAAATTCGACATCATTTCATTATAAGCATAAAGTGATTCCTATAATGATTTTAAATCAGACATCCCAAGTCGACATCTTATTTGGGATGCCACGGTTTTAGAGATCAACTAAGCCCAAATCAATATCTCATTTGTGTATCAATTAGAGCTACAACTAATGTAAAAAATTATCAGTTTGCATTACAAATCAATCAAAGTAGAACAAGCACATCAAGATTCAAGATCTTGATATGTCCAAATTCACTTGAATTAACAACACATGTACATATTTATACACATAAATTTACGAATGCAACAAAATTAGAAAATATACAAAAGTGAATAATAAAATACCTTTTGGCACGTTTAGGATCAATGCTCCACAACTCAGCAAGCTTATCAGGAGCCATGGCTTTCTTGTCTTCAAGACTATTTTCAGAAAACACAAAACTCGAACTATCCACCGAGTTACTATGCCTATGCCTCGGCCTAGAAACACCACCGCCACCGCCACTCTTCTCCTCACTGCCGCCGTCAGCCGATACCCCACAACCAGAACCACCACTGCCGCCACCTACATTGTCGAAAACAGAGTCATTAATCCCAGATCCACCTCCAGCACCGAGCTTCTCCATATCCATATAAGTAGAAAACAGATCGTCCTCCGATCCCATCTCCTCGACACTTCCCGCCGGCGCGTCGAACGGGTCCGACCCCAGATCTAGATCCTCCGGCAGCCGGAAATTCACCTCGGAATGCGCCCTCCTATGATGGGCCGGTCTCATTGCACCCGAAAAAGACGGCATCCGATTCAAGGAATACTTAGAGTTTGGATCTTGCATTTCCCAAACAAAAAGCAACCAGACCCAGTAGTTTTTCTTGCAGTATGAACAGTGAAGGCAAGTGGGATTTAAGTATTTAACTGTTTTTCGTATCTCTTACGTTGTTAGAACAAGTTGACTAGAAATTTGTGTGTTGTTACTGGGTGATTTTTTGAGGGAGTCCATGAGGGTCTAATGATTTCATGGCGTGGAGTATTTGTGGGATCGAATGGACATGAATGATAACAATGTCAGAGACGGCTTGTGCAGTACTTCATGTTACTTATGCCTACAAACTGCAAAACAAGGATTCCATGGCCAGGTCACGTAGCAATTCTTCAATTTTTATGGCAAAATTGTAATGTTTCTATCCAACTTGTAGGCTATGTGCGAACTTCATCTCTTTACTTTTTAATCGGAATATTTTGATGTTAAGAGCTTCTATTTTTGTTGTATTCTTATTTAATTTTTTTAAATATTTTTTTCTCAAATTCATATTCAACCACATCTTTTGTTGTAGAATTTACAATTTTTATAAATTTTTCAACCACATATTTCATCAATTTTTTTTTAAAATCTCCTAAAAAACTACTTTTAAATTCCATCAAACATACACTTATGAAGTGTATTTATTCTAGATTTTTAAATACTTTGATTAATATTTTTTAAGTTGATGACTTTAAAAGATTTCTTTAACTTTCATTGACCTTTATAAATTTTAATAGAAACTCATAGACTTTTATAGATTTCATTATAAAAGACTTTCTTAGACTTTCGCATACTTATATGAATTTTTATGGACTTTTTTATACTTTTATTTTTGTCAATTAAACATTTTAAATATAAAATATAATGTCTCATAGTTAAAAAAAATTGTCGCAAGATTAAATTTTAGTTATTATTTATTTAATTGCATTAATTTTATTAAATTCATAAAAAATTTTAAATTTATAATAATCTATTTATTTACTACAAGTAAACTACGTCAAAAATCAATGATATAAATTATTAGCTTACTCTTTTTTTTTTTTCCTTTTGGATAAAATTGTGAACTTACAGATGGCTTGTAAATAAATTCAAAAAAATATGGATGTTACTCCTTTTAAAAATATTTTCCAACAATAAATTTTTTATCAAGCTCATAATCACACTTCTTACCTTTATTAATCTATAGATGATATCATTACAAGTCATATCAATTATATAAATAAATAATCAAAGTACCAATTTTTTTATAATAATTCAGTACTATTCTATTAAAAAAATCACTGATTAATATAATCAACTTGCCCAACATCACTCCTCATATCAGTAACTATAATAGTCCTCCACTCATTTAACATTCCCACTTTGTAGTTCTCGACCCTCATAAAATAGTCCAAAGTTATCTTCTTGATCATCTAACAACGATAGAAATGGTGAAACTTCATTATCTAAATTTATTGGAGTATTTCAATATATAAACTCAAAGTAACACAAATAATTGAAATCATATCAAAATAATTTTACGGAAAAAAAAAGACACTCATACTCATCAAGATATATAGAAAAGATAAGAATAAAAAATACAGTAATAAAATATTAATTTTTAACCTAATGAAATTTATTAATAAAATACAAGAAATCATTAGATAAGAATTTAATTAAAAATTAATATTGTTTTTAATGAAAAATAAAAAAGGATGGGGAAAAAAAGAAAGAAAAAAATGATTATGGAAATATTGAAGAAAAAAATATAATCTTCTTTTTCATGAAAAAAATGGTAATTAATCATTGGTCAAGTTCATAGAAGAAAAAAGAACAAAGATGGAAAAAAGGTTGGAGAATATTGAACAGAAAAATAAAAATAACAATGAATAGAGTGAAAAATATTAATGTTCTTTTTTATAAAAAAATATTGATAATTAATTATGACTATAGGAGTCGTATAAGGAAAAAGAGGAAAGAAAAAAAATAGTTAAAAGAATATTGAAGAGAAAAAAAATTACGAGAAAGAGAAAAAATATTAATCTTGACTTTAGAGTTAGTAGAAGAAAAAAAGAAAAACATTGCATAAAGAAAAAAATATCATAGGATGAAAGACTTTTTTTGTCGAAAGTCTTTCAAAGCCTTAGGATGAATGTGGAAGAATTGTGATATCTTTAATTTATACATTGTACTTTAAAATTGATAAATAGAAAATCCTATAAAAAAATTATTAAAAGTCATTGATATTTTGAATATTCCTAAGAAAAGATTTTAAAAAGTTTGAATAGAATAACGTATAATTTTTAAAGACTTTTTAAAAATATTTAAAAGTCTATATTAAATATTTCAAGACTTTTATATAGTTTAAAATGTTTTTATTAAATACACTTAAACTTTTAAAATCCATTAAAATATTTAAAAGTTTTAATAAAATACACCATCCTTAGTTTAAGTAGATAATTTTCGTCGAAAAGTCAGTTAAAATATAATGCACAAGTCAAGTGGAGCAACACATGAAACTAAGAATAAGCAACTAAACACAAATAATAACTTTAATAAAGGAAGAAATCGAAAGAGGTCTTGAGAAATTATGAACTTTCGTTAAGTTGAAGAATATTAGACTTGGAATTTCATCTTAAAAAATCAACTTTATTAAAAGAAGTAGCTCAATCTCTTATATATTGGTTATTATTTCGACATCAATATTAATATTGAAATTCATGTGCTCGTTTTTGAGTCTTAGTAGGACTTAAAAGTTGACAACCGTGAAAATTGATCCATGTTTGATAGTGTTTAAAAGCACTAATAAAATTAGTCAAACATTATTTTATATATATATATATATATAACTTTTATCCATTTTTTATCTATATTCAGTAAGATCTACTATTTATAATCTACACAAAACTTTATCAAGCACACGCTTAAAAAATAAAGACAAGTAGATCATAATTGGAAGAAAGAGCACATAAAGGATCAACTAATCATTATTGCTGAGTGAAGGTTGCTGGTGGAAGAAGTGGAGGGATTCGGTTATGGTATTTAGCGGTGGTATTTGGAATGGTATTGATGTGTGATATGGCCAGCAAAAAAGTATTTGGGAGTCAAGATGGATTTGAATTAGGGATGCGGTTTTTTTATAAAAAAAAACTCGTATAACTTGACCCTTGAAAAGCATAAGATTTACTAAAGAAGGAAAAAAAGTTTCAAAATCGGGTGGAGTCAATGCAGCCGCTTTGGCTAAATGACCGAGTCAAACATGTTGAATCGGAAAAGAACGTAAATTATAAAATTTAGAGAAAATTCAGGACCAGTCACTGGTGATGCGCTTATAGACTCCAGAGTCATATAGTCTAAACTTAATTCAATTAAAATCATTTTTCAGTGTTAAAAGACCAACATGCGCCTACAATTGCAAGAATCGTTAATTCAAACACGATACTGTTTTATTATATATTGTTTTTTAAAATACTATTTTCTGAAAAATGTTTGATACTGTTTTACATTTAATATTTTACACTAGTTTATGTTACATTATAGCATGTTTGGCCATGTTTATTAACTTTTTTTTTCTAAAATTATTTTCAACCACATATTTCATGGGACCTACAAATTTTATTAATTTTTCAATCACACATTTCACCAACTTTTTTACAATAATCTCCAAAAAAATTACTTTTAAACTCAACCAAACAAACACACATTCAAAACTAAATGTTTTATGGTTGAAGTAATATTACTGTTTCAAAATGTTCCATTAGTAGTACAATATCATTGATACTGTTTTCATTCAAAATGCTTGATACTTTTTCAATATATGATATTGTTCTTCTATTGAGTTGTAATTTGTGTGTGTGATATTGTTTTATTAAGATATTGTTATGTGTGATATTGATATATTAAAATACTTTTTATCTATGATACTGTTGTATTAAAATGATAATGTTTTTATTTATATAATGTTTTATTTAGATACTGTACTATGATTTTTTGTTAAAACATAACATTTGTGCTCACCTAAGCATATGCTTGATAATAATATATTTCTGATACTGAAATATTAAGATAATTTTATATGTGATACTGTTATATTAAGATGCTGAAATACTGTTAAGAATAAGATATTATTTGTGATACTATTTTCTATAATACAATATAAAAAAACACACATAAATGTGTGACAGTAACATCTTGAAATACATAAATTTTTTTATATATGTAAAATAAATATTGTTTTCTTTTTTCGATCAAAAAATGATTACAAAACAATTGTGCTCCTATATATCCAAAAAAAAATCTCCAACAAAAATAATCCAATTTAAGAAAAATAAGAGAAACTATTCATAAAAATTGAATCCACACACAAAATAACATTCAATAAGTAATTGTTTCCAAAATTTTGCAATCCAGAGACTGTCCAATACTTCTCAGAATTACCTTCATTATCTAATAACAATAGTAGACTGGCTGTTAAAGTTTAAACATTTATCTTTTACATGATTGGGAAGAAGAAGAACAGAAAATAATTGTGAATCTACTATTATCACTTACGAAAATAGTGGAAAATGTTTGAGTGGTCAGGGACGAGGTGTAATAACCGGCGAGAGCGTGCAGGAGAAGATGGTGGCCACGTGCATTGCTGCGTTGATGTTCTAAATCAGATATAATTTTAACCGGGATAATTATGGAAATCAATTAAAATATGGCTGAAAATAGTATGACTTAATGGAAATTTTGAAAAATATTTTGACCTAATTTGGAACAAGTCACCTATAGCTGACTTATAGACAATTTTTCCTAAAATTTAAGTTGCAAATGCCTCTTTTATATATATAAAAAAAAAGACTTATAAATATCATCGTCGGTAAGGTCTTTTAACAAAATATTAACAGATGGTCCATTGTTAACGTTTGTTAACAGACCAAATTTTAACAAAGCATAGGTCTGTTAAAGCCAAATTTACATATGTTAAAACTAATTTTTTCAATTAACCCACATCAAATGGATTCAAATTTACAGAAATTTAAAGCAAAAATCACAATGCGTGCTCAAATATATACATATTGTCATGATATATACCATAAAATCCACAGTTTTTACCATAAATTAAAGGAGAGAAGAAATAACCAAACATTGTAAAAGAATTTAGATGGGTTAGATTCTAACCTTGAAATGAAATTTTCTATACTTGTTTGAGCTTGTTTTGAGATTAATGAAATGGAAATTTCTTAGCAAAATAGTGAAATTTGAGATCTTCTCTTTTCCGGTGGTGGTATTTAAGTAGCATAGATGAATTTGAAATGGTTTGAAATTAAATAAGTGGAGAGGAAAAGGTAATGATGTATTCGGTAATTTGCTTGTAAAAATAGGTCAACAGCCATTTGACAAAGATGCCGAGATCACTCGATCATTTAGCACTACTCCCATGGGCAATTGCTTCCACTCGATCCCTTCCCTTCACCCTTAACTTCATATTATTGCGTGTGTATAAGGAAAAGGTTCATAAATAGGTTATTGTGTGTACAAGGAAAATGTTCATAAATAGGTTGAATTATATGTAATCCAAAAACACTATTTCTTAGGCTAACTGATTAATGGTGATATTTCTATTTATGATTTGAGTGTTGGGAATTGAGGCCAATTTTTTATTGCCCACAAAATCATTGTTTAGAGAAAAATAACGAGATAGAAAAAATATAAAACATAGAGAGATTTATGGACCGTCAAAGCTTTCCACTATATGAAAAATTGTTACAATCATATAGATTTCACTCACCCAAATTCTTCAAGTATCTCAATGAAGATAATATTATAAGTTTTACCACACCCACCAATTTCTATTCTTTATATAACTTACAAAGAGAATTAGAAAAACAACTAGGATGTCAGACTTACAATTTTTCTCTAAGAAAACCCTAAAGTCAGGTATACAAAAGAGAAGAAAAATACGTCAATTTATAGTTAACGTATGACCTAATTTTCTTCCAAGTTTTGTCTGTCAAGGTATCCAAGATTTGGAAACTTATTCAATTTTAGTCACCAAATATCATATCATATCATATCTTTTATTTTCAACAATTGGTGCATTTTTTTATTTTGACAATTTTTGAAAAAGTATCCCAACAATCTCCACATTGACGAAAAACGAGTCAAAACTCAATCATCTCTTCTACAGCTCTTCATTTCAATACTTAAAAAAAAAAAAATCGATAAACGTTGACAATCCCAATTCTCAAAACAGAGAATTAACAGACTCCACTATATAAGTATAATCACTTAGAATTAACGAATTCTAATAATTTCATCGGCTCATGTCGAATAAATTTACTGAAATATTATGGTGCAACTTCCTTACTTGACCTACTTGAAAGTTCATAAGCCATGGATATCAATTTCACCACACACCTTGCATTGATGTCAAACCAATGCCTGTGTGCAAACATGTAGACCCGCTAGTAGTAACACATTCTTTATTATGACAACTAGCGCATGTCACGAGGATGTAAATAGTTACTCAAGCGACATCATCGTCTTCCATAAAGAGAGATATATTGTCTGTATTTGATATCGAGCAGTTAGCCGAAGTCTGCTCTACCTTTTGGACAATTTTTTCTCACATGACTAGATTTTTCAGTATCTTTATAGGAAATAGGGGTTGGTTTCCCTTTCAAAGCCTTATACAGTCCAGATTGAATCAAAATATCATTGACTTGTACTTTCCACAAGACAAAATTTATTCTTCTGTCAAATTTCTCCACGTCATATTTGATAGACATATCTTCTCTGTACGCCAACACCCTGAACAACCTGACGCTCTAATACCACTGTTGGGAATTGAGACCAATTCTTTTATTACTCACAAGATCCTTGTTCAAATAAAAATAATGAGACAAAAAATATAAAAGATAGAGAGATTTATAGACCGTCAAAACTTTCTACTATATGAAAAATTGTTACAATCATATATATATTTCTCTCACCCAAAATCTCCAAGTATCTCAAGAAAAATAATATTCTAAACTTTATCGCACACACCAATTTGTACTCATATACAACCCACAAATAGAACAAGAAAAACAACTAGGATGCTAGACTTATTCTCTCAGAAAAACACGTCAATTTATAATTAATATATGACCTAATTTTCTTCCAAGTTTCGTCTGTCAAGGTATCCAAAATTTGGAAACTTGTTCAATTTTAGTCATCAAATATAATATCATATCAAATCATATCATATCATATATTTTCCTTTTCAACAATTGACGCATCTTTTAATTTTAACAAATTTTGAGAAAATATCCCAACATTGAGCATAGTTTATAATTAAGATTTAAAGGGTCTGTGCATAATTCCATGTCAATTTTACGCTTGATAGAATAAAAACGTAAGAATTTAATTACAACACATTATCTAATCTAACGAGAATTAAGAGTATGTTTGTGTGTACTTATAAATATTTATAAGTCGATCAAACATAATATACATTTATACATTTCGTAAAATCTAAAATTTTTATCCACTTTTGATTCACAAAAATCTATACAAAATATTCTCTAAATCTTGATTTAACTTTTAGATAGTCTAAGTTAGTGACACGAAAAGTTGTACATAAAGTGAAAAGCGTTTGTTGAAAATAAAAACTTTTTAATGCTTTTTAAAAGAAATTCAAAATTTGAATTTTTCTAAAAAAAAAACTTTTCATTCAACTACACGGAAAGTTAATTTTTGTATTTAACGAACTTTATTTAATATAATTTTAGGCTAAATATATTCACACTACATTTTTTTTATAAGTGTACTACATTTAAATTGCATAAAAAGTCCATTATCTTTACTTATTATTACATTTTTTGTCCCTAATATTTTTTCATCACATTATTATTACATTTTTTGTCCCTAATATTTTTTCATCACATTCTTATCATCAACATTCTATTAATTATCACATATGATCTCTAAAACGTTTCTCGTACAAAAATTTCACTAAGAAGGAAAAAAAGACTCATTTCTCCTCGTATTTTTAAATAAGCAAAAAAAAAAAACATAAATAAAATATTTCAATAAAATATTTATCCCTCATTTTAAAGCATACTAATACAATTTTTGGACAAAAACCATTAGTGGGAAGAGGATGTGTTAATTAATAGAATGTTGAATATAAAAATTCGATAAATAAAAGTTAAAGACATAAATGTGCCAATTAATAAAAATTAAAGACTTTTTATGCAATTAAAATGTTGTGCGAATATAATCACCAATAATTTTAACATACATTTATTATTCATACTAATTTAGTAAAATATCAAATATAACCAAATTTAGTAGGAAGTAACAAATATATGTTATAACTTATGAGTTGATGCGTTAAAATATATTATAAAAACTAAATTGTATATAATTCAAATAAATAAGTTTTAAATAATATGATATATATTAAAATAATTATGCCATGCTAATTTAGTTATCACATTAATTTTAATAGCTTTTATAGGATATGAAATGTATGTTGTTTTTGAAAAAAAAAAAAAAAGAGACATAATAAATAATTAAAGTTTAAAGCCTTTTCAAGATATAATAATAAAACTACACGTGGTATAACATAAAACAAAAACACTTTTATAATTATGTTACTAATCAATTAATTTTAATTTTCACAAAAAAATTGGATTGATAATCAAACCACCAACAACATTTTTAACAAAAATGCTTCTTAAATAAATTTAACTTATAAAAGCTCTATTCACAATAAGTGTACCAAAACGAATCTTTTTTTAGGGTGTGTTTGATTGGTTTCCATGGAAAATGGTAAAAAATGAAAACATTTTTCATGTAATGTGGGAAAAAAAATCTACCAAGATGGTGAGAAAATATTTTTCAAGAAAGTGGCCAAAAGCATGTTTTAAGTGATTGTACCTTGAAAATCATTTTCATTTTCATGTGCAATCAAATAACAAAAGTTGAAAAATATTTTCCATGAATGTGATATTATTTTTCATGAATGTGACATTTTCTATGAAAAATTGGTTAATCAAACACAGTCTTAATATAATCAACACAGGAAAACATGACAATTCACTACATTTGTTGTCATTACATAAGTTAGTCTTTTATGATTTGGTTATGATCTTCACAAAAGAATAAGGGCTCCACGAATTAGATAGTATAATAGTTACGATACTTGATTTTTGTTGTTGTAGTGATCGCTAAACACTCTGTAATTCTTCATATAATCTCTACACGTGGCTCAAAATGGTGGCTCAAATAAGACTAGACTAAAACAATAATATTTACAAACTTGGACCTATTTAAGTAAATTTTAACGAATCGCTTATTTTTATTTATGATTTGAGTATCATTTATAATTAAATAATTTAAAGGGTTAGTGATACGACAAGTTGTGCATATTTCCATGTCACACTTAATTGAATAAAAAAGGTAAGAATCTAAGTAAAACACAATCTAATCAATTTGAGAACTAGGTCTTGATTTAACGTTAGATAGCCTATGAAATGAAAAGGGATTGAAAGCATATAATACATCTGATACTACTTCCTAGATATTGAATCATAGGTTTTTGCATTTTCTTAATTTGTCGTAAAGACATGATAACTTATGATAATTCAATTATATTTGTCTATGTTTGTTATGATTAGGGACAGATCTAGAAATTTTTTGTATTGCTTATTTTTATTTATAATTTGAGTATCGTTTATAATTAAATAATTTAAAGAATTAGTAACACGACAAGTTGTCCATATTTTCATGTCATTTCACACTTGATCGAATAAAAAAGGGAAGAATCTAAGTAAAACACATAATCTAATCAATATGGGAACTATATCTTGATTTAACCTTAGATAGCCTATTAAATGAAAAGGGATTGAAAGCATATAATCCATCCGATACTACTTCCTAGATATTGAATCATAGGTTTTTGCATTTTCTTAATTTATCGTAAAGACATGATAACGTATGATAATTCAATTATATTCGTTTATGTTTGGTTACGATCAGGGGCGGATCCAGAAATTTTTTGCAAACCGTGCTGTTACTAAAAAAAAAAATATTTATACTATTTTTTTTAAATTATAAAAAACGATTTTTTTTAAGGACGAAACCAGCCCTCCCCTAAATCCGCCTTTGGTTATGATCTAAACGAAGGAATAATGATTCGAGAAATCAAATAATAATAATGACAAATGATTTTCTTTGTTGTAGTGGGTGCTAAATTTTTTTTCCCATTATCTACTAAATCTTTACACGGGACCCTTAAAATGGTGCTCAAATAATTCTATAACATAACGCAACTCAATTAAGCAACTTTAAAACCTAATCCACCTGCGCGGCTGCATTGCAACCTTACACAACCACCTAGCACGGTGGTTTACACCTCTCCATACCATAGTCTCAAATATCATGAGTTAATTAAGACTAGACCTCTTTATTGCCCTCAACTGTTTCCCATTCCTTTCACCCCTGAATTTATTATTGTTGGCAAAGTAGGTGAAGATATGACATGGTTTTGATCAAACAATCATGTCCACACATTTTACACGTGTCACATCTATATGAAATCCAAGATCATTTGTTGCCTGAGCCATAGGTTAATTACCAACTACTTGGCCACATGCACCTTTGTTGGGCTTATGAGTTATGGGCTTCTGGGAAATTTTGATCCTCCCTATATATATTTTTTATTTTTTATTTATTTTTGAGTGTGACAAGTTGTTTATCAATGTATTATAGTTTGAATTTGACTCGAGTATTTGATAAGAAGAGTGTCTATATCATGGTTAATTAGTGTATCTTTAATTTAAAATATACACGTGATATTATTTTTTTTTTCTTCGTAATGAAGCGAAAAGTAAAAGCTCTCCGAGTGAAAATTTTGTAATAGTAAGTTATTTTTCCTAGTGAAAAATGCTTAAATATAAAATTGAATTTATGTTGTTTTGTGAATTTGAATTGTAGGCAAAATTAATTATAGTTATCTAAATCTGATTTTAAAATTTCATGTAAAAAGAAAAAAAAGGACTTAATTGGAATTTGAATATATAAACTATTCAATTCACGCGGGAGATGTTCTCCTATCCATAGTGGGTAGAAGTTATCTTACTGCATTGAGTGGATCCCATGAATGAGTAATTTATTGGTCCACACTTATTTTTTTTGAATTAATTATCAATCATTTTGTCAAATCAATAGTGGGTAGGAGAACATTCTCCTTCAATTCATTACCTTTAATTAATTATTTATTAAAAGTAAATTTTATTTTTAAACACGATTGATTAATTATACTTATAAGTGAATTCTTTTAAGCTTAGCGAATTTAGTATCTTAAAATTCAACTTGTCGATCGCGTAATTAAAGGCCTAATCAAACATTCTTAGCCTAAAGGAATTACTTCACCTATCAATTCAAAGGTGGAGTGCAGGAGTGGAACAAGGATTTGGTGCTGAGAATGGGCATTTTTTTTTCAAGCTAATTGTGATTATGTGGGATCAGATACCATAAATCAAAATTCTCAAGCATCCTCTTCCACTCTTCTACTTGTTTATAAAGTTATGTCCTTTAAGTCTGTCAAAAAAAAAAAAAAAAAAAATCCCTCAAATTATAAACAGATCAAAAGCACATCAAACTTGCTTTCATTTGGTATCTTCCTTTATGTACACCAGTCTGTCCTTTGCCACTTAAAAGCATCTTCATATTAGTACAAACTCCTCCTCTTTTTGCATCAAGATTTCAGTTCTCTTTCTCAAGAAAATAGTTCAGAAATTGCCCTTTGGAGGTTTAAAATGAGCAAAAGAAGCGCCAAGAACACGTCTCCAGATAGCGAAGGACACTAAGACGAAAGGACGAAAAAGGATTCATTTGATTTGTTGGAGGGATCAAATTTGTGTTCCTAACTTCTGGTAATTATCAGCCACTGAGAAACCAAGAAATTCCCTTTTCCCTGCGAGTGTGTATTTGGTAAACAGTATTAGATAGTACTAGCACTATAATTGACAAAATTCAAACTCCGTCTAATCTACCTTACCAAACTTGTAAAGAGTCTTTAAATTCTTGAAAAACTTAGCCTTAAAGCTTACAAATAGTATTATCTGCAGGAATTCAAGATCAAACCTAGCAAAGTGGAGCATAAAATAAAGACTTGTGATTATAAGAGGGAGATGAATCCTCTTCTTTCCATTTCCTTTGTGGTCCGATTTTCTGTTGAATTTGGTTGGAGCATAGAAATCTGCAGCTTATATTCATAATTCATTGTACTTAAACAGCTTTCCCTCTATCAGAAAGCTGCACGTTTTTTAGAGAGCCCGATCTGTTTGGTACTTTTGATCATTGAACCAATTCAAATCTGATGAGTTTATATCATCGGTCACGTCGTTTCCTTCTCGACGAACAGCCTAGTTCAGATACCCACGCCAGAACACGCAATGGGAACAACGGTGAGGCTAATTTCGACACGAACATGGTCATCATCTTGGCAGCCTTGTTATGTGCACTAATATGTGCACTTGGGATAAATTCAATAGTAAGATGTATACTGCGATGTGCTAATAGGCTTACGTTGGATGCAATAGGCGAAACACCGGCCCGGGGAGTGGCTGGAAAGGGACTAAAGAAGAGGGCTCTGCGTCGGATTCCAGTGGCTGAGTATAGATCAGGACATGATAGTACTGCTGCAGCATTTACAGATTGTCCAATATGTCTTGGTGAATTTATTGATGGTGAAAAGGTTAGAGTGCTTCCAAATTGTCACCATTGTTTCCATGTGAAATGTATAGATATTTGGTTGGCTTCGCATTCTTCGTGCCCAACGTGCCGTCAGTCGGTGGCGGAGCAGTCGCCTGATGCGGCAGATATTGAGGCTGATGTGAGGCAGGGGGGAAATGCAGCAGGAGGACATGGTGATTTGCCAAGTTCTGCAGAGGAAGTGTGCTAATTGCATAGCAAAAATGTCATTGTGTAATGAACTACAATGGTTACGTGATTGATATTTTATTTGTTGTTCAAAACCCTTTTTAATGTAATGCTTGAAGTAGTGGTGTAAACTGGTCGAAAATCGTGCTGCCTTTGCATAGGTTTGACAAAGCTCGTTAAAAAAGATCGAATCTAACACGACCAGTAGGCATGGGACGGGCCTGACTAGGTGGGCCACACCCGGGCACCGATGGCCCGCTCCACGTCTCTAACTTGAATAGAGTAATATTTTGGTGCAAAAAATATATTGGAGGTGTAGTTGTGTGGGACTTGGGAGTTACCTTAGTTGTGTAAGTCGACTTACAAATAATTTAGAACTAGTATGTACCGCTTACCCGCGGTGGAATTTGACCATAGGGTGCAGTGATGATTTACAAAACGTGTATTTTTTATTTTGAACAAATGAATTTTGCAAAAGAGAACACAGAGTAGAAGAGATGATATTTGAGATGATGAATTGTTAATTTAGGGAAGATAGACGCATATTTCTTTCTTCTTGTGAGTAGCGATGAAAACCTCCTTTACGGTCGGTAATTATATAACAAGAGGGATTATGACTTCTCTTTTTACCTTCCTCTCTACATTTTTTGAAGGGGTTAGGGACTAGGGTTTAATATAAAATGTAAAACATCTCAATATGGCCCAAAATACATTAATTCGCTGTCAAGACATATTTCCAACATTGAAGACCTGCTTTTTATTTTATTTTATTCTTTTGGGTGTGGGTGCAGAGTTGTTAGATGTATCATTATGTACACATCAAATATTTACGTGCACATGTATTTTGTGTGACATATGCACACACAAACGTACACATAATTGCTAGTCGTATTCATTTTAGCACATGTTTAAAGATGTTTAAATTATAATTTTAGATGGTCAAACATACTTTTTATTCACACATTTTATAAGATACATAACTTACAATCTACTTTTTATCAATAGATTTACTAACAACTTATAATATAAACACTTAAAAAATAATTTCAATACTACCAAACATGCGGTTAGTTATAGCACACACAAGATTCTCTTGTGAAAATCTTGGATCTAATTGTCTGGAAAAAATAGAGAAATTGCTTGGACAAGTAGGACTTTTTTAGGAAGGAATCTGAAATGTGAACACACTCAACATTGAGTTGTTTGACGTCAATATTCAACTAATTTGGTTAAGTTGTTTCACATGCCAAGTTCTTGTCATTCATTATTACAATTGACTAACATGTCATTGTCAATAATGAGATATTTCCCAGCTAAACATCAAGATTAAAAGTTAGAATAATCCAATATTTGCTAGAAGCCTAATACATTTTGTTGTTAGGTTAATCAAGATTTATTCTTGTCACTTTTTTATTTGATCGATCACAATAATTTGGTATGTGCATGCAAACTCAAAAAGTGGATTGAACTTTGTCAATATGGTATGGGCCGTGTTGTGGGCTGATTTAGGAAAACTCTTAAGTTTATTGTGTCAAGACTAGACGCTGACGACCTGCGATAACGAAATAATAACCAGTTCTTGATCATGAGATTTTTATATTCAAGTTTTTTTACAATTTTATAAAGAACTAATACTATTGTAGATCAACCTAACATAGATTGGACTTGTAGGTCATGTTAGATTATCGAATTTCGTGTTGTGCTAGGCTCAATAGAGACTTAACACGAAGTAAAGCACGAGCATTGAGCGATGAAATTTTTTGTTTGCCTTTGTTTATGAGGTTTTGATTTTCTTAAACCTTATCCACGATAACTTAAACGTTAAAATATCCACATTTTAACAAAAAAATGTACCCACAAACCATTTAAGCTCAACCTAAACCCAACGTACTCAAATTCAAGTCCTAGAACTAAGTAAATTCTACTTCTTTATGATTAATCTTAGCAATATCTTCTAATTTTCAACTTATATATGGTCCATGTGGGTTTGATTTGAAAGGTATATATATGGATAAGAAAGCATATCATGTGGAAAACAAAGAATCTTATATTATACAATCATATCATGTGTTCATAGAATGGAATCTCAAATATTACTTTTGCTACTTCTTTCGTGTGCCCTTCTAATTTTGATGGGCCACTAAATTATTTCTAATTTTTTTTTTAATGCATTTGTGCATTCATACAATTGATTATAATATGGGAATTTGATTGAGACACATTGTGAAAAGCATAATTCATAAATTGACCATTTTTCAATTGGCTTCTTGACTTATTAAAATCCACATTTTATGTCCTAGATTATACTTCAATTGGGAAAAGAATGAAAGGGGGTCAAGTACTTTTAGTGGAAGAGGAACACTAAGATAATGACAATTTTTTTTGGACTTGATTTAATAATGTTACTAAAAGTCTTAAAACTTTGATTTAGATTAACTTAGTGCGAAGTTGTAAAAGTTAAAAGATTTATCTTTGTTGACTTTTTCGCTAGATGTGATAATTGTTTACGTGAAGAAGTGGAAAAGAAATTGTCGTGTAGTCAATTTCAAAATTTATTAAATTTAAGGCTCAATCGGGTTTTGTATTGAATATATTGTACCAAATTAGTATGAAAAAAGCCAACTGCACCCTCTAGAAAAGTCAAATTAAACAATGGCTCCATACGGTTAAATGAACATTTAATTGGTGAGCCCACTCAAGTATTAAGTAAGCCGGTGAGTCACTTAACACTCTTGAACCATATTTGGTTTAACTGGAATGCTATAAAAGAAGGTAACTTCTTTCGACTATAAGAACATCTCCAATGCACTCCGTCTATAATTTTTTGGACGTCTTGGCATAAGATTCTATAAACGAGTTATAAAAACCATCTCCGACGACGTCTTGACAAAAACTCCGTCTATCGATGTGCGACACATTAAATTATAGAATCCGCTCATATTTAGATGAACACAGGCAGTGTGAGTCAAAGAATTTAAATTTTAGGCAGTGTATTGGAGATGAATTTTAATTTGACCGCTATTCTATGTACGTAGTGCCACATGGATTGGAAGTCCGCTCATTTTACTTGCCACGCAGACCGCATGTAGGCGGTGTATTGAAGATGTTCTAAGAAGACCATTCGAGAGAATACCATTTTTAAACAAAAAATAGACAAGTTGAATTTTAGAGTTTTATTTCGGCCTTCAATTTTTCATTTACTAATTAGCATTTTTTTTATAAAAAAATGAATAGAAAAGGAAAAATCAAACATTCTAGACTCTACACTAATTGAGTTAATTACTATAAACAGAATTGTTTTCCTGCCCACAGTGGGAATAAATTATCCCGCCCACGTCCTACGCGGCACTGCCACGTCATTTTAGTAATCCACGTCATTCATGCCACGTCATATAATTCATCTATCCCAAATTCACTACCCACAAACTCTCTCTCTCTCTCTCTCTCTCTGGGCGTTGGTGTCTTCCCCACTAACCCAGAAGCCAGACAACCAACGCCGACCACCACTTTGCCGGACGCTAGCGAGAGCACCATCACCACACTACACCACATCGACGATTCTCTCTCTCTCCACCAGCGCCGGCAACCCTTTCTTCCTCTTCACAAAGATAATAGCCTCGATCTAGAAGAATAAGAAATACGGTAAAGCCAACATTCTCTCTCTCCTCTCCCACATCTGCCCTAAAACTCCCCTTAAAGTAGACAGAATAGCGGAGGAGTTGGCCGCTAGCTCCCAGATCTGAGTCCCTTCAATTTTTTTTAAATTTTTTCTTGTCTGGCGTTGTTGGCGTTGTCCAGCACATCTGGGAGAAGAGAGAGAAGGGTAAGGTGGTTTGGCGGCAAGTGGAGGTGGTTTTCACGTAAATGGTGGTTCTCAATTTAGGGCACCAACTGAGGTGAAATTGGGGAGAGAGGGCGTTAAAGACTAAGTAACGAACAATAGGAGTGGTGGTTCTAACATACACGAGGTGCTCCGACGATTGGCTCCATGTGAATGCGCCGGCGACATGAGGCGATTTTGGGGCACCCAAATTGCGCACACACACAGAGAGAGAGAGAGAGAGAGAGAGAGAGAGAGAGAGAGAGAGAGCTGATTGTAGTGAATTTGGGAGGGAGGATTATATGACGTGGCATGAATGACGCGGATTACTAAAATAACATAGCAGTGCCACATAGGATGTGGACGGGATAATTTCCTCTTACTGTGGGCTGGAGAACGGCTCTGATACTCTAAATTATTGGTGTTTCATTCTTTTCAGTTTTGTTTGGAGAAAGACTTTGATTAGGGGAAGTCTTGGGTAACTATTTGGTTGGAGTTTGCTCTCCATCTTCTTTGAATTCTTCGCGGTTCTCATAATCATCTTTTGTTATGTGTTCATGCTCGAAGAATATTCTCATCAAAGATATGATACTAGTCTAGAGAGACCAATTTTCTTGGAAAAGATTTATGTGTGATCCTAACGATCAAGTAAATGTAGCAATCGAGATGACTAGGATGGAACAAGTTTGATATAATTTATTAATTCATTAGTTTTATTCAATTTTTTCTTATTTTCAGTGTTAGAAGATAAGATCAATAGCCTTTTATCCCACTTGCCGGCTGGACCCCCAACTTTATGGATAAAATTGTTTTTTTTATTAATTTATTATCATGCAATTTAATAACACAACTTTGATAATTTTAGTCCAATATTAATTTAATGGAAGACAATTTGACCTATTGATCTAATAAAATCAATAATACAAAATTACAAATGATTGGCCAATTCTTGTCCACCCATTTGAAGTCTGAATTCACATTTCTCTTCCCCGTTTTGTACACTGAATAAAGTATTAGTTAAGTTACGACATTTCAATACCTACAAATCTTCCCCTAATTACTCAAAAAATCATCTATATTAAAAGATAGAGAATTTGATATTAAGTGGTATGATGAGTATTCGAGTTGGTTGGAATATAGTACAGAAAAAAATACTATATTTTGCTTGTATTTCTATTTTTTTAGTCTAAGTTTAGATTCTTTTGTTGTCGGCGGTTTCAAATTGAAGTTTTTTTTACATTTTAATTTGAGGACCCCAACTAAAAATAGCTAGCACGCCTCTGTTTGATCCACATAGGGAATGAGGTTTACAAATTGTTATTTTCTTAGTTTTGTTATATTAATTAGTAATTACACACTTTTAGTTTTTATTGGTGTGTCCTTTATTAAAATTTTGGAGGTATTTACTTATATAAATTATTATATTATGCATATTTGATTATGAGAATTGTTTTGTTTTGTTTTTTTTTTTAAATGTTGATGGGACGTACTAATTCTTGAACCATTGATCTCAGCCGAGGAAATAATAATCTCTAACCAATCAGAGTCTGGGACAAGTTTTTCTTTCTAATGACGCTTTACATTTACTTTAATTGTCAAAGAAAATTATTAATTATGTGAAATAAAGATTTCATATATATTTGGTTTTGCAAAATGAAAACCTACAGATTTATTTCATGTTTGAAAACCTACAGATTTATTTCATGTTTTCCAATTGAGTTCTGAATGTTATGTTTGTTCCATTGATTTTATACTGATGTTCTTTTTATTTGATTTCTCGTAAATTTTCTATATTTTCGACACTAATTGTACTTGATATTTTTGCAACGGTTAACAACAAATATTTAGGTTTTTGTGATGCATTTGTCTCATTTTACATAGAGGTAGTTGATTATTGTACTTTTTTACTTAACGAGTAGAGCATGCTTGGCTATGCTTAAAAAGTTTACTTACACGTAAGTTTTAAAATAAATTTTCTCGGTCAAAATTGAGAGTATGTAAGTTATTTATTTAGATGGGCAATTTCAACATTTGCCCTATTTTAAAATCAATATTTTATAATTTTTTAAAATACATTATTTTGATTAAAAATTAATATTTTATAATTTACCTCATTTAATAACTTTTTAAAAAGGGTTAATTATACTAATGGTCAACATTTTTTGAGGTTTGTAACAATTTCATCCATATTCAATTTTTTTAGCAGATATCAACCACATCCTTTTATTTATTCGCACAGATGGTTTCCAAATGACTATTTTGACAAATTTTTTGAAAATTTTGCCCATGACTTAAATAAATTCAAATAATAGAAAAAAAAATACAATAAAAAATTACAATTGGACTCTAACCTTTTCAAAAATACAAATAAATTATTTACCTTTTATATTATTCAAAATAATTAAAAATAAATAAAAAACCAAACCACACTTCATCTTCCCCAACCCACCCCCAACAATTAAACAAAATTTACTATCATCTCCTTTGGTTTCCTCTTCCTTTTACCCTTCAACAATTAAACCATATCTAGTATCAATTGGACAAATCCATCCACATAATTAAACAACAGATATATTCTTCATTAAAATTTATAAGCAGGCAACTCCGTTAATGATTTTCATAGCCATTCCGAAGAAGAGTTGCAGTAAATCCACAACAATTTATAAACATGAGTGATGATATAAATAATGACAGTTGCTGTATGTTATTTAGCTATGGTGGCACGCCCGCCTCAACGATTCGCCTGCCTTACTAGCTTGCCCGCCTTGTTGGTCTCATGAGTACGCCGTCGGGTTAGCTAAGCGAGCAACCCATGGAATAGACAATTACCACCGCTTATCGAGAAGGCGAAACATTTCTCAACAAATTGGAAAGATGAAACATCCTCATTAACTCCTAATAATGAGGGAGATGAATGGACAACCGTTATCAAATAAGGAGATGAAGGGACATCCAAATCATCAATATCGCAGCCATCCCTATAAATAGAGGCCAACCCCTGGTAAAAAACAAGACACACAACTCTTATACACTCTATATTGCTATTCAAAGACAAATTTTATAATCATATACTGATTATCACACCGGCGTGGCCATGGGGGAAAAAAGCTCTGCCACCTTTTGCAAGTCTCCATCACTGTCGCCGCCGTGATCGGAGGAGGAGAAAATTATTTATCATCATTTGGCACCGTCTGTGGAAAACCGCACAAGAAGTTATGGCTCGAACCAGAAGAGCTAGGAATGTAATCGCCCCACCAGCCCCTGTCGGGGATGTAGGCACCGAGTCCAACGCCTCCACTAATCACCCACAAAATTTGCCTCTGTTGCTCAACTTGCAGCACTGCAAGCTCAGGTGGTGGCCTTAACGGCTCTACTCCAACATCAGAACGCTGCGGTTTCTCAGCTACCACAGGGTCTTAACCCTCTGCCGGTAGGATCTTCACTACTAGGAGCTCTGCCCCATGGTCCAAGCTCTCCACCGATAGGGCCATCACCGCTAGGGGCTCATCCCCAAACTCCTAATTTTCCAGCAATAGAAACACCGCCAATGACAGCTCCACTGCAGGCTCCAGTTTCTTTAGCTCCACCTTCCACACTCCCATTCTATTCATTGACATCTGGTCCAAATCCATACAGGGGGTAACCATCATGGATGCCCATGCCTACGCTAGTTGAGACACCTACTTAAGCCTGGAACAGAGATTAGAAGAAATGATGGGTCGCAAAATAGCTGAGGCTATGTCCAATAAAAGTAGTAGGCAACAATCCATGGTGTTAGAAGAAGACCCATTTTCCCTAGAAGTAATGGCAGTCGCCTTGCCACGAGACTTCAAACAGCCAAAGATGGAGAAGTATGACGGATCTTCCGATCGTGTCGATCACCTCGGTCTTTTGTTGACTTGATGAGATTACAAGCCACCCACGATGCAATTATGTGCGGGCATTCTCGCCAACGCTTAGGTAGGAGGCTAGGGGCCCGGATAGCTACCCTTCCTCCAAAATTGATCTATACATTTGACGAGTTTTCCAAAAGTTTTGCTACACACTTTACCGGTGAAGAAACGTGTTAAGAAAAGCGCTATCGATCGATGCAATTGACACGGGACAAGGACGAATCACGAAAGATTTTATTGTCGGGTTCAATAGAGTAATGTTGGGAATCAAAGATCTGCACATGTTTGCGTGGTCACTGCCATGATGAGTGGAACTAGAAGTCGTCCTTTTAGATGTCACTCTCCAAAACCCATCTGGATACGATGCATGAGTTACTAAAGAGGGAGATAAGTATGTGGATGAAGAAGCGTATCTCATTACCAAAAGTATGAAAGATCGAAATGAATCGAGTCTAACGAAGAAAAATTCGGGATGAGCGTGAACCTCGAAACGATAAGGACAAGCAGAAAATAAACCATTGAATGATCTGACTAGCTGGAAAGTTCTAGTGCACCTACTGGATCCAACATGTGACAAAAATATCCTCAACCACTACAAAGGTTAGGTAAGGAGACAGAGTCTTGGCTACAAAAAAATAAAATAAAATTAGGCGAGTTCACTCTAGGCGGGCGACCTCACTCCAAGCGAGGTGTCCTCGCCCAAAAAAAAAAAAAAAAAATAAGCGACCTCACTCCAGGTGGGCGACCTCACTCGAGCGAGGTAAAAAAAAACAAAAAAAAAAAAGAATTTAGGCGAGCTCACTCTAGGCGGGCGACCTCACTCCAGGAGAGGTGACCTCGCCCCAAAAAAAAAAAATTAGATGAGCTCACTCCAGTGGTGACGACCTCCTCAGCGAGGTGACCTCGCCCAAAAATAAAATAAAATTAGGCGAGCTCACTCTGGGCGGGCGACCTCACTCCAGACGAGGTAACCTCGCCCAACAAAAAAAAAATTAGGTGAGCTCACTCCAGGCGGGCGACCTCACCCAGGCGAGCGACCTCACTCCAGGCGAGGTGACGTCGCCCAACCAAAAAAAAAAAAATTGAGATGAGCATGTGCGTTAGATTACTTGTACTTTTCATTAACGATAGTCTATGAAAAGTAGAGGGGCTTATAAGGCTAGGAACAATGTCGGCTATTCTTGTGTGAAAACGAGGTCACCGCCATCGTCTCGAAAAACAATGACAGCTGCTACTATCTGAAAAACAAGGCCAATGAGCCTCTATCCAAAAATCAAGGCGATGAGCCTATATTTAAAAATCAAGGCAGTAGCCACTACTTAAAAATCGAGGCAAGAACCACATTTAAAAATCAAGGCGGTAGCTACTATTTAAAAATCAAGGTGATAGCCACCATTGAAAAATCAAGGCGAGGAGCCTATATTTAAAAATCAAGGCAATAGCCACTATTTAAAAATCAAAGTGAGAGCCACCATTAAAAATAAGGCGATGAGCATTTCTTTAAAAATCAAGGCGATGAGCCTCTATCTCGAAAAACAAGGTGATGAGCATATATTTAAAAATCAAGGCGATGAGCTTCTACCCGATAAACAAGGTGATGAGCCTCAATGCGAAAAACAAAGGCGATGAGCATATGTTTAAAAATCAAGGCGATGAGCTCGCCCGATAAACAAGATGATGAGCCTCTGTTAGAAAAACAAGGCGATGAGCTCTGTCGAGGAAAAACAAGGCGATGAGCCTATGTTTAAAAATCAAGGAGATGAACCTCTCGCCGAGAAAAACAAGGCGATGAGCTTCCATCGAAGAGTTAGAGAATAGCGGTGTAGTAGATTATTTCTACTTTCCAATTGACAACAGTATATGAAAAGTGGTCTATGGAAAGTAGAGGGGCTTATGATGATATAAATAATGACAGTTGCTGTATGTTATTTAGCTATGGTGGCACGCCCGCCTCAACGATTTGCCCGCCTTACCAGCTTGCCCGCCTTGTTGGTCTCATGAGTACGCTTCTAACAGATAGACTGCAATAACCTAACTGTCGTCAGGTTAGCTAGGCAGGCAACCCATGGAATGACAGTTACCTCCAGTTATCGGGAAGACGAAACATCTCTCAACAAATTGGGAAGATGAAACATCTCTCATTAACTCCTAATAATGAGGGAGATGAATGGACAACCGTTATCAAATAAGAGATGAAGGACACCATCATCAATGATGCGCAGCCATCCCTATAAATAGAGGCCAACCCCCAGGTAAAAACAAGACACACAACTCTTATACACTCCATATTGCTATTAAGCATAAATATTATAATCATATACTGATTATCACACCAGAGTGGCCACGGGGGAAAAAAGCTCCGCCACCTTTTGCAGGTCTCCACCATCGTGTCGTCGCTGGGGCGGGAGAAAATTATTTATCATCATAGCACAAACAAACTTACAGAAACAATAACAAGATCAGATGCATAAATGGGGGAAGGGCTAAGAGGGGATGAATTCTCCTTCATGGACTCATTCTCTGGCGTAATGCCCACATGGGTATGCTCCATTTTTTCCTCATTTTTCACCACTCCATCATCACTAGAACGATTTTCTTGATTTTGGTGCGCTATTTTCAGTCTCATCTCTTGTAGAATAAACCCAGACAAAGAAAATAAAAGGGAACAAAGAACTGATTCAGGGAGATGATAGTAGATCTAGTTTAATTATTGGGGGTGAGTTAGGGAAGATGAAGCGGAGTTTGGTTTTTATTTTTAATTTTTATTTTTAATTATTTTGAATAATATAAAATGTTTAGGTTTTATTTGTACTTTTGAAAATGTTAGGGGTTTAATTACAATTTTTTTATTGTGTTTTTTTTTTCTATTATTTGAATTTATTTAAGTCAGAGGCAAAATTATCAAAGAATTGTTAAAATAGTCATTTGGAGACTATCTGTGTGAATAAATAAAAGGATGTAAATGATATATGCTAAAAAAATTGAATGAGGATGAAATCGTTACAAATCTTAAAAATGAAGACTATTAGTCTAATTAACCCTTTTATAAAATACTTTATTTTCATTTAAAATTAATATTTCAATTATTTATTAAACAACATTTTTATAGGTTATGTGGTTAGGTAACATGTCTTAATTTTTTATTATGAAAATAACATTTTAGGGTAACGATGTGTTTACTTGTAGAGTAATTATATATATTACTGTATTATTTATTTTTTGATTTGTAGAACAACATATATATTCTTTATTTTATGATTTGTATAGTAATATATGTTTTACTGTGTTGTTAATCCATCCAAATCCTAACACTATCATGTCCATCACTATTTCCTACTATCGCTGCCACCTTTGGCCACAACCAAATGGTTCGAATTTCTTCGATCTCAATCATAGCCAGCTTCTTTTTCCCAACTAGTATAATTTTCTCAACTCAACGATTGGCTATCTTCATTCACAATCCAAATCCGTCTAGTCAAGTACTATAATATCGTGTTACCAACACCATAACACAACCGACCCAAACCAAAAACAACCCAAACACCGCCAATCAGTGCCTTCCACCACCACCACGCTCGAAATTGAGCTCCCAAACAGCACCCATTTTTCAAATCACAATGGCGCTGCCAATCGCTGCCATCAAAGATCAACGACCATCAAACACAACAAAGAAAACTTAATGTTAAATATTTCAAAAATTGTAGATCAGAAAACTCTAGACGTCAACCTACACCATCTAAATAGTCGGTGAAGATGAAATATCGAAAAATAAAGCAGATTCAATACCAAAATAAAGAATTTAAGGAATTTGACTAATCAATGATCAATGTCTAACATACAATATAAAAAGCCTCTAAAATTTATAACTCCAGATTGTTTCTTTCCATTGCACAATCCGATTTCTTTCTATACTAAAAACAATAAGTAACAAGGGTTTCTTCATCTACTAAAAATAATAAGTAACAAGGAAAATGGACGATAAACTCTCACAACCAAGCAAATCATACCTTCGAGTATCTGTTTGGCATACAATATTAAGACTTTACATTCCCTAATAAACTATTCTAACTAAGAGACGTCTTTTCTCATTCTAGACAATTTTGTGAGTGTAACTTTGTTATGGCACTAAGAATATGCAAATATTTTTTTAGATCTAAATCTAGAGTCATGCAGATCAAGATATTCTAGCGAATGCTATCGCATGGCAAGAGCGTTGATGGTGGAGGATGGTGGCGGTGAATTTGAAAAATTGAAGAGAGAGATTTAAATATCAATTTCTTGTAATTTGTTTTGGAATGACAAATTAGTAATTTTTAAAAAGCTTGTACAATAGAGAAGAGATGCATTTTTTAAAAGGTCACACTCAGATATAGGGGTAAAAAGGGTATTTAGATAGTAGGTATAGTGGCCAAAAGTTATAGTACGAATTACGAAAAGTCCAAAAACCCTGCCTGACACGTGTGATGAGATAACTCTATCAATCTAAGGACAATAAACACCACATCTCAATGTATCCAAATATGAAATCAAAAGTTATTTAAAAGTACTTTTTTTTTTCTTTTGGTTTATAAATTTTTGAGTCACCATACTTACGGTGAAGTGTCACTAGTTATTAAACAATTTTGTTCCAAATTTATTTGATTGGTTTCCAGGGTTTTAGTGAAAATAAAAAAAAAAACATTTCATGTAAGGTGGAAAAAAAAATTCTACCAAAATGGTGAAAAAATATTTTCTAAGAAAGTGGTCAAAAGTGTGCTTTAAGTGATTGTACTTTGAAAATCATTTTCATTTTCCAGGTGCAATCAAACAACCAAAGGTGGAAAATATTTTTCATGGATATGACAACATTTTCCATGGATGTGACATTTTCCATGGAAAATGTGCAAATCAAACACAGACTTAAAGTTCATTCTATTTTAGATCATGTTTGGTATACATTTTCAGATCAAAAACCCATTTTGGAGTATGACATTTTTGACTTTTCAAAAGAATTTGAGATTAAATGACAAAATTACCTTCAATCAATAAAATGTCATTTGAAAGTTTAAAGGGCAATTTTATCATTTCATCTCAAATTCTTTGAAAAGTAAAAAATGTCATACTTAAAAATGGGTTTTTTTGGCTGAAAATATCCACCGAAGATGCTCTTAATTGTGTCACTCCAACCACTTTGTCTTCGAGGCTAACAAAAACTTTGACTTATTTTAAAGATTTGATTCAAATGTACTGAATAGTTAGTGAGTTATTTTAACATCCAACTAGGCCAAAATGAAACTCAAGCTACTAATTTAAAACAGCGATCATAGTGAAACTTCGTTTTAATTTCGGTGACCTAAAAGTATTTAAACCCCTTTCTAAAGGTTGAACTCCAACCTTGAGGCCCTCACCACTCCTGTATTAGGGCCTTTGTGGAAGATGTAAATCGCAGGATGTGACTCAGTAGAGCAGGGTTGAGAGCTTGCTTTTTAATTGCGTTTGTAATGAGCATTTTCCATACCAAAGTTAGGAATCGAACTCCCACCCTACAACTGCCAGCGAAGCTCGAGATTACCTCACTATCTAAAGCTTAGGCAGAGATGCTCTATACTTAAAAATTACTTTAAATGACTTCGTTTTTATAGAACATGTTCATGTTTGTCCAAAAAGTAAAGGTAACTTTTAGTTTGAAAACTATTTTTTTTTGTTGGCTACTTTGTTCTCAATCTTTAGAATATAGGTGTCATTCATCCAAATAGATGATTGACATCCAATTCAACATTAGTCAACCATGGTAAGCACATCCACAGCACAGGCACTCAAAATTCGAAAAGGATAAAATAGTCATTTTAGTTTCTTTCATATTTCTTCACACATTTATATAATACTAGTATTAGCACATGCGTTGCACGTTTTGTGGATATAGTTGGATTTGTAGTTGTCATTTAGAGCATGTTTGATTCCCATTTTAATGGATTTTTCTTTCCCATTTTTGATTTTGGGTCAAAATGACAAAATTTGCTTTTCAAAATAGCCGTATATTTGACTTGAAAAAGGGGCATTTTGGTCAATAAAAGTCAAAAATGGAAAAAATAAAATGGGAATCAAACAACCCCTAAATTGAATGAATGAAGTATAGATAAATACAGTTTGTACATATATGAGTTGGGATTGAAATAACGGAGAATCAATCCAACACGTACGTACTAATTAACAATTGAGTTGCAAAAAGAATCAGAAAGGGAATTGAAATAACAAAGAATTAGCTCAACATGATTCGATCCTCCTTTTCAAATCCAAACACGAAAGCACGAGCACAAGTAAGTAATTTCATTTAAATAAAAAGCAAGACTAGGAGTTCAAAATCTACCCCTTAAAAATTTACCTAGTGGTTGGCTTCCTGTTTTGATGCGAACTAAAACTTTTATGTGTAAAGTCAACAATAATTTAATGTCAGAACCTCAGGAAGACATCAGCAGTACTACGCAAATTAACATTTAATTTTTTTTTTAGAAACTGAATAAACTGAAATCTTACGCGAGAGTAGAGCATTACCTTGTACATCAAAACCATGTAAATAGAGAAATGCTTCACGCACATAATGCTTTACAGAATTCTTTACAGATGGCTGAGCTCACACTTTTTAAAAGTCAAAGGAAAATTGCTTTTGACAGCCACCGTGAAGACTTCTAAATTACAATTCAAAATTTCATTTTCCATAAATCTCTCTCCATTTTATTTTCCTTTTCTTGGTTAAAAGAGAGAGAAGCTATATTACCATTTCATTTTCCCTAAAGTTCACGATTTCCTTTACATACAGTGACAAAATTTGAAAATTCTTCTCCACCCACACCGAACATTGAGATGTTGGAAAGAGAAGCTTTATCACCAACCCAGATCGTCATCACCAGGCGATGGAATCATTGTCGCCGATAACAGAAGATTTATCACCAAAAAATTATATTCTCTTACCTTGTAAAGATAGAGGAGGAAAACCCCCAAATCCCACACCACCTTCATCCTCGACGAAATCGAGGTTAAATATTCACTGATTTTAACAATCATTTTGGTTTGGTCAATATGTGAAATCGATTTATATGACGAATTTGAACTCCCATTGAATCGATGTTAATTTGATTTCTGTATATCCTCAGCATATTTTTGATTGGTACAGTGAAATTTTCACTTTCATAGAAGGTGCAAATAGTGTTTAAGTGTATTTGTCATGAAAAATTAGTTATCTAGTGGATTTGTCTTCATTATCAAATGTATTTATTTGACCTTACAATTTTTTTGTCAATTGACTAATTAGATTGTTAGTAATTGGTGTTCCATTGTCAATGCAAGATACTTAAACAATGATAGGAAATAACAAAGGAATTTGTCATAGTTGTAGACGGCCAAGTCACTACCTGCTGGAATGCCCGAGAAAACAACGATGTCCAGTTTGTGGCGAGGGATTTGTGAAATGGATGGAGGTGGAGAAGAAGACGGTGAACATTGGAAAGTTATTCTTTTGTTATAGTAGATATTGCGGATTTTTTAAGTAGAGTGATGTTGCGCCAAAAAGAGAAATCTTAATGTATGAATGTGAATCAAGTTGCATTTGTTCGGCTAAATCTGCGCCCAAGGATGATGTTGAAGATTTTTTGCGTATGTTCAAAATCTTGGCTCGGATATCTGAAGAAGAAAACGTGGAAATTTCACTGAACCTAACTATTCGTAAGGGAAAAACAAATGCGGAAGAGAACGGGAAAGAGAATGGACATTGAATCAATTAAATTATCTATGTAAATTAGTTGTTCTATTTTGTTAGATTATTGTAATTGAATGAGTTATGCAAAACTTAGATGAATGAATACTGAGTTCTCAATGACGAACCTTTTTTGGTGTTTTGTTTTGGACAAAAATGGTTGTTTGTGGTATATAAGGCGTTTGTTTGTTGTGACTTTGGAATAACAAAAAATGGTTCTAAGTTTTAATTACAAGAACAGAGAAATTTTGTGAAATCGCTGTGAACTAGGCAAACGTCCAGTATAAATCTGGGCGTTTGCCCAGCACAACAGAATATGATTTCGTTGTTTGCAACAGAGGTTAGACGAATGTCCAGTATAAATCTGGGCATTCGCCTAGCACAACAGAATCATATTATGTTGTTTGCAAAAGATGTTGGGCCAACGCCCAGTATAAATCTGGGTGTTTGCCCAACACAACAGAATATGATTATGTTGTTTGCAACAAAGGCTGGGCGAATGCCCAATATAAATCTGGGCGTTTGCCTAGCACAAAATCATCGATTATGTTGTTTCCAACTCAACCATCTACGAAACACCATTTGAATATTCCCAAACTAAATTTTGAAGTTATAAATCTGAATATTGCCTAGTACACAAAAAAACTTGTTGCCAAAAATCAACAAATTAGGTCCAACAATACTAATTCACGTATGCTAAGACAAGTCACAATACTTAACAAACATATTAAATAAATACTACTAAGTTTCATATTCAATTTTTTGGTGGCAAATTGGACCGAACAAGTTCATCCCATGCTCCAAACACCTCATCTTGTGTTGGTCGGAACTGTGGCGCATATATTTGCATCGTGAGTACATCCATCCCATATGTAGGCAACAAATTCAATCCATCAGCAGGTTCTCAATGTTGATAGTGCGTACCTTACAAGATGAAATGTTAATATTGTTAATCAATATAAGTTCAAATTAATATCAAAATAGCTTGAATATAGCAATACTTACTAGTAACTGATGTGCATAAGAAAGTAGAGGTTGTGTTGGATGTTGTGCTGCCTGAACCGATGGAATGAAGTCAACATTCTCTTGTACATTGGTTTGTCTCGAGCTCTTCGATTTATTTGACTTCAAAGGTGTCTGTGCAACATATGGTGGTTAAAAAACACAAATATGAAGCAATGTAAATTATTGCCCAATGTAATGCAGATATACCTTAGTTTTTTTTCGAAATTGTTTCTAATGTCCATTTTCACCGTAGCTTCCTCGGAGCTCCTTTAGTTCTCGTGTATTTTGGATCAAAAATGTTTTGACTAACGTTCTTCTCCACTTTACCACAGGTAGAGCCTACTTGAACACTATTTTGGGATAATAGATTACTTCCACAATTGGTCCTATTTTTTTATACAGATAAATTATTTGACTGAAATTCGATCCACTCCAAAACCGCTCGTGTTATTTCTTCGTCATCTGCTACCAAGTCAGCCATGTTTGCAAACGCAAAGTCATTTTTTCATATCTTAACTGCGCAGGTGTACTCATCCAACCATCGTAATTGATTGAGACCCTCGTGTGATCTCTGCTAACATCTCTTCTCCACCGTTGCAATATATGTCTCTAGAAGTTTTGCGACATCGTTACGGATAAGCACCGAGATAGCATGTTTGCAAATTATGCCCCTAAACTCGAATAGGTGACAACTACATTCAATGTGCATTTTTTCTCTTAGAAATAAAACAATAAATTTTTTTAACTCTTTCATTGAATATGATATCCTCATGAACCTCGTAATTCGTAATCTAACCACGCTCTTCAGTAGAGGTAACCTCGCAATACACTTTTCCAAGTAAACTCTTTTTGAAATTCTCTAAATTTCGAGATTGTATAAACTGCTTGAAATTGTTTCACCATTTCATAATTTGTTGCACTCGGAACCATTTGTAAAAATGATCTAAAATATGCCTGAAACTCTTTCTCCACCTTACTCCGCAAGGCATGCTCATATTGTTCAACAAATTGCTTTAAACAAGTTTTTGCGTGAATATACCCATCAAAGAATGTATTCATACTCTCACTCCGTTTACTCGTTGACATCCCTGCCCAAAAACTATTTTTCAAAAAACATGGTACCTAACGGGTTATTTCCTTGTATAGTCCGATCAACCAATCGTTCTCTTGCAATTTATACATTTCAATCATCTCTCTCCAACCCTCTTCGAACTCTCGAAGAATTTGAGAATCATATACTAAACCATGTATATCAGAAAATATAGAACCCTTATGAATATGTTTGCCAAATTTTTCATGTAACTTCTTTAGTTTATGCCACAAACACCATGTATGCTTTGAATGTGGGAAAACTATTCGAATTGCATTTTGCATAGCATGATCTTGATCGGTAATGATTCCAATCGGAGTCTTATCATGCATGCATTTAAGCCATGTCTGAAATAGCCAAATGAAAGTTTCTGTATCCTCATTGAAAACAAGTCCACACCCAAGCAATGTTGATTGTCTGTGATTATTCACTCCAACAAAAGGAGCAAAAGACATGTCATACTTGTTAGTCAAATAAGTTGTATCAAAGGTGACCACATCACCGAACTCCTTATATGCTTGCCTACACCTATTATCTGCCCAAAATACGTTCTTCAATCGAGATTCTTCATCCAAATCCATACTAAAAAAACTAGGACAATTTGTTTGAATTTTTGAAAAGTTAGCTTGTATTGCTATAGCATCTCCTTCTTCAAGTTGTAACCGCCTCACTTTTTCAATGTAGTTTTATAATCCTTCTCAACACATATCATCTTCTCATACCCACCTGCTTCAACAACAGCTGCGTTATAACTTTTGTGCAATGGAATTCCAGCTATATCGTTTACTTCAAGCTTCCGTTTCACACGTGCACTAAGTTCTCGATTGCATCGATACAACCTAGATTTCAAAGGACTTGTTTTATGATTATTCTCAAGATGAACTGTGATTATTTCCTCATGTTCTAGAAATCTCTGAAGATGCTATTATCCTAGCTTTACAACATGTTTGAATTGTTGGTGGAGGCTTGAAAGAAGTGCTTGTACCACAATTTCTTCGATCCTCACGACTATACATAAATGTAACATATCTTAGATTCCCATCATCAACCTTCTTCGAATTTTTTTTTCTTTATTGGAAAACCTACATGATAGGCGTAGCATTTGTAGAACTCAAATACTTCATTTTCATCCGTAAACTTCATCCAAACCTTAGGTGCACTCTCACTATCTCCTCCTACGATTTCATCATCTAATATGTTAGCATTGTCCAAACTTTCGTCATCCACATTTTCAACATTCCTATTCATTGTCTCATTGTCGGAATATGAAATTTGATTTTCTACGAAATGTTAAAATACATAAACATTCCAATACATAAACATTCAAACCGGGAAACAAGCAGAAACATTTTAAATACTACTCTCATTCGTATCAACAATTTAAAAATTTCAATTTTTTGATTTTCAAACAAGCAGGAAACATTCTCCAACAATCACATGAGTAGCGTATGAAAATTAAATTCAATTTTTACAAATCATTTCAGATGTTTGAAGAAGAAGTAGAACAAAAAAATTACCTTTGTGAATCATTGTCATAACTTTTGCCCGAGCAGTGGATAACAATGTCGGAGGTGGGTGGAGTCAATGTCTGGTATGGGTGGAGAAGAAGTTGGGAGGTTTTGCCCACTGTATGTATCCTCTGTTTTTAGCATAAAAGGAAAAAGAAAATAGTGAACCGGAAGGGAAAAGGAAATTCTGAATGAAGTCACGTGGAACAGTTAAGTGTAAAAGCAATTTTCCTTTGACTTTTAAAAAGTTCCAGCTGAGCCATCTGTAAAGAGTTCTGTAAAGCATTATGTACATGAAGCATTTCTCATGTAAATATTACATTGTACTTATTACCATCTGTACTTTCAAAGAAATTGTAACCAATGAACGCAACCTTACATAATGTGCGGGGAAAAAAGAGAATCCAGAAGCTAAGAATTTTACTAGTGACATGCAATATGAATCATTGGGTACTAACCACTTATTGGCTGCTTCTTCTCACTAAAGATAATATTCAATAGAAGAGTGAAGATGCCAACTATAATGGAGAAGATCATTCCAATTTTTAGGTTGTGTTGTTTCTCAGACTTCTCAATAAGCTCCTGCAAATCAAAGTCTAAGTTTTAGGCAATTCAATGTAAAGGAAGAAACACTTTCTCCCGAGAATACTGTTGTCCAATAACTTGCCCAAACCTTGACCTTGTGATCGTCCCACATAGAAAGATCCAATAAATCCATATATTCTCCATATTGCTTCGTGGAGAAATCCATCTACCAAATTGGTATATTTCAATTTCATCAATAATACTTGAATTTGTATTATTGCTGACACAAAAACTTACTCTATCATGTCCTTTGTACACATATTTAAATAAATATTTAACAATCTTTACAGTTGAACAAATTTCTACATTTATATGAGAGTCAAATTTCACAGATAGATAAGGATTGTAAGGCACAACCCATCGATTATCTAATAAATGTCCTCTAACTCTAACTGATTGATTATCGTTGTGTCGTCTATAATTTGGATAAGAATTATCACCAAGATAAGTTTTCTATGTTTTGGATATTTGTTTTTGCACTCTCCTTTTTATTCATACACACATTATTTGGATTTAATACACCACACGGACCATAAATCATATGTTTTACTATATTAAAATGTAAATGAGGGTGTTCCTTTTTATTTGGTATTTCACACGAAACAATTTCATCGATTGAGTCAACATTAGTAATTTTTGAACCCTTGTTAAGAATTAACAAAAAAATGAGCATGTGGGAAGATCTCTTTTTTGAAATTCTATTACATAAATATAAGTAGATATTTGCCCAAAAAATTTTCTTTTCAGTAAATCAACTCTTAATTTCTCTAATTTAGCTCTAAATAATTGAGCAATCAAATCAGGTCTATTTTGATTTATGTCATTATGTTTTAGCTCTTGTTTTATTTCTTCCCAGTTAGGATTACAAGTTATTGTTAAAAATATATCAGGTACCAAATCTTTGAACCAATGCCATTGCATCCATATAATTTTTTTTCATATCTTTAGGTCCACTAGTAAAAGATGAAGGTAAAATAATTTTTCGATCAACTTTACAAACTCTATTTTTTTTAAACCTATTTTCACGCTATCAACAATCCCTTGATAAAGTTAAGTGTGTATTTCATTTTGGTTCTGAAGAAAATAATCTAATTTACTTGTTTAAATCTTAACATACATATTGTTGGAAAAGTCTACCAGCATGAAGCAAAATAAAATCGATGCAAGTCCGTACCTGTAATTTGAAACAGTAATATTCTCGACAAAATATTTGCAATCTCTTTTTCTTATCTTTCGAAGCTACAAATAAATAAAAAAATGAATTCACTGAAGTGAAAAAATTTGAAAAAAAAAACATAAGAGAACGTAGATTAACTAAATACAATACTAATAACAACCTATATTCTTTCGATTAGCTCTTTCGCATAATTTATAATATTTACGTCAAATAAGTTTTCTATTACATGGTTATCACCAATTCTATCTTGTTTGCACTTTTCTATACATTCATGCCATCTAGATTCACCGAAAGGGAATAACAAGGGATATTAAAGAGGATCATAACAACAAAAATAGTAATGTACACTATGTGAATTATTAGAATGACAATAAATAACTATGTCTTGGACTCTAACTTCTACATATGAATCTTCATCCACCCAAACGACAACATCTTGTGAGGCAGTAGGTGTATTATAAACTCTCTGATCAAGACCTGAGTCACATCTTATATGTATTTCACATATTTCTAAACAATCTGTGCCACTTAAAGAACGAAAAAAAATTTGTAGTAAGGATTAACCGTTAATATATCTATAATTTTTTGCAACATGGATGAGCAAAATTTATCTGATTTTTTCAATTTATTTTGTATTTCATGTTTAGTATCGTAGAAGTACAACTGTAAGTAAAAAGGTTGTTATCAATTGGTAAAATTGAATTTATATAATGATACACTTGTCCCTGAACCTTAAATGTACATTTATAATTTGTCAATAAATCTTTATCATGCTTTACACCGAAATACGTAAAAGAAAATGGTTATTATAATTCCGTACATTATTTTGGAAATACAACGCTTTAGTTGATGTTGAAGTGTAGAGCTCATATAGTTCATTAGACACACTACTTATATGTAATTTTACCTTTCCATCACTACAACAAAAACCATTACTTTCCTTCTCAAAATTTTTAGAACTACAATGTTTGCAAATTGTTGGTGTTTGTAATACGTAGGTTTGAGTAGGAATACTTGATATATCAATTTCTGTAACACATTTAGTTTTCTTGAATTTATCGACATTGTTATGGTTGATGCATAGATCTTCTTCCAACGAATGAGGATTGTCTAACCTATCTTGAAAACTACTATTTTCAACATCAACAAATTCTTCGTCATCGACTTCTTCCACTACAATAACGAAATTGCATTTCAACACTCTATACAAAAAATATCCCAAATATTGCGTTACAAATTCTGTATATAAGAAAAAATAACTCACTAGGCAAATTTGCACTACTACTTGCATTATTTGAATTAACTTGTACTGAATCGAAAAACTAGATTCTCGTTCTATGTATTGCCTTTTTAGGATTGAATTTTTTATGCTCGTTGTGCAACTCTCTTCGTCGTTTCCTTCGTATTTCTTTCTTAGTTGCCACATTTTTCTCTAGATCCATCTATCGTAGATAAATAATTCAACAGTATTGATTTATTTTGTTAATATGCTGCCCAAATCAATAAAATAAAAAAAACCCAATCGACATGTCAAGCTGTCCATATATTGCATTCATATTACTGATAAAACTTGGAAATCCTCTCTTGCATTCTAAATATTGCATATGCAAATAGTAGTATCATAATGCGCAATAAAATAATATGAACATGATAGCAAGGGTAAAAACAATGAACATAGAATATAGTTGTATTTCATTAATAATGTACTTGTAATTACGACAGCACGGGATGACTGAGTAGCAGCAATAAGCAAGCACATGGGAGAAAACCCCAAATCAAGCACAACAAACCCCCAAAATCATTGAAGTATTTCACCATGAAATGATTTGACAAGCACGACAAAGAAAAAATTATTCAAAAAGATATTCTTGTTTTCATCATTAAGTAAACACATGCGAACTCTAAAAAAATGAATGCTAGCCCAAACATCAGTTTTATCCCGTGTTCTCTTTTCGTTTCTCGCCTAAACAAACACAAAGTAACATACGAATATATATATATATATATATATATATATCTATACTATAGTATAAGTGTCTATGCCATATTTACTATTCACCCTTCAACCAACACGACGTCGTTTTGATGTTGTATTAGCTTTAATTTTGTCCAAATCTCACCATTTTGTCCTAATCTTTTAACACTTTTGTATATTAAATTAATATCTTTGGCCACATTTTTGACTTCTTCATCTTTTCTTTTCTTTCATTTGTTTTAATATACATATATTAGTGTCTTTTAGCCGCAATTATTGACTTCTTATATATTATAGTCAATATATATTCATTTGTTCCTTAATAAGTCCTCAAATTTGGTGATTTTTTCCCCAGTTGCTGCGGAGAACAAATGACGAAATACAATTGATTCTTAAAGGTTTTGCTAAATTTCATTTTCTCTAAACTGCAGTTTTTTTGTTCAACATAAATATTTGCTGCACTTTATACATTAAGTATTTTTACATAATTCCAGTTGGAGCGATATCCCTATGGGTTACCTAACCATTGGATTTGGTTTCACATAATTTCATGTTGTATAACTCAAGGTATGGATATTTTTGTAAACTGCGATGACAGTATGAATCCGAGAAACGACTTAGATGTTTTGGTGATCATTTTAGTATGCGAAACATGCCGTCGGACTATAAAATTTTTATATGTGGTAGCTACATGGGTATTGTACGTTCTTTGAAAATTTCATATTGTTCGGTGATCGTTTTCTCGTCAAATAAATTTTTTTTTACTCCATGACCGGGTGAATTGTTTCTCTAAATTGTCTTTCAGTTCACCAACTCAAAAATATGTTGCACCTTATATATTAAGTATTTTTACATAATTTCAGTTGCAGACGATAGCTCTATGGGTTACCTAACCATTGGCTTTGGTTTGACATGATTTCATGTTATATAACTCAAGTTATGGACAATTTTGTAAATGCGATAGCATGAATCCGAAAAACTATCTGTGATGTTTCGTGAGCATTTTAGTGTGTCAAAACATGCCGTCGGATTATCAAATTTTTATATGTGTTAGCTACATGGGTATTCTACGTTCCGTGAAAATTTTATATTGTTCGATGTCGTTTTCTATGTCAAATAAATATTTTTGCTCCATGACTGGGTGAATTGTTTCTCGAAAATGCACTTTCTGTTGACCAACTCAAAAATATGCTGCACCTTATATATTAAGTATTTTACATAATTCCAGTTGGAGACGATAGCTCTATGGGTTACCTAACCATTGGCTTTGATTTCACATAATTTCATGGTATATAACTCAAGTTATGGACAATTTTGTAAACTGTGACCGCATAAATCCGAGAAACTGCCTCACGGTGTTTCGGTGAGCATTTTAGTAAGCGAAACATCTTTGGCGGACTATCAAATTTTGATATGTGGTAGCTAAATGAGTATTCTATGTTCTCTGAAAATTTCATATTTTTGGTTATCGTTTTCTATATCAAACAAATTTTTGTTACTCCATGACCGGGTGAAGAAATTTTTGTAACGATTGCCCTTATTTTGAAATTTTGTTCACACGGTCATGGAGTAACAAAAAATTTTTGACATAGAAAACGATCACCGAACATTACGAAATTTTCAAGGCACATAGAATACTCAGGTAGCTACCACATACCAAAAATTAGTAGTCCGACGGCATGTTTAGGCATACTAAAATACTTATCGCGAAACCTCCTAGGCTGTTTTTTCGGATTTATGCCGTTAACGTCTTGGATTCGCTATTATAAACCAATCAAAAAACTTTAAGTAGTGTAAATATCTTCTTAAAATTTTTGGACCTTGGTTTTGTGGTAGTTTTAGTGGATTCCCATGTTTTGGTTACACGTTAATGATGTGAACTTGAAAGATTTTGCTAAACTTCATGTTTTTCTAAGATCTGATTTACATTGTCCAACTCAAATATTTACTGCACCTTATATATTAAGTATTTTTACATAATTCCGGTTGGAGCGATAGCCCTATGGGTTACCTAACCATTGGCATTGGTTTCACATAATTTCATGTTATATAACTCAATTTATAGACAATTTTGTAAACTGTGACAGCATAAATCGAAAAACTAACTAGGATGTTTCGGTTAGCATTTTAGTAAGCGAAATATGCCGTCGGACCGTCAAATTTTGATATGTGGTAGCTACATGAGTATTCTATGTTCCCTGAAAATTTCATATTTTTCGGTGATCGTTTTCTCGTGAAATGAATTTTTCTTAATCCATGACTAAATGAAGTTTTGAAGTTTTTTGTCCTCAATGGAAAATTGACTTTTTAAGATTTTTTATTTTTATTTTTTTTTTTGGTAGGTGGACTTTTTTATGACAAATATTTGTAATTTGCACTTTTAGCCCACATTCTTTTTATTTTATAACAAATTTATCCATAACTTTTTTTTTTTTTTTTGGCCATCCCCGACTTTTAAATTTCGTTACAAATTTTATTTTGTCCACCTATTTAAATAATAAAAAAAAAAAACAAATAACAACAAAATAAAATAAAAATGTATATGAAGTCCTACAACTTTTAAAAAGTACCCAATTTTATTTTGACATTTTTAAAAAAAAATGTTTTTTAAATTCTCGAGTTATTCGACAATTTTTTTTTTTTTTTACATTTTGTCGAGTTCCTCGAATTATATATATATATATATATATTTTAAATTTGTTGAGTTACTAAACAAAAAAATAAATATAAATTTTTTTTTTTTTTTTTTTTAAATTGTCGAGTTACTCGATGTTAAAAAAAAAATGTTTTTTTTTTAAATTTGTTGAGTTACTAGCCAAAAATAAATAAAAACATTTTTTAAAAATTTTGTAGAGTTACTCAAATTTTAAAAATATATATATATTTTTTAAATCTTGTCAAGTTACTCGAATTTAAAAAACATAAAAATTTATATATTTTTTTAATTATGTCGTCGAGTTACTCGAATTTAAAAAAAAAAAAATTTAAAAATTTTATCGAGTTACTCGAATTTTAAAACAAAAGATAAAATAAAATTTTTAAAAATGTTGTCGAGTTACTCGAATTTTTTAAAAAAATAAATTTTTTTTTTAAAACTTTAGTCGAGTTACTCGAATTTGAAAACAAAAAAAAAAAAATTTAAACTTTTGTCGAGTTACTCGATTTAAATTTTTTTTTACTTTTGTCAAGTTACTCGAATTTAAAAAAAAAAATATTTAAAGTTTTGTCGAGTTACTCGATTTAAAAAAATATATATATATATTTTTATTTTTTAGTTTTGTCGAGTTACTCGATTTTTAAAAAAAAAAAATTAAATTTTTTTAAAGTTTTGTCGAGTTACTCGATTTTTAAAAAAAAAAAAAAAAAAAAAATTTTGTCTTTTGTCGAGTTACCCGATTCTTAAAAAAAAAAAAAAAAAAAAAAAATATTAGTTTTGTCGAGTTACTCGATTTTTTTAAAAAAAAAAAAAAAAAATTTTTTTTTTTTTTTTTGTCGAGTAACTCGATTTTTAAAAAAAAAAAAAAAAATTTTTTTTTTTTTTTTGTCGAGTTACTCGATTTTTTAAAAAAAAAAAAAAAAATTCTTTTTGTCGAGAGTAACTCGACAAAATTTTAAATATTTTTTTTTTTTTTTTTTTTTTTTAAATCGAGAAAGTTTGTCGAGTTACTATTCAACTCGACAAACTTTTTTGAGTGAATAGTAACTTCGAAAAGTTCTTGTTCATTTTTTTTTTTTTATAATTTGAAAAGTTTGTCGAGTTACTATTCAACTCGACAAACTTTTCGAGGTGAACGATAACTAGAAAAAGTTCTTGTTCATCAAAAAATTTTTTTTTTTTTTTTTTTTTTTAAACAATTCGAAAAGTTTGTCGAGTTACTATTCAACTCGACAAACTTTTATGCAGGTGAATAGTAACTCGAAAAGTTTCTTTGTTCATCAAGAAATTTTTTTTTTTTTTTTTTGAAATTCGAAAAAGTTTGTCGAGTTACTATTCAATTCGACAAACTTTTGCGAGGTGAATAATAACTCGAAAAAAAGCTCGCTTCATCAAAAAAAAAAAATTTTTTTTTTTTAAAATTCGAAAAAGTTTGTCGAGTTACTATTCAACTCGACAAACTTTTCGAGTGAATAATAACTCAAAAAGTTCTTGTTCATGAATTTTTTTTTTTTTTTTTTTTTTTTTACATTTCTAATTTTTTTTTCAATGAAAAAAATCAACAACATATTTTATTTTTTATAACTATTAATTATAACATTCTTACTAATAATGTTACTAATATTTTTTTATACTAACTGCTAAAATAAAGTAAAATATATTGTATTAATTGATTATGATATATATTAAATTTATATGATATATATTCTATTTTACTATATTCTAATAAATGAAACATTAAATAAAATTTTGTATATGCTTTATTTATCAAGTTACTCGACAAATCCAAATTTAAGACTCACGAGTTTCTTGAAAAATAACACTACTAAATAAGAATAAAAAATTATTTAAATGTATGACATCATTTACATAAAAAGGAAACAAAATAATGAAAATTTTAAATTTAGTTAGTTAGGTCGAGTAACTCGACAACTCGATTTTCGGTTTGTCGAGCTACTTGAGCTATTGAATAGATTGATTTCGTATCACAATTTTAATCGAGTAACTCGACAAACTTGATTTTGGGTTTATCGAGTTACTCGAAGTAACTTCAACAATGCATATTGTTCATTTTTAGTTTACTTTTTTTTTATTTAAATTATGTACTACACTAAATTTTTTTTTTTTTTCATGTTATTTTAAACCAACTCATGAATCTCAAATTTGAATTTGTCAAGTTACTAGATAAATTAGTCATAATAAAAGAATATATAATATATTGTATTAATTGATTATGATATATATTTTATTTTGATATCTCCTAATAAATAATCAATTAAATACAAATATGTATGTGCTTCATTTATCAAATAAGTTAACAAATCCAAATTTCATGTCAACACGTTCATCGAATAATAATATTACAACATTCAAATTAAATAAAATAGTCAATGTATTAAATAATTTCAATAAAAAAGATTAAAAAAATGAAAATTATGCATTTTATTATTGGCTCGAGTAACTCGGGAAACTCGATTTTAACTTTGTCAAGTTATGCTCTACAATGAATAATCAGTTCTTTTATATCAATAATATTTCATATTCTATAACTTAATATAATATGCTATAATAAAATAGCTATTATAAAATAAAATAAAATCTAAATCATAAAACAAAACAATCTTTTACAATTTATTACTTAAGCAACTCGACAAATTGAAAATAAATTTTGTCGAGTTACTCTATAACCTACATGCTAAATACATATATTTTATATTATAAAAATTTTCTGCTTACAATAAAGAAACATAAAATATAATATACACAAGTCCACAAAATATCATATATATAGAAAACTATTTTACATAAATTCACACATTTATTTATAATATCTCAGTAAATCAATTATACTAAGTGAAATCTATAATTACTTATTCAATTTATTTCACGAAAATATTCTGTTTTATGATTTTTGCTTTTGTATCACATTTTTATCGAGTAATTTGACAAACATAATTTTTAGCTTGGCGAGTTACTCGAGTAACTTCAACAATGCATATTTTTCATTTTTTTTGTTTTCTTTTCTATTTAAATTATGTAATATACTTATAATTTCTATAATAAATATTATTATAAATTATGTTAAAATACTTATTACAACTATTAATTAAAAAAAAACACATTTATTTTCGTAATATAATTTGACATAATTATTCTAACAAAAAATTCATTATTATAACAAATTTTTACTACAATTTATTTTCATAATTTATGATGAAATCTATTTAGTATGAATTTGTCATAACAAATTTATTATAATCACTAGATTATTATAATAATGTAATAATTGATTAATAATATATTACTATAGAATTGCTTTTATTATGCTATAAATTTATTATAACAATTTTTAGTTATAATTTGTTATACTAATTGCTAAAATAAAATATATTGTATTAATTGATTATGATATATATTAAATTTATATGATATATATTCTATTTTACTATATTCTAATTTTACATTCATATAAATAATTGAGCAACTTCGGCAATCTCAAATTTCGGTTTGTCGAGTTTTTTTGATAATTAAGCACATGCATAGTTTTTTTTACTCTATCATTTATTATAACATTGTATAATAAATTATATATAATATAAAATTATTATAATATACTTTATTTTAACAATTATAACAACACGATTGAGCATAAATTTATTATAATAATTATGTCAATTTATTATACTAATTATATAAATTTTATTAAAATAATCAATTTTTAGTATAATTAATAATTATAATAAAACTTAATATGAATTTATTGTAAATAAAACTTTTGTTTTTAAAGTTGGAGTTGGTGGCTTATAAGCGATCGATATATTAAATTATTATAATATATTTTATTTTATTTTATTTTAACAATTATGATAACACGATGTCAAAAATTGATGTCGAGTAACTCGACCAATTTATTTTTAATAAATTATTGTTGAATAACTTGACAAACCAAAGATATTAATTTTATTATTAAAAAAAATATTTGTCGAGTAACTTGATAATAATCCAAAAAATGGTCAAATTGGACTTTCAACAAAATTTAAATATTGGGGATGGTCAATGACATAAAAATAAAAATTATGGGTCAATTAGTTAAAAATTTAAAAGTTGGGACCAAAGAACAATTTAAAAAAAAAATTTGAACTTTGTCGGGTTCTTGAACAAAGTTCTTGAATTTTTTCCCCACACTTTGTCGAGTAACTCGACAAAGTGGTAAATGATGAAATTTTTTATTATTATTTTTTACCACTTTGTCGAGTTCCTCGACAAAGTGGTAAAGTTGGAATTTTTTTTTTTTTCATTTTTTTATTTTGGCTTTCTCAACAAAGTGAGAAAGAGTTTGAAATATTTTTTTTTTTTTGGCTTACTCGACAAAGTGGGAAAGAGTTGAATTTTTTTTTTTTTTTTACTTCTTTGACAAAGTCTTTGAAATAAATTTTTTTTTTTGTGGGCTTTTAGCTCAAATTTTTTGTGATAAAAATTATTTGACATAAAAACGATCGCCGAATGATACTGAAATTTTCAGGGGACATATAATACTCAAGTAGCTACCACATATTAAAAATTGGTAGTCCGACGGCATGTTTAGGCATACTAAAATGCTCACCGAAACCTCCTAGGCAGTTTTTTTAATTCATGTCGTCGACAGTTTACAAAATTGTCCATAAATTGAGTTATATAACATAAAATTATGTAAAACTAAAGCCAATGGTTACGCAACCCATAGGGCTATCGTCTCCAACTAGAAATATGTAAAAATACTTAATATATAAGGTGCATTAAATTTTTGAGTTGGACAACAGAAACTACATATTAGAAAAATATGAAGTTTAGCAAAACCTTTCAAGTTCACATCATTAACGTGTAACCAAAACATGGGAATCCACTAAAACTACCACAAAACCAAGGTCCACAAAAGTTTAAGAAGATATTTACACTACTTAAAGTTTTTTGATTGGTTTATAATATCGATTCCGGCACGCCGACGGCATAAATCCGAAAAACTGTCTAGGAGGTTTCGCGATGAGTATTTTAGTATGCCTAAACATGCCGTCGGACAACCAATTTTTGATATGTGGTAGCTACCTGAGTATTCTATGTCCCATGAAAATTTCGTATTGTTCGGTGATCGTTTTCTATGTCAAACAAATTTTTGTTACTCCATGACCAGGTGAATAAAATTTTCAAAATAAGGGCAGTGTTACAAAAATTTCTTTCACCCGGTCATGGAGTAACAAAAATTTGTTTGACATAGAAAACGGTAACCGAAAATTATGAAATTTTCAGGAAACATAGAATACTCATTTAGCTAACACATATAAAATTGATAGTCCGACGACATGTTTCGGCTGACTAAAATGCTCACCGTAACACCCTAGGCAGTTCTCAGATTCATACGGTCGCAGTTTACAAAATTGTCCATAACTTGAGTTATATACCATGAATTTATGTGAAACCAAAGCCAATGGTTACGTAACCCATAGAGCTATCGTTTCCAACTGGAATTATGTAAAATACTTAATATATAAGGTGCAGCATATTTTTGAGTTGGTCAACAGAAAGTGCAGTTTGGAGAAACAATTCACCCAATCATGGAGCAAAGAAAATTTTTTTGACATAGAAAACGATCACCGAACAATATGAAATTTTCAAGGAACGTAGAATGCCCATGTAGCTACCACATATAAAAATTTGATAATCCGACGGCATGTTTTGACACACTAAAATGTTTACCGAAACATCCAAGGCAGTTTCTCAGATTCATGCTGTCGCACTTTACAAAAGTGTCCATAACTTGAGTTATATAACATGAAATTATGTGAAACCAAAGCCAATGGTTAGGTAACCCGTAGGGATATTGTCTCAAACTGGAATTATGTAAAAATACGTAATGTATAAGCTGCAGCAAATATTTAAGTTGGACAACAAAAACTGCATTTTAGAAAATGAAATTTACCAAAACCTTTAGGAATCGATTGTATTTAAGTCATTTGTTCCCCATAGCAACTGGAGATAAAAAAGCACCAAATTTGATGACTTATGAAGGAAAAATGAATATATATTGACTATAATATATAAGAAGTCAATAATTGTGGAATAAAACTTAATATGAATATATTGTAAATAAAACATTTGTTTTTAAAGTTGCGAGTTGGTGGCTTATAACTTATCGATATATAAAATTATTATAATATATTATATTTTATTTTATTTTAACAATTATGATAACACAAGAGAATGCAAATTTATTATAATAATTATGTCAATTTATTACAATAATCAATCTATTATACACTTTGAATAAAACGTTTACACAACAAATCTATAGAACAAATTTAACATAAAATGTTATCAAATTATTTAGAAAAAAAAAAAATCAAATGTTATCGACTTAAAAATTTATTTTTCAAATTGCATGTATACAATTTGTTTATAACATAAAACAAAAAGTTTAAGCATTATCATTAATTGTTGATTTTTTCTATTTTTCCTCTTTATTTCAATGAGGATGTTTGGTAAGCATTTTAGTAAGTCGAAACATGCCGTCGAGTATCAAATTTTGATATGTGGTAGCTACATGAGTATTCTATGTTCCTTGAAAATTTCATATTTTTCGGTGATCGTTTTCTATGTCAAATGAATTTTTTTAATACATGACTAAGTGAAATTTTTTTTTTTTTACCTTTTCCCCACTTTGTCTTATAACTCGGCAAAATTAGTATTTTTAAAAAAAAAAAAATTTTTCCAAATGACTTTCTCGAGTTACTTGAGAAACCCAAAAAAAAAAATTAAATAAGGCTTTCTCGAGAAAGCCACAACCACCAAAAAAAAAAAAAAAAAAAAAATTATTGGTGGCTTTCTCGGTAACTCGAGAAAGCCACAAAGAAAAATATTTTTGGTGGCTTTCTCGAGTTACTCGAGAAAGCCACCAAAATTTTTTTGTTATGTCTTTTTTTTTTTTTTTGGTGGCTTTCTCAGAAGCCACCAATTTTTTTTTTTTTTTTTTTTTATTCTTTTTACTTTCTCCGAAAGTCCAAAATTATTTAAATTTTTTTTTTTTACTAATTTGCCGAGTTATGAGGCAAAGTGGGAAAAATGTAAAAAAAATAAAACTTCGCTTATTCATGGATTAACAAAATTCATTTGTGTTCAATTTACTTATAAGAAAAAAAATTAAATAGTAAAAATTAAATGAAAATCTATTTGCTACTAAATTATAGAAAAAAAAAAACACACCAAAAAATAATAAATAAAGGTCCAAATCGCTCGACAAATACATACCCAAATTATAAAATTATAAAAATAAAAATTATGGGTCAATTAGTTACAAATTTAAAAGTTGGGACCAAAAGAACAATTTAAAAAAAAAAAATTTGAACTTTGTCGGGTTACTGAACAAAGTTCTTGAATTTTTTTTTTCCCACACTTTGTCGAGTAACTCGACAAAGTGGTAAATGATGAAATTTTTTTTATTATTATTTTTTGGTTATCGTTTTCTATGTCAAACCAATTTTCGTTTCCCCTTTATTGTGTAACTCAACAAAAAAAAAATTTAAGAAATTGTCAAATTGGACTTTTTTGAGTAACTCGACAAAATAATATTAAGCATTAATCTTATTAAAAAAGTTTTGTTGTTATTAGTTTTTATTTTGTTTATTTAAATAGGGGGACAAAACAAAATTTGCAACAAAATTCAAAGTCGGGAATGGTCAATGCTAAAAAAAAGATTAGGGGAAAATTTGGTATAAATTAAAAAGGTTGTGGACCAAAAAGTGCAAATTACAAAAAAAAAAAAAAAAACGAAAAACTAAATGCCCACACAACCAAAAAAAAAAAACATTTAAAATGAACTTTGTCACCAAAAAACAAAAAAAAAAAAAAAAGAGAAATTTAAGGGACTTTGTCGAGTTCCTCGACAAGTCACCCAAAAAAAAAAAAAAAAAAAAAAAACTTCATTTGGTCATAGATTAACAAAAATTTCTTTGACATAGGAAACGATCACCGAACAATATGAAAATTTTAGGAAATATAAAATACTCATGTAGTTACCACATATCAAAATTTGATAGTTCGACGGCATGTTTCGGCTTACTAAAATGCTCAACGAAACATCCTACGTAGTTTCTCGGATTCATACTGTCACAGTTTACAAAATTGTCCATAACTTGAGTTATATAACATAAAATTATGTGAAACCAAAGCCAATGGTTAAATAACCCATAGGACTATCGTCTCCAACTGGAATTACATAAAAATACTTAATATATAAGGTGCAGCAAATTTTGAGTTGGACAACGAAACTCTGCATCTTAGAGAAACATGAAGTTTAGCAAAACCTTTCAAGTACACATCATTAACGTGTAAAAAAAAAACATGGGAATCCACTAAAACTACCACAAAACCAAGGTCCACAAAAGTTTAAGAAGATATTTACACTACTTAAAGTTTTTGGTTGGTTTATAATAGCGATTCTAGCACGCCGACGGCATGAATCCGAAAAACAGCTTAAGAGGTTTCATGGTGAGTATTTTTTAGTATGGCTAAACATGCCGTCGGACTACCAATTTTTGATATGTGGTAGCTACTTGAGTATTCTATGTCCCCTGAAAATTTCGTAATGTTCGGTGATCGTTTTCTATGTCAAAGAATTTTTTGTTACTCCATGACCAAGTGAATAAAATTTTCAAAATAAGGGCAGTGTTACTAAAATTTCTTCACCCGGTCATGGAGTAACAAAAATTTGTTTGACATAGAAAACGATCACCGGAAAATATGAAATTTTTACGGAACATAGAATACTCATTTAGCTACCACATATCAAAATTTGATAGTCCGACGGCATGTTTCGCTTACTAAAATGCTCACCGAAACATCCGAGGCAGTTTTTCGGTTCATGCAGTCGCATTACAACATTGTCCATAACTTGAGTTATATAACATGAAATTATGTGAAACCAAATTCAATGGTTAGATAACCCATAGGTCTATCGTCTCCAACTGGAATTATGTAAAACACTTAATATATAAGGTGCAACATACTTTTGAGTCGGTCAACAGTAAGTGCAGTTTAGAGAAACAATTTACCGGTCATGGAGTAAAAAATTTATTTGACATAGAAAACGATCACCGAACAATATGAAATTTTTAGGGAACGTAGAATACCCATGTAGCTACCACATATAAAAATTTGATAATCCGAAGACATGTTTCGACATACAAAATGCTCACCGAAACATCCAAGGCAGTTTCTCGGATTCATACTGTCGCGAGTTTACAAAATTGTCTATAACTTTAGTTATATAACATGAAATTATGTAAAACCAAAGCCAATGGTTAGGTAACCCATAGGGATATCGTCTCCAACTGGAATTATGTAAAAATACTTAATGTATAAAGTGCAGCAAATATTTATGTTGAACAAAAAAACTGCAGTTTAGAGAAATGAAATTTAGCAAAACCTTTAAGAATCAATTGTATTTCGTCATTTGTTCTCCGCAGCAACTGGGGAAAAAATCACCAAATTTGAGGACTTATTAAGGAACAAATGAATATATATTGACTATAATATATAAGAAGTCAATAATTATGGCTAAAAGACACTAATATATGTATATTAAAACAAATGAAAGAAAAGAAAAGATGAAGAAGTCAAAAATGCGCCAAAGATATTAATTTAATATACTAATGGTTTGGTTTCACATGATTTCATGTTATATAACTCAAGTTATGGACAATTTTGTAAATTGCGATAGCATGAATCCGAGAAACTGTCTGTGATGTTTCGGTGAGCATTTTAGTGTGTCAAAACATGCCGTCGGATTATCAAATTTTTATATGTGTTAGCTACATGGGTATTCTACGTTCCGTGAAAATTTTATATTGTTCGGTAATCGTTTTCTATGTCAAATAAATATTTTTGCTCCATGATTGGGTGAATTGTTTCTAAAATGCACTTTCTGACCAACTCAAAAATATGCTGCACCTTATATATTAAGTATTTTACATAATTCCAGTTGGAGACGATAGCTCTATGGGTTACCTAACCATTGGCTTTGATTTCACATAATTTCATGGTATATAACTCAAGTTATGGACAATTTTGTAAACTGTGACCGCATAAATCCGAGAAACTGCCTCGGTGTTTCGGTGAGCATTTTAGTAAGCCGAAACATCTTTGGCGGACTATCAAATTTTGATATGTCGTAGCTAAATGAGTATTCTATGTTCTCTGAAAATTTCATATTTTTCGGTTATCGTTTTCTATGTCAAACAAATTTTGTTACTCCATGACCGGTGAAGAAATTTTTGTAACAAAGATGCCCTTATTTTGAAATTTTGTTCACACGGTCATGGAGTAACAAAAAATTTTGACATAGAAAACGATCACCGAACATTACGAAATTTTCAAGGCACATAGAATACTCAGGTAGCTACCACATACCAAAAATTAGTAGTCCGACGGCATGTTTAGGCATACTAAAATACTTATCGCGAAACCTCCTAGGCTGTTTTTCGGATTTATGCCGTTAGGCGTGCGTTGGATTCGCTATTATAAACCAATCAAAAACTTTAAGTAGTGTAAATATCTTCTTAAAATTTTTGGACCTTGGTTTTGTGGTAGTTTTAGTGGATTCCCATGTTTTGGTTACACGTTAATGATGTGAACTTGAAAGATTTTGCTAAACTTCATGTTTTTCTAAGATACGCTTTACGTTGTCCAACTCAAATATTTACTGCACCTTATATATTAAGTATTTTTACATAATTCCAGTTGGAGACGATAGCCCTATGGGTTACCTAACCATTGGCATTGGTTTCACATAATTTCATGTTATATAACTCAATTTATAGACAATTTTGTAAACTGTGACAGCATAAATCGAAAACTAACTAGGATGTTTCGGTTAGCATTTTAGTAAGCCAAATATGCCGTCGGACTGTCAAATTTTGATATGTGGTAGCTACATGAGTATTCTATGTTCCCTGAAAATTTCATATTTTTCGGTGATCGCTTTCTCGTGAAATGAATTTTTCTTAATCCATGACTAAATGAAGTTTTGAAGTTTTTTTTGTCCTCAATGGAAAAGTGACTTTTTAAGATTTTTTATTTTTTTTTATTTTTTTTTGGTAGGTGGACTTTTTATGACAAATATTTGTAATTTGCACTTTTAGCCCACATTCTTTTTATTTTATAACAAATTTACCCATAATTTTTTTTTTTTTGCTTTGGCCATCCCCGACTTTTAAATTTCGTTACAAATTTTATTTTGTCCACCTATTTAAATAATAAAAAAAACAAATAACAACAAAATAAAATAAAAATGTATATGAAGTCCTACAACTTTTAAAAAGTACCCAATTTTATTTTGACATTTTTTTAAAAAAATGTTTTTAAATTCTCGAGTTATTCGATATTTTTTTTTTTTTTTTTTTACATTTTGTCGAGTTCCTCGTTTTTATATATATATATATATATATATATATATATATATATATATATATATATATATATATATATATATTTTAAATTTGTTGAGTTACTAAACAAAAAAATAAAAATAAAATTTTTTTTTTTTTTTAAAATTTTGTCGAGTTACTTGATGTTAAAAAAAATGTTTTTTTAAATTTGTTGAGTTACTAGCCAAAAATAAATAAAAACATTTTTTAAAAATTTTGTAGAGTTACTCAAATTTTAAAAATATATATATATTTTTAAATCTTGTCAAGTTACTCGAATTTAAAAAAACATAAAAAATTTATATATTTTTTTTAAATTATGTCGAGTTACTCGAATTTAAAAAAAAAATTTTAAAAATTTTTATCGAGTTACTCGAATTTTAAAACAAAAGATAAAATAAAATTTTTAAAAATGTTGTCGAGTTACTCGAATTTTTTAAAAAAATAATTTTTTTTTTTTAAAACTTTAGTCGAGTTACTCGAATTTGAAAAAAAAAAAAATATTTTAAACTTTTGTCGAGTTACTCGATTTAAATTTTTTTTTACTTTTGTCAAGTTACTCGAATTTAAAAAAAAAAATATTTAAAGTTTTGTCGAGTTACTCGATTTAAAAAAAAAAAATATATTTTTATTTTTAGTTTTGTCGAGTTACTCGATTTTCAAAAAAAAAAAAAATTAAATTTTTTAAAGTTTTGTCGAGTTACTCGATTTTTAAAAAAAAAAAAAAAAAAAAAAAAAAAAATTTTTGTCTTTTGTCGAGTTACCCGATTCTTAAAAAAAAAAAAAAAAAATTAGTTTTGTCGAGTTACTCGATTTTTTAAAAAAAAAAAAAAAAAAAAAAAATTTTAGTTTTGTCGAGTTACTCGATTTTTATAAAAAAAAAAAAAAAATTTTTCTTTTTGTCGAGTAACTCGACAAAAATTTTAAAATTTTTTTTTTTTTTTTTTTTTTAAATCGAGAGAAGTTTGTCGAGTTACTATTCAACTCGACAAACTTTTTTTGAGGTGAATAGTAACTCGAAAAAGTTCTCGCTCATTTTTTTTTTTTTTTTAATTTGAAAAGTTTGTCGAGTTACTATTCAACTCGACAAACTTTTTTTCGAGGTGAACGATAACTAGAAAAAGTTCTTTGCTCATCAAAAATTTTTTTTTTTTTTTTTTTTTAAAAAATTGAAAAAAAGTTTGTCGAGTTACTATTCAACTCGACAAACTTTTTCGAGGTGAATAATAAACTCGAAAAAGTTCATCGTTCATGAAATTTTTTTTTTAACATTCGAAAAGTTTGTCGAGTTACTATTCAACTCGACAAAACTTTTACGAGGTGAATAATAACTTCGAAAAGGTTCTTGTTCATTCATTTTTTTTTTTTTTTTTTTTTTTTTTTTTTTTATGGTGAGCTTTTACATTTCTAATTTTTTTTTTTTTCAATGAAAAAAATGAACAACATATTTTATTTTTATAACTATTAATTATAACATTCTTACCAACATATTTTTTATTTTGTTTTTCTTTCTATGCTTGTTTTGTGCCCCGCCACCGTCCATAGTCTGGTTTATATAGAGGTGGTAACGAAATTTCTTTCGATAGTTTCTCGTTTTTGGTTGTTCTCTGTTCTTGATAGTCTTGTGAGTAGCTCCTTTTCATGTGTTAGTAAAGCGTCGCCACCCTTCCATTTCTATTCTTCTTAGGTTTGCCCATTTATTCAAACCCACTTGCCTAAAATTAACCTTCTTGCGGCAACCTTGAAGACGCTTGATAAATAAATAGCGATCTTGGTTCAGTTCCATAAAAATTTGGAAGTGGAAATATCTGAGATAATGAAAGAAATCATTACTTTTAAATTTATGTTTGTATCGACTATAACCTGGACATTTTCCACCGAGCTCCAAAATCACGGGCGTAAGATGCTTTGCGTGAGCCGGCGGCTACAATCGTCCCACCTTGCTACTCCCTAATACAAACTATCGAAAAACTATTTCGAGTAAACCCAAGGTAACAATTCAAAGAATTATTAACATTTTCATAATCCTCTATTTCATATATGAAAAGGAATCAAAAATCAAGAAATATGCCATTATTCTACAATTTTTATATCAAGTGTACTCAAGAAAAAAATATCAATATATTTTAAATAAATGGCCAAAATTTAGACAAACAATTGAAGAAATTTTGACCTTTCTTTATTATTTGTTAATTATTTATTTTTTTTGGTGTGTATGAGCAAATTGTACACAATTCGCTCTAAATTTGTTACATTTTTCAAATTTGTTTAAAAATTTTAATTTCATATTTGTTTTTGGTCATTTCAATTACATTTAAAACCTAAAATTTTTTTCCTATATTTGTCACTTACGTGCAACGCACGGCTTTAAAACTAGTATATATATATATATCCATCTTCAAGGCTATAAACTACTATACGAAATAAAATAATACCCTACGGTCGATCTAAAACTCAATGAGTGCAATTCTTCAAATAACTAAGAAATTTAGTACGAAACCTAAAAGGTCAATTCATATAAAACAAACGAAACAAGAATTAATAAAAAATAGCCATATGTTCCAATTGTTTGTATGTAACAAATGGAAGGGGGAAAAAATGGAAAAACTATGAAAAACAACCCAAACATATAAATCTTAGATTAGACCCTAAATATATGCACCTAATATATGAAGAGAAGACCGAAAAAAATATTAGTCAAACATAAAAGAAGATAAAGGCACAAACACAACAACAAAAAATATTAGAAAGAATTGTATCGGTTTCGGCTTAAAAAATATTAGTCAAACATCAAAGAAGATAAAGGTACACACAAAAAAAAAAAAAAAACCATACAAGCCGGAGAACGGGACCATCAACAAAACATGAGAATAGAAATAAAATTAAAAGCTAAAGAGTAAAATGCGAAATCCTAAATCACATACAAATTACAAAGATGGAACACAGTAAATAGGATGGACAAACGGAATTGCAGCACACTTAAATTACATTAATCCCTCGACGAATGAAAATGAAAATAGAACCCAATTAAACAAGAAGAATAGAAATCATATTGTAGCTATGAAAAAGCATAAAAGTTTGTTTATGAACAATAATATGTCCATTCAAAATATACTTTACGAAGAATAACAAGAAATACGCATATCTGAGGAAAGAAAGCTACCAAAATGGCAAGATAGTGTCTTCTTGTTATGTGGCGTGCTTTGCTAGTTCGTTCTGCTAGTGAGCTTCTTATGACAAATATAAATAAAAGGTTTCTATAACACCGGTAAACATTTATGAAATAAAGAATATTGTTAAAGAGGATAATAACAATTAATTTACCACAAATTTCAAGAATAACACACATACGCTCTCTAAACAATCTAACAAAAACCTAGTTGAAATTCACCACAAATTTTAGGAATAACACATAACGGGAACATATTTTTGAAGTCTCAGCTATATATTGTTCTTTTTTAAACTCACGTATACATGTGAAATAAAACAAGTTCACACCAAATTTGGAAGTTCTGCTCAAATAAAACACACGGGTGAGTTATTATTCTTTTCCGAAATCACGCATACATGTGGAATAAAACAAGTTTGCATGATAACTGTAAGGTCTGTTCAGACAAAAGGAATGAACCAAAAAAATTTCCAGACTGGCACATATTTTAAAAAAAAATTAAATAGATGAACTAGACAGTAAACAAAAAACAACCGAAAAAGGAAAAAAAAATAACTAGAAAAAAAGCAACCTAAATCTATAACCTTTTGATTCTGGACGAATATGGATCGAAAGAACATATTGAAAGGTCTGCTCATACAAAACGAACGGACTAAAGAAATTTTCACAAATGCACATTAAAAAAAATCGAACAGTAACCAAAAAACTACCGAAAAAGGCAAAAAATAACTAAAAAAAGACCCAAATCTATAACTCTTCGATTCCGGACGGATCTGGGTCGGAAGAACATATTAAATTCCGAACAGTTGGCCAAGTTCACTCGTACTGAATACCACAAAATAGAAAACATAAGGAAAATACATGGACGACAATAGGCTTAAAGATGCCAGACGGACTGAGGTTGAAGATGGATCTATAATTTCTGATCGCCAAATGAGTAGCTGCAACAAGCAAGCTACACATGGAGAAAAACCACAAATCAAGCACAACGGACCTCCAAAAATCCCTAAACTATTTGAATGACCAAATGATTTGCCAAATAGAAAAAGAAAACAAATAATTCACAGAGATATTTTCATTTTCAATGTTAAATAAACACCTAAAAATTTAAGAATATGAATGCCGATCGGACAACGGTTTTATCCACTGTTTTCATTTCGTTTCTCATTTTCCTCATTGAAACTAAGGAATCAAATTTAACTAAAGTTCAAGGAGTAGGTGCATCAGACTACAAATATATGCACATGATATCCGCAATATATATAATACCATATGGTCGATTAAAATAATACCATATGGTCGATTAAAAACTCAACAATTGCGGTTCTTCAACTAACGAAGGAATTTAGTACAAAACATGAAAGATCCATTCATATAAAACAGACACAGTAAAAATTATCAAAAATATCCCAGATCTTCCGTTTTTTTTTTGTAAAAAATAAAATGAAAAACATGAACAAAACAATGAAAACAACAGCCCAAACGTATAAACTTATGTTTAGACCTGAAATATATGCACCTAATATATGAAGGAAATACTGGAATTGAGATCCAGAAACCTTTGTAGGACAAAATATTTTTGTTCTTTGCTCACATACGCACACATGAAGATACAAATAACACATAAGAATGTAAAAATATGAATGTCACTCCAGGAAATGATGTTATCTAGCGTTTTCATTTTGTTGCTCGTTTTTCTTGGTCAAGTTAAGGAACCAAATTCAACTAAAATATAATGCATCAGATGCAAAGTATATGCAAATGGCATGAGGTAAAATTGGAATTTAGAGATACAAACCTTAGCAGGATGAATTTTTTTTTTTTTTTCTCGCCTAAACACATAGTAACAAACCACAGAGCGGGTATATATATATATATATATATATATATATATATCCAAGCTGTCAAATACAATGCGAACTAAAATAATATTAGATGGTTGATAAAAAAACTCAAAAATTGCAATTCTTCAACCAACAAAGTAATTTAGTACAAAACCTGAAATGTCCACTTATATAAAACACATGCAGTAAAAATTATTAAAAATATCCCAGATATCTCAAAATTTTTGTTTTTGGAACAAATAAAATGGTAAAACAAACGAGCCAACAAAATAACAACCTAAACTTATAAACTTATGATTAGACCCGAAATATATCACCTAACATATGAAGGGAAGACTGAAATTGATACCCATAAACCATTGTAGGCCAATTTTTTTGTTTATTTCCTAGCCTATGCACACAGTAACATACAATAAACACCTAAAAATAAAAAAATATTAATATCATTCCAGAAAACGGTTTTATCCAGCATTTTCATTTTGTTTCTCATTGTTCTCGGTGAAACCAAGGAATCAAATTCAAATTTGAAGACCTATAGAATAGGTGCGGTGGACTCAAAAAATATATATGCACACGATATGAGATGAAGCTGAAATATAGAGCCAGAGGTTAACCTCAGTCGGCTGAATTGTTTTTTTTCTTTTCTCACCTAAACACACAGTAACATTCCAAACATCCAACAAAAATATATATTCATCTTCCAAGCTATAAACTATAATACGAAACAAAATAATACCTTATGGTCGATCAAAAACTCAACAACTGCAATTCTTCAACTACGCACACAGCCAAATACGAAGAATAGGGAAAAAGTTATTTGTCTTTGAAGCTGTAAACTGGAACGCGAAATAAAATAATACCTTGTGGTCGCCCGAAAACTCAAGATTCGCAACTCCTCAACAAATGAAGCAGTTTAGCACCTAGCCTGAAGAGTCCGTTCACATAGAATACACGTGTGAAAAAAATTACAAACCATTCCAGATATTTCATATATTTTTTAACAAATAAAAATTAATAATAATAATAACTAAACCAACAAACAAGACAACCCAAAGCTATAACCTTTTGATTCTGGATAGATCTGGGTTGAACGAACATATGAATTTTTTAATATCTGGCTGAGTTCATTGTAATCGGATACCACAAAATAGTAACACAAAGGAAAAACACAGGAACAGAAATGGACCTCCAGATGTCGGACGGGTTGAGGTCGACGATGGAGTTAAAATGTCTGATCTCCACCGAATGTGTGCTAATTCTAGTTACAGGCGCTGCTTTAGGGTTTACAATCGGTAGATAATGGAACGTAGTAAAAATGGCAGAACACGGTATTTGTATCGATCCTAAAAGAATGCCACTTGGAGCGCTCAATTTTTATTTTAAAAAAAATTCAAAACGGCGTCGTTGTCCACTTACCCAAACAATGCTGTTTTGGTCGAGGGATGAACAGTGGAGCTAACATCCAACTCTTATATATTGTTAGGATTAGAAGTGTTTGCCTTTCTTCATTTTAGTTGTCTACTATCTAGATATGGAAGGGGGAAGGCTCTGCAAATGTGGGAATTCCATGACAATGAGGACATCTTGGACTAAAACCAACCCAGGAAGAAGAAGTTTTATTTATTCGCAACAGATAAGTTAAATGAAGATTTCTGCATTATTGATCCTCTTATATATGCCCCAATTTGTTTCTTTCAATGAAATCTGTAAGAATTAATGTTCAAGATCTAATTAGTTGGGTCGGACTTAATTATTTATTGAACTAAAATAATTAATTAGATTAATTAATTAAGCACGTTTGTTGATGAGTTCTAGTTGGACTAGAACTAGGACTAAAGTTAGTCCCACCTATAAATACAAATGTCATAACAGATTAAATTAAGAGCTGATCTTCATTACTTGCTAGTACAAGCAAAAGACAACCCAATACAATTACTCCCAGAAGTTTTGCTTACATTAGTTCTTGATTGTGGAAGTCCAAATCTATTCTTACTGTATGAATTACCATTGGAGGCTGGACAATTGGACAGCTGTGGTATTGAAGATTGCACCTTCAAATTTAATCGATAATCGATTTCAAGGTGTTCATCAAGGTAAACTTTTGTCATGAATTCTATCTAAGCAAAAGTTGATCCAACTTATAGGAATTGCAGATTTAATTTTCGCTTGTGTATATATACATCAATTCCTTACAGTGATTTCAGAGCCTACCTTGTTACTTGTTAGAGTTTGTTAGAGTGCTTTGATAAATTGAACAATAATTGTTATTGACATATTAATTTGATTTGAGTTTTGACAATAAATAAAATTGTGAATTTTAAAATCTGAATTTGATTTATATTTTATTTTTTTTGGATTAAGAAAATAAAAAAATATGATTTTGAATTTGAAATTGGTTTTGGGTTGTTGGGAACGAGATGATAATGGGTTGGAATTTGAGTTGTTGGCGGCGGCAAATTGGACCACCGGCGACTATTGTCAGCGGACACCACCGCATGCTGAAATGAAGAATGCCGCCACCGGTTCTCATGACGAAGCCTCGTAGATCCCTCTCATCATTATCATGGCGGGAGTCCGTAAAGTAGCGGCACATGCTTGTGGCGATGGTCGCCGGTGTTGGACACCGGCGTAGCCACCGCCAGTGGAAAGAATCCGGCCGCAAGTTTGAAGAAGCCCTAAAGGGTTTATTTTTCCATCGATTTGAAGAGATGGAGGCTCCCATACAATTTTAGAAATTGCATAGGAAGCCCCCTAATTTCAAAAAGATTTGAAAGGGAAGATGATTTATGTTTTAAAATAATAAGGGGGTCTTTTGCGCAATTTTGGAGATTGCATTGAAAGACCCATTGTTTTAAAAATTTAAAGGCTGACTGCGCAATTTTAGAAACTGCACAATAAATCCTCAAGTTTAAAAGAAATTTAAGGTCTTAAATACAATTTTGAATTTCTGAAAAATTGTAATTATTAAGTTTTTTAATGCTAGTCAAATATTCAAAATTGACTAAAATCGTTTTTAAACTATATTTTAAATTTTTGACCGGATTAAATTTTGAATAAAATTGTAATTTTGACCCTACACAAATTGTATCTCAGGGCATGACTTTAAATTGGTAGATAAAATAAATTTTGAAAAAATTCCCTTTATGAATAAAATTAATTGATTAATTTGATTAATTACTTAATTTTATTGTTAAAAATTAATTAATTATTTAATTCCGTCTAGTCTGTTTCGAAATGTCTAAAGTGTTTAGACTTACACTGTCAAAGCTACAAATTTAGAAATTAATATATTTTTAATATTAGATATTAAAATGAAGGTATAGCGGATGATTATGGACTCGACCCATGTGATTGGTTGTATGGTTAATTATTATTGGTTAGGCCTGTAAGCTTATTATTTAATTAAATAGGCATGCGAGCCTATTATTTATTTAATTTGGATTTTTGACCTATTTATTTATTATGGACCAAGTGTCCATCAATCTGGACCTGCGTGCCAACTAGTATATGATACATGTTGCAGTTGAGCCACAAGGAAGCAACTAGTATATGATACATGTTGCAGTAGAAGATGGAGATGATTGCATTCGATGGATGAATGGAACATTCCTTAGGAATTGACTGAGTAATATTCTTTTTGGATTAGGAAGATTAGATAGATAAAGTTTATAATCATCCACAATTATTATTATGTATGATTGATTGCATGTTGGATGTTAGTTAATATATATAAATGTGATGAGACAAACTTCTCTTTATCAAAATATTAAATTCGTATTAAATGGTTAATACAACGTGTTTTCTATTGTTATAGTAAAAAATCAAAGTTCATTATCGATGTCAGTTTGTTGAGTTATTCAAGGCTGCTCGCGCGTGGATATGTTTATCACTATGAAATATTTGATGTTTATGAACAATGGGTCGAATTTAACTAAATTTTTTTTTTGTCGAGTCACTCAAGGAAATAAAATTTTAGGAGCACAATCAAGTAAACACATAAGATGTGTGCAATAATAAGTTGTCTACTTGATGATCTATGAGTCACATAGAGATGTGATTGATAGAAGTATCTACCTGGATATTTTATTAGGATTTGTTGAGTCACTAAAGGTTCTAATAAAACAAAAGGGATCCTAGTCCATTGGGAATCTAATCGGTTCTATTGATTAATGTTTGAGGGTCATTGATTCAATTTAAATAGTGAGAGTATAATTAATTTAGTATAAGTCCATGTTAAATTAATTTTCTGTATTTAATTATTTGTTCTATCTTATATTTAATTGTTGAATCACGAGTAACCATATAAGTTTGAGGGGCATATTGGATGCCAACACATATCGGACCAAATTTCTGGATTGACATCGTAATATGAGAATTGTTCTCAAGCATGAAAAAGAAAAATTAGATATGTCATTGAGCAGCCAATGCCGGAAGCTCCCATTGAGGAGGCTACGCCAGAGAACGTGCATGCTTACAATAAACAAAGTGATGATAATAACACTGCAATATGTGACACTTGCAGTATGTCACAAGAGTTAGAAAAGTTGCATGAGGGTATGGATGCCTATACCAATATATATCATTTCAATTAGTTGAATGATAAACAGTCATAGACTGAACGGTATGAGACATCCAAAAGATTATACAAAGGTATGATGGTAAAATGATCTTATGTCAGTTCTCATGTAATAAAGATAATTGGTTATAATGAAAAATTAAACCAATTGAGTTTCACTATTGACTACGAGTTGAGTGTTGTCTTAGTTACGTAGTCCCTACCTAATAGCTATTCACATTTCATTATGAACTTCAATATGAATAAGATTCAGATGTACCCTACTCGAGTTGCTAAACATGTTTAAAACTGTTGAACCCAAGAGAATGGGAAGACTTTGGCCATTGACACCTCTAAGTGAAGTAAGAGAAAATCTAAAAAGACATTTCAGAAAAGATCCAAGGCCAAATATACTGAAAAACAGTTAAAGTATACAAAGACAAATCCAAATATGACGATCCATGTTTTCAATGTAGAAACAAATGGCATTAGAAGAGGAACTGCAATACATAAAAGAGATAAAACTAAAAATTCATATCTTTGGTAATGCCTACTCGGTTATATAAATGAAAACGCATCACCAAGTTACATGAAGATGAATACTTGGATTCAAATGATTATGAATCATTTGATAAGTGTGGATCATGCACGTTGGGCAAAATGACCTAGACCTCCTTTCTAGAAAGAGAGTCAGAGTTGCTGACATTTTGGGTCTTGTACATATTGATATATGATGCTAAATGTGGCTTTTCTTACTTCATCAGATTTACTGACAATTCTAGCTATGGTTGCATATGCTTGATGGAATTTAAAAGTGAAGCCCTTTAAAAGTTCAAAAATTCAAGCAAGAAGTAGAAAGGCAAACCTTCTAACACTTATATCTGATCGAGGTAAAGAATATTTGAAGGGTGAGTTTTTAGACTATCTAAAATAGAATGGAATTCTCTCACAGTGGACTCCTCGTATACACCACAGCTAAATGGTGTATCCGAAAGGAGAAATCACACCTTACTAGATATGGTGCGATTAATGATGATTCGTACAGTTCTTCCAAAATCATTTTGGGGATATGTACTTAACACTGCATGTTACACACTAAACCGTATTCCATCTAAATTCGGTCGATAAAACTCCATACGAGTTATGAAAAGGGAAAAAGACCCGATCTTTGATACATGAAGGTTTGGAGATGCGACACTTTTGTGAAGTGCTTTGAATCGGATAAGCTAGGAGCTAAATCTGATAAATATTTATCAGTGGAGTATCCAAAGAAAATTGCGAATACTATTTCTACAATCCTATCGAGATGAACGTCATCGTATCGAAACAGTTGTATTCTTAGAGAAGATAGTGTGAGCAAAGTATATCTTGAAGAGGTTCAAGAAACCACAAATAAAATTATCCAATTAGATGATCCAATGGCTGAGGTTGCATCTGATAAGGTACATATTGGGAAAAGGTAAACCACCAGTTTCCAAGGACATACCAATTTTGCGTAAGTCGAGCAGGGTCATTCGTTCTCTTCAGAGATACGATCTCTTAATTACTAGTAATGTATTACTAATCGGAAGATGAACCTACTACTTATGTAGAATTGAAGTCAAGTGTTGACTCAAAGAGATCGCAATAAGCCATAGAATCCAAATGAACTCCATGTACGAAAACAAGGTTTGGACCTTGATTGAAATATCTGAAAGAATAAAACCTATAGGCTGTAAATTGGTTTACAAGAAAAGGTCGATATGGATGGTAATGTTCATACTTACAAGGAAAGATTGGTTGCGAAGGGTTACAAGCAAAGACAATGAATTGACTTTAACGAAACTTTCTCACCAGGTAGCCATGTGTAAATCAATTCGAATTCTGCTTGCGATAACAGCATACCATGACTATGAGGTCTGGAAAATGCATGTCAAAACTGCAATCCTTAACAAAAATCTTAGTGAGGATGTGTACATGACACAACTCGAAGGTTTTGAATCTACATAGCCAAACAAGGTGTGCAAACTACTAAGATCTATATATGGATTAAAGTAAGCCTCTCAGAGTTGGAATCTCCGTTTTGGTGAGACAATCAAAATGTTTGATTTTATTAAGAATGAAGATGAACCATGTGTGTATAAAAAGGTTAGTGGGAGTAAAGTCGTGTTTTTAATTTTGTATGTGGATGACATACAATTATTAGAAAATGATGTCCCGATGTTAAAATCAGTAAAATTGTGATTATACAAAAAAATTTCTCCATGAAGGATATGAGAGAGGCATCGTACATTCTCGGTACAAAGATCTATAGAAATAGATCTAATAGAATGCTTAGCCTATCTCAATCAATATACATAGATAAAATCTTGAGAAGATTTAGAATGGAAAAGTCCAAGAGAGGACTCTGTCCCATCGGGCATGAGATCTATCTCTAAAAAAAGTGTCCAAAACACAGATTGTGGGAGATCGCATGGATAGGATCCATTATGCATCAGCAATAGGATCATCATGTATGCCATATTATGTACACGACCAGATGTTTCATATGCTTTGAGTGTCACAAGTAGATTTCAAGCAAACCCTTGAGAAAAACATTGAATCGCAATCAAAAACATCCTTAAGTACTTAAAAATCACTAAAGATATGTTCTTGGTGTATGGAAGAAATAAACTTAGAGTTCAAGGTTATGCTGATGCCAGCTTTCAGTCTGATAAAGACGATAGAAAATCTCAACCTAGATATGTATTTACTCTAAATGGTGGTGCGGTTAGTTAGAAAAATTCTAAACAAGAAATGACTGCTGATTTAACTACAAAAGTCGAATATATAGCTGCTTTAGAAGCAGCAAAGGAAGCGGTTTGCATCAAGAAGTTCATTACTGAACTTGGAATAGTTCCTAGCATTGTTGATCCAATAACTTGTATTGTGATAACAATAGAGCCATCACACAAGCAAAGGAACCCATATCTCATCAATGATTCAGATATATATTGAGGTAGTATCATCTCATCAAGGAGTTGATCTTAAGAAATAACATAAAGTACAACGGGTCCCGACAAACGATAATGTAGCAGATCCTTTGACAAAGTTATTGTCCCAGCACAAGCATGATAGTCATGCTAAATCTGATGGTATTAAAATACCTGAGTGATTGGATCCAATTTGCGTGTGACATTTTATGATATACTCTTTGTTAGACATTGAAGTATATGAACAAATTGATTAATTAAATGATTGTCTACATTTTAATGATAGATTTGTTATTTTTAAATTTTATTATTTAAAATAATAGAGTCCGAAGAAAAGTTCATAGTAACTTGTTAATCACAAGGTGTTGTGATTGTGAGATACAAGTTATAAATAACTTATTTTTAAAATAACCCTTGTTATAGTAATAATAAGATACATATATCATTATTGTAGATAGACTAGCATGTGTTGCATTTATTTTGAAGAAAGTAGCTGATCTCACGAGCTAAGATGTAGAGGGACATCTGAATGAACACATGGATGCATTGTTATGAGAACATGACATTGGATGATCCACCTAGAGATTCCACATGGATAACTATCCAAGCGCAAGTGGTGAATCTCTAACGCGCGATAGTGGATTTGGTCATTTGACTTGAGGACATCATAGAATCTTATGTGAGAACTGTTATACTTTGGCGAGCGTTTGATGGGACTCGAAGATTATGAGTCACCAAGAAGACGTTGTACGGGTATAGTGAGAATCACATGAATGTTGTGAATGTCCAATATGAGGATTCATCACTCCTCGAAAGTAGGAGATTATAACATGATTTTTGCCCACTTAAGTTGATATAAATTTCCTCGGTGGGATTGAGTTATGAGTTGAAAATATTTCAATTATAACTAGATTAGATCAACGAAGAGTTGATGTGAATAATATAATTAGTTGAAATGAGATTGACGCTGATCCATATCTCTTAACCAATTGGGTTATATTAATAAATGGATAATATTTCTACGGTAACCGCACATATATTGGGTTTGTCATACCACATGACATTCTCTTCTTATGGATTGCCTTGACACATTGCTAGATGTCAATTTTGGACGGTGACGTGAATTGATCGATCTAGGTGAATCAATAAGCATATCACTGCGTTTGGCATCGTGAATGAGAACCTAATGGGTCACACACATAAGGTTAGAATTGAGCATCTAGAGTTGGACCTTGTCCAAGTGGGAGATTATAAAAATTAATGTCTAATGTCTAATTAGTTGGGTCGGACTTAATTATTTATTGGACCAAATTGATTAATTAGATTAATTAATTAGGCCTGTTTGTTGATGGGTTCTAGTTGGACTAGAACTAGGGCTAGGGCTAGGGCTAGGGCTAGGGCTAGGGCTAGGGTTAGCCCCGCTTATAAATACAAAGGCCACAACAGATTAAATTAAAAGTTGGTCTTCATTACTTGCAAGCACAAGCAAAAACAATCCAATACAATTACTCCTAAAAGTTTCACTTTTATGTGTTCTTAATCGTGGAAGTCCAGATCTATTCTTGTTGTGTAGATTACTATTGGAGGCTGGACAGTTGGACATCTGTGGTATTGAATATCGCACATCCAGCTAATCAGATAATCAGATTTCACAGTGTTCATCAATGTAAACTTTTGTCACGAATTCTATCTAAGTACAAGGTTAATCCAGCTTATAGGAATTGCATATTTAATTTTCATTGTGCATATATACGTCAATTCTTTACAAAATCTATGTCATTTCTTTGCATGGTTTGACCCACCGATGTATGACCAGTCAAAGGAATTGATACCTTGATTGCTAAGGTCGATGCAAAGGTTAGAAGGACAAATCAACATTTTTCAGGCCTAGCCCAACCAAATACGGAGAAGAGAAGCCAAAAGTGAAAAAAGTGCAAACATTAGAAGCACAACTCTATGATTTGCAAGTCGAGTTCAATGAATTAGCGAAGAAGAAAAGAACAGATGAACGATATGTAAAGAAAAAAGCAGACGTGAATGAAACTAGAGCAAGAAATGGAGAACCTGTGTTGGACCGTATTTCGATATGGAGATTTCTTGTACTATTGTGTCCAGCCTGTAATTTTCTTCTGTGGAACGTAGTTTTTCTTGTAAAGTGGAAAAAGTAATTTTGTTGATGTAAACTTTTGTTTATCAATGGAAAATGTTGATGTAAACTTTTGTTTATCAATGTAAAATGTTGCATCAATATGTTAGTAAATTTATATAGAACGTGTTTAACTACATACTCCAAATCTGTAAACTGCAGAAGAAAGTAATAAAATGAACAAAAGACAGGAAACTACAAACCGAGGCCTGTGCGAACACAGTTTTCTTAAAATAGATTCGCTCCCCTATCATAGTTTCTTGAGAGTAATGAATGCTTGCTTCCTAGGAGACAACGGAAGAACTGATAGCACGAAGCCGTTAAACAAGCGACTGAGCTAATGCCAGAATAGTATCACCAGAAGGACACTTGGATATTTTGGAACATAAATAAAGGAATAGAAGACAGAATTCATGTGTTGATTGTGGAAATTGGGATCCTGTTTATATAGGCTCTCAAATGACCTTTCAATCCCACCATTAATAGGTAAGTTTCAGGTGTTATAACATTAACCCACCATTAATAGGTAAGTTTAAGGTGTTATAACATTAACCCACTATTAACCCTCCATTAACAGCACATGAAATTAATTGAGAAGTTGAAAGGTCTGGAAATAAATCAGAAAATTGGAAAAAAAAAAAAAAGTCAAAACGCAATCTTGACTATGTGGCCAATTTTGGTCCGACATTTATGTACACAGGTCGCGCTTGCACATGAGTTCTATGGCCAAAGGTGTTAATCGGTCCGTGATCTTCTCCCACTGCAGGCGCGCGCAAGAGAGAGTCTTTATACTACACAATATTACACCTTTGTAAATTATGTCCGTATAAATACTAGTTAACCTTTCATCATTTTTCCAATATGGGATAGAACCAATTTCTTTCTTTTCAACCATTTCCAACTCCATCTTTGAGCTTCAATTTACCATTCATCCAAGCATCATTTTGGACAAGTAAATACATAATTTATATGTTCTCGCACGGAGGAGAATATGAATAAACTTTTGTTTTTATCAAATAGAAAATGGATCCCACGCAAAATCATGCTCAAACATTGCACAATTTTTATAATTTTTCCAACACAATATTGGTGTTCATTAAATTGGAAATACAAAGAAAAAGGGACAAAATAATGCAAAAGATTAGGAACAACATACGCAAATATAATCAAAGGACAATACAAAGCCACGTCTAACCCAAATTATAAATATTTTGTCCAAATATTTTTGAAATAAAAGTTATTTAAAAGTATTTTTTTACTTTTTAGTTTAAAAAACTGTTAGTCACCTGAAGTGTCACATTACTCATTAAACAATTTTTGTTCCAAAATTTATCACTTAAGTTTCACAAGATGAAAGAGCTGAGATGAAGAATCGAACCCCAATTTGTGTTCCAAATTTATCATTAAACAATTTCTATTAATGTCGTTCCAATTTTTGTTAAAAAGACTTGTAGCCAAGATGAAGAGCCAAACTCTAAAAATCAAACGATGAAGAGAAGAGGGTTGTACACGCGAAACACGGAGAAGAATTGGAGTGAAAATATTGATATGGAGATCTCTACTAGGCCACATACCAAAGGAAAACTTATCGAGTTAGGAGTCCAATGCAATTTACAAATTACAATTTTGAGTTTCCTACGAGAAGCTATGCACGTTTGAATGTTAGTTGCCCCAAAGTATAGTAGTGCTTTCGCTCGAGCGAATGAGGGGTACACAAAACAGGTAGTTTTGAAATTGGTTTTCACTCGAATGAGCCTCAACTTTGCTCGAGCGAGATCTGAACCTAAGATGCATGAATTTTGATTGTGTTATTGAGTTTTACCTTTTAAGGACAATTTTTTCATAGGAGACACATTTTTCAAGACTTGGTACTCACACCTATATATACTTCTTATCTAATACATTCTTAGAACATCTCCAACAAGCTCTTGAAACATAGATTACTCTTTAATTTAAAGAGCCAAGGCTTAAAATTCTACTCCAATAGACTCTCTAATTTAACATTTTAATTTGGAGAGTTGGTTTGGCTCTCCACGTTTGGAGAGCCAAACTCACTCTCTATTATTAAATGCATTGAAATAATTTCAATTTTCAATACTTGATGTGTTGGTTTTAATTAAATAATATATACAAATTGTGAAGAAAATATATGATAAAAAGGGAGGAGAGGGAAATATATTAAATGCTTCTTGAGAAAAGTAAAATAAAGAGTGGAAATAAAAAAAATTGTTGGTGGATTTAAAAAAAAATTATTCTTTAAATTTAATGATGCCCTTTAAAATGCTAAAGATATTCTTTAAATAGACATAAGTTGTTGTAGATGCTCTTAGGGAGAGAAAACACATAAAACACATTGAGAACTACATCAATTAGTGGATTTCTTCAAGTTCAAGGAAGAAGACAATTGCAAGGCTCGAAAATTGCAACTTCAAACTCCAAAATTCATCTTCTTTTTAACAAATCTGTTGTTGTTCTATTCTCTCTTGTGTTTTGTAATTCGAATATGTTTGGCTAAGTTTCCATGAGCTAGAACGACAATGCAAACCTTTTTGAAGCTTTAATTCTATAATTATGTTTTAGACTCTCATCTTGTTCTTGATTGTTTGTAATTGATTTTATTGCCTTCCTATTACTTAACCGATTTTAGGATTATTTTGAAAATCATATTGATACCGAGAGGTGAAAACGTATTCTAGCTTAAATAACAAATAACATAGATTCTTATATATATATACTATTATGGTCTATGCGATCGTCATGTGATGTTTGATTGTTCTAAATTTATTTTTGCTTATTTAGCACCTTCATAGAGATACATGAAGTTCATAAATAAAAATAGGTTCAACTCTACTCGAGAGAGGTTGTCGATAATTTAGGACATCAATCATAATAATGGGTGAATATAGTCAATAATGTAATTTTATGAATTAAAGTGAAAAAAATAGATGGAATCAGAGTCCTAGTGCCTTTTCATATTCAAATATTCTCCAAAGTTTTCATAATCCTTTTAGCTTAATTTTAGTTTTTAATTAAAATCAAAATCTACTCAAAAATTTGGTATAAATCGGTTAAGGTTAAATTTAATTAAACTCATAACTAGATATAAGTCCTTGTAGAAATAATACTCAACTCATATTTTATTACTTGTCCACGATACTGCACTTCCAGGTTTCGAGCAATCGGCAGTTATATTGGGTGATAGAATTTTTTTATATGAATAAATATGTCTTTTACGTTCATTATTTTTCTTTAATTTTGAAGTTTTTCATTTAAAATCATTGTATCCTTTTTAACATTATTATTCTCTATTTTTATTTCTTTATTTTTCTTGATATTCCACAAAAGAAATCATTGTAGGGATGCGCACATGAAAAACATGATCAAGAAAAATGCTATACTTCTTCAACGACTTAACTGACCTAATCTCATTATAAACACCATGTCTCTCAAGAAGATCTATGTGATCGCTCGACTTGCACATTAAGAGGAAATCAACTGCTTGAAAGGGGATGGGTCACTCTCGAAACTAAACCATTATTGAAGGATTCGCCCACTAAAGGCTCTATTGACGTGCATAAATAAAGTCCAATTAAGCCCAATTAAGAAATCCAAAGAAGGGAGCCCAAGTGAACTTGTAGGCCTACAAAATCGCCCAGGCTTAGTAAACGCCCAATATTTGGGCCAATGAAACGTCTCATTACTGCATGAAGTTGCGGTTACTGGACAATTACTAGCCATCTTATCACACGTCCATGTGTCAAAATTTGAGAAGTTATGAACGGTTGAACCATGAAGTAATGGCAGTAGTTAAGACAGTGTTTTCTGATAAATTAGCCATTATGGAGAAAGTGGCTGGTTCTTGAGCGACGATTAGTTTTAGAAAGCGTTTAAGAAAGTATAAAAAGAAAAAGAGTTTGAAGAAACAGGCCTGATCAATCATTCTAAAAAATAGAGAGCTATGTAATTTCATTTTCTTTCAATTATAAATTTTATTCACATCGTATTCATGTGTGCTTGTGCCCCTTGGAGGCATTTTGTTTGTTTTTCTTTTCTCATAATTGTAATCTTCATAAATAAAACACCCATTGTTGGGACTTTGTCTCAACAGGTTGTTGTCCCTTACACATTATCTGAATCCTTTTAATTGTTAGCGGGAGTTCATTACTGCACGAAAAAATTTGGCATGCCCAGTGGGACACTTTTGGTGTTAGAGGATACAAGAAGTGAACAATATGCCTCATAAAAATTCAAATAATGAGCCAAGCCAATGAGCCAGCAGTAGTCCATCGGTATATCGAAGCGGTATGAGAAACATCAAAGCACTCCGGAATAGGGGACATAATCAAAGTCGTTATAAACCAATGAGCAATTGAGTCCTCGAACTATCACGGTGAGCGTACATAGTGATGTTGTTGTTGGACATGTAAGTCGCAAAATGTTCATAATATGAAATAATTTACCCAAAATGAAAATGTACACTATGACAACATGGCCAAACAATTAGGCACTTTAAATGAACTTATGAATAAGTTAGTAGGCGGATATGTCAACTAAATTTGCCAAGTATCGGAAATCACTTCCAAGCCGTAGAGCGATTGTGGGACATAACTCCCGATCTTGAATCCAAATCGTGAATAGAACCACCTTTATATATCAACACCAAATTCAATTCGGAAATGGAATGGCAAATTTAAATAATGGCAATGGGCATCTAACTTGGGAGGTAGCCCAATGCAAGAAAAATGTCCAAAATATTGGACGAGAATGTAACACGGGTTAATGATGGAGGAAATGCCCAAGTTAATGGTAATAATGCCTAAATAATGGCCTTAAATAATGGCAATTTTACTACCAATAAATAATGGCAATTTTACCACAAATCGGGGCAAATAATAGGCCTCAAATGATACCACCAATAAATCAACCTATAGGTGTCCCATGTGATCCCAATGTGTTGTTAAGAAACCAAATCACGGAGATAATGCAAGATCAAATGACTTTGCCGACCTATAGGAAGCCATATCCTGATTGGGTAGATCAGGCATACCCATGGCCTAGAGGATACAAAGTACCCAAATTCATTTATTCATTGGCTCGGATGAGTTTCTATGCTAGAACATATAGGGCGATTCACATTACAATGTGGTGAAGTAACTGATTATCACAAAATAAGATTGTTTCCTAGTTCATTAACATGAGTAGCATTCTCATGGTTTATTAACTTGCCTGGAAATTCTGTTCAGACATGGCAACAATTGGAACAATTGTTCCATGCTCAGTTTTATAAAACTGAATCTGAAGTAACCTTAGCCGATTTGGCAAATTTACGCCAAATGCCGACTAAATTGGCATAAGTTTTCCTTAAGAGGTTTAAAATAGCCAAGAGTAAATGTTTTGTACCTTTACCAGAAAAGGAATTTGTGAAAATCACTCAAAGTTGTTTAAGCTTTGATTTAAAAAAGAAGTTTCAGGACAGGAATTTCCTAACCTTTTTTAGTTGATGGCCAATGTAATTTGGTATGAACGTTTAATAAGAGAAGAAGAATAAATGAAAAATTTTAGCAAATGGACTTATTATAGGGACACGAACTTTGACGTTCATATTATTGATGAATATTATGACCGAGATCGAGATATGCTTGGCGAATGGGTCGAGGGGACGATATTTGTCCTTTGGGAATCAAATCAGGAATATCAGTAAAAAATGAGCCTATAAGAAATGAAAACAAAAAGGTTAGAACATTCTCATTTGACATAACCAAAGCTGATATTATATTTGATAGATTGTATAAGGACAAATAGATAAAATTGAGCGATAAGCATAAATTGCCAAATCCTGAGCAAATTAAGGATAAAAGATATTGTAAGTGGCATAATGCGTGGTCTCATACGACTAATAATTGTTTGGTTTTTGTCATGTATTACAAGATGCTATCGAATCATGGCGAATCAATTTTGAAGCCAAGAAGAAGATGGCAGTGGATGACAACTCTTTCCTACAACCACTCGGGGTAAATATGATAACAACTAGTTTCAAAAATGGTTTACCTAAGTTCAAGTTGGTAGTAGATGATGGACAAGAGGACCCTGAGCCACATCCTAGTGTTTTTGACCATCTCAAAGGAAAGGAAATTAAAAGAGACGAAAGAATCTTGTGTTCTAGATGTAGAAGATAAGTAAATGAGAATGTAGAAACAACAGGAGCATGGGGACATCATTTTTGTCCTAGTATGGTTCCAAACTTCCAGCCTATGGGTATGCCATCTCGTGGAAAACCATCTTTTGGGAGGCCATTCAGACCGATGCATGATAGTAGAACATTCAAACCGTAACCTTGTCAATCAAATGTATGGCATTTGTTCCAATATAGTGCAGGAAGAGTGATACCCTTTAATGAAATGAATAGGATGCAACAAAGGCATTTTCAGAGGAATTATGGATGAATGATGAGGCAACAACAATGGATAGCACGTCCTGAAATGCCTAATTTACTCAAGGCAACTAATAAAGATGGTCTCCAAGATAATAAAGAGGACAATATGGGCAATTCAATTGAGGAATTACCAGAGAGTTCTTCTGGGAGGTCGAAATTTGAGCGAAGCAAAAAAGATGAAAACAAGGATGACCCATGGCAATCCATTACTATTCAATTTGGTACTCTACCTCCAGTTTTGGCTAATCATTACTTACTAGCCAATGAGTTCAAAAGTAAAGAGAATGAAGAAATAGAAGGAAAACAATATGGAGGAAACATGCACGTTGGAATGCAGAGAAGAAATTGGTCAAACATCTCGGGACAATTATGAGGAAGAAGAAGATGAAGGAATGACTGATATTGAAGAAGAAATTGATTTAGAGACGGAAAGAAGAAGAATAGGAGTCTCATATAATAATCTCTTGAAACAGCTGTATCAAGAAGGCGTCCAAGAGGTAGATTTGTTGGGTGAACCATCTAGGCGATCCTTTGATTACTACGTATTGTACGGTATGCCTAAGGAAAGTGAGGGTACCACGCTCTGAAAAATACGGATCACCTCCAAGGATATTGCCACCCCCTACAGGATGGGCGATCGAAGAGGAAGTGCAAGAGGAAATGGATAGATAGGCTAAAAAATAGAAGGTCAGTGCGAAATGTTGCATGTCAATTTGGTGCAAGAAGTCGATTCCATAGAACACAAACAAGAAGTGGAGATAGAGGCAACCGAAAAGGTCATTTTTAGGAGACCGACTGTAAAATTGACCAAACATCTAAGGCCATTATATGTGAAAGCTTTAATCAATGGCATTTCGGAAGCCAAAGTTCTCATTGACAATGGAGCAGCCATAAATACTATTCCATCCAGGATGATGAGGAAATTTGCAAAGTCGGAGAGCGATATGATCCCAACAGAAGTCATCCTCATAAGCTTCAATGGAAAAGCAACTTCAGCCAAATGTGTGATACCATTAGATATCATGGTGGGAACTACTACTAGAACTACAATTTTCTTTGTAATAGATAGCCCTACTAGCTACAATGTATTATTAGAGAGAGATTGGATTCACGGAAGTCGTTGCATACCTTCGTCGCTCCATCAGTGTTTGGTTTTTTGGAATGATAAAGGTGAAGTAGAAGTGGTGCAGGCAGATCATAGACCTTTTGTTGCCGAAGCAAACTCAGTAGAAAAGTTTATGTATGAAGGAGATTATGGACCTATTAGAGTAGTCCAAAATGGAGAAGAAACTCAATTTGTCACACAAAGCGAAGAATCAGTTTCAGTGGATGCACTTACTGATGTATTTGATCAAATGAGGCCAAATATAGTGGCCCTTGAAGAGCCAGTAATTGGCAAAAAGATGATCAAAAGATGTTAAAGACTATGGCCAGTCTTTAGACCTTCAAGCCAGATTAATGGCTTTCAATAAAGAATCCAAAGAAAAAATGAACGAAGAAGCGGCATTAAGGACGCTAAAGAACAAATTAGCAGTGTTCAAGTTAGAACAAAGTATTAGCCGAGAGGTTAATAAGGTGGATTGTTTGGAAGAAGAAGTAGTGACGACAAAGAACATGGACGACGAGGTGATAGGAATCACAAAACCCAGGCACGCCCAAGCACAAGATCCTTTGGTGAAGGTGAATATTGGAGATGGACAAGAAGATCGCCCAACATTTATTAGCCAGATGCTTAGCAAAGAAGTAAGTGATCAATTAATTGCTTTGTTAAAAGAATACAAAGATTGTTTTGACTGAAAATATGAACATATACCTGGTTTAGATAAAAATTTTGGTAGAACATAGATTACCAACTAAATCGAATTTTAAACCTTATAAACAATTCCTAGGAGTTTTGCCCCTAATGTATTGCCCGAAGTAAAGAAAGAAATAGAGTGATTGTTAAAGGCAGGTTATATTAGGATAGCCAGATATGTTGAGTGGTTATCAAATATTGTGCCTGTGTTGAAGAAAAATGGTAACATTAGGGTTTGCATAGATTTTAGGAACTTGAATATAGCAACGCCTAAAGATGAATATCCAATGCCTATGGTATATTCCTTAATTGATTCAAATACCGGACATGTGATGTATTCTTTCATGGACCGATATTCAAGATATAATCAGATTTATATATTTGAGGAAGACATAAACAAAATGGCGTTTAGGTGTCCAGGTGCTTTAGGATGTTTTAAATGGGTAGTTATGTTTTTTCGGTTTAAAGAATGCAGGAGCCACGTATCAAAGGGCAATGAATTTAATTTTTCATGACATGATAGGCGAATTTGTTGAAGTTTATGTTGATGATATAGTGGTCAAATCACTTAAAGAAGAAGACCATTTTCAACAATTGAAACATTCATTTAAGTGAATGAGACAACATAAATTAAAGTTAAATCCTTTGAAATGTGTATTTGGTGTTAATGCGGGAAATTTCCTCTGTTTTCTAGTGTACAAAAGAGGAATTGAACTTGACACAAATAAAGCAAAAGCCATTTTAGAGGCTAAACCACCTAGCAATAAAAAGGAATTGCAAAGATTTCTAGGTCAAGTGAACTTTTTACGACGTTTCATTTCTAATTGTGTAGGGCGAACAAAAGCTTTTTCGCCTCTTTGAAAGTTGAAAAACCAGGACGAATTCGTCTGGAATGAAGAGCATCAAAAGGCTTTTGCTAGCCTGAAGACATACTTGTCAAATCCACCAGTATTAGTTTCACCTATCCAAGGACGACCAATGAAGGTATACATATCGGCTGAACAAGAGTCAATAGCTGGACTAGTCGCTCAAGAAGACCAGTTTGGAGAATAGAGGGCGATATATTATCTTAGTAGACAACTAACAAAATGTGAATGTAATTATTATGCTGTTGAAAAGTTATGTCTTGCTCTGTATTTTACATGTACTAAACTAAGGGCTTATTTGCTACCTGTAACTGTTTATTTGGTTTCTAAAGTAAATTTGGTTAAGTACATGTTCTCTCGTCCTATTTTGCATCAAAGAACTGGTCTTTGGACTTTAGCACTGTCAGAGTTTAAAATACAGTATATACCCTAAAAAGCTGTCAAAAATCAAGCATTGGCTAATTTTTTTGTCGAGTATCCATGTTTAGATGTACCTAAGGAAATAGAGTTAGAAGTTGACTCATTCGAATTAAAACCTTGGGTCTTATACTTTGATGGATCAAAAATTGCTGGAGGTGCAAGAGTAGGAGTGGTGTTAATAAATCCATTGGGGGTCTATCACAAATTTGCCTTTACTCTGAATGGAATATGTACCAACAATCAAGCAGAGTACGAAGCATTGATAGTATGATTAGAGCTATCGTTGGAATTAGGAATGAAAAATGTGGTCATCAGGGGCGACTCTCAATTGGTGACTTGTCAATTAATTGGGGACTTTAAGTGCCAAAGTAATTTTGTCATAAGACAATATGACATTGCTCAAGAATTATTGGAAGAATTTGATCAAGTGGAGCTTCAGTACGTTAATAGAATGTATAACCATTTGGCAAATGAGCTGGCCCAAATGGCTTCGGGCTATTCAAAAATGTTAAATTTGGACTCTATTTGCGAATATGGAGTAATATTGCCCGTAGTACAATGAATGGCGAAAAAGATTGATGTCCATTGCATACATGGTGGAGATGCAATAGATTGGAGAGAAGAAATAAGAAGGTTCTTGGAAGAACCTGATAAGAAGAATGATAGAAAAATGAAATTACGCTCATTGAATTACGTGCTGGTAGACGAGGAACTATATATTAAACGCTCAGATGGTGTGCTATTAAAATGCGTAAATTTTCATGAGGCTAAAGTAATTATGGTCGAAGTGCATGAAAGAATATGTGGGGCTCACCAAGATGGCCAAAATGAGGTGGTTGATTATCAGGAGTAGATATTTTTGGCCTAAGATGGGTGAATTGTGTGTTCAATATGCTAAAAGTTGTTTAGAATGTCAAAAACATGGCCCGATTCAAAGAATGACAGCAAGAGAAATGGCACATATTATTACGCCTTGGCCGTTCAAAGGTTGGGCGATAGATCTGATAGGAAAAATTTACCCCCCATCATCCAAACAACACACGTTTGTAATAGTCGCTACAGATTTTTTCACAAAATGGGTAGAAGCAATACCTTTAAGGGAGATCTCTTAGGGGAGTATCATAACATTCATTCGTGATCATATCATCTACAGATTTGGGATACCCCAAACTTTAATAATGGATCATGGAACTTCTTTAAATGGAGATCAATTAAAAGAATTTTTGAGCAAATTTGGAATTAAGTTGGTGAACTCTACACCTTATTACGCCCAATCTAATGGTCAAGAAGAATCTTCTAACAAGATTTTGAAAAATATTATAAGGAAAATGATAAATGAAAATGCCAGAAATTGGCATGAATGCTTGAATAGAGCGTTGTGGGCTTATAGAACAACTCCACGTTCAAGCACTAAAGTGAATCCTTTCCAACTTACTTATGGGCAAGAGATAGTGTTACCTATGGAGATTAATGTACAATCGATCAGAGTATGCTTGCAGAATGGTCTGAGCGATGATGAACATAAAGAGTTGCTTGCCCAAAATCTATTAGAGTTGGATGAATTAAAGTTAGACGTCCTGAATAGATTACAAGTTCAAAAAAGGAAGATGGCTATGTATTACAACAAAAAGGTTATAGCCAAGTTTTTTAGTGTGGGCGATTTAGTTTGGAAGACTATACTACCTTTGGATAGCAATGATCCAAAGTATGGAAAATGGTCACCTAATTGGGAGGGACCATATAGGGTGAAGAGTGTGTTACCAAATGGAGCATACCATTTAGAGGATTTGGATGGTACAAAGCACATAAGGTTCATTAACGGTTAATACTTAAAGAAGTATGTTCCTTCGGTTTAGGATTTTGAACGATTAGAAGTTTAATACACAGATATTATGTGAATGAACAAAAGACCCATTTCATTGATAAAATTAGCTACCATAAAATTGGCTGCCATTACAAAGATCAAATAAAGCAAAATGAATGAGTACAAAAGGTTAAAACGTTAACGTTTTAATTATAGTCTTCTCCAAATAGAGCGCATATGCTCTCTAAGTTTTTCCCATTCGTCTCGCTAGTCAATAGAAGCAGTGGATAATTCAGCCATAATCTCTTCATCAACTTCTAAGTTTGAATAACGTTCAAGCAAGGATTTGGTTCGTTCAACTTCCTGGGAGACGTTACGTTTTTTAGTAGCCAATCTAGCCTTGCAGCCATTCATTTTTTCCTGGATCTCCTTCATCTGAGCAGCCAAACTCATCATCAGGAAATCCTCAACCACGACATTAGAAGAAATTTCATTTAAGATGCTTTCTTTCTCAATTTCTTGATGTAAAGACTCTTTTTCATTCATAGCATTAACATATTGAGTCTTCTTGGCCTTCAGCTCCATATTTTTGGCCAATAGAAAGCTTATTTCCTGATGAATAATCTTCAAAGACAATTTAATGTCAGTTGGAAGTTTGAGCGAATGAAGCTCAAGTGCTTGGGCCATTTGATTACTTAGACGCTCAAATTTATCCCGTTGGCTGGTAGCGCTAGCATTGACTATATCCATGTCCATGAAAGAGGTATATTCAAGTACAGCCTGATCTAAGGATATTTATATTTTCTATGAAAAATACAGCAGATCTGATGCGATGCAGAAGGGCAATTGGCTGAAGAAGAACGGACATTATGACCTACCTTAACTTGTTCCCAAGATGTGAATAAATCCTGAATGGAGCGTAAAATGGCATCGGCATCCTGTAAAAGAAAAAATGCAATTACTTAGCATTTTTCATTACAACAAGCAAATTGAACAAAGAAGATAAGATAAAGACTACCTTGTCGGTTGACTCATTAATAACTTTAGAGGAGGAATGAGAGATTGTGTCATTGAGCGATTTGACCACCTGTGAAGTTTTTCCTTTATTTGGACGTGTTGGTTCTTCTACGACGGGCAAATCAATTGGTGTCCCTGCAAAGAATACACACTGGTAAATATGAAACCCATGATAGGATTTAAGGAAAAACCATGAATATATGCATATGATATCTACACGCGTTATCTTCTAGTTCCATACTTGGAGGATCAACACCCTGAGAAGGTGAAGGCTCTCTAACTGGATGCGTGTTTGAAGGTTCTGGGCGTTCAAGATCCTCTTGGGGTAAAATTTTTTATTGGATGGTATTGATGGAGGAGGACTCGAAGGAATAGGTGGAATAGGGTCTTTCAGAGGAGAAGTGGATGTCCTCATGATAAACACAGATAAAAGATCAATACATGGATTTCTTCATATAAAAGTAAGCAAAAATCATATTCTCGAGATACCTTTCTTCTGATGAGGGAGAAGAGCATCATCATCATCATCATTATCATCATCATCAGGTTGTCCTAATGGACCTAAGGCTGGCCGTTTACGGCTAGATATACCTCTGATGACCCCAGTTTGAGCAGATGGAGAGTTGGATTGGAGAGAAGCCGTTGTAGAGTGTCTAGTACGAATTGGCGAGGATCTTGATGGTGAAGAAGAGGCACGGGATGTCTAGTAGATAATAGGCACGGAAGGAATGAGAGTAGAAGAAATGAAAGCCCTAGAAGACCCTAATCCCTCAAGTACGTGAAAAGCGTGATTGACATTAGTGGCAAATAATCCACATTTCACATATGGCCAAAATTGTTCGAAGAAAGGGTGAACAATAGTAGTAGGATTAAAAGGGGCCAAGGAAAACCTAGTCATCAAAGATGTATTACGAACATCAATAATTTGTGCTTCCACTTTAGTGATGGTATAAAACACTCTTGTAAACTCTTTGAATAACAAGGAGATGGGCCAAGTTTGGCCAAAACCAAGTTGACGAGCAAAGAATTGGGGAGCATAAATTTCAACCCCAGCTTTAGCATTGGTACCAGTCAAAATGTCATGAAATAGCTCTCGCCCAACTAGATATTGAGCCCAAATGGGCAGTACAACACTTATTTCATTCAAAGTAAGAGGAGGTTGTACGTAAATTGGAGTTTGGTGAACCGAGAAAGCAAAGAAGGAGGAAAGTGAATTTAAATTGTAAAAGAAGGTGAAAACATCTCTAAAGGACATATCAACTGGGGCTACTTGGTTGATAATTAGCCCGTAACAACTAACTGACCGATGAGGAGTTGAAGAAGCACCAAACTGTGGAAAGTATGCTTGCAACCACAATTGAGAGAGCCAGAGAGGCCCACTACCAGTAGGAGATGCATTAGTTCTCAGTTGATATTGAAGGTAAGCCATACCTCTATAAAAAGCGGCTAGAAATAAAGAACAAAGGTTTAAAGACCTACCAAGTGCCAGTTCATGAGCAATGGGCAAATAGACCATAGAAGGTTTGAGACTAGGCACACAGAAAAACACCCACACAACCGGACTCGAAGAAAAGCCACACGCCTGCATGAGTGGGGTCCCCACTAGATTTGCTGTAAAGCTCTTGCATCCCTAAATAAGAGTCAGTGAATTTCTTTTCAAACTTTGGGGCAGCGGAGGAGATTAGAATACGAGGAGAAATAGTGTCGCCCAATGGTGGGAGGTTGACTAAGACACCAACATCCCTCAGAGTGATAGACATTGGGCCAAGAGGAAAAATGAAAGTATTGTATTCAGAAGACCAGAAACTTAGGGCAATGGAAAAAAAAGTACATGATTGTAAAGTGGGGGACATGTAGCAATTTCTAAAAGGTCAAAAATCCTAGCACGATCGAAAATGGCTTTAGTGGGGCTTTGCTTCATCATGCGTGCATGCCAAAGTCGAAAAGTAGTATCAGCTCTAGGCCAGGTGTGAATGCTCCTATCACAAATTGGTTTTAATGGAAAATGGTCCAAAAAAGGAAGTTCTTGAGTACAAGGGAAAAGCTGGGCTACAGCTGCTCGCCCAATAGAGTCCGCATCATTGAACGAAGGACCCAGGTAAAACTCATTCAATTCAGGTTTGAATGGTAAAAGACACGATGGGTTTACGTAAGATCTAGTTAGAAGTTCTTGGAAATCTTCAAAGCTGATAAGATTATCTGAAGAATCCTCTGAAGTCGCCATTTTTTGCAAATGCAAAGTTCAAAGATGGTAGAGATATGATTGCTTGAATAAGAATGGAGGAGATGAACAATGTCTCTTTTATAGAAGGAAGAAGGTGCAGCGACGTGATGAGGGCGAACGTGGATATCGTGGTAAAAGGTAGTGGCGTGCTCTTGGGTTGATAAATGATTACCTGGGATTGTACCGTTTGGGATGCAGAAGATGAAGCGCCACTGAATATGGCTAAAATTAATAATTGATATTAATTCAGCCATATTGGGGAGTAATTGTTGACTTGCAGAAATAAAGCCCAATTAAGCCCAATTAAGGAATCCAAAGAAGGGGGCCCAAGTGAACTTGTAGGCCCACAAAATCGCCCAGCCTTAGTAAACGCCCAATATTTGGGCGAATGAAACATCTCATTACTGCATGAAGTCGTGGTTACTGGACAGTTACTAGCCATCTTATCACATGTCCATGTGTTAAAATACGAGAAGTTATGAACGGTTGAACCATGAAGTAATGGCAACAATTGAGAAAGTGTTTTTCGATAAATTATCCATTATGGAGAAAGTGGCTGGTTATTGAGCTACGATCATTTTAGAAACCGTTTAAGAAAGTATAAAAAGGAAAAGAGTTTGAAGAAACAGCCTCATCAATCATTCTAAAAAACAGAGAACTATGTAATTTCATTTTCTTTCAATTATAAATTTTATTCACATCGTATTCCTGTGTGCTTGTGTCCCTTGGATGCATTTTGTTTGTTTTTCTTTTCTCATAATTGTAATCTTCATAAATAAAATACCTCTTGTTGGGACTTTGTCTCAAAATGTTGTTGTCCCTTACACATCGTCTGAATCCTTTTACTTGTTAGCAAGAGTTCATTACTGCGCGAAACAAGCTCGTTGCCAGAAACCCTGCCTAAAGACAATGATCGAAATGATGAAGCATTGTCGTCTGACCAATTGCCGGATCCACCATCCGTTACTAGACCCATCACTCGACTCTCCGGAAGAGTTGCTACTAAAAGTGATGACCATCTTATTAGTATATTAAAGAAGGATAGCCGTCAAAACATTTGCAAGACTTTTTCCTCCAAAATTCCATCCAAAATTTACCTCAATTCGTGAAATAATATAATAAATAATATATATAAGTCAAAATAATAGAAATACGTGATTCAATATTTTTGAGTTTAAACTTACAATGTATTATTAAATCATGTATTAATATATTATTATTGTTTAATTTAGTTAACTAATGTGCTTGAACTTTCAATCATTAATATTAATTACAACTATTCTAGAAAGTGACACTACGTTTTTTCAGATTACTAATGGTAGATCATGGAAAATGAAAAAAATATTAACATTAAATATTGAAAATCCTATAAATACGACAACTTAAAATATTAAATTATGAAAAATCTTATAAATATAACAATTTACATTAAATAATCTTATTAAGTTTCTCAAAATGAAAGAAAAAGATGTATGTTGTATTGAATGCACTTATATTATTAATATGATAGAAAATTATTATCTAAATATTAATAATAGTGATATCGATAGCATATAAAAGATATTAGTGATTAGTATTAGTAATATGATTAAATTAAATTCTTAATTAAATTTTTTGATATATGAATGTGACTGTTCGTGTTTTGATTAACATTAAAGTAAGAAAATTATGCATTCAACCTAATAAAAAGTTATGTTCTATAAAATGACGATTCATATTCCCAATGCATCATGATGCTTTTAACATGCATTAGTTCACGTTTGAAATTGAACAGTAAATAGGTTTTGCGCTTTTTTTTTTTTTTGGCGTGATTGAAAATCGTGCTTTGGTATATATATTAGTAAGTTTAGTATTAAAAAACTACAACAAAATCTGTGATTTGTTTGCTGGTATGTTTGTGTTCATATAAGTCTCCATTTGTGTTTCGAAATTGTGTATAAAAGGACATTAAAAATTTTGCCTTTAATTTTTTCTTTTATTTACGTTGGCAGTAACCTCATATAAAGGAATGATGTTGATTTTTAATTTGGTCGAAAAAATCAATTCAACGAAAACACAATGGGCAATCAATTCAACGAAAACACAATGGGCAGTGAAAGTTCGGATTGTGCGCATTTGGGAGATACCCAGTTACGAAAACAATGAAGAGACGTATAATCTTGAGATGATATTCATTGATAGAGAGGTATTTTATCCTATTTTTAAAGCTCTTTTAATATTGTGCGTATCATTCCAAATGATTAATATTCTATTAAGATTGCAAATAGGACATCATGTGATTTGGATGGAGAAGTTTTAGTTGTAGTTCTAGCCCTGTGAGCGTGAGTACTATATTATAATTTTTACCTAAATATTGAGTTTTTAAAAACGAGGGCAAAAAGTCTGTGAAGTTATTATATGATATAAATAAAGAATTGAATATAACAAAAAAAATACAAAACCTCTAGATTTTTTGCCAAAAAAAAAAAAAAAATTGAGCTCGATTCGTGCAGTATATTAACTACCCGATTCATAGATTAGTTGTACAAATAGGACAATTTGCATCATTATTTATTTGCTCGATTTATGCACTATATGTAAAATACGACAACATGTGTTTTAATACCTTTATTTTGTACGCTCAATATTACTGCAACTTTTGAAATCAGAAAGAAGTTTAAAATCTATTGTCACTTTGTGTTTTACATTGGTAGACCTTTTTTTCTTTTGTATTTTTATTATGTCTACTAATTAGCATTTAAATTTATTTTAAAAACACTTTCTTTGTGGAGTAGTAATCACAACTTACACAAAATGCTATTAAAATCTTTAATAGAGTGGAAGAATTCATGCAAGTGTGAAACACAGTTTGGTTAAGACATTTAAGCCATTGATTCACGAGAGATTGTTATATGTTATGAGAAATTTTGTGATTGGTTACAATAGTATGAAAAGTTCAAGGCCACAACCTACAAGTATAAGTTCAATTTTATGTCGAAGACGCAAGTTATAGAAGTTGGGATGATAGTTTTCCATCGCAAATTTATGTATTCAAACCTTTCGATGAATTATTGTCGGCACCAGACGTTGATGAGACTGAGTTGTTAGGTAACAATTGAAAAATATTTCGTGTTTACATGTTTTTTTTATTTATCGAATAATTGATAACGTACAATTATTTTGGTCAATATTTTCTGCCTTAAAATTTTTGTTCAGATATAATTGGTGAGGTCGTTGTCAAGGACAGTCCTCGATCTAAAGACATGTCCAGAAGAACTACAAACCGATTGACTTTGTGCTCGAGGATTTGGAGTACGACTTTGCAAATTAATTATAATATTTATTATGTGTGGAATTAAAATATAATTTATTAGTGTATATTTATTAAAATGTGACAGTTCAATTTTTTATATGCATAATTTGAACAGGGAAAATCGATTATCTTGCACTTTGTGTGGTGATTATACTGATGAAGTTAATAATATTTTGGAATCTGATAATCCGAAACTAGTAATTATGTTACTTCATATGTGTCATGCAAAAAAAAAATAAAAAAATTCAGAGGTTGGTTTGATGAGTTATTTGTTTTATGTAATAGTTGATTATTCAGACGCAGTTACTTAAATATAGTAGTTGATTATAATATTTATTATACTATGTCTTTTAACAAGAGTCACGGTCAATTGCTATAGCATGTAGGACTTTATTTGAAAAGATCACCACAGTTACAAACCGTGCAAGATTGAAGATATTAATTTGTGATAGAGATGGAATATTATCCAATTTAATAAAAATGTTGTATTCAAAGAAGTTTTCTAGAATTTGAATTAGTTATATTGAATTTTAAACTTTCATTGAAATAACATTATGTAATTTATTGTTATTTATATGATGCTTTAGCATTTGATCTGATTATAACCAATTCACTTTTATATTTTTTTTATCGATATGATTATCACATAACACAAATTCGTGCATTGCACGGGTGAAGAACTAGTTTTATACATAAAGAGAAAAATCTAAGAGTAGGGTTTTCTTGAAGAAATGTAGGTCAAATCACCTAATAAAAAGAGAGGTCGATGGACAATGAGGATTTGATGGTCGAAGAGGAAAACCTGGTCGACCGACGAGCTTAGGGTCGTGAACTGCAGAATGAAAAGTAAAAACGAGGGCTTCATTCCTATAAGTAGGATTGAAATTGGGAGATAAATACCAGGGAATTTTCTCGCCCATGAACTCTTCAATGTCGCATGGTCACATAATGAAAATGCGCCTACAAAAATAATAATAAATAAATAAAATAGTGGCGATAAGCTTGTAACATATAGTACCACCACTTTGTAACAGAATGCACCCTGGATAGATTATTCCCAAAACTTAGCTACTCATCGACGAAGAAAATCCCCAAAAGTAGAAATGCTATCCGACCTAAATATTTATGACCATTATAACTTTTATCCCCCTATTGGTCCATGTACTATTTTCATATACCCACGTTCCTTCGTTAACGCCTGATTTTTAGGAAAGGCATGATCCGTGTGTGCACTCGATATGCTAAGATGAAGACACGTTATCTATAACAACTTCTATAAATACAGAGCAAGCACCCCAATTATGGGATTACATAAAGTCATATTTCATACTTTTACTTTAAGTATTCTAAAGCTTCTATCTCTACTTAAATCTCACGCCAGAGTGGGCACCAGGGAGAAGTCGCTCGCCACCTTTTGCAGGTTTTAAGTCGTCTACACCGCCTTCAGTGAAGAAAGAGAGGCAACACATGTATCAATTATTTTCTTTTAAATATTTTTTTAGGCTTAGCCAAACATGCTTTAAATGACATCAAGAAAATGCAAAAAGGTTCTATTTGTGAGAATAAAAAAAAGAATAATATTCATATTGAGAGATCACTAAATTTCTTATACCAAAAAAGCCATAAATTCAATTGAGCGGATTTTGCAATGCCAAAAACAATTTGCAATGGTTGTTGATTTGACATCAATGGTCCAAGCCACATTAATAAAGTTGATAGCATTCAAAGATTTTAATTTTTTCTAGATTTGTTGCTCCTGCCTCGTAGCCCTCCAAGACGCTAGCATAAAAACCGATGTCTATAATGAGCTTTCAATGAGTGAAAGATCCCATCATCAAATGGTTGAATTTTTTATGTGGTATTAGGATGCAAGAAAAATAATTCAACATTCTTGAAGTCTTCAATAAACTTTGGAAGTACAAGACAATTGTCCACGATAAGAAGATCAATTCAATCATTCATTCTTTTGTCAAACTAACAAACAAATTTTTGAAAAAGTGTACCAGTCATCCCTGCTTTCTTGTTTGCTCGACAAATTGCTCAAGTTTACATGTCTAAAGCATCTAGGATTATCATACTTATCATTACTTTGTCTAAACCATTGCCATTGCAAGAAACAGCAACAATAATTCTCTCATTGTCCTTCTTGTGTTCTTCCAATTGTTTTGTAGCATGCAAATGATCTGCTTCCAATTGATAAAATAACTCAATTTCATCCAAATTGTAGATATCCTCCCAATCAAAATTAGTCTAGTTTAAGCATCTTCAATATTTTCCATGGCAACCAAATTACTTTCATCGAACATTCCATAAGACTTAATTCCATGTCTTGCCTTGAACCAATCTAGCCAGCCAATTGACAAGTTAAACCTTGGATTAATTTTACCATACATTTATAGAAAAAAATCTTTGGCTTTGCTATGGATCATTTCTCCAGTCATATTAATTTTCTCTTGATTTTGGACAAACCACTTATACAATACTTTTTCTATCGCATGATATTTTGTTGATTTGTGCCTTTTAGAATTGCTACTTTTCATCTAATCTATCAAGCATTCGACTAATCTTTTGAGAGTGTTTGATATTGTTCCTTGGCTGATAGAGAATTGCAAATTTTTGAACTCATTGTTCCTTTTGAGTAGATGACGGATGCTCATTTTTGTACTCACACATTGCTCTTTCATCTCATCAGTCAATGCTGATTTTTCACCTATTTCAAATGAGACGCGTTGATAGATACAAGAAGAATATGCAATTATTATGATTTTTAGTCTAAGACTAAGGTAGATAGCGATTATAATTATTTTATAAAATTGTTCATTGTTTTGTGTATGTTTTTATTTGATATATGTACTTTCTCTTAGTGCATGTTTGATAGTGTTGAAATTATTTTTGAAATATTTATAAGTTGTGGGTCCTATGAAATGTGTAGATAATAAGTGGGTAGTAAATTGAGGGTCCTACGAAATGTGTAGATAAAAATTATGTTTGACCAATTTAACTAGCTTAAATTATAATTTAAGCTTACCTAAACAAACACTTAGTATACTATGTATGTACATACTAACTTCAATGTACATTGATAATCAAATTCTTTCTAAATTAAATAATTAATGCTTTACTATTTTATAAATAAATTAATAATAGTAATTTATCAATTAAATACTAATTCAACTAAATTAATAATTTATGGTATTCCCAATCATTCAAGATTTTGCTACTTGTACATCCCAACTTAGTGTATGTTTGGTAGTGCTGAAATTAATTTTTAAGTGCTTATATTATAAGTTATGAATGAATATGTGCATAAAAGTGTGGTAAATAGCACTAGAGGTCCCGAACCTTTGAACCTTTTAACGTTGGAGTCCCGAACCTTCAATGACTAGCACCCCGGGTCCTTAACTTTTAAAAAATGCGCGAGCAAAGTCAATATGTTAAAAAAAAATTATTAGGTTTGACCGTTAAATGGTCAAAATTTTATTAAAATGACCAATCTACCATTTTCAAATTAAAAAAAAAAAGAAAAAAAAAATTGCAATCAATCTCCTCATCCACTTCTTCTTCTCCAATCTAACCCCTTCCCCAATTTTTTTCTCCCATCTACTTCTAATAATTTGTTAGCCAAAAATGTTAATGGAGGTTTCTGTCATGAATGAGAAGGAAGAGGATCAGATGAACAAGCAAAGGAAATGGTCTTGGAACCTGGAACTTGGAACATAGGAGTGGGGAAGAAAGAAGAAGAGGTTACTTGAAACTAACTGATTTTCAATTGTTGGAGACGACGCCATTTTGCTCCAGATTACATTAGTTAAATTTGACACTTTTAAAAGTTGTAATAGATGAAAAGCACGATTTCCATTTGTTTTGGTTTATATATATGTCATTGGAGAGGGAAAGGGGAAGGAGTTTGATAATGTAATTTTGGCAATGAACCTTTTCCACCATTTTCTCTCGAATCTCTCACTTTCACCTTTCTTCTTCTTTTCTTTGTTTTTCACTTCTTTCCTCTCAGTAATTGTTTATTTCAATTTGATTTATCGACTTTTTAATCAAAAGTCCAATTTCTTTCATATTTAATTTTTGTAGTATGATGATTATAGTTTGAATTTCATCTTTTTGAGTTCAAATCATAACAAATGGTATCGATCATACAAGATTAAGGAACCAACCATGGAGACACGACGGAAGCTACTGAAGATCACCTTAGAAAAGTGGAAAAAGACATCAGTGACTTGAGCCTTGCTTATTCAACACTATCTGGTAAGATTGATTCCTCTTAAATGACTCTTGAGAATATGTGCTGTAAACAAGATAGGATGGAGGAGTTGATTTAAGATATGAATTCTAAATATGAATCTATAGTAGCCATGTTGGCTAGACTTAATGTAACCCAGACTCAACAGGAAATAAACAAATTGAAAGAGATAGTAGTGGAATTGTGATAGGTAGTGGTGATGTGGGAAATGAAACACTAACAACCGAGAGAGGGTATGGAGAAGGAGAGCATACACTAAGTCGCCTAAGATTGAATTTTTGATATTTGGAGGAGATAACCCAAGGGAATGGGTGAGAAAGGCTAATAAATATTTCCAGCTTCATCAAATACTTGATGAATTGAAAATGGGCATAGCCAAAATGTACTTGAAAGAGAAGGCATATGTTTGGTTTCATGGATTTTTGTCTAGTCACTCAAATGCTGATTGGGGACTTCTTTCCACCGATGTGTGCGGAGATTTGATTTAGTGGTGAGGAGGAAGAAGAGGAGGCGGAGAGATGAGGAGGTGTTAGGCGAGGAGGAAGATTTGAGAGTCATGCATATTTCTCTTGATGCATTAATGGAGAGTCTTATCCATAAAACAATCAAAATTCTTGGAAAAGTCAGAGGCAAGAACATATCTATTTTAATAGATAGTGAGAGTACTCATAGCTTCATAGATGATAATCTAGTGCAAACTTTGGGGTATCAAAATGATAATAACGGATCCTTGAATGTAACTATGGCTAATGGTCAGAGGTTAGAAAGTGGCTCAATTTACCCTCCAGTAATTTGGCAAATGTAGGAGATAGAGTTCCAGTACAAGCTTAGGTCATTGAAGCTTGGAGGAAGTGATATGGTGCTAGGGGTTAATTGGCTGAGCCAATTTGGGCCAATTACTTTCGATTTTATTCAAGGGCATATAAGCCTTGTTAATGAAGGAATTGAGGTGACCCTCACTAGTGAATTCAAATGATCACTAGACCACAAATGAATTCATTAATGGTTCAAAGAAGCTTATGGAATAATTGGGCGACTTTGTGCAATTCTGAACCGTAAGTGATGAATAGCTATGAAAGAGATAGTATGGCGAGAGAAAAGATTCAATCCACGATAATTCATCCAAAGATCCCGACCAAGCATACTAGTATTATAATGGGGTACTTGGAGATAAGGGCAAATTGTTCATTAGTAGAGGAGGAAATATTAGAAAGAAGAAGATTCAATGCATTCATTCATCACAAGAAGGAGGTCATTATGGAGTATAGGCCCATCATCATGAGAGCTAAGCAACACTTCTAACGGCCGGGCATGTCTAAGGATATTAAGATGGATAAACAATTAATGAAAGCTTAGCTCAAGCAAATGCCAAAATGAAGTATTATGCATATATAGTTGGTGACTAGATGTTTTGAAATTACAACCATACAAGCAAAGCAGACAATGGTAAGAAGGAGAGCCAAAAGTTGAATCCAAAGTACTATGGTCCTTACAAAGTAGAAGAGAAAGTTGGAGAAGTGGCATACATATTAGCACTACCAAGTGAGTGCCAAAATCCATCCTACCTTTCATGTTTCCTTGCTCAAGAAGAAGATTGGGAGTAAAGCTATGAGTGTAACAAAATTACCATCGGATACACGCACTCGGTTTGAAGACAAACATCCATTAAAGATCATCCAAACCAAGGTATTCAAAAGAGAGAGATGAGTGGTGTCCAGTGGTTAGTACAATGGGTTAATCGGATGGAAGAAGAAGCATCATGGGAAGATTATGAGGATATTCAAGAAGAATATCCTCATTTAAACCTTGAGGGACAAGGTTTAGATAAGGGAGATGTTGTCATGAAGGAGAAGGAAGAGGATTAGATGAACAAGCAAAGGAAAGGGAGTTGGAACTGGAACACGGAACCGGAACACGGAACCGGAACATAGGAGTGGGAAGAAAGAAGAAGAGGTTTTGCGAATCTAACTGATTTTCAATTCTTTGGAGACGACGCCGTCTTGCTCAAGATTATATTAGTTAAATTAGACACTTTCAAAAGTTGTAATAGATGAAAAGCACGATTTCCATTTGTTTTGGTTTATATATGTGTCATTGGAGAGAGAAAGGGGAAGGAGTTTGATAACAAAATTACAGCGATGAACATTTTCCACCATTTTCTCTCGAATCTCTCACTTTCACCTTTCTTCTTCTTCTTTGTTTTTTTCATTTCTTTCATGTGTAATTGTTTATTTCAGCTGGATTTATCAGCTTTTTAATCAAAAGTCCAATTTCTTTCATATCTATTTTCGTAGTTTGATGATTATAGTTTGAATTTCATCTTTTTTGAGTTCAAATCATAACAGATTTCAAAAGAAATCTGGGTTTGTAGCACAAATTTCCTACTATGGCTACCACATAGGCCATTAAAGGCACCAAATCATGAACCCACAAAAAAGGCAACCAGAACTCTTCCAGCAACCACCGCGGTTCGGAGAAGATTGGAACCAAAAACTCCTCCATCAACCACCGCAGTCGTCCCAGATTCTACCGGCGGTTGCCATTTCGAGAATTGATCATTGGTCGGAGAAGATTGGAACCGGTTACGTCAGTAACTGTATTGAACATAGTACTCATGTCGATGATGACTTCATCTCGTCGACTTTGTCTGATCTTTTCTTTGGTTTTAGTGTTGACGATGACGTCAATCTTAGCGTCAATGGCAGTCATGAGTCCAGGCAATGAATATTGGCGGTTGATTTCAATCTCATCAGAATCAGACGGTGAATCTCCAGTCCCAAATTGATTAGATACTGCAAATCCCTCTTAGAAACGAGGGTTTCCAACTTTTGGGTTGCAATCTATTTCCATTTCAGGATTATCCACTCCATCGTGATTCTGGTTTTGTTTCAAGAATCAAATTCTTTGTTGAATTTCTTCAATCTTGGTGTCAATGGCAATCACGAGTTCGGGCAATGAATCTTTTGACAAATCATTAACCCAATCTGAGTGTTTCTAATATGAGCAGAATTCGATCTCAGGCAGCGTTTTTGCAGTGAGTTTTCGATCTCCGACATCGGTCCGTTACTGGAGATGAGCGACTTCCGGCGATGTACTTTCTGTAATTAAAATTTCTTGTTTTTATGAGTGCCTAGAAGCTTTTTTTTTTTTTCTCTACAAAAGTGTGGTTGAATTCAGTTTGCTTTCTCTACAAAAGTGTGGTGGTTAGCGGCGGTGGGTGGTGGTTGGTGGTGGTTGAGGGTTGATTGGTGAAGAAAAAATAGGGTAGGGGTTTGATCGGAGAAGAAGAAGTGTTGAAGGGGGTTGATTACAATTTTTCATTTTTTTTCTTTGTTTTTTTATTTTAATTCGAAAAGGGTAATCTTGTCAATTTAAAAAATTTGACCATTTAACAGTCAAACTAACAGTTTTTTTAATAGAAGGACTTTGCTCGCGAGTTTTTTAAAGATTAAGAGCTTGTTTGATAGGGCTTAAAAACCCATTTTTGTTTTTTTTCAGCCGTCATTTTTGACTTTTCAACCTACTTTTAACATGAAAAGTCAACAATTTCAACTCAAATAAATCAATATTAGTCAAATAAACCAAAAATTAGTTTATAAACTAATTTATAATCTCATCAAGCGGGCCTAAGGCACAGGAGTGCTAGTCATTGGAGGTTATGGACCTCATCGTTACAAGGTTCAAAGGTTCGGGACCTCTAGTACTATTTACCTTAAAAAGTGGGTTGTAAGTTGTGGGTCCTATGAAATGTATGGATAAAAAGTATGTCTGATCAATTTGACTAGTTGAAATTATAATTTAAGCACCACCAAACATATTGCTTATGTGGCAGTATGATTTAGGGCTAAAACATTTGACCAAAACATTATTTTCAATTTTCTTTTCATTATTTTATTTTACCACATAAACAAATGTAAGTGGGAGTGTACAAGTAGTAAAATTCTAGAAATTTATTGAAATTCTAAGTGATAATTTCACCATATACTACAAAATATAAAATATAAGTACTATTGTTGACATATGAAATAACAAGGGCCTAAAAAGAGACTTAAGAAAAATTGTACATGTAGGCCCATAATAAATGCCCAAGCATATAGGTTTAGAAAATATGTCGGCCAGGCCCAACGGATGCCCAAATAAATGTGTATATAGGCCCAATAGAAATTGGCCAAGCCAGGAAGGGCCCAAAATGGACATCGCCCAGATCAAAAACGCTCAGGGCGTTGGGCGATTAGAATGGTCAATCGCGGCATAAGAGTAACTGTTCATAAGTAGTTTTTCTCATTTTCTTATCATTGTTCCCACGTTGTCAGGAGTTACAAACTTGAATTATCATAAAGGAGTTACAAGAAGTTGGATCATCATGGGAAGTTACAAACAGTTGGGATCATCATGGGAGAAATGGGCGCTTATTAGGCGACGAGGTGATTGCTTCATGAAGGAGTTACAAGAAGTTAAATCATCATGAGGAAGTTACAAACAGTTGAAATCATTATGGAAGAAATGGGCGCTTATTGGGCGACGAGGTGGTTCTTTGGGCGATAAGGAAGAAATCAAGGCGAGAGAAGTTTTATGTAAGATCAAGGAAAACGTGCGATAAACTGCTTTGGCGCGTATAAAAGAAAGGAGATTGATTGAAGAAAGAAAAAGGAAGAACTCTCAAAAAGCGTAGAAATGTAATTTCATTCCATTTAGTCTTAAATATTTCTTTCTGATGAATTCTAGTGTGCTTGTGCCCTTGGAGGCATTTCGTTTTGCTTTTTCATCATTTGTCATTATTGTATTCTTCATAAATCAAACACCCCTTGTTGGGACTTTGTCTCAAAAGGTTTGGCGTCCCTTACACATCGCCCCGAATCCCTTAATTGTTAGCGAAGATACACATTCAGCGAAACAATTTGGCACGCCCAGCCGGGACACTTTTGGTGTTAGAAGATACAAGAGGGTGGAACAATATGCCTCACAAGAACTCGGATAAGGAACCAAAGAAGCCAGTCAATTTCAATCCGTGATCGAGCGCGATATGAAGAACAAAGAAAAATACACCAAAGAACGGAGGGACAAAATCAAAGTCGTTATGAACCAATGACGGAATTGAGTCCACGAACCATGCGCGCATTACTTGGCGAACTCACGCAAGATGTCATGGGACAGTAAGCTTGCAAAATGTTCATGATATGGAAAAATTTGTTCAAACCGAAATGTGCATTACGACAACATGGCCAAACAATTAAGTACTTTGAATGAACTTATAACTAGGTTAGTAGGCGGACATGTCAACCAAATTTGCCAAATATAGGAATCATTTCCAAGCTAGGACGGTATGTGGGGCACAATTCACCGACAATGAACCCTATAAATCCTAGTCAAGGAATAGAAATGCCTTTTATACCATCGACGTCAAATGTGGGTGGAGGCAACATGGCCAATTTGAGTGGTCATAATGTGGGATCGTCCAACTTGGGGGTAGCCCGAATGCAGAGAAAATATGCCAAATATAGGACAAAACGCAACACGTGTTAACGAAGGGGCAAATGTCCAAGTAAATGGCAATAATACCATGAGTAATGGTAATTTGGCCACAAACCCAGGTTTAAACAATAGACCTCAAATGATTCCACCTGTGAATCAACCTATAGGAGTCCCGTACGATCCAAACATGGCCTTAAGAAACCAAATCACCGAGAAAATGCAAGATCATATGGCTTTTGGAATGCGTCCTTTCATTAGGCCAACCTATAGGAAGCCATATCCCGATTGGATAGACCAAGCCTATCCGTGGCCTAGGGGATATAAAGTGCCGGAATTTTCACTATTCACAGGTTTAGGAGAGGTCTCAACATTGGAACATGTAGGACGATTTACACTGCAATGCGGTGAAGTAAATGATTATCATAAAATAAGGTTGTTTCCTAGTTCGCTAACAGGGGTAGCTTTTTCATGGTTCATTAATTTACCAGCAAACTCTGTTCAGACATGGCAACAATTAGAACAGTTGTTCCACGCCCAATTCTATAAAATCGAATCAAAGTCACCTTGGCCGATTTGGCGAATTTACGCCAAATGCCAACCGAATGGGCGTAAGTTTTCCTTCAAAGGTTTAAGACCGCTAGGAGTAAAGGATTTGTGCCCTTACCCGAAAAGAGTTTGTTAAGATCGCTCAAAGTTGTTTAAGTTTCGACTTGAAAAGAAATTTCGGGATAGGGAGTTTCCGATCTCTTCCAATTAACGGCCAATGTAATTAGGTATGAGCGCTTGATAAGGGAAGAAGAACAAATGAAAAATTCCAAAGAAAGGGACTTACTATAGAGACCCAAACTTCGACGTTCACGTTGTAGATGAGTATTATGATCAAACCGAAATATGTTTGGCGAATTGATTAAAGGAGATGCTTATGAATGTCCGTTAATAATTAATTCGGGGATGACGGCGAAAAACAAGCCTCTAAGAGATACAAGCAAGAAAGCTAGAACGTTTTAGCTCGATATAACCAAAGCAGATATACTATATTTGATAGATTGTATAAAGACAAGCAAATAAAACTGAGCGATAAGCACAAATTGCCAAATCTGAGCAAGTTAAGGATAAAAATATTGTAAGTGGCATAATGCATGGTCTCATACAACTAATAATTGTTTGGTTTTTCGTCATGTATTACAGATGCCATCGAATCGTATGCGAATTACTTTTGAAGCTAAAAAGAAGATGGCAAAGGATGAGAATCCTTTTCGCGACCACTAGGAGTCAATATGTTGTCGTTGGGTTTCAAAAGTGGTTTACCTAAATTCAAATTGGTAGTCGATAATGGAGACGAAGATCTTGAACAAAGATCCCAGTGTGTTCGAACGCCTCCAAAGGTAAAGAAGTTGAAAGGAACAAAAAGTGTTGTGTGCTAGATGTAGCAGAGAAATAGATGAAGATGATGAGAAAATAGAAGTATGGGGCGCCACAATCATCCAAACGCGACCCAAAATTTCCAACCTATTCAAGGACGAAAGGTATCACAATGCCTCCCTTTTGAAAGACAGTCGTCGGGCCAATGTATGATGGCGGTGCCGATGTACAACGGCAGCCGATGCTCAACAATAGAACGCTCGTGCCACAGCCCCATCAATCGAATGTATGGCACTCATTCCAATATAAAGCGGGAAGGGTGATACCTTTGATCAAATGACTAGGACACAAAGAAAGACGCCATCGTAGAAATTATGGACGAATGATGAGGCAAAGAACAAGAAGTGATACGTCCCAAATTGCCCAATTTCTCCAACACATGCTGCTAAAGAAAATCTCAAGATGAGAAGGAACATAATGTGAACGATTCAACAGAAGAATTGCCGAAGATTCTTCCGGTAGGTCAAGTTTGAAAGACACAAAGAAAGACGAAGATGAAGATGATCCTGGACAATCCATCACCATTCGGGTGGTTCTTTACCCCAATATTGGCTAATAATTATCTCGCTTGCCAATGAATTTAAAAGCAAAAGGGATGAGGGGCCACAAGACGATGAGAGGGAGGAAGCATGCACATTGAATGCGAGGGAGAAATCGGGCAAACCTCGGAGATATCTATGGAGGAGAAGAAGAAGATGATGGCTTGACAGATGTGGAAGAAGAGATTGACTTAGAATCGAAAAGAAGAAAAAGAGGAGTTTCATATAACAATTTGCTAAAACAATTTGTATCAAGAAGGTGTTCGAGAAGTAGATTTGTTGGGCGAACCATCCGGGGCGATCTTTTGATTATTATGTGTTATACGGGACGCCCAAGAGGAAAATGAGAGTACCACGCTCCGAAAAGTATGGATCACCTCCAACGATATTGCCACCCCTACAAATTTGGGAGGAAGTGGGCGACATAGAAGCTCAAGAGCCCTGTCTGAGATCGCGAAATGTTGCACGTAAACTCGACACAAAGATTTCGATCCAAAGGATGACGGGGACAAGAAGTGGAGATAGAGGCTCTTGAAAAGGTCATCTTTAAGAAGCCAACGCCAATCTAACCAAACATTTGAGGCCATTATATGTAAAGGCCCTAGTCAATGGCATCCACAGTAGCCAAAGTTCTCATAGATAATGGGGCGCTTATTAATACCATTCCATCCGAATGATAAAGAAATTTGCAAAGACAGAGAGCGACTTGATCCCTCACGGGTTATTCTTACGAGCTTCAATGGCGGGGTGACTTCGACCAAAGGAGTAATGCCTTTGACGCGACGGTAGGAACTCTCACCAAAACCACAAGATTCTTTGTAATAGACGGGCCGACTAGCTACAATGTGTTGTTAGGGAGAGATTGGATTCATGGAAATCGTTGTATACCTTCGTCACTCTATCTATCGGTGTCTAGTTTTTGGAATGATAAAGGTGAGGCCAAGTGGTGCAAGCGCATCATAGACCTTTTGTTACTGAGGCGAACTCGATCGAGAAGTTCATGTATGAAGGAAATTATGGGCCCGTGAGAGTAGTCCAAGATGGTGAAGAAACTCGGATCATCGCAGAGCGAGGAGCCATTATCGATAGATGCATTTATCGAAATGTTCGATCAAATGAGGCCAAACATAGTGGCCCTTGAAGAGCCAATGATTGGCAAAAAGATATTCAATAAATGTTGAAGAAGGTGTCTAGCCTTCGTGATGTCGGCCAAGTCGGTGGCTTTCGAGAAAAGGTGCGAAGGAGAAATAAGAAAGAAAACGGCTTTAAAGATTTTAAGGGATAAATTAGCGTTGTTCGAGTTAGAAATGTAATATTGGCCGAGAAGTGAATAAGGTGGATTGTTTGGATGCGTAAGACATCACTACAAGGAGCTTGGACGACGATGTGATAGGAGTCATGAAGACAGGCACGCCCAAGCACAAGACCCTTTGGTGAAAGTAAATATTGAGATGAACAAGAAGATCGCCCAACGCTTGTCGGTCGATGCTTAGCAAAGAGGTAAGTGACCGCTTAATTGCTTTGTTAAAAGAGTATAGAGATTGTTTTGCTTGGGAATATGAACACATGCCTGGTTTAGATAAAATTTGGTAGAACATAGGCTACCAACTAAGCCACACTTTAAACCACATAAGCAACCCCCGTGACGCTTTGCTCCTAATGTATTGCAAGTAAAGAAAGAAATAGAACGATTGTTAAAGGCGTGTTTTATAAGGACGGCGACACGTTGAATGGTTGTCTAATATTGTGCTCAGATCAAAGAAAATGGTAGTATTAGGGTTTGCATAGATTTCGAAATTTGAACTTAGCAACGCCCAAAGATGAATATCCAATGCCAACGGTAGATTCCTTAGTAGATTCAATCACCGGACATGTGATGTACTTTTTATGGATGGATATTCGTGATACAACCAAATTTATATAGTCAAGAAGATATACATAAACCGCATTCGATGCCCAGTGCTTTAGGATGTTTTGAATGGGTGGTCATGCCTTTTGGTTTAAAAATGCAGGAGCCACTTATCAAAGGGCAATGAATCTAATTTTCCATGACATGATAGGAGAATTCGCTGAAGTTTATGTTGATGATATAGTGGTTAAATCATTGAAAGAAGAAACCATCTCCAACAATTGAAACGCTCATTCGAACGGATGAGACAAAGATAAATTAAAATTGAATCCGTTGAAGTGTGCATTTGGTGTTAATGCAGAAATTTCCTAGGATTCCTAGTGCATGAAAGAGGAATTGAACTTGATAAAAATAAAGCAAAAGCCATTTTAGAGGCTAAACCACCTAAGAACAAAAAGGAATTACAAAGATTCCTTGGGCAAGTGAACTTCTTACGACGCTTTCATCTCTAATTGTGCGCAGGCGAAACGAAAAGCTTTCTCGCCTCTTCTAAAGTTGAAAATCGTGACGACTTAAATGCGGAAGGAGGAGCATCAAGAGGCTTTCCATAGCCCGAAGACATATCTGTCACAAATCCACCAAGATTAGTTTCACCTATCCAATGTCGGCCAATGAAAGTTTATATATCGGCCGAGCAGAGTCAATAATGGACTAGTCGCCCGTGACGACCAGGTTTGGAGAAGAAAGGGCGATATATTATCTTAGTAGACGACTTCTCGTGTGTGAATGTAATTATTCGCTATTGAAAAATTATGTCTTGCTTTGTATTTTACATGTACTAAATTAAGGGCTTACTTACGGCTGTAACTATTTACTTAATTTCTAAAGTAAATTTGGTTAAGTACATGTTCTCTCGTCTGCTTTTGCATCAAAGGATTGGTCTTTGGACTTTAGCACTATCGAATTTGAAATACAGTTCATACCACAAAAGGCGGTAAAAATCAAGCGTTGGCTAACTTTTTGGCCGATCATCCATGCTTGACGCACTCTAAGGAAATTGAATTAGAAGTCAATTTGCTCGAGCTAAAACCCTGGATTTTATACTTTGACGGTTCAAAACCACCGGAGGTGCGAGTAGGGTAGTGCTAATAAACCCACTAGGGGTTTGTTACAAGTTTGCTTTCGCCTCGACCGAAATGTGTACTAATAATCAAGTCGAATCACGGCGTTGATTGTCGGTTTAGAATTGTTATTGGATTTGGGGACCTAAAACGCGCTTATCCGGGTGGTGATTCTCAACTAATAATTTATCAATTGAATGGCGATTTTAAATGCCAAAGTGACTCATCATAAGTCAATTTGGCATCGCTCAAGAGCTCCCGGACGAGTTCGACCAAGTAGAGCTTCAATACGTTAATAGAATGTATAACGATTTGGCAAACGAGTTGGCCCAAATGGCATCGTGTTATTCAAAAATGTTAAATAACGATTCTCAAGCGCGTGAGTACGGAACGATATTGCTGCATTTCAAACGAAGGGGCGAAGGGTTTAATGTGCATTGTATACAAAATGGAGACGCATTGGATTGGAGAGAAGAAATACAAAAATCTCGGAAGAACCCAATAAGAAGAACGACAGAAGTTAAAATTACGCTCAATCGAACTATTTGGTCGGTTGAAAGAGAATTATATAAGAAACGCCGATGGTATACGCTTGAAGTGCATAAATTTGCAAGAAGCCAAAGTGGTTATGGTCAAGCATATGAAGGAGTGTGCGGAGCACATCAAGTCGGGCAAAAGATGAGGTGGTTGATCATCGTGAATGGGTATTATTGGCCTAAAATGGGCGAGATATGCGTTCAAGATGCCAAAAGTTGCTTGAGTGTCAAAACACGGCCCAATCCAAAGAGTGCCACCCAGAGAAATGGTACCTATTATTAAACCATGGCCTTTCAAGTGTTGGGCGATAGACTGATAGGAAAGATTTACCCACCATCGCCCAAGCAACACACCTTTATAATAGTCGCTATCGATTTTTTTCACTAAATGGGTAGAAGCGATACCCTTTAAAAGAAATTTCCCAAGGAAATGTCATAGAGTTCATTCGTGATCATATCGTATATAGATTTGGGATACCTCAAACTGTAGTGATGGACCATGGAACTTCTTTGAACGAGAATCAAGTGAAAGAATTTCTGAGCGAGTTTGGAATCAAGTTGGCGAACTCTCGCCTTTTATTACGCCCAATCCAACGCCAAGCGTAATCGTCAAATAAGGTTTTAAAGAGTATCATAAGGAAAATGATAGGCGAAAATGCTAGAAATTGGCATGAATGCTTGAATAGGGCGTTATGGGCCTATAGAACTTCGCCGCGATCTAGTACTAAAGTAACTCCTTTCCAGTTGACATATGGGCAAGAAGCAATGTCGCTTATGGAAATTAATGTGCAATCGATCGTAGTACGCTTGCAAAATAATATAGATGAAAATGAGCATACTTGAACTACTTGTTCGTAATTTATTAGAATTGGACGAACTAAAGTTGAGCGCTTTTGGATAGATTGCAAATTCGTAAAAGACAAGCGGCTTCATATTATAATAAAAGGGTTATAGCCAAATGTTTTAGCACGAAAGATTTGGTATGGAAAACAATACTCCCATTGGATAGTAGTAATCCAAAGTTTGGGAAATGGTCACCAAATTGGGAAGGACTATACAGAGTTAAAGAGGTGTTGCCAAATGGGGCATATCATTTAGAAAATTTGGATGGTATGAGGCACATGAGGTCTATTAATGGTAAATATTTAAAGAAGTACGTTCCGTCAGTTTGGGATTTTGAACGATTAGAGGTTTAAACATTAAGGGATGCAATTCTATAAACGAATAGAGCCTTTCATTTCATCAGATAATTTGGTTGCCATAAGTGGTCGCCATTACAAAAGGGAAAATGGATAAAATAAAAGTTGTCCTTAAAACTTTAAAATCCTAACTACATCCTTCCCAAATAGAGCGCATTTGCTTTCTAAGTTTTTCCCACTCATCGCAATTGTTGAATGTAAGCGGCGATAGTTCATCCATAAACCCATCGTCCACTTCTAAACTTGAATAACGCCAAGTAAAGATTTAGCCCGCTTCAACTTCCCGCTGAAGCATCAAGCTTCTTGGCCGCCACCGCTGCACACCATCCATCTTTTCTTGGATTTCTTTCATCCGAGCGTACCCAAACTCATCATCAAGGAGTCTTCAACCATGACCTCGGAAGAAATCTCATTCAAATTGTTTTTGGCTTGATCGATTGCTCGGTAAAGGGATTCCTTTTCGGTCACGGCTTCGACATATTGAGTCTTCTTGACTTTGAGCTCCACATTCTTGGCCAAGAATGCACTTATCTCTTGATGAATGACTTTCAACGATAACTTGAGATCCGTGGGGAGTCTCGAGCGAAGGAAGCTCAAGTGCTTGAGCCATTTGGTGGCTTAAATGCTCAAATTTGTCCCGATGGTTGGCAAAGCGACTAGCATGTGAGATATCCATGTCCATGAAGGAAGTATATTCAAGTATTGCCTCGCTTTAGGATGTTCATGTTTTCCGGGAGAAAGCACCAGAGGCGTAAGAAGGACGATCGTCAAGACGAACGAGCGGCTCGACTAGCATTCACTTGTTCCCATGATGTAAACAAGTCCCGAATAGAGCGCAAGATGGTATCGAGATCCCGTAAAGGTAAAACAATTACTTAGTGTTTCTTTGAAATAAGCAAGGTAAGGAAATCGAAAGAAAAATTACCTCATCGCTGGTCTTAGAGGAAGAAGGGGGAAGTGTGCCACTGGGCGATTTTACCGCCTGTGAAGAGTCACCCCTATCCGAACGTGATGGCTCAGGTACAACCGGACGTATTGGTTCAAGTACAAACGGTAAGTCAATTGGTCTTTCTGCAAAGGGACGAATGATGATAAGTGCTTCAAGAGTAAAGCCATGTCAAAATGGTAGAATTAGAAAAATGATTACAACTATAAACACATATTACCATCCGGTTCTACACCTGGAGGGGAAACGCCCTGAAATGATGAAGATTCTTCAACTGCCTGGGCGATTGAAGCAGCCGAGTCTCCAAATCCCTTTTCAGGCAAGTCCACTTCTATGGTCGGCTCGGACGATAGAAGAATTGAAGGGTCGGGCGATGTGGATTCTTTCAAAGGAGAAGTGACTCCCCTCTGGTTTAGAATACAAAGAGAATGTCAATATTCTTGCTAAAGAGTTCATGCTAAAGAGTTCTTTAAATGAGGGAAAATCAGGTTACCTTTCTTCTGATCATAGGAGGAGTACCACCATCATCATCACTTTCATCATCACCGATCCGACGGGTCCGATGCGGCCGCTTTTCGATCGATGTACCTCTCGCAACTCCGGTTTGGGCGGAGGAGAACCGGATTGAATGGTGAGTGCGAGAAACGCCTAGTACGCATTGTCGGGCGCTTTGCAGGAAAAGACGAAGGAGCAGGTTGTTTAACGGATATGGGTACAAAGCAGGATAGGAATCGGAGTAGGAGAAAATGGAAGTTCTCAAGACCCCGACCCCAAGTATGTGGAATGCTTGGTTGACATTAGTAGTGAAGAGCCTACGCTTTCACCGAAGGCCAAAACTGCTCAAAAGAGGGTGAACGCCAAAGTGGGATTAAAAGGAGCCAAAGAAAACCCGCTCATTAAGGAAGCATTACGCTCATCTATAGCTTGGGCTTCCACTTTGGTGATGGTATGGAAACGTTTTGAAAACTCTTTGAGTAACAAGGAGGAAGGGGCCAAGTTTGGCCAAAACCAAGTCGTCGGGCAAAGAACTGGGAGCATAGACCTCGACCCCAACCTTGCATTGGTGCCCGTGAGAATGTCATGAAACAATTCTCGCCAACAAGTATTGGACCCAAACGGGCAAGACATTACTCACCTGCGTCAAACTAAGAGGAGGTTGGACGTAGGTCGGGACTTGATGAATGGAGAACGGGAAGAAAGAGGGAATTGAATTTAAATTATAAAAGAATGTAAAGACGTCCCATAGACATATCAACGAGAGCTAATTGGTTAATAATTAGCCCGTAACAACTCACGGACCTGGGAGAATTGAAGGAACACCAAGTTGTGGAAAGTATGCTCTCAACCACAATTGAGCGAGCTAAAGAGGCCCACTTCCAAAGAGGGAGAAGCATCGGTCCTAAGTCGATGTTGAAGGTGTCATACCTCTATAGAAGGCAGCCGTAAATGAGAGAACAGAGGTTTAAAGACCTACCAAGAGCTAACTCACGGGCGATAGGCAAATAGGCCATGGAAGGTTTTAGACTAGGAACACAAAGAATGTACCTACACACCCAAACTTGGAGGAAAGCTACACGCCTGCATGTGTGGGATCTTTGCCCGTGTTTTCATAAAGCTCTTGCATGCCCGAATAGGAGTCCGTAAACTTTATCAAACTTCTGAGCGAGGAGGATATCAATATAGCAGGAGAAATGGTATCGCCCGCAGGAGGAAGATTGACCAAAGCACCAACATCCCTTGAGTAACCCGACATCGGGCCAGGGGAAAATGAAGATATTGTACTCGTAAGACCGTAAGCTTAGGGCGATTGGGAAAAGAACTGGGTCATATAGCGGGGACGTGGCAATTTCAAAAGATCGTAAATCCTAGCACGATCAAAAAGCGCCCGTAGGGGCATGCTTCATCATACGCACATGCCGTAGGCGGAAGGTGGTATCGATTGGGCCATGTGCGAATGCTTTTCTCGCGGATTGGCTTCAATGAGAATGGGTCCAAGAAAGGGGTCCTTGGGTACAAGGAAAAATTGAGTCGCTGGCGCCGCCCGATAGAGTCCGCATCCTCGAACGACGGGCCCAAATAGAACTCGCTCATATTCGGCCTAGAGGGTAGAAGATTCACGGGTTTACGTAGGTTTGGTCGGGAGGTCTTGGAAATCTTCGAAAGTAATGTCATGTTGTTGGAGGAAGCTCGGGCGCCGACATGGTTTCGTAAAATGGACGAGAAGATTGCAAGTGAAACGATTAGTTTGGAAGGATGAGTGAGAGTTAAAGAAAAGATGAATGAATAGTGTCCTTTTATAGAGGGAGAAAAGGGATAATGATGTGATGAGGGTCGGACGTGGTTATTGGTAATGGCGCCTTTTTGGGTTTATATAAATCATGCTCTTAGGATTTCTAATTAAGGCGCCAAAAACTTTCGTAAGATGAACGCCACTATGAATATGGCTAATTAAATAAGCAATTATATTAATTAAGCCATATTGGAGGGTAATCACGACATATGAAATAACAAGGCCTAAAAAGAGACTTAAGAAAAATTGTACATGTAGGCCTACAATAAATGCCCAAGCATATAGGTTTAGAAAATATGTCGGCCAGCCCAACGGATGCCCAAATAAATGTGTATATAGGCCCAATAGAAATTGGCCAAGCCGTGAAGGGCCCAAAATGGACATCGCCCGGATCAAAACGTTCGTAGGCGTTGGGCGATTAGAATGGTCAATCGCGATATAAGAGTAACTGCTCATAAGTAGTTTTTCTCATTTTCTTATCATTGTTCCCACGTTGTCGAGTTACAAACTTGAATTATCATAAAGGAGTTACAAGAAGTTGGATCATTATGGGAAGTTACAAACAGTTGGGATCATCATGGGAGAAATGGGCGCTTATTGGGCGACGAGGTGATTGCTTCATGAAGGAGTTACAAGAAGTTAAATCATCATGAGGAAGTTACAAACAGTTGAAATCATTATGGAAGAAATGGGCGCTATTGGGCGACGAGGTGGTTCTGTCAAGCGATAAGGAAGAAATCAAGGGCGAGGAGAAGTTTTTATGGAAGACCAAGGAAAACGTGCGATAAAACCGCTTTGGCAAAGGTATAAAGAAAGGAGATTGATTGAAGAAAGAAAAAGGAAGAACTCTCAAAAATGTAGAAACGTAATTTCATTCCATTTAGTCTTAAATATTTCTTTACAAAGAATTCTAGTGTCTTGCATGCTTTCTTGGAGGCATTTCGCTTTGTTTTTTTCATCCTTTGTCATTATTGTATTCTTCATAAATCAAACACCCCTTGTTGACTTTTTTGTCTCAAAAGGTTTAAGCGTCCCTTACACATCGTCTCGAATCCCTTAATCATTAGCGAAAGATACACATTCTGCAAAAACAACTATCTAACTTTTTTATTATAAAATATTATTTTTTATTTTTGTAATAATTATTGTTACATTTGTATATTTGTTAATAACAAATATAATACATTTATTAGAACTAAAATAACAAATATAACAAAAAGTGTTATAATAATTGAAAATAATATTTTATAATAAAAAAATATGATAATATTTTTAGAAATATTTTATTTATCGTGGTTATTTATAATGTATCAAGAATCCCAATAAGACATGTTTTAGGGATGGCAATGGGCGGGCGGGTCCGGCTGGGTCGGCCCCGCCCGCCCGCCCGCCCGAGAACTTTTTGCCCGCCCGCCCGCCCACGACGACACGCTGACCATGGGCGGGGTGGCGGGCGGGTCGGCCGTTGGACCCGCCAACCGCCTCATGAACTTTTTTTTTTTGTTTTTTTTTTGTTAAACCGAAAATAATTAAAAATATATATACAATTTTTTTTTTAAATATTTATACCAAGCAAAACAAAAAAATTATAAGATTTAGGTTGTGGTATAGATAGCCATAATGTTAATAGTTTATAAGTTTTAACCTAGGTTTAATTCTTCTTTAGTTTATTTTTAGTGAAAATCATAATTTCTACTATATTTTATGATTTTTCAAAAAAAAAAAAAAAAATTTTTTTTTTTTTAGGGGTCGGGTCATGGCGGGGCGGGCGGGTCGCCGACCGGACCCCCCGGACCTGGCCCGGCAGATTTTTTCTGCCCAAACCCGCCCCTATTGCCATTAGGGCGGGCAAGCGGCTCTTGGTGGGGGCGGGCGGGCGGGCGGGACGGGTTCAAGGCGGCGGATTTTTTTTGCCATCCCTACATGTTTTTCCCTGTACAAGATAAGCCCATGTGATAAAACTTAAAATTGAAAAAGAAATGATAAAAGTAGTTTCCTTATACTTCCAATCAGAGGCTGCCAGCTGCCACACACCAAGTTGGAATTAACAATTTAGGTTTCCCATTCCAATTAGACATCGACAAAGACCATTCTCTGGGCAACTTCCTCTCTCTCTCTCTATATATATGGGGAGACCGGTGACAGCTTTAATTTAATATCATAAGATTTGGAATTCTCCGCGTCTCCTCCTTTACGCGGCCACGGTTTCTCCAATTCCTTTCTTAAGAATACTTGTTCCTTCACAAAAAATAACATATTTTGGCAGGAGAAACAAAATTTCTCGGATCATTTTCACCCTTTTCCAATCGCCGTCGTTCAAGATAGATTATGGCAGCGGCGGCGGCTGCTATTGGGATTCATAACATAAATCCCTCATTTTTTTCCAATAACAAATCCAATCAGATATTTTCTTCAAACCCATTTTTATCCATGCCTAATTCTACCAAGAAAAGCCCACAAAAGTGTTTATCTTCATCAATCACTTCACGCAATTCAGCCATTTTTAAGGACGATTTGCAGAATAAAGATGCTCTTTTTTCAGAAAGAATTGATTCTTGGATGCTGGAATCAATGGCGGATATTGTGAAAAATCTAAATCAGGCCCCATTATTAGTCCATATTTACACAGAAGATGGTGATGATGATGGGGTTAATTCGAATACAAAATTGAGGTTTAAGACAGAAAAGGCCATTTTGGAGAAGTGGCCTGTTGTGAAGGGTGAATGGGAAAGTGGGGAATCAAAATCTCCAGATGGGCTTATTTTTATTGAAGAATTAGAGCAACAGTGTAATAATGAGAAGATGAATCAAGAATTTGAAGAGGGTGTGACAAGGGCATGGGGGGTGGTGGTGCAGGGTAAGGGGGTGGAATGTGGACCAGCTTGTTATTTGTTGAAGACTAGTAGGGTGAGTGGTGGGATAGGTTTGGGGTGTTTTTGTACTCATTTTTGTCTTGTGAGAGTAAATAATTTCAGGGATAGTGCGTTAGAACAATTTAAAAATTCTTGGTTGTTACAATGAAAGATTGATACAGGATTCATGTGTAGAGATCGAGATTGGATGAAAGGAAAGATTTTTTAGTCATATTTGACATGTGATTTTTAGATTGTAACAGAATGATGATTAAATAGGAATTTATTGATTCAATCTGATTGTGTGTTTTGCAGTTCACTTTTAGTGTCTATTTGTTCAAATTATTACCCTGCAAGGCTGCATATTTTACTGTAGATGATTATATATTATGATCAGTGGTGCTCTCCTCGCCCGATAATTTCACCCACCGCTGAGGTGTCAAGCAGCGGGTGGTTAATGTTAAAATAATATATATATTTAACCACCCACCGTGTGGGTGAAATTACGACACCCTCAAAGTGGGTGAAAAATTTTGATAAGTGGTGATCTCCTGCCTATAACGACACCTCAAGAGGGTGGGTGAATTATCCTGCCTCGGCAGGCAGAGAGATCATTGTCCATATTATGATTTGTATTCAATAATAATTTGTTCTTGTATAAGCATTTGAGGAAGGTGGTGCTTGCTCAATTGTGCTCTTCATTGCCAGTTGTTCCATTGGTTGGCTCGATAAGAACAACAATTAAACGAATCATATATCTTTTTTTGTGTTCGTGTCCAATCCAACAAACAAAACACACCTTAAATGCATATCGATTCAACCATATTTGGCAAGTTATTTGATGAAAAGCCAAGGACCAAATTTATACAAACTGTTAGTTTTGCCCCTCTACTTTCATGCTCAGGCACATTCTACCATTGAGATCAGGGTAACCATTGATCTGTCACTTGGTAATATATGCTGTTCAAAGCTCAAAGTAGCAAATTATTTGCACGATATAATTAGTGACCTGATTATTCTTTCTGCAATGAAATATGGACACCAGAATGCTAAACCTCAGATGTGCTGCTGTAGAGTTTCAAATTTATTATGCTTTCTGTGGAGCAATCCCTTTGCTCAATTGTGCTATTCATTGCTCTTGGTAATGGTTAGATTTGTCTGGTAGCTACGCATATTCTTGTTTAGTTCCATACTGATAGTTTCATGATCCGTCCTGAATTACCCTAGTGGACCCAAGACGTGTTGCGCAAGATATGATTGATGCCAGCTAGATGCCGGACCACCACTAAGGCTACTTAGACTTTTCTATGACTGATAGACCTTTCTTTGACTACAAAGATTTTATAAAAAAATCGACAAAATTTCCGCGTAATATGGACTTAACAAACCAGAAAAATCAATAGCAATCCCCATACCAACACAACGAATATAATGAGAACCAATTGTCCCGCCAATTCACCACAAACTGAGTAAAACCAAAATAAACTCGACAAGTCCACTTCTATTACAAAATATTGACTCCACGTGCATTTAATAATACCAAGGGTAGCATACTCATCAACAAGTGTTTAATACACACAAGACTGGACTAAATACATAATGAACATGAGTCTCCAATCAGAAACAATAATGATTAGATTAATCTGCTAGCTACGCATATTCTTGTTTAGTACCATACTAATAGTGTCACGATCCGTCCTAAATCACCCTAGTGAACTCAAGACGTGCCGCGCGCCAATAATTGATGTCAGCTAGGTGCTAGACTCACCACCAAGACTACTTAGACTTTTCTATGACTGATGACTTTTCTTTGACAAAAGATTTTATAAAAAAAATTGATAAGAGTTTCCCCATAATATGGACTTAACCAAGTTGAAAAATCAACAGCAATCCCCATACCAACACAACGAATATAATGGGAACCAATTGTCCCTTCAATTCACCACAAATTGAGTAAAACCAAAATAAACTCTACTAGTCCAATTCTATTAAAAATATTGACTCCACATGATTTAATAATACCAAGGGTAGCATACTCATCAACCAAGTATTTAATACACAAAAGACTGGACTAAATACATAATGAACATGAGTCTCCAAAAGTAGAACACTAAATGCCATGTGAAAATTAAGGCATACAACTAAATGCGCTTGTGGCTTGACTCTGAATTAGCAAGCTTTCCAATGCTCACTCAAAGCTCAACATTGTCATAGGGAAGAATGTGACAAAAATATGAGATTATAATTCAGTGAGTAAAGAGTTCGAAATAACAATACTTTTTCCAATTTACACATTTTTATTGAAAAATCTAGATATTTCTCATTAAAGTAGTTATATAATCGAATATATATTTATGAAACAGTACCTTGTAAGTCATGAAACCATTTTACTTGTACTAATAATGCAACTATAAAGTAATAAGAATCTGAAAATACTGATATCACTGTAAATCTTAAGTAATTGTCTATATTTATCATATAGAATGATAACTAAAAATTTGTGAACTACAAAATTTTAAAATGTTCACAAATGTTTAAAACCTGTCAATACTATAATCTAAAATTTGATTCTGTAACTGTATTAGCTAAAGACTATGTTCAGTGAACTAAAAAACTTTGATATACTAAAAATTCACACTAAAAGGTACCCATTGGATAGCCCTCCTCATGCAGGGGCGAAGCTAGGAAATTTTCTTTGAGTGGGCAAAAATTAAGTAGCCAAAAATTTTTGAAATAATTTATGACTAATGAAAAAATTTCGATACATAACTATACTTCTAAGCATTTTCATATTTTAAAAACGTTGTATAATTACATCATTATCAATTTCATGAAATATAACCTTCTCAACATATACAATCAATCTGTCACTCAACTATTGATCTCCAATTTGATCACAAGCAATGAGTCTTCACAAGATTTATTGCAAAAAATACTCTCTTTACCGTAGTAGCAACTGAAAGAATTAAAGCCAATATCTCAAGCCTATAAAATAATGGATAAACTTCATTTTCTTTTCATCACAACTAACTTTTGTGCAATATCACTAAGATCCCTAATCTTCCAAAATCTAAATCATTCAAGCACATCAATAATATATATTTTAAGTTATTCCTCAAGTGCCAAGAGATCTGTTGGTAACAATCTTCAAGAAAATTGTATCATAACAGAAACATGCATATAATTTGTATACGTGCTCAAAATTTTTATTATAATATATTTTCGAAATCGTCTCGACGAATTGGTCAAGACCAGTCGCTTTGTCACTGTTGACGATGAATTTTAGTCGTTTGAAGTCGTCTCTTTAGCTTAAAACGAAAATCTTTAGTTTATTATATCTTAACAAAGATTACATCAAACAAGATCTCTTAATAAAACACTATCATAAATAAATGTATCTTAATATATTAGTATCATATATGAAGTATCTTAATAAAACAGCAAACACAAACTACAACCCAATAAAATAACAGTATCATAGATTAAAATATTATCGTAATAAAACAATATGAAAGATAAAAATATGGTATAAGTATACCACATCACTTTATCTAAATAAAATAGTATCATAGATAAAACAATATCATAGATATAACTAAGTAGAGATATTTTACTGGTTGAAGTAATGATATTGTTCTTAAAATACTCTATTAGTACAAGACCATTGATTCCGTTTGCATTTAATAACAGTATCATAGGTTGAAACAGTATCATAAGTTGAAATATTATTATAATAAAATAGTATCAAAGATAAAAGCATGTATAGTATAAGTATACCATATCACATTATCTAAATAAAACCGTATCATAGATAAAACAATATCATATATAAAATTAAGTACAAGATGATTAAAGTAATGATACTATTCTTAAAATACTCAATTAGTAGTACAAGATCATTCATACTATTTGCATTCAATAACAGTATCATAGGTTGAAATATTATTATAATAAAATAATATCAAAAATAAAAATGGTATAAATATATCAATGCACATTTTCTAAATAAAACAATATCATAGAAAACAATGATCATAGGTAAAATAATATAATAGAAAACAGTATCATAATAAAACAATATCATTGAATTAACACTTTTTTGTAGGGGTACATAGATTTTTTAGTGCTAAAATGTGACTTTAATTGAATTAAGTTTTGGCCATATGACTTTAGAGCCCATAAGTGCAACAACAGTGATCGGCCCTGAATTTATCCCTAAATAATTTAGGTTGAGACTTGGCCTTGAGTTATTTGGACTAATTTAGATTTTTGTATTTAGGGCTTGGACAATTTTTTAAAATCTTTGTAGGGTCAATTGACCCCATTGTCTCTTGGTGGTTCCACCTCTGCCTTCATGTACAAAGTAATCTTAATGTACAAGGCAAAGTCATTCAAATCTGATAAACTAAATCTGGTAATTTGATAATTTGGCCATACGCGTGTATAGCTACTCCAAAGGCTAAAACCCTGGTACACGGCCCAAAGTCCATGTGTACAAAAGAGTGGGTCCCAAAGATCTCTGATAATCTGGTCATATACTGTGGAAACGCATTTACACAAGTGCAGAACGGGTAAAATACCTGGGTACTTTCTGATGGTTTAAAATTAACTTTATATTTACTGAAATATTTAATAAAGATATAATATACTAATAAAAGATTTAATAAAACTGAATTTAAATCTTGAAAGAATTTCTTATTCATAAAAGCTATTTTGTTCTAAACACCATGATTGTCTACTAATCATTCTAAAAATAATTAACTTTTGCAACTTATGTAATTTAGTAGAAATACTGTAATAAATAAACAAGTCATATAAACTTTACGAACTAATATAATATAATTAAATGCTTATTTAATTTTTCCACTCACATAGTTAGTAACCAAATCTAATTCGGTTGATAGGCCTGACCAATCTCCTCAAAGCTAAAATAGGAATTTAGATCAAACTTAATAATAAGAATTCGGATCAATCTTCGTGTCACCTCCTAAAGCTAATCCATTATCCCTTTAGCTTATAATTCAAAGAGGACGTACATTTATACCAAATCCCCTTTCCAAATAACTTAATAATTGGCCAATGTTTAAAATTAGATACATGGTGTGCTAAACTTCAAATAACTCCATCAAATCAAGCTTTTTGATCAGGAAATAAAAATGGGCTTAATAAACTTAATCTTGCTTAAATCTTGAATTTAATCCACTAGTTTCAAGAACCCAACAATTTCAACCATTGTTTCCACCACTAAACTTGAATAATTAGCTCATCAAACTCAAAACAACCCTTCACCCTTCATAAATTTCACATTCAAGCGGATAAGCAAAAACCTTAAAATTCACACTATTCTTAAGTAGGTAATTTCTTGCTTACCTCTTGAAATTGCATAAAAAGGTGAAGAATCCAAGCCTTGGTTTACCAACCACCTTACGAGTCGGCCCACCTTCTTCTTCTTTATCTTATTTTTTCCCCTTTTCTTTCTTTCCTTTTCCTTTTTTTTTTCTTTCCTTTCGCCGCTGACTCTTTGCGTTTTCTTCCTGAGAATTGAACCCAAATCCAAATTCATAAATGCCAATTTGCAATTTAATCCCCCAACTACTATATTGTGGCAGTAAAATCCTTAAGTAATTAAAATTTACAAAATAGGCCCATGCCAATTCATTTATTTAATTTAAGTCCTAATTTGACTTATTTGACTTAGATTTGACCAAATAATTTATTGACTTTGACTAATTTAAATCAAGTTGTAACAATCTTACCTTCTTAAAAAATTTCGTCCTTAAAATTCAATCAGCTAATCTATGAATAGATGAGGATACTGAGCACACATCTGATCCCCACCCTTCCATGTAGTTTCTTCTGCCGTGTGATTCTTCTATAGGACCTTAACTAGTGAAATTATCTTACCTCGTTGAGTCTGCTCTTTTCAGCCTACTATTCCCACTTGTTGCTCTTCATATGTCAAATTCTTTTTCAACTCAACTAGTTGAAATTCCAATACATGAGACGAATCCAGAATGTATTTGTGATGCATAGAAACATGAAACACATCATGAATCCTAAACAATTCTATTGGTAAGGCTAATCGATAAGTAACTGGGCCAATCTGCTCTCTAATTTCGTAATGTCCAATATACTGTGGGCTCAACTTTTTCTCTCTTCCCAAATCTCGATACTCCTTTCTAAGGTGACAACCTTAGGAAAACTTTATCCCCAATTTTAAATTTCAGATCTCGTTCGCGTCTACCAACATTGCATCTCGGTGTGTCTTGTACTGCATTTAGCTTATCTTTAATCACTTGTACTCTTTCTGTAGCAATCTGAACAAATTCGGGGCCTGCTATTTTTCTCGTCGCCTACTTCACCCCAACAAACTAGTGTTCTGCATTTTCTACTACATCAAAAGGAGCCATCTCTAAGCTCGAATGATAACTGTTATTATAGGCAAACTCCATTAAGCGCAAATGAGTATCCCAACTGCCTTTAAACGCTAGAACACAAGCTTGAAGCATATTCCTCTAAAGTTTGTATAGTTCTCTCTGAGTAACCATCTGTCTATGGGTCAAAAGTTGTACTGAATTGAAGCTTAATACCCAAATCACTCTGCAAACTAGGCCAAAATTTAGAAGTAAATTGAGGATCACTGTCTCGATACAATAGATACTGGAGTCCTATACAAACTAACTATCTCATCCACATACATTTTAGCCAATTTATTTAAAAAAAAAATAGCTTCAATTGGCAAAAACCTTGCAGTCTTGGTCAATCCATCTACAATCACCCAAACACCGGTCATGACTACTCTGAGTGCAAGGAAGACCAAATGAAAAGTCCATAGTAATGTGCCCCCATTTCCACTCTGGAATAGGTAATAGTTGAAGAAGTCCCGCTATTTTTTGACGGTCTAGTTTCATCTGCTTGAAAATGAGACACTTAGATACAAACTCTGCTATTTCTCTTTTCATACCTTACCACCAATATTGCTCTTTCAAAGTGTGATACATTTTGGTACTACCTGGATGCATAGCATAAGTTGAACTGTGCACCTCTTCTAAAATATCTTTCTTCAATTCTGGAATACCGAGAACACACAACCTGTTTTCCATAAACAACACATCATCTCTGATTTCATAGTCTGTTTGCAAACCAACAATAACCTCTGTCATCAAAATCATCAATGTTAGATCCTGAGATTGGGATAGTCTAACCCTGTCCATCAAAGTAGGCCTGACTTGAAAGTGAGTCTAGTGCCCATGAAGTAGTTGTTGATAACTGAGCACGCAAGTTCTTGAACTCACAAATCAAAGAAACACATACTGCATTGAGTTGAGTTGAAGAGTTGCTAGTCTTTCGACTAAGAGCATCCACAATCACATTAGCTTTCTTTGGATGGTAATCAATTTCGCAATCTAATCCTTTATCAACTTTAACCATCTCATCTGTCTCAAGTTCAATTCTTTCTGATAAAAATGTACTTCAAACTTTTAGTTGGTAAATATCTGACATTTCTCACCATACAAGAAATGCCTCTAAATTTTCAGTGCCAACACCACTGCCTAACTCTAGATCATGAGTTGGGTAATTTAGCTCATGCTTATTCAACTGTCTAGAAGCATAGGATATAACTTTTCAATTCTACATTAGAACACAACCCAAACTCTGATGTGAAGCATCACTATAGACCACAATCTCTTCATCTGGAGAGTGAAGAGTAAATATAGGAGTAGAAGCCAATCCATTTTTCAACTCTTGGAAACTTTTCTCACATTGATTAGTCTACACGAATTTAGAGTTCTTTCGAGTCAAACTGGTCAAACGAAGAGCGATTTTGGAGAAACATTCTACAAATCGATAGTAATAACCAGCTAACCCAAGAAAACTCCGCACCTCTATCACATTAGAAGGGATTTCTCATTTCACCACTACTTCTCTCTTGTCGGAATCTACATAAATGCCCCGTGCTAGTATCACGTGGCCAAAAAATACAACTTGTTGAGCCAAAACTCACACTTCTGAGCTTAGCATACAACTGTTTATCCCACAAGGTCTACAAAATAATTCTAAAATGCTTTGTATGCTCATAATGGCTATGGAAATAAACCAAGATATCAACAATGAATACAATTACAAATCTGTCCAAATTAGGATGCACTACTCTGTTAATCAAATCTATGAATGCAGCTGGGGCATTTGTCAATCCAAATGGCATCACCATAAACTTATAATGGCCATAACTAGTCCCAAAAGTAGTCTTCAAACACCATCATCTCTAATTTTGAGTTGATGATACCCAAATCGCAAGTCAATCTTGGATAATATAGTGGCACCTCGAAGTTGGTCAAACAAGTCATCGATGTGATGTAAAGGATACTTGTTGCTGATTATCACTTTGTTAAACTATCTGTAATCGATATATAGTCTTCTTGTGCCATATTTCTTCTTAACAAATAAGATTGACGCTCTCCACGGGGATACGCTGGGTGTAATGAAACCCTTATAAACTAATTCTTGCAACTGCAATTTCAACTCTTTAAACTCAGTTGGAGTCATTCTGTAAGGTGCCTAAGAAATATGTGTTGTCCCCGAAAACAAATCAATAGTGAACTCAACCTCCTTGTCTAGTGGTAGTCTTGGATGATCTTGTAGACACACATCGAGAAAATCTCTGGATATCCTCGAGTTTCAAAATAGCGGTTGAGTGTCAATCACATAATATAAATATTCATGACAACCTTTTCTGAGCAATCTACGGACATCAAGAGTAGATATTACACAAGATGGCAATATTCTACGTTCTTCACTAAGAACAATTTTAGGCTCTCCTGGCATTCTGAACACAACTTCCTTGCGAAAACAGTCGATTGAAGCACGATGTCCAGTTAGGAAGTCCATCTCCAAAATAACATCAAAATCATGAATGTTGAGTGGGATTAAATCTTCTTTCAACTCATGATCATTCTGTTGACCCTGTTGAAGTATCCCTCTGGTCCTAGTTCTGCTTAGAGATGACAAATAGATAGAGCAGCTCGTGGGCTCACTGGCTTGCACCATCTAGGCTCGGCCTATAATGGGTTTGAGCTCACGGGACAAGCTACAAAAAATAGGCCCGAGCCTGTTTGACTCGACAAAAGGATGAGTCGACTCGTCAAAATAGATCGTGGGCCACGAGCCGCTCGACTAGTGGCTCGTGTCCAACGGTCACAAAAAAGTGACCGTTTGATTGTCTTCAAAGGTGACCGTTTGGTGACAATTTATTTTTTCAAATTCAAAATTTTTTCCTATAAATACCCTACTCTAACTCATTTTTTTCACACACCTTAATCTCTCAATTTACTATATACTCAATTCAACAATAATTCTCAAATCTCATTATATCTCAATTTTAGTTTATAATTATTTATCTCAAATCTCATTATTTAAATATTAGTCTACATTTTTAATTTTTTACTTCTTTTATTATATTTCTAAATTTATACTACATCTTCTACTCTTCTCTTCATAATTTATTCAAAATGGTGTACAATCGAAGCAATGATGATTTCAGTGGTTTCAATGACATTCCAATTCCTCGCGATATTTTTGATGATTTTGGAGGTAGGACTGATCCGATTGATTTGGATGACATTTAAGAAGATGTCGACATACATACAAAAACAACCACATGTTCTAGCACTAAACGAAAAATAAAAAAACAAAAGGTTAGATGCTGACAGTATTTTGAGTTGGTGCCCACTAATAAACTAATAGATGGAGTCCCTGAGCATAAAGTACAGTGTAAACATTATAAAGAGAAGTTAGCATGGTAAAAGAAGATAGGCACAATCCATTTAAACAGACACTTCAAAAATTATGTATTCAAACATGGAGGGTTAGAATCAAATCAGGCACAACTCTAGTTTGGATTTGCTAGAGTTGGCTCCTGTAATACTCTCGATTTAAGCAATTGAGTATATTTACAAGACATCATACGCCGCGAAGGAATATCGCAATTGGTGGCAAGTGCCGAGTTTCTACTAAGCTTGGTGGAAAATCTCCATTTCATGAACTTCATACAAAAATATTTCCAACCAAGGTACGAATCTATTGCTAGAAATACTATTCATAAAGACACTATTATTTTATTTAAAAAGAAAGAAGCTATTATAAGTGATATTGATAATTATAACGATATTTTATCTTTCACTTCAGATTTATGGACCGGTAATAACTAAAAAGGATACATGGTTGTAACTACACACTACATTGATAAATACTGGATAATACATAAAAAAGTAATAGCGTTTAGAACAATTGACTATCCTTATAATATAGTTAATATTTTTCAAGTTTTACTAGGTGTTTTACATGAATTTAATTGTGAAATAAAGATTCGTAGTTTTACTTTTGACAATACAGACCCCAACAATATAGTAATTGAAAAATTAATTCAATATTTTCATCCATAATTTGATGGTATTTTATTCACATTCGTTGTGTATGTCATATTTTTAATTTAATTGTGAAAGATGGATTAAAATTCATAGATGCACAATTACAAAAAATTAGATATGCTATTAAATATATTACGATCTCACAAGCTAGAAAAATAAGTTTTTACTGCTCTATGTGTTGAAAATAGATTTCAAGAAAAATGTTTTTGTATTGATGTAGGTCATAGGTAGAATTCAACATATCTCATGCTTGAATTTTGTGTCCAGAATATGATTTGAAAACATATGATGAGAAATATGTGCTCATGTTAGAATTTTTTTGAAAGTTTTTATTCGACGCAACAAATGCATGTTCAAGTGTATGTTACCCAACTACTCCACTAATTTTCAATCATTTCTATTATATTGCTAACAATTTTTAATAGGTATAAGGATTTTACTATTTTTCTTAATATTATATATATGATGGAGGCTAAATTTAGAAAATGTTGGAAAGAATTTTCTATGTTATTTCCATTAGCATCTATCATGGATCTCATACTTAACTTAGAGGGTACAAAAGTAACTATAATGACAATTTCACAAAATTTAACATAGGAAAATCCACTAACGTATGGCAATTTAGAAAAAAAACTTTATGTCAAATGTATGAGGTCTACGCTGAAAACGCTAGTAGGAACGTCATACAATCTCATGTTCCAACATATGCTTCGTTATCACTTGACGATAATGACTTATGGAGTTATCTTAGTTCAGTTAGGAGTAGTCAACATGATATTGGTTATTCTTCTGTGTCCTTTCCCGTTCTAGTTATACACATTTAGAGTTAGCTAGGTATTTCGCCATGACATGCTTAGTATTTTAGATGATGAAGAGAAAATTTTCTTTGATATACTACGACGGTGGAGACAAAATGAACGTCAACCTAATTCTTTCAAATATGGCACGCGATCTACTAACATCTTCGATATCAACTGTAGCATCGGAGTTTGTTTTTAGTACGGTGACATTGTTCTGTCTGATTTCAAGTCAAGACTTAAAGCCGACATATTAGAAAGCTTACTGTGTCTAAAGGACTAGATGATATCGAACTTCGGATCCAAGATAAAGTGGACATAATGATGTCCGAAGAACTTGAAGATTGAATACATAATACTTGAATTTGTAGTAAGTATTATTTGTGTAAATATTTGATCTTTCATTCATCTTATTTTAACAAAAAATTGTACACGTAACAAATTATTCGTGTACAATTTTAACTCCGTCTATGTTCAAAGTAGCCGGTCCCAAAACAATTTTAACTTCGTCTATGTTCAAAGTACCCACCCCAAGCTCGAAAAAAAGAGGAAAGTTTTCAACTTTTAAGTTTTAACATAATTTTTTTTTCACACTTTATTTTTTTTTTTTTTTAAATTATCCAAAACAATATTTAAAAAAAAAACCCGAGCTGAGCTCGTAGGCCACTCGGCTCTGCTCGTTCGGCCTACGAGCCAATGGGTCGAACCGAGCTTCATTTTTTGAGACAAAAAGGGCGAGCCTAGCTTGGTGGGTAATTTTGTTTCACACTTTATTTCATGTGTTGTGATTTTTTTTTTCACACTTTGTTTTTTTTTTAATTTTTCCTTGATCTAATTTCACACCTTGATGAGTAATAATATGACCCAAATACTCCAACTCCCACTGGCCGAATGCATGCTTGCTAATTTTAACATAAAAATGGTGTTGCCTTAATATTTCAAAAGCTTGTTTAACATGTTCAAGATGCATGTTCCAATTGGGAATATAAATCAAAATGTCATAAAAAAAGACTACTAGAAATTTGCAGAGATAAGGTGGGAATATAGAATTCATAATTGCTTGAAAAGTAGATAGTTCATTAGAAAGACCAAAAGGCATGACTAAATATTCCTAATGACCATTGTGAGTACGTAAAGTAGTTTTAGGAATATCTGGAGGGTATACCCGTACCTGATGGTAGCCAACTCTGAGATCGAGCTTAGTAAAGTAAAATGCCCTATGAAGTCCATCTAGCGTATCATCAACTATAGGAATTGGAAATCGGTCTTTGATGGTTATGGCATTAAGTGCCCTATAGTTAGTACAAATACGCCATATCTTTCTTTTTAACGAGTAAAACAGGAGATGAAAAATGACTAGTACTTGATCTTATAAGCCCCAATTTTAACACGTCGTGAATTTGTTTTTTCAATTTCAGGCTTAAGAAAATAGGCATACATGTAGGGTCTCACATTGATGGGCTTGGTTCTTTCTTTTAGAGTAATTCGGTGGTCAATCTCTCTTGCCAAAGGTAGTTGTTTGGCTTTTGAAAAATCTCCTAAAATGCTTGAATAATTTGTTGCATGTCTGGAAGGATGTCTTGCTTTACTTCATTTGTTGTGGATTGCAGGTAGATCGCAAACATTGAACTTCCATGCCGTAATTCTTTTGAAACAACTTTCAAGAATACATCTTGAATGGGTTTTGTATCTGTCCCTTGTAGCTTGTGTGTTTGATTTTCCAACTAGAACTCCATTGTCATATTTTCCAATTGCATACAATTGTTCTAACCATTGTACGCCAAGCACCAAGTCCAACCTGGTTAGTGGTAATGAGTAGGGAATAAGAGAGAAAGAAATACCTTGAAGTAACACATGCACATACTCAAACCTTCCTTGGCACTTCAATGGTTTTTCGTTGGCTAACTTGATAGGGAATGGCTCAGTTGGAACCATAGGTAAGTACCGCATATTGACTGTCTTCTCATTAATAAAATTATGTGTGGAACCACTGTCAATGAGGAAAACCACATCATGATGCCTGATGTTAGCTGTAATCAGCATGGTTTTGGAAGTTGACCATCTGGTTAGAGCATGGAAAGAGATTTCAGGTTTAGTTTGTTTGTTGGCAACGAGTTTCTGTATCTCATCATCCACGTCATCTTCCTTGTTTGTACTGGAGTTTTCTTCCAGTAGCAAAAGTTGAGGTCTTTGCACGTACGGCCTAAAGTGAATTTGTCATTAAAATTGAAACAGAGGCCTTGTGCTCACCTTTTCTGCATTTTCTCCCAAGTGAGATGTTTCATGGATGGTGTTGGTTTGGATTTCATTTGGGGAGAAAAATCAAGATGCGAGCGGTTGGGTTGTGGAGACTGTGTGAATCTTTGTTGGCGATTTAGCTTGTCATGTCTCATCCGCGCCAAGCTGATTACTTCCTTCAATGATTTGAGTTTGAACATCTGAATGCCATTTGCAATTCCCAATTTAAGGCCACCCATAAACGTTCCAACCAGCGCATTCTGTGTCCATCATTGCACCCAATTTCCTAGCTTTTCAAACTCTCTCTGATAGCCTCGTAGTGAGCCCACCCATTTCATCCTTGATAAGGCCTCATCAAAATTTTCTCACTTCGTAGGTCCGAAACGAGCCTAGAGTTCTTCGTAGTTAACTTCTTTCCTTTCTTTGTAGGATCGGCGTAACCACTGCCACAATTGATTAGCTTCACCCTCAAGATGGAATGATGCCAATGACACTTTTTGTGCTGTTGTGGTGCCTTGGTATTCAAAGAATTGGTCCACTCTGTTGAACCATTCAGTTGGATCGCCGGCTGAGTACCTTGGGAATTCTAGCTTTGCCAACTTGGATGAGGACATTTGTCGTCCCCTTCCATATGTTCCTTATAGTCGTCTCTATTTTTGCAAAAACGACCATTACGATCATTGGCGTTGCTACTAGATCCTTCTTTGTTGGAGAGCAAAGCTTATGATAAACTATAGATGGTTTCCTCCATTTGAAGCAACTTGTCAGTGAGACCCAGTCATCCGATTCATACCATCTTGAAGTCCTCCTAACCCAGCCTCCAGTTGTTCGATTATTTCCTTGTTAGTTGCCATTGTAGTATAGCTATGATACCAATGATACATCTTAGTCAAAGCTAATATAAATAGGTAGATAAAATTATTCTTTGGGCGAGAATGAGCCACAATATTTGGATTTTGAATAAACTTTTTTTTACCGCATATTGGAATAATTTAAATACATAAGGGACAAAAACCTTCTCATAAACTCACGACCTTAACTACTAAAAATAAGGACTCAAGAACTATTATCAAATAAATAGCTAATACTTATTCAAGTAGCAAAATAATAGCTAACAAACATCAGACCAAGTCTTCAACGGAGCTATGCCAGCAGATAATCTTCAAGAGTTCTTTGCACGATCATCCCACGTACTCTGCATGTTTCTCATGTTAGGAACCTTGGATTCTTCTTAGGAACACGTTGCAATCTTCTTGGCTTATCACAGACTATCATGCTTACAATGGAGTTCTCCATTTGCTCAGTATAAGCCAAGTTCGGTACACCAAGTTGTTAAATAAATTTCTTTGTTTCAAATAGTGAGTAGATGAACTGAATTAGTATGGTTCGCTTGGTGGTAGTCTCAATCTGCTTTCCTTGTCCAACTGACTAGAAGAAGCAAAGCTTCTAGACTCAGAAAGTCACTTATAGAATGTCAATGATCATTTTCCACTTAATAAGAATGGGGGGAGCAAAGCGGTATCCCTATTCCATTCCTCAGAAACGGAATCAAGGGCCGAGAGGAATGTCTTCTAGTGAGGAGAGTCTTTTTTTAAGTTATCCATTTGCTCAACCATTACCCTCTAACGTCCCCAACAATGGTGCTAACGGGCTGCTTGCATAACTATTAACATGGCATTTTCACATGCAAATTAGAATTTAACTTGAACAACAATAGCTCTGTCTAGGAATCTGGGAAGTAAAGTTCAACTTGATAGCACGTAGAAAAAAAATATTCAAAACATTCAAGGGCAAAATATAGTGGTGTAATAGTAGTGAAATATACTTATTTTTGTTTTTTCATTCATACTTTCCACTTCGGCCTCATTTTTTATACTAGTAAAACTCTGGCTGGTTTTGTACTCCAGTCATAAAAAAGAAGGGAAAAAAATCTATTGTGTTATGCCTCAGTCCCACGTGGTACTCTATGTGGGTTGGTCAAAGTCAAAATTGTCTAGTGGAGGTGATGACATCACCATCGAGGCTTTTTCCTTCTATTCTATGGAGGTAGAAAAGAAGAGGTTGAAGATGAGGTGGTCAACCCTGGCCCTGGTTGCGTATTAATAATGCCTCTCCTGATATACTGCCAATCAGACTTGATTAGACTGATAGGATATCCTGCCAATACAGCTTGTCATAATCCCAGCCCCCAAGCATGTGGCTGAAAGGAACTTCTTTCTTTAATCCTAAGATGTGACGTCTTGAACACGATAAGAGGCTCAATCAGATTATGTCACCTATCGCACATCCAAAGCACTCAGCCAATTGGCTTTGGCCTATAAATACAAAATCTATTCCCACACTACAAGGACGATAACAATCTGATTAGAGAATATATACTAAACCAAAGTCTTCTACATTGATTAACTTAAGTGTTCTTCATACCACTTAGAAAATCTCTGATTAGAGGCCTTCAAGCCACTACTTCGGCCCTAATGTGTCTCTCCCACACCTAAATACCTTTCTTTCTTACACTCCAAGTGTACCGCAGTGATTCACAGGCCCACGTGGCCGTCCAAGTGTGTTGGTAAAATACACGTAGTTAGAGAAGGCGTGGGATCTTGTTGGCAACCCTAGCTAGGACTTGGCAAATTTTAAATTTGACAAAGTCCAATGTCAGGCCTTGTCTCATATTGGAAGGGCATCTGCAAGCAAGGGTATCACATGTCTCAGCAATGCTCAAGGAATACGATATCAAAATCCATACTCCCATATAAATAAGCGGCGCATGAATTTGGGAGACTATCAACACTACATCATCGCTTCACCCTAGCTGAATGCATAGAGGCCTCCACACCCTGTCCAGTACCTCACATAAATGACATAGGTCCTGAACTTGGGAGAATAATATTGTTATGTCTCAGCCCACATGGAGCTGTCAAAGTTAAAATTGCCTAATGGAGGTGATGACATCATCACCGAGGCTCTTTCTTTCTATTCTGAAGAGGTTGGGAAGAGGAGGTTGAAGACGAGGCGATCAACCCCAGCCCTAGTTGCATGTTAAGAAAGCCTCCACTGGCACACAACCAATTATACTTGATTAGATTGATTGGACAGCCCGCCAATGCGAGCTTGTCACAATCCCAGCACCCCAGCATGTGGCTGAAAGGGACGTCTTCTTTAGTCCTAGGATGTGACTCCTTGTGTAATGACCAAAAATATTTTCGTCTTTTAATTTCAAGGAAATGAAATTTAACTTCGTGCGTTGCTACAAACTTGTGAGAATGATTAAAAATATTTTAGTTGCGATTATTTTGCATAAGCTTGCCTTTTTATTTTTATATGACGAACATGAATTATATTTTATCACTATGACTAATTAAATTTTTATAACTCGAATAATTTTTCTCGAATAAGTTTTGGATTAATTATAGAATAATCGTTAAATTAAAAACCTTCTTTCCAGTCCACTTTTCAGTAAATTTATTTAGCTTTGTGTCGACCCTTTTTCAGCTCATGTATTCATCCATTTTTAGCCCAAAACACGGTCCACCTAACTTCTAGAAAACACCACCAAATAGTCGCTTTTGCCTTGCCAAATAACCACCCAATCAATCCTTTATCCCTGCCATAAAACCATCCCAAACAGTCCCTAAAATCTGAAGAAAACTGCTCCTAACATCCCATTTTTCTGCCCATTTGTCCACTTCGAATTTAGCCCAAACAACCTCATTTGTTCCTGAAGAAAACCACACATTTTTCCCATTATCAGCCCCATTCAGCCTATCCCAATCTCATCCAAACTACCCCAACTTCCCTGAAGAAAAACCGTCTCTGGCATCATTTCATTAGCCTTACTTTCATACCACACTCCCTCACACTTCTACTACCAAATCAACTGATTTTCTCCTCCCATAAAAGTCCTCAATTTTTTTACCCATAAGCTTCCTTATTTCCTTCATTTCAATCCCACAAAAACACCAGCAATTTACTTCCTGTTACACTCCAATTTCAGCCCCAGAAATTCAGCAGCAAGTCTCATTTTTACTATATTTTCAGCCATCATTAGGAGCTTTACCCTTGCTTCTTATTCACAACTTTTCATAGCAACAATATCACTTAGTCACCCTCAATTTTTGGCCGTGCACTGTGCTCTTAGGCCCAAGGAAAATCAGCATAGAACTAAAAGAAGAAACCCCATTTTTCTTTCCTCCATTTTCTGCCTAGCATTTCGTGTTTGTTGTGTTTTTTTTCTTCACTTTTTCTGTCACTTATATCTTCATTTTCAGCCACCAAAAGTGCCCAGAAAAGTAACTGTAGTTCTCTTCATTTATCCACCAATATATATGTCTTATTCTCCCATTTTCGTCACCAAATTTCTGTCCAGTAGTAAGCTTGTTGATGTGTTCTTGTAAAAATTCCAACCACTTTCATCTACAAAATTTAGCCCATAATTCTCTATTTTCAACTTCATTAAAAGCTTGTGACCACACTATATTTTGGAAAACAAAAAGGTAAATGCACAGATTTAATGTGAGGATATGTGCAGTCAATTTCTTTAGTCAATTCAACTCAACAAAGCTTCGATTTTTGCAAGATAGTTTCTTATACTACTTAAATTATGTTTCACGAAATTTTACGTTGAGAAAATGATATGTAAATTATGTGCCATGTTTAATAATAAAGATGGAACATTATGATAGTGATTGAAAGTAATTACTAAGTATGATAGTGATTGAAGATAATCACTTAAGTATGTCAATAATTGAATGTAATCACTTATGATTTCATGTGGTGTCGGTTACCAAAAATATGTTGTTCCTATATATGTTTAAACGATTTGCATGTGGCATATTAATTTTGAATATTTTCTCACAATTTTCTACTGAGTGTTTCTTATGAAATACTTATCCTAAAATGATTAAATCCTCATATTGATGTGATTGGCATTGGTGTGACGGGGTAAGAGTAGTGACCTTGAAGAAAGCAACGTAATTTGATATTAATTATGTTTTGGCGTCGATATAATCGAGATATTTATGATGTTAAAGTTTAATACATTGTTGAACCTATTTTTAATTGTAGAGATGAGGAAAATTGATTTTTTTTTTATTAAATTACCGTTTTGGAATTTGAAGAAGATGTTGTCTAATTATATTTATGGAAATTTAGTTTTTTTCCCCCAACTTTGAAATATCATAACTTGTTGTGTACTTTGAATTTTTGAGTCAAATTAGTGGAGTTCAAGAGGTATATAAGTGATCTAATAATAGAATTTAGAATTACTCAAAAACTTTGTCGTATGAATTTATTATGTTAGTTTTATCGGGCTGCATCAGTGACACCGTGACAGTTTTTCAATCAACTTTGGCCACGTTTTTCACATATCAAATGACATGTTTAAGGTCTGAAATTTTAATATGTTGTAGCCCATGGTCACAAGTAATTACAATTATAATCTCGTAGTTTTTGGAGTACGTTGAAATAGTCAAATAATTTGTGATGACATCTAAAGCAGTTTTGGTAAAGCCTTACGATTTTAGATGATTAATTCATTTTCCATTGCGCACTTGTTACTTCCTGCAGATAGTTAAATTTTTAAAACCTTTCAAGAGTATGGGAAATTTTATTTGTAGTCATCAAATGTCATTTAAATATTTTTAATTGACTCTCCAGGATGAGAAAATTCAGAGCGTTACACCTTGAGCGCAACAAGAGACTCAATCGGATTACGCCACATGTCGCACATCTAAAGCACTAGGCCAATTGGCTTTGGCCTATAAATATCAAATCTATTTCCACACTAAAAGGATGATAAAAATCTTATTAAAGAAGATATACTAAACCAAAGTCATCTACATTGATTAACTTAAGTGTCCTTCATACCATTATGAAATCTATGATTAGAAGCCCTCAAGCCATTACCTCGGTAATAACGTCTCTCTCAAATCCAAATACCTTTTCTTCTTACACTCCAAGTGTACCATAGTGATTCATAGGCTCACGTAGATGTCTAAGTGTGTCGGTGAAATACACGTAGGCAGAGAATGCGTGGGGATCCTGTTGGCAGTCATTTTTGGAGGTCAACATATTGTATTGTCATAGTATTCATGTCAAAAAATTTAATTCCAAAATGTTTTTACTTTTCTTTCCTTCATATTATTAAGTTGCTAAAGAAGGTTGAAATTTGAACAAAATTCTACATTCATGATCATTATATATCTCCAAATATACGCATATATTAATAGTAGTTATAATTTTTTGAATTCATCTTTATCTATGTAACTACTCTATTAAGATAATGAAACTAGCTTAATTAAATAGAGATATGTATTTTTTTTGAATTCATCTTTATCTATGTAACTAGTCTATTAAGATAGAGATTTGCAGTTATGTTATACTATTATTTTGACTCTATAAATATAAAGTGACCGATCCTCATAAAAGTGTGGTCTTTAGCATACAATCTTCAAAAAGTTGTTATAGTTTCAGAGCCCTAATAGTCTTATGACTCCAAATTCATTTTTTCTTTTCCCAATGGCGTCCTTCTACTCCATTTCTTCTCATTCTTCTCCCAGTGTCACTAGTTTCATGACAATCAAACTTGATTGTTCCAATTACTCTTTATGGCTTGCTCAACATATGCCTATTCTTCGTGGTGGAAAACTTATGGATATTGTTGATGGTTTCCTTCCTTGCCCTCCTCATTTTCTTTTTGATGCGGATGGTGACCTTTCCGATGTAGTCAATCATGACTTTGAATCTTGGGTGAAAAATGATGAAATGATTTTAGGGTGGATCAACAACTCTTTCACCCTTACAGTTCTATCCAATGTGGCTCGTTCAACCTCTTGCTTGTGCTACTTGGCTTTTTCTTGAGAAGCGCTTCGCATCTCAATCTCAACACCAAGTCATTCAACTCCGTGGTGAAATAATGCATACAATTAGAGGTTATGTTTCCATCTCTGTGTTCTTGGATCGTATTAATACGGCCACTGACAATCTCGCTCTTGCCCGTCGTCCTATTTCTGAGGATGATTTTGTCACCATCATCATACAAAATGTTGGCCCTACTTATGAGGTCACTGTTTCATCTACTCAGGCCTGTGATACTCCAATCACATATGACGGGCTTGAGGTTTTTTCTTAAGTGCAAAATAAAGGCTTAATGAGTACCACCGTCCTTTTCTAGATAACACCCATACATCTTTGAATGGCTCGCGTCCACGTGGTTCTGGACGTGGTTTTCCTTTTGGCCGACATGGTGGTATACGAGGCCGTCATCCGGTTACTTCTTCTAGCCGAGGTACTGGTGATTGCTCATTATCTTCTCGTGGTGGTCCTTCTATTTTGGGTCCTATCCCATCTCTTCTTCATCCACCGGGTCCTTCTTTTTTTTGGTGGTGGTCATGTTGTGTGTCAGATTTGTGACCGATCAAGTCATTCTACCATTGATTGTTTCAACAAGATGAATTTGTCTTATGAAGGAAAATAACCTAGCAAAAAGCTTGCTGCTTTAGCCACTTCTCACGATCATTATGCTTCCTCATCAACTTGGATTTCTGATTGTGGTGCAAACACACATGTCACTCCTGATGTATCCAATATTTCCAACTCATTTTGTATACAATGGCCTTGATCATGTTGGTTGTATTGGTAAGACTTCGGTTTGCCTATTTCACATGTTGGTTTCCACTTTCTTTTCTTTTCCTACTTCTTCTTTTTGCCTTAATAATATTCTTCCATTTGTGTTTCACAATTTAATATTTGTTCATAATTTTGCCTCGGATAATAATTGTTTCTTTGTTTTCTATCCTTATTATTTTTTTATCAAGGACCTCAAGTCGAGAAGACGCTTTTCCAAGGACGATGTGAGAACTGCTTGTAACCTATCCACCTACAACCCAAGTCCAATGATCTTATACTCGGCTTTTTTGCCTTCATTGGCACTAGGGCCTCTCACTCTATGTTGCATTTTCACTTGTTTTATCTCGTTCAGTTTCTACTTATCAGTTGCATATGTCTAGTGCTTCTAGGAATTTCTTTTGTAATACTTGTCCTCTTGGAAAAAGTCATAAATTTTCTTTTCAATTTTCAATTTCTATTTCACATGCTCCTTTGGAGTTATTGCATTTTGATGTATGGACCTCTCCTCAACTATCTAATACTGGGTTTTTAGTATTACTTGCTTTTTTTGGATGATTTTTTGAGATAAATGTGGTTGTTTCCTATGCGAGTAAAATCTAGGTCTTTGGTTTGTTTGCTAAGTTCAAAATTTATGTTGAAAATCTCTTGTCATGTCGTATTAAAACTCTTCAAACAGATGAAGGTGGTGAATTTAAAAACAATGCTTTTAGGAACTTTCGTGATCACCATGGGATTGGCATCCATTTCTTGGTCTCCCCTCTTGTCACTATCCCTTTAATTATATTGAACAAAATGTTTACACCGCATGTTCTTCATTTTGTTTCTCCTTTTGAGAAACTATTTCACGCAAGCATAGAATTTTCTTATTGGTTGTGCATGTTTTCCGCATCTTCATTTTTATAAATTGGTCTCAATATGCTTGCTCTTGTCAATATGCCATATTATTTTTGGGTTGATGTATTTAATTATGCTGTTTATACTAATTCTCATCACCTACTTATACGTGATAAAGCTAAAATTCACAAAGCTAACCCCAAATATGCTTGTATTACTTCGGTTGACTCTACTGACGTTGAACCTACTTGTTTTAGCACTGTAGTTAAGTATGAGACCTGACGGTCTGCTATGAGTTTTGAATTTAATGTTCTACAAAAGAAAATCACTTGTTGGTTAGTTCCACCTACAACTTCTATGAATATTTTACCTTGTAAGTGGGTTTATTGAATTGAATGGAAATCTGACGGTAGTATTGAGCGCTTTAAAATGCTTCTTGTTGCTAATAGGTTTCATCAACAAAAATGCATAGATTACTCTGAAACTTTCAGCCTTGTTATTAAGCATACCACAATTCATTTCATCATTGCTCTTGTTGTTCATCATTACTGGTCCATCGTCAACTTGACATGCAAAATGCTTTTCTTAATGGCTTCTTATCCAAAGAAGTTTACATAAAGCAACCTCTTGGTTTTATTGATCCTCAATATTCTTCTCACGTCTTCAAGTTACAACGCTCTCCTTATAGCCTAACACAAGATCATCATGCTTGGTTTCAACGATTCTCTTATTTTCTCTTGGAGTTGGGTTTTATTGAATCAAAGGCAAACTAGTCTCTCTTTACTTATAGACATGGTGTTGTTTTCCTTGTTCTCATCATATATGTGTTGATGGTATTCTTCTTACTAGCAATAATTCTACTCATATCACTCTTATTATGCAATTTATATTGCATTTTGTACAAACGATCTTGGTTCTCTTAACTATTTTCTTGGAATTAAGGTCACTCAAGGATCTTTGGTTCTCTCTTACTCAATCCAAGTATTGGATCTTTTAAGTGTGCCAATTTACATGATTCTAAACTAGTTCTCACTCCATCTACTAGTGGTAAACATCTCAGAAAAGTGATGGTATTCCTCTTCTTGACACTTCTGAATATCGTAGTGTGGTTGGCGCTTTACAATACCTCACCATCACGCGTCCTGACATATAATTTGTTGTGAATGAAGTTTGTAAATTCATGCATGCTCCTCACACTACCCATTGGACTGATATTAAGCGTATTTTGCGATACATTAAGTCCACCAATTCTTATGGTTTGTTCTATTAGTCTAGTTCTTTATCTCTTACTACCTTTACTAATGCAGATTATGCTGGAGACACTGATCATCGTCATTCTCACTGGTGGCTATTGCATTTATCTCGACATGAATCTTATTTCTTGGAGTTCAAAGGTCCAGCATACTATCTCAAATTATTATATATTACAACAAGACGATCTTCTAAAATTTGTAAATGTATGAATTGTTAAAGCAAAATGTTAATAATTTTCTTTTATTTGCTTTTCAAATATCTCTCTTGTTTTATCCTTATAAACATAAGTGGGGATTTTACAAAATCGAATTGCAAAATAGAGGATCCAATCACCTAAATCCAATTTAACAAAAACAAAAACAAAAAACAAAACAGAGGACCCAAATTCTATTACAAAATCAGAACCCTTGTCATCGCATCACCTCTTTTCTCTATCAAAGCAATGGCCACTGGCCACGTCATCCGAATCTGTTGGAAGATAACCCAGCTTTATCCATTTGAAACTGGACCAAGAAAAAAGCTAGCTTCGAAGTTGAAATCGCCGCCGGCCACATCTTTTCTCTATCTCTTCTCTCTTGCCACCGGCCACGTCATCCGAATATGTTGGAAGATTAACCTAGCTTCATCCATTTGAAGCTAGGCCAAGAAAGAAGCTGAGTTCGAAGCTGCAATCGCCATCAACCACATCTTTTTTTTATCTCATCTCTATCCAGTAATTTTGCTTGAATTTTCTTTTATTGTAGTTTTGCCTTCTTTATTTTGCTTGAATTTTTTTTTTTTTTAATTTTTTTTTTTCCAATCTAGGTCTATTTGTTGAACTATTTGGTGGGTATTAGATGAAGAAATGCTGAGTTCTTCACAATTTAAGCCTAGTTATTGCTTACAAATATTCAATTTTTCTTGGTCTTTACGTTGGTGCCCGAACTGTTGAAGTGGAGAATGTGGATGGTGGAGAAAGCTGACTAACTAAACCGAATTGGATTGGGTCAGTTTCGGTTTCAACTGATGGATTGGGTCGTTTTGGGTCTTTGTATGGCCGGATATGACCTCAATTGGGAACTTATCCATTCTTCCCCAATTCTTTCATAGGACTTAGAATCAAAACCACCCTTATTAATGAATCCAAAGCCTAGTTTGTGCAAATCCAAGACAAACATTTGGTACATATATACTAGCTTCCATAATTTTGTTATGATGTTTTCTAGTGCAATATGGAATTCAACGCCATCTCTCAAATCTTTAAATACGATTTACCCACTAGCATAACTGATAATTTAGATGATGATTAAGATGTTTCCATTCGAACTCAATGTGAGATCAATGAGAGTCTTCTTCTCCTTTAAATACAACTCCATCTTGAAGCCGTTAGCGTTGATCTTGTATATCACTCCTAGATATTGTGAATCCCTCAACATGACTTCTCTAGAGTTGGAAAACCACGAACAAGTGCTTTGTATTGGACCATTTCCTAAAACTACACGTACTTCCAGTCTCAATTTCTACATCCCCAATATTAATATTTTTCCATGTGGCTATGCCAAATTTGTGGAGAACTGTGCACGTGGATTGTCGTGACAACTCCCTTCAACGATCAACCACTCTATTACTCATTTCAATTTTTGCATATAACTTATTCTTTCTTTTGTGAACCCAATCACATGAGTATATATTTTACTTTTGACAATTGCTTATAATTTTTACTTGCATTGGTGTCTAAAGATTACGACCAAGTCAACTAGAGGGCACTGCTTCCGTTAAAATATTCTCCAACAATTTCTTCGGTGCAGATCAAGTTGATTCCAAAAAAATTAGATTGTCTATTTTAATGAAAAGCAATCACTTGGCCTATTTATATTTTCACTTAACTCTCTTGTGGTCTCTTAGTTTGGTTCTTTACTTGGTTACAAATGAGAATTGTTTGAACTAATTATATATCCATCTCATTTGAATGGACCGTGGGGATTAGCTTAATCCTACGATAGACAAACAATCTAGTCATTCCACCCTAAATATCTGATATCTTTTGAGAATGTTGTCTCTACAAACTTGTAAATAACATCCACTATTATTTTATATAAAACTATCTACAATGTTATGTCTACAATTATTTTGCTAAGTGCCTACAATATCGTAAACATTCTAGAGTTCTCTTTCAAATCATTCACTCCCTTTTCAGCGTAACATTGTAGAATTTAATATTCTTTATAAGGGTCTTCATAATTCTAGATGTTCTGTGATAAGTGCATTTTGTGCACTTATTCAGACATTTAAACTAAGCTTTTATTTCGTCATTTTATTAAATTTTTACTTAATTTAGTGTATTTTCCATTCTATTTCAGTTTTGGACCCATTTATAAGCAATTGAAGAAGAATAGACGAAAAGAGCAACAACTTGGTAAAACTGACGAGTAAATTGAATTTTTGAAATGAATATCAAGAGCCAAATATTGGAAGATGAGGAAGAAGATAAAATCAATAAGTTTAAGGTGTTTTGGAGTGACAATGAAGAGTTGAATCAATGGATCAAACACCAGAAAGCTAAAGAACCAAATTGAGAAACTACCTACCAAAGCATGTGGAGAAATTCGAGCACAACTTTTGATATCGAAATCTCAAAAAGGAAAATGATATACCATTGGAAAGATAATTGAATTATGAGTCTAAAATTTTTTACGGATCTCAATTTGAAGTTTCCTACAAGAAGTTATGACTATTTGAAAAACAGTAGCAGAGAGAAAAAAGCTTGAGCTAGGCGATCGCCTGCTTAAAGTTGGGAGATCCCCAACCCTATTTTACAACAGCAGAATACAATTCAACTGGCTCGGCAATCGCTTAAGAATGTCTTCGGGCGATCGCCCAGTGTATTTTTGGCCCACGCAGATTTTTCTTGCTTTTTTGAGTTCTAATTCAATCAGGAAACATTTTAGACGTGATTTTAATGATTTTTAGGAAACCTTTTAGGGCACAATTAGGTAAGTATATATATGAGTTATTAACTCATATCAAGGGTCGTTTTTTTGAGTTGAGTTTTTGGGAAGAAAAACATAGATGAAAACACATCAAACGGAGATCAAGATTGCTCTTTTGAAGAATTCAACGAAGATCAAGATCAAGAAATTATTCTTTCAAGTTTTCTTCTTCTCCGGGTGATGAATTCCATATTTTCTTCTCCTTTTTATTTTCTTATTATTAGTATGATAGGCTAGTTTAATTAGTGCTATGATTACGATGAAGTTTGTCGTTTAAATTCTTTCATCTTGAAATTTGGTTTTTGACGAGTTATTTCAATATAATTTTAAATAATTAATTTTGATTTATTTGCATCTACAATTATATACATAGTAATTGTATGATTGTTGTGGTTTGTTTTACTATCGAAAGATCGAAAGCATGCTAGACACTATTTTAATTATCCTAAAGTCCGATAGGTGATAGAAATATATCGCTATGCTTTAGGTGATCTTTAATTATCTATAGAGACTTAATGCATTCGTTTGTATTCATATTCATCATAGAAATATAGTCGAGTCATACTTATGAATATGTTTAATTTTATTCGAGAGAAACTGTTAAACAATCTAGGGATATTGATCTCCATAACTGATGTATTTTGTCAAAATCAAGAATCAAGATAGAGGAATTAACAATTATAAGTGGATTCGGGATCCTAGTACTCTTATTTCTTCAAATTAAAATAATTTTCATTAGTCTAATTTTTGTTTATTTGAATTATAATTATTTTATTGTTTTTAGTTCATATTCTAATTAGTTCTTAAACACAAAATCTTCAAAGTTTATTAGATTCAGTTAAGGTTAATTTAATTGAAATTGAACTATCTAAATCTCTGTGGGTACGATACTTAGACTCATAATCCACTTTGTTACTTGTGCGATCCGTACACTTGCGGAATATTAAAGATACAACATCGCTGACAAGTTTTTGGCACCGTTGCCGGGATTTAGTTTTAGTTCTTTTCAGTTATATTGGCACTAATTCGAACTTTACTTATTTAATTTTTTTAAAATTATTTTTAGTTTATTTCAGTTTCAATTTTTCTTTTTTCAGACCACAACACAAGATGGAATACAAGGAGATCAATGAAGAAAATATGATAGTTGGAGACTTTATGACTCCACAAATCATCCAGAGCCAATCTAGCATTAATGAGGACAACATGCTTGTTGGAGATTTCTTCATAATGCACCGTGCTAATGTAGCGAGATATAGTGCAATTTATGAAATTGATGAAGACAACATACTTGTTGGAGATTTCTTTGCAATGCATGTATTAATACAAATGAGATATAATGCAACTTTTGAGATTGATGAGGAAGTAGACATTATCATGGTGTTATCTCGCAAAAATAGATTATTTGGCACACAGAGCGTGTCACAATCGGTCTATGCGATGCAAACGAAGAAATCAACTTGTGAAGAGTGTGGGGCAAATCATAGCACATTAGAATGTCCTATTCTATTACAAAGAACCCATGCAAGTTTAATATGTTCAAGGTGGCCATTATCGCGAAAATTATCATTTCTCTAACACGATAATCCAAGTTGGCACTATTTTATTATGATATTGTTCTATCTATAATCTTTGTTTTATTTAGATAATGTATAATGATATATTTATACCATTCTTTTATCTATGATAATATTTCAACCTATGATACTTTATCGAATGTAAACACAATCAATGATCTTGTATTACATTTTAAGAACAATATCATTAATTCAACCATTAAAACATCTTGTACTTATATATATATATATATATATATATATACTGTTTTATCTTATACTATATTTTTATCTTTGATACTGTTTCAACTTATGATACTGTTTCAATCTATGATGTTGTTATTGAATGCAAATAGTATAAATGGTATAGTACTAGTAATGGAGCATTTTAAGAACAATATCATTATTTCAAGTAGCAAAACATCTCTATTTAGTTATATCCACGATATTGTTATTGGATTGTAGTTTCTGATACTATTTTATTAAGATACTTTCATGTATGATATTGATATATTAAGATACATTTATCTATGATACTGTTTTAGTATATATGATACTGTTTAGACAAGAAAAATTAAAGATTTCTATTTTAAGCTAAAGAGACAATTTCAAACGGCTAAAATCCATCGTCGATAGTGCAAAGCGACTGGTCTTAACCGGCTCGTCGAGACGATTCCATAAATATATTATAATAAAAATTTTGAAAACGTATGCGAATTCTATGTCATTTATGTTATGATACTATTTTCTCGTGATAGTGTTTTCTATAATATATTATCAAACTACACACATGACTAACAACACAAAGAAATAATCTAATGACCTACTTCCATCAGACTAACAACACACATCAAACTTTTTCATCAGACTAATAACCAATATACTTCTTAAACATTCACTTCTACGCTCATCCCATCACAAACAATACTCTTATACACCACAACCACCAACTCATTCCCCGCCCTTCTTGCTTGAGAATTTTAAATCAGATTAATTTCCAAAAACATGACAATAAAAATTCTTAGCCCTACGCAAATTGAGTTTATGAGCAAAGTTCATTTACATGAGAAATAAAGCAAGTAGCTCAAGAACAAAAATAAATAGCAAAAGTTTCTTCAGAATTCATCAGCATTCAAACCATCATTTGCCTGCTAAGTTTGACCAGTTCTATAGACATGGCTACCAGTACCTTGAAAAGAACCAGCATTTCAAAAATGGTACCCTGATTTTGCACCAAATCCACTTGCATTTGAAAACCCATGAAGTTGAACGTAAAAATACAAGAAAACACCCCACCAAAACCAATAGACATTCTAAAATTACCGAAGGTTGCAAATACCATTGAAACAAAACCATCCATGATTCTCATAACTACGCTAGAAAAGTTACTTGCATTTGGTGGCGGAGCTCTATTAGGTCTCTGCCCTATTGGTCGATTAGAAATTTCAATGCCTGGAATAGATTTTGATCCCGGGTCACTTGGCATATTAAGGAATCAACTTTTCCTCCATCTTGTATTAGGGCCTAACAAACAAGGCATTCGTGAGACTATTAAAGTCTATTAAAGGAGCTGGTGGCGGCGGCGGCGGCGGCGACGGCGGGAGCAGTGCCAAGGGAAATGTTTGTGGAAAATATGAATCACATGGATAATTTTAGGATTAATATGAAAAATTGCTGAAGAGTAGGACTTATTGACAATTTTGAAATTTGTTTTGACTTAATTTAAAACAAGTCACTTATAGGTGACTTTTAGACAATTTACCCAATTATACAACCTAATCCAAAAGGCCCACAAAATAAAAGCTAATATGACTCAGATACAATGCTTTATGGAACTCAAAAAACAACAGGCCCCAATGGCCTAATATGGAATCAATATATTACAAATGGTAGTAGTTTGTTCATCAGTATAAAAGAAACAGAATTTCAATAGATTTGCGGGTTCTGGTCCTCCAAGAGAGATCTCAAGCCATTCGCTAAAGCAGATGATGATTGTTGGGATTTTTGTGATCTCAAATAAACTCGGGGCAGTGATGATTAATAGACTGTTATATCTTCATAGGCTTTGAGCCCGAGATTGAATGATAATTGTATAGTTCACTCCACAAGTGTGTCACCCCAAATTAATGAAGGACGTGTGGGTCACTTGGAGGTTTTAATGTACCTTTGGGTCGCTGCTCAATGACCCAAAGGTGTTGGACCCGGTTTAAAGTGGGACGGCTAGGTTTAGGGTATAATATTATTGGGGTATATATATTTAGGATATAATATATTATGGGTTAATATATTATACTATTACCATACCTATATATTATATTATACCATATATAATATATATTATTACACTATATATATTAGTTGATTTTGGTCAGAAAAGCACCACGAATTAACCACGAATTAATCACAACCATTTATACACACACGTGAACAGCAGCCAAAACTAGGAAAAAAGCCATTGCCATTGTTTTGATATTTTCTTTGTGAAAATTGCAACCCCTTTCCTCCCTTTATTTCCTTTGGTGAAATAGGTCCTTCTTAGTTTGTCCTTATAACTTGGTGTTACCTTTGTAAAGTTGGACAGTATTAATCTGAGCCCTATCAATTGTTCTTGCAAGAATCAACGATTCGGTGAACTATTTTCTCCAACAATTGGTATCAGAGCCTCGGTGGCATTCCGTAATGCAAGAAAAAATTAATTTTGGGTCGTCAGATTAACGAAGAAGAAGAAGCACAAATCTGCCCAGATCTGTCCGTCCATTTTTTTATTTCAAGCGTACGTCATCTTTGTGAACGGAGACCATATTTCGACTCCTGACATCAAGGCGGAGCTGACGGTGGAGTGCGTGCGGCGCGTGGAGCAACGAAGGCGGCGCGTGGTGGCGCGTGATTTTCGGCTGCAGATTTCTTCAGGCGGCGCGTGGAGGCGCATGAGAGGGTATTTCGGCGAGTGGCTGACGGCGTTGTGATCCTCGTCCTATTTCTGACCTTCTGTGGTGGTCGATTATAATTTTGGTGGTCCTGGACGGCTTATGTACAAAGGTTCGATAGTGAATGTATTCGGCGTTTGCAAAACCTTCGTGGTTTTTCCAAATTGGTTGGTTGTGTTGCTGTCGCTATTGCTGTCACTGGATTTATTTTTAATTTGTTTCACATCTCTCCTATTTAATACGGACCGTCAGATTTGGTCCGCTCTGGTAAATTGGCTAATTTCTTTTACATTCCAAAGACTAGCGAGGTCATCATGTGGGGTGGCCATGAGGTTTTGGGGTTACCATGTGGGGTAACCATTGCCTGTTGCTAGGAATTTTATGTGCTCATTATTGTGACTTGTGTTAGCTTTTGTTTGGTGCTGATTATTTGCGATACTTTATTTTTGTGCTTTTTTATTTAGAACAGTCACCTGGACTTTACCCGTTTGACAATTCCCTTGATCTGAGATCGCGAATCTCACGAAACCCTGGGAATCTAAAACGGTGTATATTGAGGCTTTAGGTATTTCTGCGTGATTATCTTGAGGTGCTTGTTGGTGTGTATTCTTATTTGTTAAGATGTCTGCACATCATTTTGACTTGAGTGTCTTTACTGGTAAATATGATTTTTCTATTTGGCAACAGAAAATAAAAGGTATTTTGGTTCAGCAAAAAGTTTCAAAAGCTATTGATAATTCTTATGGTCCTAATGTTACTGAGGATCAGAAAAAGGATTTTGATGAACTTGCTTACACTTCTATTATATTGCATTTGTCGGACCCTGTTTTGCGAAAAGTTGGAAAATTTGATTCCACAGAAAAGCTTTGGAAAAAATTAGAAGAGCTTTATTTAATCCAATCCACTCCAAATAAAATTTATCTCTTTGAAAAAATTTTCAGCTTCAAAATTGATCCCTCTAGGGATTTGGATGACAATCTTGATGTTTTAATAAGCTTGTGCAAGATATTACAAACCGTGGTGAAACGGTCCCCGAAATTAACAAAGCTATCATTTTGTTAAATGCCATTCTGATTCATATAAGGAAGTCAAGAATGCCATTAAGTATGAGAGAGAGACCCTTACACCTGACATTGTCATAGGCTCTTTAAAAAGTAAAGAGAGTTGAAGTTCGAGAAAAATGAGAAAAAAAATGGTGAAGTCCATTTTGTGAGGGGTAGACCTCGGTCGGGGATGAGAGTGGAAATGGAGGTGGGCAAAACAATTGGTAGCAATTGAAAGGGTAGAAGTCGTTCTAAGTCACATGGGAGGGAAAAGGAAAGAAATGTTACGGGTGTGGGAAAATAGGACATTTCATTAGTGAGTGTTATAAAGAGAAGAACAAATGAGAGGAGAAGATCGAGAGAGAGACAAATGTAGTGACTTCTAGTGATGAGTCCAGTGAGGTTTACATGCTTTTAAATTCGAGCACAGGTGAGATTAACCTGTCTATGAACTCCTATATACATGAGTGGATTCTTGACTCTGGTGCATCTTTTCATGTCACTTCAAATAAGTTTTGGTTTGATCATTTGCATGAGGATGATCATGGACATGTAGTTGCATGGCATGGAGTTGCATATAGAATTACTGGTGTTGGTAATGTAACTGTTAAGTTTGATGATTAGGCTTTGTGCATACATTAAAAGAAGTCAGATATGTTCCGCATATGGGTAGGAATTTGATTTCTATAGGGAGTTAGAGAGTACAGGTTTCATGGGTAGGCTTGGTGATGGCATGATTAGAATGTGTAAGGGTGCACTTAGAGCTTTTAAAGCTACTAGGAGAAATGGCATATATGTTACACATGCTGAAGTGATGAGTGGTCTAAATTCCACTATCTCTTCCATTGACACTGATCACACACAAATGTGGCACAATAGGTTAGCTTACATTAGTGTTAAAGGACTTAAGTTCTTTAACGAAAAGGTGTGTGTTTGGTAAGGATCAGGTGTCTGACATCCCATTTTGTGATCATTGTGTGCTTGGAAAACATTGTAGGATATCGTTTTCATCTTGCACACACAAGACAAGTAGAGTGTTAAAATACATTCATCTTGATTTGTGGGGTCCCGGAGCAATCCCACTTTTGGTGGTAACAAATATTTTTGTCTATTGTTGATGATTTCTCCGGACATGTGTGGGTTTATCTATTGAAAGATAAAAGTGAAACTTTCATTAAATTTAAAAATTGGAAAGTTCGGTGGAAAATCAAACAGTAGAAAGATTAAATATTTGCGTAATGATAATGGTCTTGAATTCTGCAATGTTGACTTTGATAATTTGTGTTATGAGTGTGGCATTACTAGATATAAAACTGTGTCTTACACTCCCCAACAGAATGGGGTTGCTGAAAGGATGAATCGTACTTTGCTTGATAAGGTTAAATGTATGATGTGGAGTTCTGGTATGCCTGAATCGTTTTGGGGTGAAGCTGTTATGACTGCTTGCTATTTGACTAATATGACTCTTTCTATTGTTTTAAATGGTGATACACCGTATGAAAAATGGTATGGTAAATGTGCTAATTACTCCATACTTAAGACTTTTGGCTGTGCTGCTTTCTTTCATCAGAGTGAGGGAAAAATAGATCCCAAGACTAGGAAATGTGTTTTCTTAGGATACCCAGAGAGTGATAAGGGGTATAGGTTGTGGGATAGGAGCCAAAAGGGTGTGAAAATCATCATTAGTCAGGATGTCATTTTTGATGAGTCAGATATGCCTTGTTTAGAGGGTGAAAAATAGCAAGAAACCATTAGGGAAGAGTTCCTAGTTGAGGTGGAGAAAGTGAGTACCCACATCCCCATCACCCTTAGTGAGGTGGAGAGTGACACACATCAAAATCAGCAGAACATAGATGCAGTAGGTAACGAGGATGTGATAGAGGAAAATTCCGTTGACCAAAATCCTTTGGCTAATTATCAATTGGCCAGAGATAGAGAGAGGAGACCATATAGGGAACCCCAAAGACTATTCGACTTCACTATAGCCTATGCTAGTTATCAGGAACTAGTTGATAAGGAGTCAAATACCTTTGTGGAGGCTATAAAGAGTGAGAAGTCCATAGAATGGTTTAGTACCATGAGAGGAGAGATGAGTTCTCTTGTTAGGAATCAAACTTGGGATTTAGTTCCTAAACTTAAGGATAAATCCATAGTGGGATGCAAATGGGTTTATAAGGTGAAAAGGGTACCACCGAGAGTGAGCACATGAGATATGAGGCTAGGCTAGTAGCCAAGGGTCAGTGGTATAGAATGTTTAATTCACATGTTTTTGGTTACAAGAGGAATGAGTTTGATAATTGCTTGTATTACCTGCACCACAGCACAAATGATGATTGTGTGTATTTGTTACTTTATGTGGATGACATGTTATTGGATGGCCTTAACATGAAAGTGGTAAACAAGATAAGTGTTGAATTAAGTAAAGAATTTGATATGAAATATCTAGGACATTCTAGAAGGTTCCTTGGTATGATTGATAGAGATAGGTCAAATTCATGCTTATTTGTGTATCAAACTTCGTATGTGCTTAAATTTTGAAGAAATTTGGCATTGTTAATTGCAAACCCACTTATGTGCCTCTTAGTAACCAATTTATCTTGTCTGAGGAATAGGATAAGAAAAATGAGTTTATGAGTAAAAACTCCTACTCAAAAGTTATTGGCTCTGTTATGTACTTGATGGTTTGCACTAGGCCGCCTTGGCTTTTATTGTTAGTGTTTTAAGCAAGTACATGTTTGACCCAGTCCCAAATATTGGGAAGCTTTAAAGTTGTCGTTTAGATATTTGAAGGTTTATAACCTTGCAAATATGGGCACTAAGGTGCTCACAATAGTAAAGTTTAGAAGTTGGTGACAGCTTCTAAACTTGGTAAAGGTATGTAAAGTTCCAATTTGTTTGAAATCCTTTTTAACAACTACTAAGCTATTTTTTTACTTTTGGGGTTTGCGGTATATTTGGATCAAGGTGGAGGTTTGTTGGGATTTTGTGATCTCAAATAAACCCGGGCAGTGATGATGATTAATAGACCAGATTATATCTTCATAGAGCTTTGAGCCGTGATTGAATGATAATTGTATAGTCCACTCCACAAGTGTGTCAGCCCAAATTAATGAAGGACGTGTGTGGGTCACTTGGAGGTTTTAATGTACCTTTGGATCGTTGCTCAGTGACCCAGTGTGTTGGACCCGGTTTAAAGTGGGACGGCTAGGTTTAAGGTATAATATTATTGGGGTATATATATTTAGGGTATAATATATTATGGGTTAATATATTATACTATTACCATACCTATATATTATATTATACCATATATAATATATATTATTACACTATATATATTAGTTGGTTTTGGTCAGAAAAGCACCACGACGAATTAATCACAACCATATTATTCTACACGTGAAAAGGCGTGAGAATCAGCAGCCAAGAAAACCAGAAAAAGCCATTGCCATTGTTTTGATATTTTCTTTGTGAAAATTGCAACCCCTTTCCTCCCTTCATTTCCTTTGGTGAAATAGGTCCTTCTTAGTTTGTCCTTGTAACTTGGTGTTACCTTTGTGAAGTTGGACAGTATTAATCTGAGCCCATCAATTGTTCTTGCAAGAATCAACAATCCGGTGAACTATTTTCCCAACAATGATGTTAAAGAAGCTTTAAGTAAAGCCAGTACCTCTACCAGAATCATATAAACAAATCAAATTCTCATACCAAGTGTATAGTTGATATGAAATAATTCATGACATGATCGATATAATCATTTACCTCATGCTCGCAGATGGTTACCACTCTCACTTCAATATCCTCGATAGGTACATTTAGTGCTTTAACCAAAGAAATACAAGATACAGAAGACGAAGGTGTCACTGTCAAGTTGTCTGATACAACAAATAACTGAGTATCCTTCAAAAATTTACCAAAGCACTTTGAACTAGGTATCTGGTTCCTCGGGTCAATAAAATAATAGCGATGTTCTGGAGAACTAATTTGTAATAACTGAGGCTTACACTTGTATTGTTCATGAACACCAACATTTGTTATATCTTTGTTCTCCAAATAAAGAAACTCGGGATCCATAGACTCTACAGTTTTATACAAGATGTCTATGCATCCCAATCCAGAGTCCCCACCAAGAAGTTTTATCAAGGATCCAAGAGGAATTGTGCAGAAACTAAACAGAATGTCATCTTGCTTCCGAACAAAAACATCAGTCAAAGGAGACTTTGATAACAATGATCGCTTGAGCAAATTTGAAACCTACATAGAACACGTCAAGACATAAAAATTAAGGTTACCACCTCCAGTTTAAGGTGACAGAATCCCAAAATTCGGTTAACAAATGAAAATTACCTCATCCAGTCCAACATCAACAGATATTTCCACAATCCGGTTAACATCACTGAACCCCAAATTATGAAGAAATTGCAGAAGTGAGCTCGGAAGCCCCGACAGCACCTGTAAATCATCTGTAATAATAAACATCATCACTCTTCTAAGGAATGTTTCTCGATAGCCAAACAACTATTCCTTGATAATTAAACCACTGCAACATTTCACATTCAAATAATCACTCCCCCTTAAACAATGTGTACATGAGCAAAATTTCCCGTTACTTGAATCCAGGGGTGGAGCCAGGATATGTCAAAATGGTGGGCTTGGGGAAGGGACCCCTTTACGGGGGTTCGGGGGAAGAGCCCCCGATTTTTTTTCTCCTCAAATCACAATTACTTAGCTCATTTTTATGAGAATTTAATATTTTTTTATAAGTCATAATATTTAAAAAAATTACAAGAAATCATTACACAAAAATATTTAAGATATAAACTATTTTATGAACATAATTGTTATGTAATCGATGCACAAAAAATTATTTTATAATATATTCTATATCTATTTTATTTAAAACTAAGCTATGTAATCGATGCACAAAATATTTAAACTCATTAATAGTGTTATATACAATTATATTGTAATCCTATATTTAATGAAACGACATATAAGTAAGTTATACACAACAAGATTATTACAACCAAGTTAGAAAATAAAATAATATTTCAATACCAAAGTGCAACAAATTAAAAAATTTAAGCTCACTTTCAAATTTTGAACTTTCTTAAGTTTGAATTTCAATTTTGAACTTTCTAATACTTACATGAAATGCAAATAATTGTTTGTTTAATTAAACCTAGATGCACAATTGGGAGTAAAACAATTCTTTTTCTGTGCTTGACTATAAATTCTTTTGTGCTTGATGAAATTTGGACTTTATTTTTATTTTTTATTTTGTACTTTACAAATTGGGCCAAAATTTTGGGCTTGGTGAAATTTGGGCTTTATTATTATTTTTTTTACTTTACAAATTAGGCCAAAATGCCTATGCTTGAATCATCATTATTCAGTTTAAGATTCTTGCAAACATCAGAACGGGAGTTTATTGGGTTCAACAGTATTGATTTGCTCATCATTGTAGACAATGTGTTTGTACCAAGCTGTTGAATGCTTTGGTACAAGTTGTTCATGCAGCCAATGGTACCGGCATGGTTGTTGGTGACTCGTAGAATTGTACCCAATGGTAGTGTGAGGAAGCTGAGCAAAACATCGATGAAATCACTGGTGGCTTCCGCTGCAAGGACATTTTTCTTCTCATCCAACAAGAGTTTTAGTGGGACTGTTGGTTTAACGGTTTCCTTATCCGTGGCCATTTTTTTGTACATTAGTTTACAAGTGATCTTAAATCTTAATGCCAGACTGAAATGAAGGGAGAAATATTTATACCGGAAGTTTACTGATAAGTACAATTTACCAAAATATTAATGCCAGACTGAAATGCCAGATTGTAAAAGATGAAGAAGAGAAAAATATAGAATGTCGAAGAACTATACATTTTTAGGTTAAAGGAAAGAAGTTTTTAAATTCCTAAAAGAAAAATATAGAATTTGAGAAAATAATAAAGGGAAATCAATGACAGATGATGCCTTACTCATAAAAGTCAACGGAAATTTTATTTTGTCAATATTCATTGAGCGGAAATTATATGTTGTCCGAATCAAGGAACATCCCGACACTCACAGGGGTGGGCCCCACATGAGGGGGCCCCGTGAGAGTCGGGATGTTGCCCGATTTGGGCAACATATAACCTCTCATTCATTGAGTGCCTATATGTTATATTAATTGTCTGGTCAAAACAACGCATGTAATTGAAGATAATTGTCAAGCACAACTAGATTTGATATATAACTTCAATAACTAGTTTACTTTATCACAATTTTCATATTTGAAAATAAGTGTTTTAAACACGTATGAAACATATCAATGTTCATAGATTTATTTTATGCTTTTCTTCTAAGATAAGCATTTTGATTCATAAAAATTGCATGTAAATCATGTCTCTTCATGTGATTAGAGTTTATAACATTATTCCAAAATTTACATATTTGAAGTATTGAGATATTAAATTTGTACTTCTTCGAGAACAACAAAGTCTCGCTTCTTTAAGAACATTAACACAATACTTTTTGAATATGGACAAAATTGTTCTTCACAAACAATCACAATATTTTTCTAGAATATAAAAAAGCATAAGGTTTATGCCCTTTCAAGAGCAATAATACAATATTTTTATAAAATGTGGATATATAAAAAATTATACTTTTCGGAGAAGTAATATAACATATTCTTATGAATATTAATATATATATGCTCTTCAAGAGAAACAACACAATATTCTTCTAAAATATTGATATGTATAAGTTTTGCTCATTGGGAAGCATTAGAATTGTTAAATCTAAAATATATAATTTTACACTTTCCAAAACTTTCACAAATCATAATATGTATCCAATCATAAAAAACTTGACATATAATAAAATTAAAAGATTTCTAAAGAACGAATTTACATGGTTTTCATATTCCATAGATCTAGAAAATTTCAAGTAATTGACAAACCTTGAATTATTTTTCAGATTTAGCAAATCTTAGACACTTTGAGTAGTCCATAAATTTTAATATAAAACATTCCAATCTTTAGATGTATGGAGAATAATAACATGTGTATTATTGATGTACAATGATATACACACTTGTAGAGATTTACAATTGGTAGGAAATCGAAATCTTCTAATACAAAGAAAAATATAATACTTGAGATATAATAATATCATACTATAAATATAAATATACTAGACTTGAGAACCAAGCAACCGGTTGGAATGTTCTAGAGTTAGCTCGACTTGGGCTCCATGCGTGTAAGTAGTGGGCGGACCATCATCATCTTTAACATGCTCCCGCAAGACAGAGCTCCCATCGGAGGGTCCGATCTTGGAACAAAGATGACAGAAGAGAGTACTAGACAATGGTTTAGTGAGAATGTCGGTGAGATGGTCTTTAAGTAGATAGAAAATAATCTATTGGAAACATGATTACAAACGAATTGGTAATCTATGGCAATATGTTTCATATTAGAGTGAAACACAGGATTGACAGACAAATATGTGGTATTGAAATTTTCACATAGAATATTGGGCTTAGAAAGTAAAGAGACACGAAACTCATGAAGAAGATTATGAAGCCATAGTACTTCAGAAGCACAAGAAGCAAGAGCACGATATTCAACTTTAGTGGAGGATCGTGCAACATATTTTTGTTTCTTAGAGCACCAAGATAGATGATATAGGCGGCCGTGGAAGTAGGATCATCAACATTGCCGGCCTAATCGATATCGGTAAAGGCAGTAAGAGATAGAGTGGGAGACTGTTTGAGAAATAGACTATGATGAATGGTAGATTTAAGATAACAAAGGAGACATTTGACTACAATCCAATGAGTTTTAGTGGGTTTATGCATAAACTGGGACAATTTGTTAACAGCATAAGAGGTATCTGGGCGAGTGAGAGAGATATATTGTAGAGCACTGACAGTTTGGCGATAAAGAGTAGGATCCGTGAGTCGACGATCTATCAAGAAGCTGAAGAGGTGGGGGTAGAGGTAGGAATGGCAATGGAGCGGATCTGGAGTGTTCGGCCCTATCCATGAATTCGCGGGTGGGGGCGGCCTTTGACCCTTCAACCGCCTCCAGTTAAATTTTTTTTAAAATGTAAAAATAATTTTTAAAAAAATAAATACAATTTTTTTAAATATTTGTACCAAACAAAACAAAAAATTTATAAGATTTGTGTTGTTGTGTCGTGGTTAAGATTGATATATTATAAGTTTCAACCCGGCTTCGATTCTTCTTTAGTTGATTTTTAGTGAAAATTATAATTTCTACTATATTTTAAGATTTTTCAAAAAAAAAATTGAGGGAATAAAATTTGAGGGGCGGGTGGTCCCCACTTCCATGTGAGGCGAAAATTATGTCCCAAACTCGCCCCTATTATTCGACGAGGCGGGGCGGGTCCGGGGCAGCGAGTTTTTGTGCCATCCCTAGGTGGAGGACATAGAAGTAAGACATTCTTTGGCACCGGTCATGTTGGTGCGATGAAGTAGCTCACGAATATATTTGTGCTGAGTTAGTAGAGATCCAGAGGGACTAGAAAGTAATTCGACCCCAAGGAAGTAATTCAAGTGGCCAAGATCCTTAATGGATAAGGTGGTGGATAGCTTTTTAATGAAGGAGTTGATAGCAGATTGATTATTACCAATGACAAGTATATCGTTAACATAGATAAGTAGATAAAGAGAAATGGAGTTATTGAAGTAGAGAAATAGAGATGTATCACTTTGAGAATTTTGGAAGCTATAAGAGATTAGAAAATTCTTAAGTATATTATACCATGCACGGGGCGCCTGCTTCAGACTGTAAATAGTCCATTGCAAATGGTAGACATGAGATGGATATGTGGGGTCGACAAAGCCAGAAAGCTGAGACATAAACACCTCTTTAGCCAACACGCCATGAAGAAAAGTGTTGTTGACATCAAGCTGTTTAATATGCCATTTACGAGAGAGAGCTAAGGTAAGAAACTCGAATTGTAGAAGGTTTGACGACGGGACTAAAGGTATTATGATAGTCTACACCGGTCGTTGATGAAATCCATTCGCCACTAGACGAGCTTTGTACCGGAAGATGGACCTGTCGGGGTTTCGTTTGATGCAAAACACCCATTTGCGACCGACAACATTTTGAGAAGAATGAGATGGAACTAAAGACCAAGTATGATCGCGAAGAAGAGCATTAATTTCCTCGGACATGACTTGGCACCAAGCAGGAAGTTAGAGTGCTTGAGACGCGTAGGTAGGTCCTACCAAATCAAGTAAAGGATGACGTGTGACAGTAGTGAATAGGCGTTTGGGGTTTAACATAAGTCAGAGGGACCAGTTGAGGTTAGCTCACTAGTCGTTGTTTCTTTGAAGATAGTTTCCAAAAATCCTAGCACTTACAACGATAATTCCATAAAATGTTCGATCGATCAATTTTTCATGAGTCATAAATATGTGTATAGGGCACTAGGTCCATCTGAATATCTTTCATACTGTCGGTCGGATGAGGTGGCTATTTATTAGGATAATCTCAAATATGGTCTCAGATTCCATCTATATCCCTTTTGGTTGAATTTTTGTGTACTTTTGCTTTAGCCCCTGGTCAGCTAATGCTTAACGTTTTTAGGATGTTAAGTTACTACATTCTAATCTATCTTCTTTATAATATTAAGCCATCGGTCGGCATTTTTCGTGCTCTTTTGAAATGAAATTGCTTGACCGATATGATTGTTTTATTATTTTCTCTCACCGCAATTGTGGTCTTTCTCCCAATCGACACTTCAAAGTAGCTAACTACCCTAATAGTGGGTGGAAAATAAGTACTTCTTTGTAAGACCAGTCAATGGGTTGTTCCTCTTTCCCACTGACTATGAGGGTTTTTCTTCTCAAGCAATTCAACAAAACTCCTATATTGTCTAAGTTAGTAATCGACTCTTTAATAATTTTGAGATCTCTAGAACCTCTTGGCCGAGCCATGAACGATGTCTTGATCAACAAAACTTTGGTTATAGGGTATCAGCCGGATGTATGGTAGGCTTATTTAGATCTCATTTATAGTTGATGTAATATTCATTTTCACACTTAAGAAAAGTTGGATTTTCCTGCAGACATGTCGGCTTAGAGATTTAGTGAGGCTTTCTTAGAAGAACTTTCTCAAAAGGAAAGCCAAAATCAAAGAAAAAGAAAAGGGTACCCTTCATTATAGAATCGATCGAGAAAGGTACTCCGAGTCCAGTTGATCGACCAGCAACAATCATTTCTCCTATGCCATCAGACACTCAACCACTATCTTCTCTTGCCAAACTCTCGACTTTTACTCCTATTAGGCCAACCCAAACTCCTTCTTATAACACTCGCCAACCAACAAATAAGATACTCTTGCCTGATGAAAAATTTACTTGACTATGAGGTTATTGATGCCAGTAAGGAAAAATCTCCAAGGGAACAATTTTTGATGCTTGAGAAAAATCAAGTAAAGCCTTTACCTTTCTTTAAACTTTGACATATATATGTTAGAAAATCATAGTATACCTTTGTGTATTTTCTTTAAAACATATCATTTCCCTCTATCACTCCACCTTTCGCTAGATCTGCAAGCAAATTGACAAGATTGAGCATCTCAGTTGGATTATCCAGGAGAAGAGTGATGCTCTCCTGGATCATCAAATTATGACGACCTAGAAGGATAAGCTGATTGTCGATAAAGATCCATTGCTTGATGACTTACAGAGGAAGATGGCCGAAAGAGATGTCTTGTTTGCTGAGAATGAGCAATTGTTGTATCGAAATGATAAAAAGATAGGACAACTTGAAGACACTCTTAGTCGGGTGAAATCAAAGGCGATCGAGCAGTACAAGGAGAGCGAGGAGTCTATGACTACATTTGGGCTGGTTGGTGTCAGAAGTCGGAGATGGCTTTTCAAATGAGTTGCGACTGGCTAAATGATAAATATCTAGTTCTCGATGTTGCTGGAGCTCCCTTTCTACTAGAGGTTGATGAGGAATATAATGGTGATGATGATGTCGAGTGACCTTATAAACTTTTATCTTGATCATCTTATTGCAAACAACTAATTGATTGATGGAAGAATCTTTAAACATAACTTGTTATGTCGGGTAAAGGGGTGGTTTATTCTCGTCCATCTCGATAGATATATTTTATGTTAATGACATTGATCCTCGTTCGTTTTACTAGATATATTTTGTTTAAATGACAGTGTGGATAGGTGGTTGATCCCCGCCCGCCTTGTTGAATACTCATTGAACTACTGGGTGGAGATATGGTTTATCCTAGCCCAAAAAATAGAATATTTTGTAATAGCTAAAGAACTTTGTCTCTGTCATGTTTGACAAAATTTTTTATTATACCTGATTTTTTTTAAAGAATTGCCCTTAGGCTAGCTTGACCTTGGTCAAGGGGTCCAACAAGAGTGTTTCGATCTTGTTAAAGATGTTTACTCTGGCATACATGACATTGGTGAATGTATGTGCTCTTTTGACAAATAGTCTATCGTCATCAAGTTTGATGCCATTTTGAAGTTACCTTGCCTAGTTTATTTCAAACTAAGGAAAATTTTTTATTATATGATATTTGTGACCGTGGTCAACCATTTTCCTTAAAAATTGAGAAATTTATTTTTTGCATAGCTTTTGATCGTAGTCAAAATGTTCACTTGGTTTTGTGGTGCTTGGCCAGCTAACATTTGCATACATTAAGGACCTGTGGTTGGGGAGAATTAGGGGCTGCACCTGGCTGGGTGGATAACCAACCAATTTTCTTAGCGTTCTCATCATATGTCCCCCCACCCAATTATTTATTCCTGAAAATACGTTAGCACTTATTACAATTATGGAGTAGAATGAAAAAAAAATAAGTTTTTCAAAGAGTAGGAAATAGCTAATGTTAGTATTTTTTTAAACGTTCTACATTCCAAGGTCGGCCGAGTGGTTTTCCATGGTGATCTTTCAAGTTATATGTCCATTGCTTTACTTTTCTGATGACTTCAAATGACCATTCCCACTTAGGGTCTAATTTTCCCAGTTGATGCCCAGAGGCAAATTCATTCATAATGACTAGATCGTCCTGTTGAAACTTTCTAAGCTTTACTTTTTTGTTGAAATATCCAACCGCCCTTCTCTTACACGCAACCATTTTAAAGAATGTATTATGTCTTACCCCCTCTAGTAGGTCGAGCTCTGATCTGTGCATATCGAGGTCATTCTGCTGTACCATTATTTGTTGCATATTCTTCGATCACTTCTGAAAGGACTACTATTTCAAGCCCAAACATAATAATCTGTAAGGAGTCTCTCTAGTCGACTCTCTAGGAGTGGTGTAATATGCCCATAGTACGTTCAGAACCCCTCTACCCATGCTCTTTTACATCCTTCTAATATGGTTCGTATATCCCACAGAATGGTTTATTTGTGACCTCTACTTGTCCATTTGCCGGCGGATGAGTGGCCGACGTCTTTTTCATGTCTATCTTGTAACTATCACAAAGTTCTTTGAATTTTCTATTGTAAAACTGTTTTCCATTGTCTGTTACAATTTTTGTTGTATGCCAAAACAATAAATAGTATTCTTCCAGATAAATCTCTGTATTATCTTGGTGGTTATGGTTGCGAGCGGTTCTGCCTCGACCTACTTAGTGAATTAGTCAATCACTACTACCATAAATTCTCTTTAAAGACTAGCCATGGAAAAGTCCCAAAAAATGGAGTCTCCGAAAGAAAGGGCATATCCCAAATATCGTAGATCGATTCTCGGCTAGTATATGTATGAGATTGGCATGTTGCTATCATGCGTCACATTTTTGGACTAGATCTTTTGCATCGATTTTCGTGGTTGCCCATTAGTATCCTTGTCGGAGATCTTTGGTAATTCTCTCACATTCCTAAGTGTATCTCCATGAGAATGAAAATCCTCAGTTGGCGACAATACACTTGAGATATAGCATTGTAATTCTCTTTTTGAAGAGGTGATTATTGATTACTGTGAACCAAGCCGCCCATATCATTAAGCTTCGTGCTTCGATCGGATGTGTTGGTCGAAGGCCCTTCGTCAAATATAGCTTCAATTGGTCCATCCATGTGTTCATATGGTCAACTTCATAAACCTCGATTACGGCCATAAAATGCAATTTTAACAATGTTTTCACCGCCACTATACTTGGACGATTTTTGGGATTAGTATAGGCCAGTCATGAAAAAACATCAGCCCGCCTAATTTTTCTGCGAGCGACCTTTCTAATTTCATATCCCTGAAATTGATGATGTAGATATCTTATTATCATAAAAAAGCGGCCATGCGGTCATCCCAAGTTTCAAATTCTGATTGACCTATTCGACCATCAATTAGGAGTCGTTGTTCTCTTGAATCGACTATGCTCCTATTTTCAAAACTAATTGAAGACCGATTATGAATACTTCATATTCTGTGTCGTTATTGGTGGCTCAAAATTCAAATCTTAGTGAATATTCCATATCTTCTCCGATGGGTCCCCTCAATGTGACTTCAACCTATGATTTGTCTTTATTGGAGGAACCATCTACGAATAGAACCCAGGACAAATCTTTGTCCAGGATATCTTTGGGTGATACCGCGAGGGTCTGTGCCTTTATAGACAATCGAGGCTTCAACTCTAAATCATACTCCTCCAATCCTATTGTCCATTTCATTAGTCGATCGAATGTTTCGGTTGATGTAAAATATATATCAGCGGTTGACTTGTCATAACCTCGATTGGGTGTTCTTGGAAGTACATTCTTAATTTTCTTACGGCTCTAAATAGTGCTAGAACTATTTATTTTTCATGGTTATACTGGGTTTCAGCATGTTCTAGAACATGGCTCACATAATAAACCGGTTGTTCTACCTTATGAGCACCGCGCTTATCGTATGCTGAAATAATGCAATCGTAAAGTTTCTCCAATGTTGGCTGGCTTAAAATTGGCGGGTGATGGAGTAGTACTTTTAGTTCTGCCAAGGAATTTTCACACTCAAGGCTCTATTACTCTTCTTTATTGCTTTAAATAAATGGTGACATCGGTCTGCCATCTGAGATATAAAATAATTAAGGACCGCGACCCTGCCAGTCAGTCTCTCAACTTATTTTTTACTCGAGGGCTCTTCATTTCTATAATTGCTTGTATCTTATTGGGATTGTCCTCTATTCTCCTTTTTGTGACCATGAACTCCAAGAATTTCTGTCTGTTGTGCCGAATGTACACTTTGTGAGGTTAAACTTCAGTTGGTTTTGCCTGGCCGTTTGGAATACTTTCCTCAGATCTTCTATGTGATCTTCATCTCAATCGATGTATACAACCATGTCATCAATGTAGGCTTCCATTTTGCGGCCAACCAAATTTCCAAACACATTGTTGACCATGCTTTGATAGGTGGCTCCTGCATTTTTATCCAAAACGCATGGCCGTGAAGCAATACATCCTAAAATATGTTATGAAAGTTGAATGCATCTAAAAAATTTGAACCTCCACTAGTGCATCGATTTTGGGTAGTGGAAAACAATCTTTAGGGAATGCTTTGTTTAGGTATGTGAAATTGATACACATTATCCACTTTCTATTTGCTTTCTTCACCAAAACCATGTTCGCAAGCCATTCGAGATACTCTACTTCTCAAATAAACCATGCTTTTAGCAATATTTCCAATTCAACATTTATGGCATGCTGTCTTTCTGAAGCGATTGAATTTTTAGATGTTCAATAGGCTTAATCCCGATCGTCGTATTTAACTGATGTCAAGTTACTGACGGTCAATAATCTCTAAATCGGTTGTTTCGCAGGCAAATAAGTCATATTTTTCTAGAGCATGTCTATGAGGTTTTTCCTTTTCTCTTTTGTCAACGATCGACTAATCTGGATAGTCTTTTTATTGGCTAACTCAACTATTTCGACCTCATCCACTATTTTAAAATAGTATGGTTGTTCATTGTCTGTTACGAATTTGCTTTGATATTCGAATTCAAACAATAACAAGAAAGTAATGCAGAAAGTAAAAACACCAAGATTTTTGTGTCCCTAAGGACCCGGGCTAACCCAACATTTGGCTACTTCTTGTTGAAGCTCTACAAAGTGGATTTCGCTTCATGCATTAACAAGATCGTTCAAAGTACGTCTCAGAGATTACAAGATTTCAATACAGAATCACGCTCTAAACCCTAACTCTTATAGACCGAGCGTCAATCAAAGATTGACCTCTGAAACAAACGTAGATGACAGAAACTCTCACATAGGAAGTATCATCACCATGTTTAAGGTGTGATTCTACTAAAAAATCAGAAAGAAGAAGAAAAGGGATTAGACGGACTGTAATCGAAGAGAGAGAAAGAGTAGAAGAAGAGTCCAGAAAAAGTTAGAGCGTATCTCATCAACCAACAATACACAAGGCTTCCTTTTATACTCCAGATAAAGGGATCAAATCAAAACTACAAAACCAACGGTTCAGATGTAGTGAAAACCATTAGTAAAATCTTGAAACCATAATGTGTTTTTCCCACAAAAGTAATATCACCATTAATCTGACAATTTGTGATCAACAATTAAGAATCTCCACCTTGATCAAAATTCCTTCATCCCAGACATTCTTCTCTTGTTCTTATTAATGCATGATTGGCTTCAATCCAATTTTGAATTCATAACTTCTTGTACCTGCACAAAAACAAAAAAAAAAAATTTAGAAAAGAAAATACTGAAAAAAAAAACAAAACAAAAAACCCTGTATCTAAGTTCAAGATACTTAAACAATTTTTAAACTTAGATGAATGTAGAATTTTTGTGCCCATGTCCGCTTCGATTAAATTGGAAAGGAATATTTTCCAATTTTATTAACTCTTGGGACACAATGTCCCTAATAAAATGGAGTTTAACATCAATATGTTTTGTCCTTTCAAGAAATACTGGATTTTTACATAGGTGAATTGCAGATTGACTATCAGTGTAGATGATAGAAGACTTACATTCATAGCCCAATTCTTTTAGGATTCCTTTCTACCATAAAGCTTCTTTAACAGCTTCAGTTATGGTTACATATTCAGATTCAGTACTAGAAAGTGCAACAATGTGCTGGAGTTGAGACTTCCAACTAATGCAACACATAGTAGACACATAAAAAGTTATAGATTTTCTATTATCTCTATCACTTGCATAATTATCATCAACATAACCTTTCAATTTAATTCCTTCTAAACTATGTTTAAAAGTAAGGCCAACATTTGAAGATCCTTTTAAGTATCTCAGTAACTATTTTAAAGCCTCCCACTGAGAATGACTAGGATTAGACATATATCTACTTAGCAGACTAATAGAATGAGCCACATCAAGTCTGGTACAGACCATAGAGTACATTACAGAACCAATAGCATTACTATAAGGAACATTTTCCATTTCAGCAAGTTGTTCTTTTGATTTAGGATAATCATCTTTGCTAATTATAAAATGGTTTCCAAGAGGGATACTGACTTCTTTTGCTTCAGTCATAGCAAATCTATCAAGGACTTTATGTATATAAGGAGTCTGAGTTAGTTTTTCAAGAAGATTTTTATTTCTAATGATCTCCATTCCTAGAATCCTTTTTGCATTACCTAAACCTTCATATCAAATTCAGAAAACAAATCAGACTTTAGCTTCTTTATTTGATTTACACAAGAACAAATCAACAACATATCATCAACATACAAAAGCATGTATATACTGATATTGTTTTTATGTTCACATTTAAAATATAAACAATGGTCATATTCACTTCTTTTGAAATTTAAAGACAGAACAAAGGTATCAAACCTTTTATACCATTGTCTTGGTGACTATTTTAGACCATATAAGGATATCTTCAGCAAACAAACATATGTTGGTTTTAATTCATCTTTAAAACCAGGAGGTTGATTCATATAAATCTTTTCATCCAAATCACCATGTAAGAAAGCCGTTTTCACATCAAGTTGTTCAAGTTCTCAGTTAAAGTGAGCAAATAAAGCAAGCATCAATCTTATAGTTGTATATTTAACCACTGAAGAAAATATTTCATTATAGTCAACCCCTTCCTTTTGAGAAAGTATTTAGCCACTAATATGGCTTTAAATCTAATAGGATCAGAATCAAAAACCCCTTCTTTAACTTTATAAATCCACTTACAACCAACAATGGACTTATATTTAGGTTTGGGAACTAACTCCCAAGTTTTGTTTTCAGTAAGGGATTTCATTAATTCAATCATAGATTTTTTCCATTCAATTGAATGAACTCCATTCATTGCTTCTTCATAAGATTTTGGTTCTTTTTCACAAATCTTGATAACTCAAGAAATCAAAAGAAACACTATCTGTCAAAATCTAATCTTTGTGGCTCTCTTATATTTCTTCTCACTTTATCCTTTGCAAGTTGGTAGTTCTTAAGATCACCATCATCAGGGGCTGGGTTATTCTGTTAAGTAACAGAATCATTTAAGGTTTCATCAAATTCTTCAAGATCTATTTGAGTTTAATTATTATCAGACTCCACCTCAATTTCAGAATGAGGATTAGGTCTATCTAATTCATTATCAGCAATGGTTAAGAAAAAATCACTTTTCTTTTCATTTTTGTCTTCTATAGATTTAAGGTCTAAACTAGGCATTTCATTTTCATTAAAAGTAACATCCCTACTTATTATTACTTTTACTCCACCATAACCCCTAGCCCATATTCTATACACTTTTACACCTTGAGGATAACCCAAGAAAACACATTTTTGAGTACTAGGCTCAAGTTTACCTTCAATTTGATGAGAAAAAGCTGAACATCCAAAAGTTCTCATGGAATAGTAATCACCAGTCATATTATTCCACATTTCATAAGGGGTTTTATCATTTAGAGCAGCAGAAGGAGTCAAATTCACAATATAGCATGCACAACTTTTAGGTAATCAAGAGCTTACCATCATGCATCTCACTTTATCTAAAAGTGTTCTATTCATTATTTCTGCCACTCTATTTTGTTGAAGAGTATATGGGATAGTTCTATGTCTTAGAATTTCATGCAATTTGCAAAAGTTATCAAAATCAGAATTACAGAATTCTAAGCCATTGTTTGTTCTCAGAGTCTTTATTTTCTTTTCAGTTTGATTTTCAATCAGAGTTTTCCATTGTTTAAACTTTTCAAAAGTGTCAATTGATTTATGCTTCAATAAGAAAACCCACACTTTTCGTGAAAAATCATCAATAATGGAAAGAAATAAGACACTGCCTCCCATAGTAGGAACATGTGAAGGACCCCATAAGTCTCAGTGAATATAATCAAGAATTCCCTAAAACTTATGAGTTCCAGTTTTAAAGTACAACTTGTGATGTTTCCCTAAAATGCATGTTTCACAGAAATGCAAATCAGAAACCTTATCTTTGCCAAAAACACCATTCTGATTTAGGATGGAAATCCCTTTATTGCTAACATGAGCAAGCCTTTTATGCCATTTTAAAGTGTTACTTTGGTCATTGATTACAGAAATTGCAAAATGATTTCTTGTTAAAGCAGTGGCATTTACAACAAAAATTCCATTTTGTTTTATTCCTTTGAACATTACAAGTGAACCTTTTGCCACTTTTAAAATACCCTTATCAATTTTAACAGAGAACTCAATATCATCAAGCACACCTAAAGAAATCAGATTTCTTTTCATTTCAGGCACATATCTTACATTTTCAAAAAATACACACGCAATCATTTTCAAATTGTAAAGAAACACTTCCAATTTCTGAAATCTTAGAAGTAATATTATTTCCCATTGTTACCAAACCAAGGTTTTTTTCAATCAGATTTGAAAACCATTCTCTTTTTGAAGTCATATGAAAAGAACAACCTGAGTTTAAGACCCATTCTCCTTAAAAAATAGATTTAATAGTCAAATTTGACTCAGTAATTTCAGAAATTTGATTTACAGCCACATAGACTTCAGCAGTATCAAAACTGGAAGAAAATGCAATAGTTTCATCTTCCTTATTTTGATCTTTTTGCTCATTTTTCTTCTTATAGCAATCTTTTATAAAATGTCCCATTTTTCCACATCCATAACACTTCTTGCCTTTAGCTCTAGACTTTGATCTACTTTTTTCTTTAAACTTCTTTTTATTTCTAGTTTGATGATTGTCATAATGTCCATTTTGTCTAGTGAGTGATCTACCTCTCTTATTTAACCCTTCTCCTTTAACAGAATTTGAATTATGTTGTTGAATAACCAAATTCTTGGTTCTTAAAGAATTAACCACAATCTCTGTAATTAAAGAATCTTTTCCATATTCAATGGCATTCCTCACATCTTTAAAGGTGTCAGGTAAGGCATTTAATAAAATGATGGCTTGATGCTCATCCAAAAAATTTCACCACAACTTGCCAAATCTTGACTCTCAATTTTGAAAAGTTATCAAGATTTGTTCAAGGTCCACAAAAGGATACATTTTATAACCAAAAAACCTTTTTAAAAGATATATTTTATTTGGAAGGGATCTTGTATGATACAAAGTTCAAGTTTATCCCAAATGAGTTGGTTAGTATTACAATCACTCACTTTTCTCATTACATTATCAACAAGATGCAAAATTATGGCACTATGAGCTAACTCATTAGACTCTTTTATTTGAACACTTGTCACATCATCAGGAAAAGACCCATCAATTGCCTTAGACAATTTTTGTTGAATTAAATGAGCTTTCATTTTTTGTTGCCATATTGAAAAATCACCTCTACCACCAAATATTTCAAGGTCAAACTTACTGATTCCCATTTTTCAGCAAAGAGGAACAAGATAAAAGAAATTTTTCACAAATACAACAAAGAAACAAAGAATCAAATAACATAAAACATCACAGAGTTACTTTCTTTCGATATATATAAAAAAAACCTTTCACAGCAAACTTGTTCAGAACATCACTTTCATGTATTTATATAGAATAAAAGCATGAAATAAATCTAAGGTCTCAATTTATACACTGTTAAGAGATTCTCAAGATTCCGTGAGATTCTTGTTCTTAGGTCAAGGGATGAATCCAAACAAGATGCCCAATGTGATCTTATTCTTAATATGAAAAACGAAAAAGATTCATGAAATAAGAAAGCACTTCAGAGATATGATTTTAAGTCACAAAGTACACGAGAAAACATGAAACTCACAAAATCAATTTGAAACCATACTAAAACGTAAAGATCTAAACAAGAAAGAGACAAATAGTCAGATTTATGCATAGATCAGTACAATATGATAATGAGTGAGAGTTTATCACTGAGTGAACACCCTGTGTTCGTTAGATACGACTTCAGCAATATTTGAGGTTTCAAGATTTACAAATATGAACCTAGGGTTTGCAATTTTTACGGTAATGAATTTTTGTGCTTCTTCAACTTTGGGGATTTTTCAGATCTCCTCCATAATAACCACCAGAGGTCTTTGAAGTTTCAAGACTCAAACCTAGAACTAGTTCTCAAACATCAAAGACTTCAAGAACACAAAGCTCTGATACCACTGTTACAAATTTGCTTTGATATTCGAATTCAAACAATAACAAGAAAGTAATGCAAAAAGTAAAAACGTCAAGATTTTTGTGTTTCTAAGGACCCGGTTCACCCAACCTTTGGCTACTTCCCATTGAAGCTCCACAAAGTAGATTTCGGCTTCATGCATTAACAAGATCGTTCAAAGCACGTCTCAAAGATTACAAGATTTCAACATAGAATCACTCTCTAAACCTTAACTCTTATAGATCGGAGCGTCAATCAAAGATTGACCTCTGAAACAAACTTAGATGACAAAAACTCTCACACGAGAAGTATCATCACCATGTTTATGGTGTGATTCCACTAAGAAATCAGAAAGAAGAAGAGAAAGGATTAGACGGACTATAATCGGAGACAAGGAGAGTAGAAGAAGAGTCCAGAAAAATTTTGAGCATATCTCATCAGCCAACAGTACACAAGGCTTCATTTTATACTCCATATATGAAGGGCTCAGATTAAAACCATAAAACCAACAATTCAGATGTAGCTGAAGAACCATTAGTAAAAGTGTGAAACCATAATGCATTATTCTCACAAAAGTAACATCACCATTAATCTGACAATTTGTGATCCGCAATTAACAATTGTCAATATTTTCTATCATCAACACCTCCAAACTAGGATCGACCCGAACACTATCGATATAACATCTTCTAATTAATTAGTCTCCTTGAACAATTGTAATACCTTGACTTGTCAAGAATTTCATAGCTTGGTGCTGGGTGGATATGATAGCCTAATTACATTGATGATCAGACAGTTGTAGATAGAGCTGTAAGACATCGGAGTTTGTACTACCAAAAAAAGAGTCTCCAAATATTATGTAGCTCGATGTTTCTCAATACTACCGGCAAGTCTATTATTCTCTTTGGCATCCCTGTTGCTCTTTCGAAACCCTATAATGGGATGTTGACAGATTTCAACCGTCGATCGACATTTTTAATACCTTGAATGTTTCCCAACTCAACACATTCATGACACTTTTGGTGTAAACCAACGCATCGTCATGAGGAAAATGGGACTCCAGCTAGGTCCTTGTCATCAAAAGTGGTTGGTTGGCTGAAACTGCTCAATACCCCAATTTAATTTATCTATAATGACCATGCACAATCCTTTCTGGCATTTTTTGAAACTTTCTCCACGACCGATCCACTGACTAACATGTGTATCCTCTCGCCCTTTGTCTTCTTTTGTCTTTCTCTAATATTTGTTTACCCTTATCCTCATGATTCTTTTTGAAATGCCTTAAGTGTCCTCTAGATATCAACTTTTCATTTTTTCTTATCAGGCTACAAAACTGTCGGTCATGTGACCATGGTCCTTATAAAAATCACAAACACAACTACGGTCATGGATGGAATGATGAGACCTTAATTTTTTTAGCCATTGCACATCTCTTAAGTTACTTATTTCTTGCAAAATGACAGATAATAGAGCTCTTAAGTTGATAAGAGATGTCATGTTTACCATTTAACTTTTGGTCGATACTTGTAATCGGTCGAGGGCCGACTGCTAGCTGGCCTATTTGTAGTAGATTCTTTCATATCTCTTTTTTCAATTACTTCCTTCATGCCCCTCATAGGAGTTATGTTTTACCTCATCACTTCATCTTGATTATATACTCAACTCATCGTCTAAAGAGCTCTGTCATTGACTCGGGGTTTTTTTTAACAAGCTTTCCTTAAACGTTTGCTTTCTCAATTCACTAAACAATGCCGTGACAACTGACAACATCTGTAAATCTTTAATATCCAAAGTCGCTCTGTTGAAACATAAAATATATGTGTGCAATGACTCCCATTGCCGTCTTCTTTTTCCTAGCATTACTAGAAAAACAAACTGTGAACTTGTTCGCGAAGTTGGAGAATGAGGTTATCGACCATGTATGTAGCATATCGAACCACTCCCTAGAACTTTTACATAGCGTCATGGAGAATGCCTGATAGGTAATATCATCCTGCCACCCAAACATACCCGATCATGGAAAGTACGTATGTGGTCTATAGGATTGGTCTTGCCATCAAACTCGTCAGTTGGCTCCTTGAATTTAGGCGGCAGGGGATAGTCATCAAATCTTCAGTAGATGGATCTTCTTTAATGGAGATCGATCGTCCTTTTATTCTTTTTTCTGGAAATTGCTTCATCTATTTTATGATTCAAGAGGCTCTCCAAATTCTTCGGCACAATTTGATAATTAGAAGATGTCACTTCTAGTGGTGAAGTAATTTCAACGGGAGAAGTCTCAACCATCGGCGGTGGATGTGCATTTACTCTTTGTAGCATTGTTAGAATGGTGGACATCTGATCTTGTAGAGCCGTGAATTGTTGCAAAATAACAAACTGTGGTGGTGAACTCTCTTGACCCACCGCTGCTTGTGGAGGTGCATCTGACTATTGTTAGTCTACCTCTATTTTTCCTTACATGACTTTCAGTTTCTTCTTCTGAGCGAAAGTTTGGTTAGGTTCTTCTCCATCTACTATGTTGTGCTGATTTTTAGAAAAGAATGGAAAAAACCTCAAAAAATCTTTCTTGAAGTCTTCTCACAAACAGCACCAATTTGATAATGATGAATTTGAATATCCGAGATTTGAATATCCGAGATGAATTTGAAGTCTTCTCAAAAAGCGGCACCAACTGATTGGTGTCAATTTAACGCTTATCTTTTTCCCAAGAACCTTGAGTGTCAAACACTTATCTGTAGTGTCACAATTGTATGTAATTTTGAATGAATATTTACTTAATTGTGTATTAATTTGATTGTTTTAGGTTGAAACCCGAGTTCGAATAGAATTTGAAGAGAAACAAAGAAAAATTGGCAAAGAATGACTAAACGTGCACAAAGATGGAGAAGTGGAGACCAACTCATAAATATTTAAAAGATGAAAGACTTGAGTGGCAAATAAAAGGAGACCAAATTGAAATAAAAGAAGAAATTCAAGGACTAAATTGCAAACAACTAAAAGTAGAAGGACGAAACAGTAATAAATAGTTGTAGTGAACTGCGGTCCAACCATGGTTTGCAAACCGCTGGTCGACTTTTTGCCTCGGTTGGGCATGAGTTTGCATATCATGACCCCGACCACACGACCCACACAAAGAAAAATCTGGTTTTCCTTAAATTAAACTAAGGGCGTTTTAGTCTTTTTCAAATTAAATACAATTTGGAAAGAGTTAGAACTATATAAAGACTTAATCTAGGTCAAAAAATTGTTGTTAATTCTTTGGAGAACACAAGATAAGACAGAGAAAAGAACGGCGAAGAAAACAAAGAACGACAAAGCTCAAGAAGATTGGAACGTGAAGATCAAGATATCTTGGTGCAAGATATTCAACATCTTTTCCTCTTTCATTCAAAATCTGGTTATGTATTCAAATCTTTTAAGGCTTTCTTTCTCCCGAATCATGAATAGCTAGATTTAAAGTTTGGATGAACGATGTAGCCTAAGTTTAATTTTTTATTTTCGAATCTCAAGTTTTGATTTATAAATTGTTCAAGTATTTGATTTTACATTTTTTCTTAATACTTGGAATAACTGACCATTATTTTATTGATTTTGTGGATTGTAATGAACTGAGAAGTAAATTATTAATCTAGGCCATGTAGTAAAATTCGGCAATTGGATAAAAGGTAGAGATACACTTTTATTATTGTTGCGGTCTGAATTGAATTCTTATGAGAATTAATGCATCTAATTAATGATCATTCTGATTGTCTAAGTTGACTTAATTAGATAAGACTAATTTGAACTTAAGAGAGGTAAATTAGATTAAATTAAATGAATTCGATCGAATACAACTTTAGGAACAAATCTTGAGAGGAGGAATTAGAGATGATAACTGGGTGAATTCGTTTGTCCAAACGCTTTAACCATCATTATTTTCTAAATTCTTGTTATTTTCTTTTACATAAGTTATTATATTATTTCCTTGAATTCACAGTTCTAGTTTAAATCTTTCAAATCAACTCAATTCAAATTGTTTTAAATAAATTAGCATTAAGATTAATTGAACTAATATATAAATAAGATAGTCTTCGTGAGAACGATAATCCGGACTTAATAGGTCCACTTATTACTTTTGTGCGATATTGTACACTTGTAATCACATTATTTCCACAACAAGTTTTTGATGCCGTTGCCGGGGACTATTCTGATCTAATATTAGTTTAAATTAATTTTTATAGTTAATTTGATTTTTATCTTGTTATTTTTTTTACATATACTACATAAAATAGTGTTTGTTGCATGCTTCGTACTCAGGACGGCAATCTTGAGACTTTCAATCATGAGATTGAACGTATTTTCAGACGAAAACGCAAAGAACACAACTAAAAACAGAAAGATCAGCAACGAAATCAAATGGTAGATGCATAAATAAGAAGAGAACTTGAACAAGAGGTCGCAAGAGCAGTGCTTGTGAAGCGACCCAAATGGCGACTCGACAAATTCAAAACATAAAGAACAAGAAGAAGATTACGATGTAAACATGCCAATGGCTCAGTTCCTTACTCCAGCAGCAGCTCCTTATCGTTCAAGCATAGTTTATCCAGCTTTTGGTCGGAACGACTTTCAATTAAGAGCCGATCTGATTAAATTCTTCAACAACAACCTCCAGTTCTATTGAAAGGCAACTGAAAACACTAATACTCATCTCTCCAGATTCCTACGTATGTGCCGTAATTTTTAGTTTCAAGGAGTGAATGAAGATGCGATTATACTCCGGTTATTTGCCTATACATTGAGGGATGGGGATCTAGAATGGTTAAACTCAGAACCACATGCTAGTATCACCACCTGGGATGACTTGGCTAGAAAATTCTACAACAAATACTTTTCACCAGCTAAAGTAGCCAAAATGAAGCTAGAAATATCTACTTTTCAGCAACTGGATGGAGAATGGTATCATGAGGCTTGGGATAGATTCGAGGAGCTGCTCAGAAAATGTCCAAACCATGGTATTAAAAAGGAGCTATAGGCTCAATATTTTTACTCCACCCAATCTCCTCAGTCTAAATTGACATTAGATTCATCTACAAACGGGTCCATTGCGAATAAAAATGTCAACAAAGCATGGGATCTATTTGAGCTAATTGTAAACACACATACCATGTTTTCATCTTATCGTCCCACTCCAAGAAAAGTAGCAGGTATACATGAGATTGACGATCTATCAACTACGAATGCACAACTTGCTACCTTGGCATAACAGGTGGAGCTCTTGGTCAGAACACAATCTCAAGGAGTGAATACAATCCAAGCAACCATGATGTACAAAAACTGTGGGGCTAATCACTCTACATCGGATTGTATGTTATTGGCCTCTCTAGATGAACAGGTCAATTTTGTGCAGAATAATACACGTCAGCAATACAACCCTTACTCACAAACATACAATCTGGGTTGGAAGCAGCACCCAAATTTCAGATGGTTAGATAATTAGAACAATGGTAATCTCAACAATGCTCAACAAGAAAGAAGACCAAGTTTATGAGAGATGTTCCAACAATATATGCAGAAAACGGATAAAGTATAGAAGCGGATGGACACAAGCACTCAAAATCAACAAGCGTCTATCAAAAAATTAGAAACTCAGATTGGCCAGTTGGCCTTACAACTATCAAATAGAACTCCATGGACCGTATCTAGCAATACTGTAACAAATCCAAAAGAGCAAGTACAAGCAATCACTAGAGAAGTGGGGTACAATTGCCAAAAATTTACGTGAAACGACTAGATAAACAGAATAAACAGTTAGCAGTTGAGCAAGAGGTTGTTACGAAACAGCTAGAGCAATCACAAGAAGGGGATCCAAAAGAGTCTGCAGAATAATCCAAAGCCAAGGCACCAATTCCTGTCAAAGCTTATGTGCCACCGATCCATTTTCCTCAAAGGTTGCAAAAGCACAAGCTCGACAAACAATTTGCAAAATTTATTAAAGTTTTTAGAAAACTTCATATCAATATCTCATTCGCTGATGCCTTAGCACAGATGCCCAACTACGTAAAATTCATGAAAGACATTCTTTCTAACAAATAGAAGCTGGAAGAGCATGAAACAGTTTGTCTGTCAGAAGAGTGTAGTGCAATTCTTCAGAAAAAGCTTCTACTTAAGTTAAAAGATCCAAAGAGCTTCACTATCCCTTGTACTATCGGTTCAAATTATTTTGATCATGCTTTGTGTGATTTAGGTGCAAGTATTAATCTTATGCCTTTATCTGTGTACAAGAAACTAGGACTGGGAGAAGCAAGACCGACCACTGCCTCATTGCAACTGGCGAATCGATCTATCAAGCATCTCTAGAGTATCATTGAGGATGTCTTGGTAAAGGTCGATAAGTTCATTTTTCCAGCAGATTTCATAATTCTTGATATGGAGGAAGACAGCGATAGCCCCATCATTCTTGGAAGACCATTTTTAGCTACAGGAAAAGCTCTTATTGATGTTTGTGAAGGAAAAATGATTCTTCGAGTGGACAATGAGTAGGCTATATTCAATGTTTTTAAGGCCATGAAGTATCCAGCTTCTTCAGATTCTTGTTTTCAAGTAGATGTGATGGACAAATTAGTTGCAGACACATTTGGGACAAAATATCCATCAGATGAACTTGCAATTTGTATGATGTGTTCTGAATCAACCAAATCCAAACATCCATCTATACATGCACGAGCCATGCAACTCGAGGCCTCTCCACCAATTCGTTACAAGAGAACAAGATTTTTTGAACCATTTGGTGAGAGCCCACAGAGACAAGTACCATCAATAGAGAAGGCTCCCACTCTTGAGCTAAAGCCATTACCATCTCACCTTCGATATGCATATCTAGGTAACTCTACTACCATTCCCGTAATCATTGCTAATGATATGACAGAATTGGAGGAAGAAAAACTGCTCAGAATACTGAAGGAGCATAAAACAGCCATTGGATGGACCATTGCTGATATTCGGGGCATCAGTCCTTTTGTGTATGCATAAAATCCTTATAGAGGAAAATTGCAAGGCATCAGTGGAGAGCCAGCAAAGATTAAATCCTACCTTGAAAAAGTTAGTGCGGTCGGGGATCTCAGATTATGAAGTTATTAGATGCAGGAATTATTGAGAAGAATGATAACAATGAGCTTATTCTGACACGACTGGTCACAGGTTGGAGAGTATGTATAGACTACTGAAAGCTGAATAATGCCACGAGAAAAGATCAATTTCATCTACCTTTTATTGATCAGATGTTGGAAAGGCTAGCTGGCCACTCTCATTATTGTTTCTTGGATGGATATTTGAGATACAATCAGATTTTCATTCCTCCAGAAGACCAGGAGAAAACCACTTTCACATGTCCTTATGGAACCTTTGAATTTAGAAGAATGCCATTTGGATTGTGTAACGCCCCTGCCACTTTTCAGTATTGCATGATGGCCATCTTCTCTGACATGGTGGAGCAATACATTGAGGTATTTATGGATGATTTCTCAATTTTTGAAGATTCTTTTGATATATGCTTGGCAAATTTATCTAAAGTGTTGGAAAGATGTGAAGAAATTATTCTTGTACTCAATTGGAAAAAATGCTACTTTATGGTTACAAAAGGAATAGTTTTAGGGCACCGGATTTCAGCTCAAGGAATAGAAGTCGACCAAGCAAAAATTCAAGTGATTGAGAAATTGCAGCCACCAAATTTAATAAAGGGTATTAGAAGATTTCTCAGTCATGCAAGATTTTACAAGAGGTTCATCCGTGATTTTTCAAAAATCACGAAGCCTCTTAGCAGCCTTTTGGAGAAGATGTGCCATTCAACTTTTCTGATGAGTGTTTTACTGCTTTTAACACTTTGAAGGAAAAATTGATAACTGCACCAATTATTGTTGCACTGGATTGGAGTCTACCATTTGAACTTATGTGTGATGCTAGTGACTATGCAGTTGGCGCAGTATTTGGACAACGCAGAGACAAAATTCTACATATCATATACTATGCAAGCATGACATTAACAGATGCACAGATCAATTATGCAACAACTGAAAAAGAGATGTTCACTGTAGTTTTTGCCTTCGACAAATTCTGTTCCTATCTCAATGGGTCAATGGTAATTGTCTACACTGACCATGCAGTATTTGTTTGGGAAGAAAGATGCCAAGCCTAGATTAATTCGGTAGATTTGTTGTTACAAGAATTTGACATTGAAATATATGATAAAAAGGGGGACAAAATCAGGTGGCAGATCATTTATCTAGACTGGAGCAGGGAGAAACAACTGATAATGTTGACATAAATGAAGTGTTTCCAGACGAACAAGTCTTGCAGATTGGGAATGCACCATGGTATGCTGAATTGGTCAATTATTTGGTCAGTCAAATTATCCCACCAGAACTCTCTTATCAGCAGAAGAAAAAGCTTCTCCATGAAGTTAAATTTTACTTTTGGGAGGAGCCTTATCTATACAGGAGAGGTTCAGATCAGATTATCAGAAGATGTGTTCCAGAAGAAAAGATGAAACCGATACTTGCACGGGTCCACTCCTCGACTTATAGTGGTCATTTTGGTCCTACCAAAACAGCTGCTAAGGTTTTACAGTGTGGTTTCTATTGGCCTACATTATTCAAGGATGTGCATACTTTTTGTAGATCCTTTAATCGCCAACAAACAGGTAACATCTCAGCTCGTCATGAAATGCCGTTAAACAACATCCTTGAGATAGAATTGTTTGATGATTGGGGCATAGACTTCATGGGATCGTTTCTATCGTCCTATTCCAACAAGTACATTATTGTAGCAGTTGATTATGTGTCCAAGTGGGTGGAAACAAAAGTATTATCAACTAATGATGCAACAGTGGTAGTTGGGTTCATTAAGAAATATATATTCAATAGATATGGAGCTCCCAAAGCTATTATCAGCGATGGTGGTACTCATTTTGCAATCGATTATTTAAGTTAGTTCTCAACAAATATGGTGTACAGCATCGGGTAGCCACAGCTTATCACCCTCAAACTAGTAGGCAAGTGGAGACATCTAACAGACAGTTAAAACGGATCCTCGAGCTTACTATAAATTCTACCAGAAAAGATTGGTCTAAGAAGCTTGATGACGCACTATGAGTGTAGTGTACAGCTTTTAAAACACCAATTGGAATGTCTCCTTATCGTTTGGTGTTTAGAAAACTTTGCCATCCACTAGTGGAATTCGAGCACAAGGCATATTGGGCACTCAAGCGTTAAACATAGACTTCTGCAATTGAAGGATCTGAATGAATTTAGAATGGATGCCTATGAAAATTCAGTAATCTATAAGGAAAGGTCTAAGAACTGGCATGATAAACACATTTGGCAGCGGGTATTCCAAGTTGGGGATCAAGTTCTGTTGTACAATTCTCGACTAAAGCTATTTTCTAGAAAATTGAGATCGAATTGGTCAGGACCATTCACAATTGCCAAAGTTTTTCTGTATGGCACGGTTGAATTAACTTATCCAACCAAAGGAAATTTCAAAGTTAACGGCCAAAGGGTGAAACAATGTGTGGAGGATTTTCCAACGGAAAAATCCACCATTGACGTTGTAGTACCAGATTGAATGCTGCCAAAAGTCAAGCTCTAGACTCTAAATGAAGTGCTTAATGGGAGGCAACCCATTTTTCTATCCCTTATCTATTTATTTCTTTACATGTTGAATTTTAGGACTGTATTAGAAAATCGAGCACCCTTCCTGATTTTCCTACTACCATCCATTTATATTGTTTTTCATTCAGGCTATTCATTGTCATAAAAAAAAATTCACGGTTTGACACAATCGGACCACGGTTTGTAAATTTGCAAACGACCGCCAGAAAACCGAAAACGTGCTTACGCTTTTACCACGGTTTGCATACCACGGCCAGCTGTGGGAGGGTTATTTTAACCCCCCTTACTTCATTTTTCCCCATTTTCACCCTCTAACCTCAAACATTTTTCTTTCCACTCCTTCACAACTCTTTTCACATTGTTAAATTCCTTCCACAAAGGACAACATTTCATAGAAAATTGGGCTTGCCTTACCTACTCATCATCTCTTCCATTTGGTTTCCACAAGAGGTAAGTGTGGCAATCCCTCACTTCTCTACTTTACTTGGTCTTGTTTGACATTTTCTTCTTGTTTCCTAGAATGGAGTTGGGCATGTATTAGGTGGATGATTTGATAGAGTTGCTTCTAATTACACTTTGATTGAGAATGTGGATTTGAAAGTTAGCTCCATATCTATGCTTGTTAGTTAATTTGTGAGATGCCCCCCAAGTGTTTGATATATGCCCCATCCAATTTTTGAGCTCATTTATTTTCAATTTTTGCTTTCTCTTGGGGTATGGTCATCTAACATGCATGACTTGGAGTAGTTGTTTAGATTGCATTTTTGGTTGCAAGTTGGGGGTTGCACGTTTCTTACCTACCTATCTTTTATCGGCTATTTTGTTCATTGCCTATAATGTGTTTGACAATATGTCTCAACTGAATCTTTATGTTTACTCTTCCGTTATTATTTTGAGATATCATTACTCTCACTCTAGTGATAATTTGGCATCACTTATCTATAGTCGGCATCTCACTTTCGTTTCTTTTACCTTGTAGGTACGTTCACGTTCAACATGCCTCCCAAATCAAGGGCAACTACCACTAGGAAAGGAAAGGAAATTGCGGACGAATCTAATGTCCACAAACGAGCCCGCCCTACGGCCCCTTCCTATGAGTCTTATGTCAGCGAAGAAGCAGAGCAACGAGCACCCATTTTTTCCACATGGTCTGCCATTGCGGAAAAGGAGGTCAATTTGGAAAGTTTAAACCATACAACGCTTTCGCCATCATGCATGACAAATGATGGAATCGACTTTGCTCTAAGCCACACAGTGTATATATGGAGGTGGTGCAAGAATTCATGGTGAATTTCAACCTTGCAATCACTGATGAGGACGATGAACACGCCTACTCAACGTATGTTTGAGGGGTTTAGGTTCCTTTTAGCCTCGATATCATAGGACACTTTTACGGTGTCCCAGAAGGCTCCGAAGCACCCGCGATCACTAATTGGAATGCTGTCACCCGTGTTATCTATCCTATCGAGAATCCTAAACCTTGGCCACAGAGTAATGTTGTCCGCCATGGGGACATGAGTGACGAGCTCCGTCTCCTCCACTCTTTCATGGCGTTCAACATCTCCCCTACGAATCACTTGACAAAAATTTATCCGACCCAGATGATGATACTCTATCGGTTGGCAACTAGTCATACCTTAAATTTCGGAGAGCACATATTCAACACTATCACAGACCTTGCTTCCAACCCAAAAGGCTAGTCCAAACTCATCTTTCCAGGTCTTATCTCTGCTTTTGGAAACGAGCTCATGTTCCCATGCACTTGTCTGAAAAGGACAAAACAAAGACCCATATTCTCCGCCTTCGATCTGTGAGACACTCGGTTGGACAAGTCCACCGCCATGCTAATGAGCATAGATTGGCTGTTGAATTGGAAGGGGAAGATGATGAAGACTCTCAAGCCAATGAGGATGAGCCCATTGAGTCAGATACACCGATATTGCCATAGAGGATTCAACGCCGATGTGGACTAAATTTTGGACCAGTCTTAGACTCTGTCCAGGCCACCTTGCAAAGCCATACATGTGAACTTCAATGCCTAAGGGATGGACATGATGAACTCCTTGCTACACTGCACTCCATGACGAACGCCAACGTAGTGACCATCACGAGTTACTTGCCATATTTGAATGCCTCAATCGGCACCACTTTCCACCCCTGCCTTCCGATGCTTCCTGATCAGTTGCCACTCTGTAGTAGTCTCTCAACACACTAAATCGGGTTAACTCTTTTCTTTTTATTTATTTTGCTTTCTTTTATCACATTGAGGACAATGTGTATTTTAAGTTTGGGGTGAGACTTTATTATTTTCATTATTGTTATTATGTGTGTGTGTGTGTGTGTGTGTGTGTTGTGAAAGAAAAAAAAATATTTGTGTGATGTATGTTGGATAGTATTGTATTACTTATGATGATATTATTTGAAACTGTTATCAATTCATGAATTATGACTAGGTGATCTGTTTAAGTTGTTTTTTTATACTATACTTATCCATGTGAGATATGATTAAGTGTGAGCACAATAGTTATGAATATCACTACTTTTGGTTGGTATATTAAATAGAATACAATGAAAGAATAGTGAACCTAAGTTGTAAAAATCAAAACCACCAATTGACAACTAAATTACCCGACCAGTTGAAATGGTAGTTTGGGGGTGGTTGAACCATTGCAGAAGATATTTAGATAGGTGTTGATTCCGTGCTTGAGTAATAATTGTGTGGAATATATTTGCCTACCATGTGGAATCTAGGTATTGACGAGATGCTAGAAATATAATCCCAGCTTATTTATCTTGCACAAAAAATGAAAGGTATTGCACTTGTATTATCTTATACCTCTCTTCGTAGCCTAGTTGACTCGAGTGATAAAGTCCGTTGGAGTTCTCAAAACTCGGTGCCTTAAGGTCTATCAAATCTGGGAGCCATCGGCCTAAAGCTCGCTACAAGAGTCATCTAGAAAGCTTAAGGGAGTGATGTCTTACACATAAGATATATATATTTATATATTTATTAAAAACAAAAAAAAACAAAAGCAAGATTGAGCCTTTGTGCGTATAACTTGAATATTTAGATAATTAGTGGGTTTGACTTACCTAGTAGAAGCTTGATGGTCGAAGCATTCAATAAATGGAGAATCATCACAGATCTAGATATAGCTGTATTGGCTAGACATAACCAAATTTTGAGCGGTAAAAGAATAAGTATTTTGATGGCAACTTTAGAGTTAACACCCAATGTGAGAGATTGAACATCAATATGGGAGTGTGTATTCTCACGAGAGAGAAAGGAAATATTTGACCACTAGGGTAACAGATTATTACCAACCTAAATATTTATGTTGATTGGATTGGCTATGTGCATACACTTATATCAATCGAGCATCGGTAAGTAAAAATCTATTTTTGTAGCATGATTTAGAAATTTTTTATGAATTGATTGACTTGTTTCAAAACCTGAAGAAAACACGGCAAGCTATCTACTATAGTAAATTTTAATATTGTTTGTTTGATTGTTTAAGTAAATAGTCATGTTCGAGGATGAACAAATGTTTAAGTTTGGGTGTATTTAATAGGTGTCGATTTATGCTTATCTATAGTGTCAAAGCTGAACAATTGTATGTAATTTTGAATGAATATTTATTTAATTGTGTATTAATTTGATTGTTTTAGGTTGAAACCCAAGTTCGAATGGAATTTGAGAGAAACAAAGAAAATTGGCAAAGAATGACTAAACGTGCAACGAAGATGGAGAAATGGGAACCAACTCGTAAACATTTAAAAGATGAAGGACTTGAGTGGCAAATAAAGGAGACCAAATTGAAATGAAATAAGAAATTCAAGGACTAAATTGTAAATAACTGAAAGTGGAAGGACCAAACAACAATAAATGGTCGCAGATGAACCGTAGTAAATAGCAACGCTATTTGCCGTGGTCCAACCGCTGTTTTGCAAACCACTCTGGGCCGCGGTTTGCATACCGCGATCCGATCACGGCCCACGCGAAGAAAAATCCGATTTTTCTTAAATTAAACTAAGGGCATTTTAGTCTTTTTTGAATTAAATATAATTTGAAAAGAGTTATAACTATATAAAGACCTAATCTAGGTCAAAAAGTTGTTAATTCTTTGGAGAACACAAGAGAAGACGGAGAAAAGAACGGCGAAGAAAACGAAGAACGACAAAGCTCAAGACGATTAGAACGTGAAGATCAAGATATCTTGGTGCAAGATATTCAACATGTTTTCCTCTTTTATTTAAAAATCCGGTTATATATTCAAAAATTTTAACGCTTTGTTTCTCCCGAATCATGAATAGCTAAATTTAATGTTTGGATGAACGATGTAGCCTAGTTTTAATTCTTTAATTTCGAATATCAAGTTTTGACTTATAAATTGTTTAAGTATTTGATTTTGCTTCTTTTAATGCTTGGAATAACTGGCCATTATTTCATTGATTTTGTGGATTGTAATGAACTGAGAAGTAAATTATTAATCAAGACCATGTGGTAAAATTCGACAATTTGATAAAAAGTAGAGATACACATTTATTATTGCTGCGGTCTAAACTGAATTATTAGGAGAATTAATGCATCTAATTAAGGACCATTCTGACTGCCTAAGTTGACTTAATTAGATATGACTAATTTGAACTCGAGATACGTAAATTAGGTTAAATTCGTGAATTCGACTGAATACAATTTTAGGAACAAATCTTGAGAGGATGAATTAAAGATAATAACTAGGTGAATTCATTTGTCTAAACGCTTTAACCATCATTCTTTTCTAAATTCTTGTTATTTGCTTTTACATAAGTTATTATATTATTTCCTTAAATTCATAGTTCTAGTTTAAATCTTTCAAATCAACTCAATTCAAATTGTTTTAAATAAATTAGCATTAAGATGAATTGAAACGATAATCCGGACTCAATAGGTCGACTTTATTACTTTTGTGCGATATTATATACTTGCAATCACGTTATTTCCACAACACCAACCGAGAACTCATAAATCTAATCATTTTGAGTCGAGTAACGTATTAGTCTTGGGGCCTTGGTGCTTACACGATCGATCAAGGAGATAATACACCGAGAATAAATTTCGACTCTAGCTGTGCTTGGCAATTATCTTCAATTTTATGTGTTGATTTGACCATGTAAACACTAAATGTTGTATATAGGCACTCATAGAAATTGACAAAATAAAAATATAGTTGCACTGTTGCACGAATCTTTTATGAGTTAGGCATCATCCGTAATTGATTTCCCTTAATTTTTTCTTGAATTATATATTTTTCTTTTAGTAATTTGAAAAACTTCTTTTCTTTAAGCTAAAATGTATTTTTCTTCAACATACCATATATATTTTTATTTTCTTCGTCCTTTACAATTCTAATTCCTAGAGTTCTATTTTGTCACGCTATACTTGTATCCCTCGATTCTATTTATTACTAAAGGTGCAAAATAACAGTAAAATAATGAAAATTGCAATATCATAGATATATATAAATGAGAAAAATAATTAAATAACCCATCATCTGTAAATTTCCCAAGCTTAATCATTTAAACATTTTATTGCAGGAGTTTCAAAGCTGCATTTTGTGTCAATTTTCAAAAATATAAATTGTATCAATGACAGAATCTCCATATAAATGTTGTCATTGGAAAGTGTATTGATACTAGTTTCCAATGAATCAAACAGTTTTCAATTATTCAGTGGAAGTTTAAACGTTTTTTCTTTGATATAAATATTTCTTGCTTCATTTCAGTCTGGCATTAAGATCGCATGTAATTACAAAAAATGGCCACGGATAAGGAAACCATTAAGCCAACAGTTCCACTAAAACTATTGTTGGATGAGAAGAAAACCCGAGTCCTTGCAGCGGAAGCCACCAGTGATTTCGTCGATGTTTTGCTCAGCTTCCTCACGCTCCCATTGGGTACAATCCTACGAGTCACCAGTGACCATGCCGGTACCATTGGCTGCATGAACAACTTGTACCAAAGCATTGAACAGCTTGGTACAAACACATTCTCTACAATGATGAGCAAATCAATACTGTTGAACCCAATAAATCCACGTTCTGATGTTTGCAAGAATCTTAAACTGAATATTGATGATTCAAGTAAAGGGAAATTTTACTCATGTCCACATTGTTTAAGGAAGAGGGATTATCCTAATTATGTGAGATGTTGCAGTGGTTATGCCATTAATGAAAGGTTGTATGACTATCAAGAAACATTCATTAGAAGAGGGATGATGTTTGTTATTACAGATGATTTACAGGTGCTGCCGGGGCTCCCGAGCTCTCTCCTGCAATTGCTTCATGATTTGGGGTTCAGTGATGTAAACCGGATTGTGGAAATATATGTTGATGTTGGACTAGATGAGGTAATTTTCGTTTGTTAACCAGATTTTGGGGTTTGAATGTAATCTTAATTTTTATGTCGTGTTCTATGTAGGTTTCAAAGTTGCTCAAGCGATCATTGTTATCGAAGTCCCCTTTGACTGACGTTTTTGTTCGGAAGCAAGATCGTTTCACTAATACATACCTGTATGAGCAAACTCATTCAAACTTCCCTAACAATAAAAGTAACAGAGTAGTAAGTATAAAGTTATTGTTGATGAAGTCAGGAAAAAAAGTATTAGCCGTGGAAGCAAATGAGTCTTTTGTTGACATTCTGTTTAGTTTCTGCACGATTCCTCTTGGATCCTTGATAAAACTTCTTGGTGGGAACTCTGGATTGGGATGCATCGACATCTTGTATAAAACTGTAGAGTCTATGGATCCCAAGTTGCTTTATATGGAGAACGAAGATATAATAAATGTTGGAGTTAATGAACAATACAAGTGTAATCCTCAGTTATTACAAATTAGATCTCCAGAGCCCCGCAATCTTTTTCTTGACCCGAGGAACCCGATACCTAGTACAAAGTGCTTTGGAACGTTTTTGAAGGATAATCAGTTATTTGTTGTGTCAGACAACTTGACAGTGACACCTTCGTCTTCTGCATCTTGTATTTCTTTCGTTAAAGCACTAAATTTACCTATCCAAGATATTGAAGTGAGAGCAGTAAACTTCAGCGAGCATGAGGTAAATAATTATATTGATCCTGTCATGAATTATTTCATATTGACTATAATTAATACACTTGGTATGAGAATTTGATTTGTTTATATGATTCTGATAACAGGTACTGTCTTTACTTAAAGCTTCTTTAACATCATCATCTGCTTTTACGAATGGCTTGAAATCTCTCTTGGAGAACCAGTGACAACAAATTTATTGAAATAAAGATGTGTGTTTCTTTTTTATTGTTAATGTTTTTATCTTGGACTGGTGAACAAACTACTACCATTTGTAATATGTTGATTCCATATTAGGCCATTGGGGTCTCTTGTTTTTTGAGTGCCATTAAGCTTTGTATTCTGAATCTATATTAAATTTTATTTCGTGGCCTTTCCTATTTGGCACACCGGATTAGGTTGTATAAGAAATTTAGTGTTACATTATAATGAATAATAATGAGTAGATGATGTTTGGGTAGATTAAGTTGGCCATTATTCTAACTTTTCATTCAAAAATAGTCATTTGGACTAAGTACCAACCGTATGACATAATGTGGATGTTGGAGGGGTTTAAGCATAAGAAAAGATATAGTAATTCTACTTAGTAATCTTATTAACATATTAAAGAAAGATAGTCGTCAAAACATTTGCAAGGTTTTTTTGTCTAAAATTCTCTCCAAAACATTTGTACTATGAATGCACGTATATTATTGAATTCGCATATTGAATGCACGTATTGCCTGACAATTTATCATTGTATTGAATGCACATATAATATTAATATGATAGGAAATTGTTATCTAAATATTAATAATAGTGATATTGATTGCATGTAAAAGATATTAGAGATTAGTATTTGTAATATGATTAAATTAAATTCTTAATTAAAATTTAAGATATTAGTGATTAGTAATATGATTAAATTAAATTCTTAATTAAAATTTAAGATATTATTGATTTGTATTAGTAATATGATTAAATTAAAGACTTAATTAAATTTTTTGATATATGAATGTGACTGATTCGTTTTTTGATTAACATTGAAGTAAGAAAATTATGAATTCAACCTAACAAAAAGTCATGCACTATAAAACGACGATTCATGTTCTCAATGACTCATGATGCTTTCCAACATGTATTAGTTCACATTTAAAACAGTAAATAGGTTCTACACTTTTTTTGCCTTTGGCATGTTGGAAATCATGCTTTGGTATATATATCAATGAGTTTAATATTAAAAAACTACAACAAAATACGTGATTTGTTTGTTTGCATGTATATTTTTGTTCATATAAGTCTCTATTTGTGTTTCGAAATTGTGTATAAAAGGAATTTAAAATTTTTGCCTCTAATTTTTTCTTCCATTTACATTAGCACTAACATCATTTAAAGGAATGACGCCGATTTTTAATTTGGTCGAAGAAATCAACCCAACGAAAACACAACGGACTGTGAAAGTTTAGATTGTACGCATTTGGGAGATACACAGGCACGAAAACAATGAAGAGACGTACAATCTTGAAATAGTATTCGTTGATAGAGAGGTATTTGTCCTATTTTTTTTAAGCTCTTTTAACACTGTGCGTATTAAGATTGTATAAGACATCATGTGATTTGAATGGGGAGGTTTTATTATGATATAAATAAAGAATTGAATATAACAACAATTACAAAATCTCTAGATTTTTTGCCAAAAAAATAATAATAATAATTTGAGCTCGATTCATGCATTAGTTGTACAAGATAGGACAATTTGCATCATTATTTACTTGTTCGATTCATGCAGTATATGTAAAATAGGACATCAAGTGTTTTAATACCTTTATTTTGTACTATCAATATTACTACAACTTTTAAAATCAGAAAGAAGTTTAAAATATATTGTCACTTTGTATTTTACATTAGTGGACATTTTTCTTTTTCTTTTTTGTTTTTTTGTTTTTTTGTTTTTATCCTGTCTACATAGAAAAACTATTTAAAATCAGAAAAATGATAAAAACCCATATCTTATTAATTCTGTATCATCATTTAGATTTTAAAGTGTATTTACCGTTCAAGCATAGAAAAAAAATTGGTTCAAATCAATAATATATTTACAAATTGAGACGAAAATAGAAGAAATTTATAAATTATCCGTCGGTCAAAATGCCGAAACGTTAGATCTGATTAGCCATCAATTTATTCGCTAGATCGGTCGAAAAAATATTAATAATATACTAGAAATAGAAAGATGTATCAAGATCTTGAATAATTCTTTTATAGAATGATTCTTATTGCAACTTTTAATTAAAATAAGAAAGAAGTCTAAAATCCGTTGTCACTTTGTGTTTTACATTGGTAAACATTCTTCTTCTTTTTTTTGTGTTTTTATCCTGTATACTGATTAGCATTTAAATTTATTGTAAAAACATTTTTTTTTTGTGGAGTAGTAATCACAACTTCTTACACAAAATGCTTTTAAATTTTTTATTAGGGTGGAAGAATTCATACAAGGGTGAAACACAGTTTGGTTAAGACATTTAAGTCATTGATTCACGAGGGACTGCTATATGTGATGAGAAATTTTGTGATTGGGTACGACACTATGAAATTCAAGGCCACAACCCACAAGTATAAGCTTAATTTTATGTCCAAGATGCAAATTATAGAAGTTGGGGATGATAGTTTTCCATCGCAAATTTATGTATTTAGGCCTTTCGGTGAATTATTATCGCCACCAGACGTTGATGAGACTAAGTTGTTTGGTAACAATTGAATAATATTTCGTGTTTACATTTTTTTATTGAATAATTGATAACGTGCAATTATTGTGGTCCATGTTTTCTGCCTTTTCTTTTATTAAAATTTTTGTTTAGATATAATTGATGAGGTAGTTGCCAAGGACAGTGCTCGATCTAAAGACATGTCCGGAAGAACTACCAAAATGATTGACTTTGTGCTCAAAGATTTGGAGTACGACTTTGCAAATTAATTATAATAATTATTATGTGTGGAATTGAAATCTAATCTATTAGTGTATATTTAATAAAATGTGACAGTTCAAATTTTTTTTATATACATAATTTGAACATGGAAAATCGATTGTCTTGCACTTTGTGGAGGTGATTATGCTGATGAAGTTAATAATATTTTGGAATCTGATAATCTGAAACCAGTAATTATGTTACTTCAGATGTGTCTTGCAAAAAAATTCAGATGTTGGTTTGAAGTGTTATTTGTTTTATGTAATAGTTGATTATTTCGACGTAGTTAGTTAATATATAGTTTCATGAATTGCAGGCGAAGCCAAAATATGTAATGTATGCTATGTTTCAAAAGTTATAGTCAATGCACAAATCGATGAAGTTAAATAATTTTGTGACAAATAAGACTAATAATATTTTTTTGTTTTTTTCACCATTTTCATCAATACTTTTCATATATTTTTCTAATGATTCTTTATAAATTCATTGTAAGGCCATTAACTAGAAAAGAATATATTTCACAAAGAATAAGTCAGATATCTTCCGCTTCTATTTACTCTATTTCTGACGACCTTGCAAGTGGGACCAGTGAGGTGAAGACAATTGAGTAGTTATTTGACTCTTTAAAGGTATGTTATTTGTATGAAAATCATGTTATTATGTGATTGATTTAGTTAGCTGAAGACTTTGTCGTACACTTTGTTTTTTTGTTTTTTTTTTTTTTTTGTTAAATAGACAGTTGTTGGATTTTTGCTACTATTATAGCTATCGAAAGTGATCAAGATTGGTGGTATCTATCGTGTAAGAAGTGTCTAAAAAAAGTCAATGTTGTAGGTACAAGATTATACTGTGAAAAGTGCGACCGTTTTGATATCGCTGGAAACCCTATGTAAAATAATCTTTCATTATTTAACTAGATCATTTATTATTATTCATCATTTATATAAGTTATCGATAATTGATGGTAAATTTGTTCTAAAATTGTTATTGTTAGGTTTAAGATTCAGGTGAGAGTCATTGATGGGACTGGTAGTGCTTCGTTGTTGATGTGGGACCGTGAGTGTATACAATTGATTGGTAAAAATGCAAATGATTTGAAAGATGAAATGGTTAAAGTAAGTTTTTTATAGTATAAATTACTATTATAATAATTTAATCTCAACAACAAATTTGAATTAGCTGTTGAATTTTAAACTTTCATTGAAATAACATTATGTAATATATTGTTATTTATATAATTCTTTTGCATTTGATTATAACCAATTCACTATTATATTTTTTTATCGATGTGATTATTACAAAACGCAAATTCGTGCATTGTACGGGTGAAAAACTAATATACATTATAATTTTGTATTTACATTTTTGATAAGGTCTAATTTAGTGCGTCAAATGCAACTTTGAAATATGTGGAACAACTTTGTGAAGTTTAAGTTCTTGCTTTTGGTCATGCCTTTTGTTTTTCGCTTGTCTATGCAAATCAATTTATAATTTTTTTTATAAGGCATAGTTGAAGAGGTATTTCCAAGCACACTCGTGTGTTATGTATGAGGCACTTGATTCATGGACCTAGAAGTGGCCTATGCCAATGCTCAATTTGTTGACTTATGGTTAACTTAAACTTTAATGTTTTGATTATAACAAAAAAATTAGTCGTCTTTACTAACAATCTATTTTCAACTAATATTCAAAGACCTACAAATCAAACTCTCGAGCAATGACAAGATCAAAGCCAAATCAATACAAGAGCTCAAGTATCTCAAGATCCAAAATTTCAAGATTCGAAGATCAAGATTGAAAAATAGATTTCTAGATAAAATTGTAAAGGTATTAACTCTTTGATTTTTAGCAATTTAATAGATGAAAGTTCAAAAATATTTTTATGTACAAAACCTAAGTTGATATTACTTGCATAAAATACTTTTGTCAAAGTCACAAAGCAATTTTTCAATCTGTGGAAACGGTCATCCGTTTGGAAGAGAACCGGTCGACCGTTTTATGAACCAGTCGTCTGTCTGGCTGTCATTTTTCAAAAAGTGTCTGTTTTGATTTTTTGCAATTCTAACAGCTAGTTATGACCATCTGACCGGTCATCCGTTTGGTCATCCGTTTTAACTGAAAGTGACAAAAATTCATCTCTATATATACCACTTCATTTATTATCATTCAACAACACTTACATGAGCATTTATAGAGAGAATCATATTGATAAAATTCATTCAAAGCTTTATTGCATTTATATTTTCAATATCTCTTATTGAAAAACTTTGGTTGATCAAATCAAACTTTTGATTCATCATTATCAACAAAATTTTCTTCTAACACTTGAGCTTTCTCATCTATTGTTATTCATTAAAGTGTTAGTCTCTCTCTTAGAACCAAACTTGTATTTATCATTCTTCAAGAGAGGAATACATTCTTAAATTTATTTCTTTATATCTTTGGGTCGTATTGAGGTCTCTTGAAAGCTCAATATTATATAAGGATCGGTGCTCTTTGTTTGTAAGTCACCGGATACATTGTAAGGGTTTGAATTGCACCATAAGTCAATCAAGATAGTGGAAAGGCCGTGCTCGTGTTGGAGAGCTTGGTAACGGATGACGTAGATCATTGGTTGGATCGAACCTCCAAAAAAATATTGTTTGCACTCTATCTACTCTTTTATTTATTTTCACTATGCTCATATTTTTGTGGATTAATATTTTTTTCTTAAATTTCTTATTTTGAGAATATTTTACGAAAAAGTTTGAGAAAACCAATTCACTCTCCTCTTGGTTAGTTATTCTTGGGCTATCACAATTTTGTAAAAACAAAAAATTAATTTTTAGTATATATTACTTATTTGTTTAGCATTTTTGGATTCAATTGATTCATTTTCAGCTTTATATAAGTTTAAATTAGTTCAACTTGCTAAGTTTTATCTAAACTACTTCTTTATTGTTCAACTTGTGTTTCTTAGTGTTCACCTTAATGATTATATCATGAATGTACGCTCCAATATAGAATTTTATCAATGGCGTTGTACAAAAGTTGGTTGAGATTAAAATAAGACAAGATTTACTATTTAATTTTTGTTCATCAAATTGGTCATTCTTTTACCAATTGCAACTACCACTATTTTCAATTATTAATATCATAAAACATCAATTCCGCAATAAGATTAGAGATGAATAGACAAATGATATCATACATTGAGAAATATTTTTTTTATAATATTTGTAATAATGATGATGTTAAACGATTTAAGAATATGAAAACTCGTCGAGAACAATTTTAATGTATAAAAAAAATTTATTTTTTATTTTTTATTTTTTATTTTTTATGTATAATTTATCTTGATATTTTTTGTTTATTATTTACATTGTGCTCCCTAGAGTAAAATCATATATTCGCCATTGCACTTGAATACCTTTATGGAATAGTGAAATTTCACAACATAACAAGGAATTATGTGGCTTTTTGCACACATGTCATGGTCTAAAAATTTAGTACTTATTGTCCCTTTGTAAATCTACAAAGATAATTTTAATTAATTATTGTCCTAACAATTTGTGGACGTCCACGTTTTGACGAGAAATCTGGTATTAGGATGCAATTTTACAACAAATCAATTATGCATTTCTACTTATTCTGGGAGCTATCTACCCTTCATCTTTCATTTATGTGTGCATGCACTTACTCTTAAAAGAAAATTTCAATTCAACTCAAAAAATATATACATGCATCGCCCAATTAATGAACACGTAGAGAAATTAGTAAAACTGATAGTGGAAGTAGTCGTTAATAAGAGCCTGTGTAGTAGAGTTTATAAATTAGTTTATTAGATTAAAAATGATTTATTTGACCAAAATTTTTGCCTTAGTAATCTGACATTTTTTACTATTCTTGGTCAAATAAATCATTTTAGTCAAATAAATTAGTTTATAAACTTTACCAAACGGACTCTAAATAAGAAAATGTTGATATTTTGTTTCTGTGACACGTTCTGTTTTCTAGAACTTATTGTAGTATATTCTATCTACGTAGGACTCTAATCATATTTTGTCAAAGTTGGTAGGTGCAATCATAATCATTATGTGGCTCACACTCATCGCCATTGTCTTTGTTGGTAATTTTGTATAAATGTAAGTTGTTTCTTGAATGGAAGTGCGCTTTATGCCTATTAACAACTTATCTCTGGGATGATGGCTGGACTGTTGGATCACCCGAAGCAATCTGATCCATTTATTGCTTATATAAAAGGATGTCTATCATTTCAGTGTCTAGGGCATGAGATGACTGTTCCTTCTTCGGCTGAGAAAAACTGATTCTACTCTTTCTCTTCATTTTCCTTCTGTAATCTTTCTTTGAGAGAAAAGTGTAAGGTTGATTTGGTTTCTCTTCAGATGTGTGAACAGTAACGTTAGGAGAAAATTTCTGTAGAGAAGTTAGGTTGTATTTGTGTGGGTGAAGTCTGTGGTTTACAGTCTGAGAGTTGATCTTTGTTGTATATTGAACACTGGTTATCCTTCTTAGTGCAGAGAGGCCGTAATCCCATTTGGGAGCCTCAAAGGTAGAGTAGACGTTTGTCGAACTGCCTGCCTAACCGGCAAAACAAATCGTGTGTTCTTGTTCTTATTTCTTTACATATTTCTGAATAACTTGGTGTGATTGATAAATGATGTATGTTTAGAAAGTGTGCGTACACCCAACAGTGGTATCAAAGCCCTTGGAAAAACCTAGGGCAAATCAGTTGTCTCTTTCTCGCTGAAAGTTTTTTTTTTGTTTTATCTTTAAACTCATTTTTCTTGATACAATCTTTGTGCTGTTTGATTTCTTGGTTTCCATTTTCTGCGTTTTGGATATCTGTGTAGTCACATACATTGACTGAGAAATTATCAATAAAACTTCTTTGACCTATTTGTGAAAAATATATGTCTATTACTCCTTAAGCATCTGCATCTGGGGTGTGGTTCTTATTCAATAAAGTTAGGAGGAAATTGTTGAGCTTTCATGTCTGTGCTCTCTTGAAGGGGTTCACAATTATCCTTGGGTGGTTCTTGCATCTTCTTTATTGCATATTGTTAAGTTTTCTTGAAGTTCTGTCTGTTTTTGAAAACTTGCTTGACTTTTGTGTTAAGGTGTATTGTTAAGTTTTCTTGAGTTCTGTCACACCAATATGACTTCCACAAAATTCCAATTGGAACTTTTTAATGGAAAATGTGACTTTCCAATTTGGCAACAAAAAATGCAAGCCATATTAGTGCAACAGAAAGTTGCCAGAGCTTTAGATGGAAAATATCCTGATTCTTATACTGAGGATCAAAAAGATGAAGCTGATGAACTTGCATATACCTCTATTATTTTACACCTCTCTGACTCTGTGCTTAGAAAGGTAGGAAAATTACTCTCTGCTAAAGCTCTATAGGACAAACTTACTGAACTATACTTGATCAAGTCTCTACCAAATAAAATGTTTCTTTTAGAACAATTGTTTTGTTTTAAAATTGATCTCTCAAAGGATCTTGATGAGAGTCTTGACATGTTCAATAAGATTGTCCAAGATATTGAAAACACTGGGGATAAAGTCCCTGATGATTATAGAGCCATCATTCTCTTAAATTCTCTTCCTGAATCTGCCAGAGAAATAAAAAATGCTATTAAGTATGGAAGAGATGTTCTAATCTCTGAGATAGTTGTCAATTCTCTTAACAGTAGAGAGTTAGAGTTAAAGTCCACCAAGATTGATGGTGAGGGGTTAACTGTAGAGGAAGGAGTAACACTAGGGACTATCAGCATGATAAGCCCAGTAAGAAGGATAGATATAAGTCCAAGTCTAGATCCAAGTCCAGGGCAAAGGGTAGGAAGTGTTATGGATGTGACAAGACTGGTCATTTCATTAAAGACTGTTACAAGAGGAAAAATGAGTTGAAAGAAAAAGCTTCAGAACAGGAGAATGTTGCTGAAGTTTTCAAAATCTTGCAGAAGTTTATGTGACTTCTACAAGTGATTATCCACATGAGTGGATATTAGATTTGGGTTGTACTTTTCATATGACACATAAGAGGGAGTGGTTTAACACTCTGGTAGAAAAAGACTTGGGTCAGGTTCTTATGGGAAACAGCATGTCCTGTAAAGTCAAAGGTATAGAAAGCATTATTCTAAAATTGGACACTGGAATTGTGTACAATTTTGAGAATGTTAGGTATGTTCTTAACATAACCAGAAATCTTATTTCTGTTGCTTCCTTAGCCAAATGTGGTTGGTCTGGTAAGTTTGATTGAGATCAAATGAAAATGTTTAAGGGCTCTTTAATGCACATGAAAGGCTTCATTAGAAATGGCCTTTATGTCATCAAAGCAGAGCCAGTCTTAGGTACTGGAGCTGTTATGATTGTGCTAAGCATTGATAACAGCAACCTATGGCATAGAAGGCTTGGCCACATAAGTCTGAAGGGTCTCCAAATTCTTAAGTCTCAAAGCATTTTTGGGGATGATTCCATAAACCCTATTCCTTTCTGTGATCATTGCCTCATAGGAAAACAGCATAGGTTGAAATTTGCTACTGGAACTCATAAGTCTAAGGCTCATTTGGAATATCTTCATTCTGATTTATGGGGACCTGTTAGCAAGCCCACTCATATGGGTAATAGATATTTCATGTCTATTGTAGATGACTATTCGAGGATGGTTTGGATTTTCTTATTAAAACAAAAATCTGATGCTTTTCAAAAGTTCAAAAACTGGAAAGTTTTAATAGAAAATCAAATTGGAGGTAAGGTTAAGGTCCTTAGGACTGATAATGGTCTAGAATACTGTAATACTGAATTTGATCAATTCTGTAGTGAAAATGGTATTCTAAGACATAAAACTGTTAGGCACACACCTCAACAAAATGGGGTTGCTGAAAGGATGAATAGAACCCTCCTTGAAAGAGTTAGATGTATGTTATCCAGCTCTGGTTTGACTCAGATGTTCTAGGGTGAAGCTGTTATGACAGCTTGTTACCTGATAAATAGATCCCCCTCTTCTGCCATTGATGGAAAAACTCCTTTTGAAAAACTATCTGGCAAGGTTGCTAACTATGACACTCTAAAAGTCTTTGGATGTGCTGCTTTTGCTCATCAAAACATAGGAAAGTTAGAACCAAGGTCTAAGAAGTGTGTCTTCTTAGGGTATGCTGATGGTGTTAAGGACTATAGGCTTTGGGATAAAGAGGATCATGGTTTCAAAGTTGTTATCAGTAGAGATGTCATTTTTAATGAAGATGACATGCCTTGTTTAAGAAAAGATATTTCTACTCAGTCTGAAAATTCCAATTCTAATAGTAACATTGATGAGGTGGAGCTCACTTCACCTGTTGCTACTACAAGAAATGATGTTGTCCATGATCAGGTGGAGCCTGATCAAACCTTAGATGATACTGAGGAAATACAACATGATGATAGTAACTTTGAAAACAATGGTGTTGATCCTAATTCTTTAACTGATTACCAACTTACTAGAGATAGAATTAGAAGACAAATAAGACCTCCAAATAGATTAGGTTATTCGATGTGTGTTCACGCCTTTTACTTTCCATGCATGAACTTCTTGATCTTGAACTAAAAACTTATCAAGAAGCTATAGAAAGTGAGCAGTCTGAGAAGTGGATTAGTGCAATAAAAGATGAGATAGCCTCTTTATATAAGAATAACACTTGGGAATTAGTTCCTAAGGTTGATAACATGTCCTTAGTTGACTGTAAGTGGTTGTTCAAAGTAAAACCTGGATTTACTTCAAATGAACAAGCCAGATATAAGGCTAGACTTGTTGCTAGGGGCTTTACTCAAAGGGAGGGAGTTGATTATCATGAAATCTTCTCCCCAGTAGTGAAATATACTACAATTAGAGTTATGCATGCTCTCACTGCTCACTTAGGCTGGGAATTAGAACAATTAGATGTAAAAACTGCTTTTCTTCATGGTGATCTTGAAGAAACAATCTATATGTCTCAGCCTGAAGGTTTTATTGAAACTCAGAATTCTGATATGGTGTGTTTGTTAAAGAAATCTCTATATGACTTGAAACAGTCTCCCAGACAATGGTATAAGAAATTTGATTCCTTTGTTTTATCTTTAGCTTTCAATAGAAGTGATTATGATCATTGTATGTATTTCAGATTACAAAGTTTAAATTCCTTACCTGTTTATCTCCTGCTATATGTTGATGATATGTTACTGTGTGGTCCTTCCTTTGAAGATATTGATAGAATTAAAAATGCTTTAAATTCTAAATTTGACATGAAGGATCTTGGAAATGCTAAGAAAATTCTTGGTATGAATATCATTAGAAATAGAAGAGCACACACTTTATCTCTAAATCAGATTGATTACATTGATAGGATTGTAGATAAATTTGGTCTGAAAAATGCTAAAGTTACTTCTGTTCCTTTAGGAAATCATTTTAAGCTTAGCAAGGATCTTTGTCCTTCGTGTGATTAAGAAGAAGCTGGAATGAAAAATGTTCCCTACTCTAATGTTGTAGGTTATGTCATGTACACTATGGTATGCACTAGGCCTGATGTTGCTCATGCTATTAGCTCCTTAAGCAGATATATGTCTAACCCTGGGTTAGATCACTGGGAAGCTCTAAAATGGCTTATAAGATATTTGAAGGGGTCTAGAGAGTTAGGCCTAACCTTCAGTAAAAGTCATGAAGGCATTAGACTTAGAGGATTTGTTGATGCTGACTTTGCTAGTGATAGGGATAAAAGAAGATCCACTACCTGCTATATGTTTACCTTATGTGATTCTTGTATAAGTTGGAAGTCTCAATTACAATCTATTGTTGCATTTCTACCACTGAATCAGAATACATTGCTGTTACTGAAGCTATCAAGGAAGCAATCTGGCTTCAAGGTTTGTTAAATGAACTTGGTTATTTAAATCAACCTGCTACTCTTTTTTCTAATTCTCAAAGTGCAATTCATCTATGTAAAAATCCCATGTTTCATGAACGCACTAAGCACATAGATTTAAAATTACACTTTATTCGTGATATCGTTGCCAATAATGTGATTCAACTTGATAAGATTCACACTGATGTGAATCCTACTGATATGGAAACTAAGGTACTTCCTCTGAACAAATTTATGAACTGTTTAAGTTTATTAAATATTGACAAAGGGTAAACATTGATACCGCAAATACTGGAGGCAATGAACAAGTGTGATTATGTCCCATCTCTGCACAAGTTGATATTTGAAGCTGTAACTGTGATATACAAAAATGGTGGAGAATGTTGGTAATTTTGTATAAATGTAAGTTGTTTCTTGAATGGAAATGCGCTTTATGCCTATTAACAACTTATCTCTGGGATGATGGCTGGACCGTTGGATCACCCGAAGCAATCTGATCTATTGATTGCTTATATAAAAGGATGTCTATCCTTTCAGTTTCTAGGACATGAGATGATTGTTCCTTCTTCGGCTGAGAATAACTGATTCTACTCCTTCTCTTCATTTTCCTTGTGTAATCTTTCTTTGAGAGAAAAGTGTAAGGTTGATTTGGTTTCTATTCAGATGTGTGAACAATAACGTTATGAGGAAATTTCTGTAGAGAAGTTAGCTTGTATTTGTGTAGGTGAAGTTTGTGGTTTACAGTCTGAGAGTTGATCTTTGTTGTATATTGAACACTAGTTATCCTTCTTAGTGCAGAGAGGCCGTAATCCCATTTGGGAGCCTCAAAGGCAGAGTAAACGTTTGTCGAACTGCCTGCCTAACCGGCAAAACAAATCGTGTGTTCTTGTTCTTATTTCTTTACATATTTCTGAATAACTTGGTGTGATTGATAAATTATGTATGTTTAGAAAGTGTGCGTACACCCAACAGTCTTAATAATATGAATTAAGAAATTCTATATTATAATTAACATCTACATCTTTAGAGATACAATTTTTCTGTGCGTCTGTGAGATTCCCCTTCCTTCGTTCACAGTCTAGAGAAATTCTTACTAGAGGATAATTTTCCTTAATATTGAACTATGTATTACATTAGCACGTGATGCCAATTGTGTTCACCAAAAAAAAAAAATTAGAGAGAGAATAAGTCATACTGGTTGACTGTTGAAGGGAGTTGCCACGACAACCCGTATGCACAGTTCTCCACAAAGTTGGAAGTTCCATGGAAAAATCTACCAAAATGTAATATTGGAGATGTAGAAACTGGAGAGTGCAAGTACATATATAGTTTCATAAAATACCCCATTACTAAGCACTTGTTCGTGAGGAAGCAGTATGGATTCACAAGTATATTCAAGAACTCTGCATTATCCCTAAAGAAGAGTTTGATAAACTAGTTTATTTCTCATTGTATTTAAGGTTGATGAAATACAGAGTGTAAACAGAGTTAGAATCTCCAATTAGTTTCTAGAAATATGCCTATCACCTATACATTCTTCTATACAAGGAAATAACATCAATTAGCTATCATTGAAAATCTCAACACCTCTCTCAAGTTGGTGCATAGATATCACACATGCTCAACTTGTCTAAGGACTTTGAGAACACCCGATTGGATACCCCTTTGGTATGGATATCAGCTAACTGATGTTCTGATCGAATCTTTGGTAATTCCACAACTTTTTCATCTAATTTCTCTTTAATGAAGAACCTATCTACTTCAACATGATTTGTACGGTCATGTTGAACTGGATTATGGGCTAAATCACATGATGCTATGTTGTCACATTGTAGTTGAATTGGTTGCTTTAGGGAATAGCTTAGGTCCTGTAAGAGAAATTTCAACCATAGTGCTTCACAAATTCCTAAGGCCATTCTTCTGTATTCGGCTTCTGCACTAGATCTTGCAACAACATTTTGTTTCTTGCTCCTCCATGTTACTAAGTTCCCACCTACAAAGGTCAAGTACCCCAAAGTTGATCGCCTATCGTCAACTGCTCCGGCCCAGTTAGCATCTGTATATACCTCAATATTTTGCTTGTTTGTATTTTTAGAGAATAAAATTCTATTTCTTGGAGCAGATTTTAGATACCTCAAAATGCACATGGCTGCATTCATATGTTGTTCACTAGGATCATGCATGAATTGACTAACGATACTCAGAGCGTAAGCAAGATCTGGCCTTGTGTGAGCTAAATATATTATTCTTCTAACGAGTCTCTAGTATCTCTCCATGTCCACTGGTACCTAACTTGTCTCAATACATAACTTCAGGCCTTCTTCCATTGGAATGTAAGCTAGCTAGCTGGCTGACATACCAGTTTTATGAAATAGATCTAAGGCATACTTTCTTTGAGATAAGGAGATTCCTTTACTCAATCGGGATACTTCAATTCCCAGAAAGTATTTTAAGGGGCCTGAGTCTTTCATTTCAAATTCCTTGAACAAGTACTTCTTCAAAGCTTCCATTTCTTCTGAGTCGTTTCCAGTGACAATCATGTCATCCACATAGATAATGAGTGTAGTAATTTTTTCATGTCGCTTTTTCAAAAATAATGTGTGATCTGAATTGCTTTGTTTGTAACCAAAGGTTTTCATGGATTTGGTGAATCGTCCAAACCATGCTCTAGGGGACTGTTTTAATCCATATAGTGATTTCGTCAACTTGCATACCTTCTATTTTTGTCTTTCTGTTACCATGCAATCTGGTGGGAGACCCATATAAACTTCTTCAAAGAGTTTACCATGTAGGAATGCGTTCTTCACATCAAACTATTGTAACGGCCAATCAAAATTTACAGCTAAGGATAACAAGACCCGGACTGTGTTGATTTTGGCTATAAGTGCAAATGTCTCAGTGTAGTCAATTCCATAAGTGTGAGTGCATCCTTTTGCCACCAATCTTGCCTTAAAACGTTCGATCATACCATCAGCTTTGTATTTTCACAGTAAAGATCCATCGACACCCAACTGGATTTTTTTCTCGGGACAGTCAACGAGTTCCCAAGTTTGGTTCTTCTGCAAGGAAGCCATCTCTTCATTTACCGCAGCTTTCCATCTTAGATTAGTTAAGGCTTCCTGCAAACTGTTAGGTATAGATACAGTAGATAATTGATTGACAAATGACTGATTTGTTTGTGACAAGCGATGTGTAGACATAAAATTGTTTATGGGATATCTTACGTTACTAGATAACTGAGATTCATATGTAGGTTTTGGAATACCTCTGGTGAGACGTTGTGGTAACTATTTCCTGGATGACTCAGGCACTACATAAGGAATATCCTCAGACAATGATTGGTTTGATGTATCTATCGGAAGAGACTCAAATTCGATTTCAGACGTTTTATGGCTTTCTGGGTGTCCATTTCACTTTGATCCAAAGTTTGACAACTAGGCTCCAACTCATCCACTTCTATGCTTATCGTGTGGTTGTGTTATCACCATTTGCATCCAAGTTTTGACCACTAGGATCCAAATCACCTACATTTTGATCAGATACTTCCACAACATTTTCTTCAAGGTTGTATATTTTGGAAAGATGAGTTAAGATTTGTGGCTTATCCAACATCAAATGTCATATAATCAGTAGCACCAGAATCAATTATCCATGTATTATTCAAAACAGGTGTAAAGTGGTGAAGGCCTTACCTCAGTGTTTGTAGTGGTTAGCAACATCGATGACATATGAGAGGCATCGTCTTCCTTTGTTTGAACAACTGCGGTAGTAGAAGGTCGTTTGGAATTCTGATGCTGTGTTGGGTCCCACCAATCTGGATATCCAATAAGTTCAAATGACCAACTTTTTGAATGACCTGTTTGATTGCAGTGAATGCATTTGTATGTATGTTTGTCTAAACTGTTGGAACTATTCGAATTGGTGGTTTTGGATCAGTCTTGAGACGTATGACTGGGTCGATGGCAGGAAACCATAGCAGAAGCTTCAGGTTTCTCAATGTCTTCATTTAAATTAGTCGATTGTATGGCCTCACGACGGACTAAAGAATAACACTTTTCTAGACTTCGGAGTGGCTTAAGACGTAATATTTCTCGTCGAAGTTGATCAAAATATTTATCCAATCCAGCAAGAAATATGTGTACTCGGGTGCGCTCAATGGATTGTCGGTATGCTGTAACATCATCACAATCCTTCATGACCACTTTATCACAATGATCGAGTTCTTGAAATATTTCTGTTAATTCTCCATAGTATACTGTGAGTGATTTGGCACCTTGTTTGGCTGAGAAGGCTTTCTGATGCAAAGAGTAAACATGCATCTCATCATTACCATCATAAAAGGCTTTAGATAGAGTATTTCAGATATCACAAGTAGTGGGTATACGAAGATAGTGCTTCATGATGTCAGGAGTCATCGACATCAGAAGCCGGCGTTTCACCTTCTGATTTTCAGCATACCATTTTTCATATCTCTTATATGATTCTGACGCAGTAGGTGGATCGGATTTGCTGATGATGTAGGAGAGTTTTTCTCATTCAGCAATATGCATCTCCATTAGTTGGGACCAAACATCGTAATTTGTTTCGGTAAGTTGAATGCTGGCATAAATGCACAACAAGAATTGGAACATATTTAGTTCTAGAGGATTTGATGGCTTTACTCATTTTTTTATTTCTTTTTACTTTTTTTAATAAATCGATTTAGTAAACGAAATCCCAACCAAAATCAGACACAAGAATCACAGAATAATGGCAGCAATTGAGCCTCGAAATCCTCGACCCCATCAAACACACACATAAACAAAAAAGGTTAATTTTTCTTTCTACAAATCTCCCACAATGGTGGAATTCATGGAGAAGGTGGTGGTGGCCGCGGACGGCGGTGAGGAGTTGACAGAGGAGACCCAGGTACTGGTGCAAATTGGCGATGGCGTGGGCACGTTTGCGGGTGATGGCCTCTTATGGTCTCTGGTTTCCTTCTTCGGCCGTGTTTAATGGGTTTGCCTGCAACTTTTGATGGGTTTCCAGCAGTTTCTGGTGGGCTTTAGGCGGCGTCTTCTAGTGGTAGTAGGTGGATCGTTCACGACATTCAGCAACTACTTTTAGGTTTGGGTTTTGTTTTGAAATGAATTTAGTTTGCTGTTTGGTTGTGATATGATTTTATGTGTGTGTATATATATATATATATATATATATATATATATATATACTGGGGTTTAATTTTTTGAATTTATTTGGCTGGTATTTGTAGATTTGTGAGTTAGGATATTAGGTTAAATTTTTGGGCTTGGATTGCAAAGATTTTCAGAACCTTGTTCGGCTCTAATACCATGAAGAAGAGTTCGATAAACTAGTTTATTTCTCATTGCATTTAAGGTTGATGAAATAGGGTTAGAATCCTCAATTAGTTCCTAGAAATCTGTCTATCACCTATACAATCTTCTATATAAGAAAATAACATCAATTGGCTATCATTGACAATCTCAACAATCCCATCCATAAAATCACCAATTAAAATCCACTGTAGTAGTTGCAAATGTTATTGAGTCAAGGTCCCACAAGAGAATAAGACGCATCAAGCATAGATTGTGATATCATTCAAAGAGACGATGTGCAAGCAACAAAGGTAGCTTCAGCCGAAAGTGTAGCAGATTTGTTTACTAAACATTTATCTCAAAAAGTTGTTTTAAGAAATATCTTGATATGGTAAATGTTAAATACGTACATGATTGGTTTTGAGTAGGAGATTGTTAGACCGACGTAGTCTCAAAAACCAATTTTGAATTTAGTTGTGATTTATATTAAATTTTACTTGCATTGTTTATGAATATTTGTTGTTTAATTGTTATATACAATAGTAACAATACAATATAAAATTAGTAACAATACAACACATAATATTTATTTGGGTAACATTGTAAAAAATCATGATTAGTGTTTTAAAACCCATACTGGTTCAACTAGAAACTCGGTGACACAGTTATCAGGCTAGTTCGGGTCAATCTATTGAATCGATCTACAATTGAACCAGTTCAAACCCAGTTGGTTTTTATAAAACCCATTGACCCAAATCCAAAAAATTATGCAGGTCATTGGTGATTAAAAAACTCGAGTAAACACTTTATTTTGCTAAATACTTATTTTGTTAATGAAGTTATTAGTTTTTGTCATGTTGAGATTATTTTTGAGATTTGTGATTATTAAGTAAAAAATTTACTTTACTAAACACGTATTTTGTTGATAAAGTTATTAATTGTTGTCTTGTTGAGATTATAATTACAAATTACAAATATATTGTTCTCCATAAGTGAATTGGCTTTTTGCTCACAAGTGACAAGTTAATATTAATTTTGTAATGCATATAAAATATGTTAATGATTTGTTGTAGGTATTGTTGATAACAAATGTAAATGTTGTAATGTATAAATTAATATATAATATTTGACAAGAGTAGATTAACCGGTTCAATTATCGAGTTAGCAGTTGAACTACCAACTCAGTGATTCGCCACTTTATCCAAGTCAATATCCGAATCAAGTTTTAAAACACTGATCGTGATAGTGGTTTATGAACCCTGGGTAAGGGATAATGATTTTTAGTGCCATGTAAAACTCAAATTGGTTCTAGATACTTCAAATAATTAGCTTATGTATACACTAATTGAGTTGCTATATCACGGGATGATTTACTCCATCATTGTAGTAACAAGTGGGTGTGATGTAATAAATACATAATCGAATAGGGTCCAATAAGATAACACGTTATGGAGAGATCACGGTTGGATATATAAAAGGCAAGTTCAACTATAATTAATTAATATTCTTCTGTGTGAGAGATATCTTTAATTATTATTATTTATTATTTATGTAACTTTCATTTTTGTCAAATGTTGCACTAAATTAATGGCAATATACAGACACATGATGGTATATCAAATCTCCAGAAGTCATATTGGGGGACCAGAGTCGTCTAGGAGTGATATAAAAATTCAACGCTAACAGCTTCGGGATGGAGTTGTATTTAAAAGAGAAAAAGGATTTCATTGATCTCACATTGAGTCCAAATAGAAATTTCTTAATCATCAATTATGATGGTAGGGATATTGTGTTTAAAAGTTTGAGAAATGGGGTTGAATCCCACATTGCACTAGAAAACGTCGTAACATCCTCATATATATCAAGTCATCGCATTCTGTTAGTAAATTTAATTTGCAGATGGATCACTAAATTTAGCATTTACGGAGTGTCAGGGCCGACAGCTATACTTAACCCCCTGACAGCACATGCATCCGCAGTTGCCCAACTTCAGCCGTACTTTGTAAGTATTAGCTTCAATTGTTATTTCCGTTAGTTTGTGATAGTTTATTTTTCGTTATGATTCTTCAGCTTTTTAATGTCTACTCATGTAACTTAGATTTTTGTTACTTAAGCTATTATATGGGGTAATTGGTATTCGAAGTCTTGTTAAGCGTAGGTGTTCCTCCCCCCCAGCTATTGTAATTTTTTACTTTCGTTTTTCAATCAACAAGCTATTTTCGTTGCATTCAAATCTTCTGTTGCAAAGCTTTATTTAAATTATCTTCATTACTGAATCGATTGAGAACAGGCGGAAGGTAGTCTAGCAGAGTAGACTACTACCGTACGGTGCCCATTTCTGTGCTAGAAAGAAAAGCGCCCGTGATAGTTGGTATCAAAGCTTCAACTCACGACTCTCGAGAAGAAAGCGATGGATCCAAATGCATCACACACCACTGAGGTGGTGGATCACAAAAAGAGTACTAAACAGCACTTGGATGCGCTCGATGGGCAAAGTTCTAGGTTATATGACGCTATCGAGACAATAGAGGTGGACATCTGCGAATTGAACATCCAGCTGGATGAGAGCCAGATGATGTGCGCAGTGATGACTGATGGTGTTGCACTCCTTTCCGATCTACAAGAAGAAATAAAAGCCATGAGACTTCAGTTGCAAATACTTCAGCGTGTAGTTGGAAATGGGCAAGCTCCTACACAAGAGTATGCACCTAGGCTCATGATTCCAGAACTGTGTAACTATATTGGGATGCACGACGTGAAGAAAGCCGAGAACTTCTTGTTTGACATGGAACAATACTTTCTTGCCACCAATATTGAAAACGGGGCAAGAATGGTGACGACAGCTACCATGTATCTGGGTGGAGATGCAAAACTATGGTGGCGAACAAAATATGCTGATATTCAGGCTAACAATGCCCAGATAGACACATGGGATCTCCTTTAGGAAGTGATCAGAACACAGTTTTTAAGAAGTGATCAGAACACAGTTTTTTCTAGAAAATGTAGAATATCAAGGCCCGATGGGCACTACAAGAACTAAAACATACTGATTCCATCCGAACTTTGTGAAAACCTTTTCAAGGCATATCTTGGACATCCGAGACATGTCTGAAAAGGACAAGATCTTCACTTTCATGGAAGGGCTGAAACCATGGGCGAGAACCGAACTCCAAAGACATAAGATGGTTGATGTAAGTACGGTAATGGAAGCTGCCGAATGCTTGATAGACTATCAATCGAAACCCATAAAGGAGCGGCTGCAAGTAAATAGCCAATCCTGATGGAGAGGAAATAGATCCTTCAAGTCCACATCAAACTCAAATAAGAGAGAACGCTACTATCACTATAAGGGAGACAATCATGGCAGCTATCAGGGTAATTATCAAGGCAGCTATCAGGGTAATTATCAGGGCAGCTATCAGGATAACCATCAGGGTAGCCATTGGAACAAAGAAAAGGTGCCAAAGAGCAAATCAAGTACTACTCATAGAAAGGATAAGTGCTTCTTATGCGGTGGGCCTCACCGGGTGAAGGATTGTCCACAGAAATAGTTTTTAAATGCATTGAGCCAACTGACAAGTGGAGTATCGATTCGAAGCAACACGTTTCGCAGGCCAGTAGTAATTACGAGGCCGATTCCAAGGAGAATGAAGATGAGGATGTCGTTGGGGCATTCTCGTACCAATGCAGCACAATATTGCATCGGGTGATTGAAAAGGGTGATGTATCCCAGTGCCGAAACCTCGTGTTTTTTAGGCTAAAGGCTTGATGTACATTGATGTGAAGATCAATGGAAAACCAATCAAAGCCATGGTAGATACTGGTGCTACTCACAACTACCTTGCATGTCCCGAAGTAGAGCGCATCGGGCTTGTGTTGGAGAAAGGTAGTTGGACGGTCAAGGCAATCAACTGAGTTGCTCAACCAATTGCTGGAGTAGCCAAGTCCGTGCTCATTAAAGCTGGTCCTTTTGAAGGGAGGACTAATTTGTCTGCAGTCCAGATGGATGACTTCAAGCTGATTTTAGGATTGAAGTTTCTTCGAGACACGAAGTCAGCATTGTTGCCATTTTATGATTCATTGATGATGATGGGTAGCAAGCCCTGTGTCATTCCCACCCTAGTTGGGAAAATAGGTGAAAAGAGTATACCAGCCATGCAGTTCAATAAGGGCTTCAAGCAGAATGAACCCTCGTTTTTGTGTACTCTTCGACTGGAATAGATTGAGGAAGCAACTAGCCCTATCCCAAAACCTGTTAGAAGACTTCTATAGGAATTTGAAGATGTCATGTCGGAGGAATTGCCAAGGAGATTGTCGTCAATGAGGGATATTCATCATGAAATTGAGCTTATACCGAGTGCCAAGCCTCCTACTAGGGCACCCTACCACATGACTCAACCTGAGCTAGATGAGCTTAGGAAGCAATTGGCTGAAATGCCGGATAGTGGGATTATCGCCTGCGAAATCGTCATATGGAGCTCCAGTGATATTTCAGAAAAGTCTGATGGTTCTCTTTAGATGTGCTGTGATTATCGTGCCTTGAACAAAATCACAGTGAAAAACAGCTATCTGATTCCGCTAGTAGCAGATTGCTTCGACCGTTTGAGCAGGGCGAAGTATTACACAGAAATTGGCCCATCTCTATCTCTCTACAACTCACACGCCTCTCCATCTCTCTCCCTCTCGCCCCTTCTCTCCTGATGCAATCAACAAAGCACCTTTGGAAAATAAAGAGTTAGTCAATAAATATTTTGGGATAGTAAAAAGACATTGGAATAGTTAATGAGTCTTTGGAAATAGTTTTGACTATCTAGGATCATGACATCTCATTAAATGTAGTATGTTATTAGTATAAATAGAGTCAAGTATGCATCTTTGTAATAAGTTTTTAAAATTAATATTATTAAAAGTTTGTCTAGAAATCTCTTTAAAAGTTTTTCCAGAATTTTTTTCCTTATGAAATTTTGGCTCCAATGGTGTTTAGGTATATTTAATTCCAGTTTCTTCAGTTGTTTTACATTAAGTGGTATCAGTCTGCCAAGACCTGTTATTACTACAAATTAACGACTCTACAAGGAAATAATGGAGTTGCTGGAGTTGCTGAAGGAGTTCCAGGGATAAATTTCATAATCTGCAGCAACAGATAACTCAATTGTGCTTTAGATTGGAGCAGGCTGGTATCTTGGGTGTCACTTTTCCTCCTAGAGAGCAAACCAACAATTATCATTCGAGAAATGAGAGAAATCAACCCATTGTGGAGCAATACCAACAAGCGTCGGAGGATTCTTCAGATGAGGAAGAACATATCCCTTTACAGACGAGACCAGCATTTAATCACAACCTTAATCGTGATAGAAAGCCAAACATTAGAGTGGAGATTCTAAATTTTTTAGGAGATGAAGAACCAGAAGAAGTCTTGGATTGGCTGAACGAGGAGGAAAGAATCTTCGAATTTCTCGACTTGCCAGACACCAAAAATGTCAAGCTTGTAGCCATTAAGTTAAAGGGGTATGCATCATCTTGGTGGCAACAACTACAAATGACGAGGATTCAATCAGGAAAGATAAGATATTGAGCTGGGCAAATGCAGCTGCTGATTCGAAGTCAAATTCCTACCGTTAAATTATGAAGGACTCTTATTTCAGAAGTATCAATCTCTTCAGCAAAGCCTACGATCTATTCAGAAGTACACTAATGAGTTTTACAAGATGAGAAAAATAGTGCAACTATCTGAAATTAAAGTGCGAGTTATTCATCATTATTTGATGGGATTGAAGCCAAGTATTAGAAGGTTGGTCGAGTTGCAGCCCTGTTGAAAACTAGCTAGTGCTGTCCAGTTAGCATTAAAGGTAGAAAATCAGTAGAAATGGTCCAGTAGTCAACAAGATCAGATCATGGCAGGTCGTACTCAATCTCAGATCTGCAAAAACAAAACAAATTTGAAGCAAAAGTCAGAAGAAATAGCTGATAATATGCAACCAAAAGGTTGAACTCAAGGTCAGATGCGTAATACAGCAAGAAACAATATTTCTACTTCTGGAGACAATAGCAGCTCATCTTATCCATCAGGGCAAAGAATCTATCTGTTATAAATATAGAAAAGAGGGGATAAATCCTCTAAATGCATAAAACAAGCCAACAATTTGCTGCTTAACGAAGTAGAAGTCGAAACAAAAGATTTTGATAAAACAGAAAAGCATGACTGTGAAGGGTTGCTAGAATTTGCAGAAGATGAAGTTATACAACATGCAATGCTAGCCCCCAAGTTAAAATATGACTTGCAGAGGAATAACATTTTCAAAACAAAATGTTCATCAAATGGATGACTATGCACTGTTATCTGATAGGAACCTATGGCTTCTGCAGATGAATTTGCTGTTTTGTATGGTTGCTCGGTTGAATTATGGAGCTCAATCGCTGGAATTCTCATCAATTGACATTGTAAACCTGATTGTAATGGCAGAATGCTGAAGAATGGCAACGTGACTTTGCTGGAAGCAATTGAAGAATAAAGAAGATGGAACAAGCTATCAATTATAGGAATTAGTTTTGGTGATTTTCTGTGTATATATTTGTATTTCAGAAAAATGTAAACAACTGAATGTAATGAATAACAAAATACAATGATAAATCCAGCAATTCGAGAAGCTGGGATCTCCTCCAGTTTGTCCTCACTTTTCTCTCCCCTCCCTCCCTTTCTTTCCCTTTACATATATATATATATATATGTCACTCCCCCAATTCCCTAACAAACTATTATAACCACCCTAATGACTAATAACCACTTGGCTAAGCTGGATGAATATCATTTCCTGTTGTTGGTGCATGTGCTATGTGGCTGGATCTTTCATGTTTCGGTCATGCCTCTTGCGCCTTTCATATGTGAATCGGATGGGGCCTATCAATTACCCCGCCCTCGAAATTCACCTTGTCCTCAAGGTGATGATCGGGCCAATTACAAATTTAAAATACCGTAAAGCCGAACAATTTCCTTTGCCAGAACCCCATCCGCAATCAAAGCAGAAAAATGGTATTTCAACCCAAAATTTCCTTTGCCAGAACCCCATCCGCAATCAAAGCAGAAAAATGGTATTTCAACCCAAATGAGTGTGCAGACTTCCCTACAACCATAAGTATAGCATCCATGATCACTCCGTAACCAGTTGGTCCTATCCACGAAACTCCCAATGTTTGAACCACGCCAATCGGAATAAAATTTTGGGTTATCTGGCCATTAAATAGCTCAACCCAAATTATGGCCTCTAGTTGTGTAATTTTTTCTCTACTTTTCATGGCTTTTGGAGATGTCACGTCCACCGCTGCATTAATGGAAACCTCAAGTGTATCGTCCCTTTTTTCCATTTCGTTGACGTGCAATTCTTCCCATTCAAGTCTTACCACCCCCACTTGTATCTCTTTATTTTTGCAATGAGGGCCCACCAAATTTTTCTCCTCACACCGTAAGCAAATTCCCTTTTTCATCTTTAATCGAAGTTGTGAGTCCATGAGCTTTTTGAAACTTGAAGTATTTTTCAAATCTAAAATTTGGGGGGTCACTGGTGCAATTTTTGGAATTGAATGAAATGAGTTTTGGCTTGTTAGTGTAATTGGACTTTTTCTTTTAGCCGGGTGTAATTCTTTGAGGCTTTCTCCAATTAATCATTTTCCATTTTCCACTTGTTGGCCCAAAATCAGCCCATTGACATCTTTCTCTGCCAAATTGTTCCCAGACTGCTCTTTCTCTTGCGAAGGAGATATATGCAGTTGGCACCGGTGTTCCTTCACCATCGTCTCCACGGCCACAGCACCACCTACTGGTTCCTATGTTGAAAATTCCTCACCAACAGAGGCCTCATTCACGCGAAATCGAGCCGACATCAAATCCTTCAATTCATCCCAATTTCACACGGTACAGCGACTATCTACCCACTGGAACCACGCCCACGCTTCACCGTCGAAACACGCTACAGCGCCTTCCACTTTCTCAGCCTCGGACAACCGATTCATTGAAAAAATCTTCCCCGCCCTAGACAGCCACCAATCTGGACTTCCGTCATAGAATATAGATATTTTGAGTCGGCCTCGCGAATCCAATTGAAAATCATCCTCTTCGCTGAATTTTTGGAGCAGATGTTCGTATTTTTCCATGAATGATTCCATCTTCTTCTCCATTTCCTCAACCTGATTGCCGAGATTTGCTGCCATTTAACCCCAGGTACGATGCTCTGATACCAAATGATAGAATCTGAATTTTTGTGTTTGATTGATGCAGATTTGTCTCAAAGAAAATAAAGATTAAAGTCCACACAAAGAATAACAAGACAATTGATAGATGATAGGGAAGAATTTGTAATATATGTATTGATGTATTTTCTCGCTGCTTGATTACAAAACACTCAATGTAAATGACAAAATGGAATTACAATAGATGAGCTATTCGAGAGGCTCTACTCTCCTATTGCCTTTCATTCTCCGGATCTTTGTTGATTTCCTCTTTCTTTGCCTTTTATATCTCTCCTCTTCCGCATTCTTCTTCTTTGAATGTATGCACATGCAGCTGGTTAAGTCCCTCCAGCCACCACATGGTTTTCCACATTTGCTTGTGAATTTCCCTTGCTGCCCTCCACCTTCTTGTACCTCATATAGGTTGTTTTAATCGGGGGCTTATCATTACCCCTCCTTTGAAATTCACCTTGTCCTCAAGGTGAAAGGTGGGGAACTGCAGATGGATAGCTTCATACGGCTCCCATGTTGCCTCAAAAGGGGGAAGCCCCTTCCATTGAATCAGGACATCATTCCCATTGATATTCTTTCCAACCCCGGGACGTACGCCTAACACCGCTTCCGGCTCCACCAACATTTCCAACTCCTCATTGAGTTGTGCCGGCAACCCCACTACCTCCTGGATCAGCCTAACTGCCTTTCGTAACTGAGATATGTGAAATACCGGGTGTATAAAGGGTGGTGGTTGGCAACTTCAACTTGTATGCCACAGGACCAATCCTCTTCTCGACCATAAAAGGTCCGTAAAACCTTGGTGACAATTTCTCATTGGGCCTCATAACAAGTGACTTGCGCCGATAAGGTCGAATTTTTAAGTAAACCATCTCTCCTACCTCCAACTGTACTTTCCTTCGCTTAGCATCAGCAGTGGCCTTCATTCTTGCTTGAGCTCTACTTAACTGGATTTTAAGTTCATCAAGAATGATGTCCCGCTCGACCAATTGTCTTCCCACTGTATCCACCATTGTAGTTCCTTTCTCATAACGAATTAGAGGAGGCGGCTCCCGGCCATATACCACCTGAAATGGAGTAGTTTTAGAAGCCGTATGGAAAGAAGTATTGTACCACAATTCAGCCCATGGTAACCAACCAGCCCAAGCTTTCGGTTTTGTTGAGGCAAAGCATCTTAGAAAAGTTTCTAGTGTGCGATTCACATTCACAACCTCGGATTGACCATCCGACTGAGGATGGTAAGCGGTGCTTCGACACAATTTGGTTCCTTGTATGTGAAAGAGTTCATCCCAAAATTTCTCATGAAAATTCTGTCTCTGTCGGACACAATAGACTTTGGAATACCGTGCAATCGAACCACCTCCTTCACAAATAAAACTACCACCAAACTCGCAGTAAATGGGTGTTTTAACCCAATAAAGTGCGCATACTTACTCAACCGATCCACCACCACCAAAATTGTGTCTATTCCTCCCGATCTTGGCAACCCCTCCACGAAATCCATAGTCACCTCCTCCCACACTTGAGCTGGAATAGGTAATGGCTGTAACAAGCCCGTGGGAGTTAGAGCCACATAATTATTCTGCTGGCAGGTGGAGCACTGATTGACATGCTGCTGAATATCCCTTTTCATTCCTGGCCAGAACACATTGGCTGATAGTCTCTTATAAGTTTTGAGAAAACCCGAATGCCCACCTAGATTTCCATTGTGCCCTTCATATAATAACAGGGGTATTAAAGCCGACCTCTTCGGAATAACCAGACGTCCCCTGTAGAGTAATCTCCCATGGTGTATTGAATATCCTAGGTGGTTAAGGGAATCAGCCTCAATTTCTCTCAAAAAAATTTTCAAGTTATCATCTCTGTCTACCTCTTCCGCTAACTGATCCATCGAAATGATGTGCGGTACTGACAGGGCTAGTAACTCAGCTGCTGGATTCATTCTGGACAATGCATCAACAGCCCTGTTTTCTATTCTCGGTCGGTACTGTATGTCAAAGTGGTATCCCATTAATTTAACCAGCCACTTCTGATAATTTGGACTAACTTCTCGCTGTTCCAATAAGAATTTTAAGCTCTTTTGATCCGTTCGAACCATAAATTTCTACCTCAACAGGTAGTGCCTCCATTTCTGAATGGCAAACACAATAGCCATAAGTTCTCTTTCATAGACTGATTTACTCCTTCCTCTGGGATTAAGTGTATGACTGTAATACGCAATTGGCCGGTGCCCTTGCATCAATACTGCTCCCAACCCGTAGCCCGATGCGTCCGCTTCAACTACAAACTGCTTGCTAAAATCTGGTAAGGCTAGAACTGGCATAGTTACCATGGCTGCCTTCAGATTTTGAAATGACTCTTCAGCCACGTCATCCCAAAAAAAATTATCCTTCCTCAATCTGTCGGTGAGTGGCCTGGCAATCTTACCATAATCTTTGACAAACCTCCGATAATAACCGGTGAGGCCAAGAAATCCCCAAAGTTCCTTGAGGCAACGAGGGCTGGGCCATCGGCACATGGCCTGAATTTTAGAATCATCCGCTGCTACTCCTTCTTGGGATATGACATGACCCAAGTATTCCACTTTCTCTTGCCCGAATTGACATTTCTTTCCATTAGCGTACAGCTCGATGTTTGGTCAGGAGCTCCATTACACACTTAAGATGATTACAGTGATCCTCCCAATTCCGGCTATAGATTAATATGTCATCAAAAAAGACCAAAACAAAACGCCGCAACTGAGCCTTGAAAACCTCATTCATCAAGGATTGGAACGTGGCTGGGGCGTTAGTTAGACCGAAGGGCATGACTAAGAACTCATAGTGGCCCTCATTAGTCCTAAAGGCGGTCTTAGGGATGTCTCATGTGGTTACCCTTATCTGGTGATAACCCGCCCTCAAATCGAGCTTCGAAAATATGGTCGCTCCATACAATTCATCTAGCAATTCGTCAATCACTGGAATGGGAAACTTGTCTGGTACGGTCACCCGATTTAAGGCTCGATAATCGACACAAAACTACCAACTTCCATCCTTCTTTTTAACCAGTAATACCGAGCTAGAAAACGGGCTAGTGCTGGGTCGAATAATGCCGGCTGCTAACATCTCTTGAACCAACCTCTCTATTTCATTTTTTTGCACGTAAGGATATCGATAAGGTCTTACACTGACTGGGGCAGACCCTGGTTGTAACACAATGGAGTGATCCCTGCTTCGGTGAGGCGGTAACTCCGTTGGTTCATCAAAAACACCCATATGCTTGCTCAACGAAGGGTTTCAGGGATTATCAACTGTGGATTACTGAAGTCTGCTGTGATGCTTCCCAATTCCAAGAGTATTCCTTCCCCATTATCTCGAAAGGCTTTTATCATTGATTTCATGGACACTAAGGTTTTGCTCAGGCTCGGGTCTCCTTGCAGCATGACCGATGTTCCCTCCACCTTAAAAGACATTTTTAAGGCTCTCCAATCCACCTCCGTTCCACCCAAGGTTGCTAGCCACTTCATTCCAAGTATAACATCCGAACTTCCCAATTCTAGTGGTAAAAAGTCTTCCTCGATACTTATGTTCTGCAATTCCAGCTCTACCTTCTTGCACATCCCTGCTCCTCTTACTGCCAATCCCGTCCCCATTACCACTCCATAGCCCATAGTGGTTGCTCGTCGAGTCGTCACCGGACTAGTTCGGATGAGATGAAATTATGCGAAGCCCCGGAGTCTATCAAAACCACTACCTCTTGTCCCGAGATTATTCCCCTGACCTTTATTGTGCGCGGTGGAGTAAGCCCAACTACTGAATTGAGAGACAACTCCACTACTTCTCCCACTTCCACTGCATCTAAGGTCGGCCATCGGTCCTCTTCCTCAATTGTCTCTTCAATTGTTTCTAATTCTTCCTCTTCTTGCACCACTAGAACTTGGAGCTCTTTATTTTTGCACCTATGCCCAATGGTGTATTTTTCATCACATTTGAAGCACAAGCCCTTCTCTCTTTTAGCTTGCAACTCGGCCTCACTCAGCCTCTTGAACGGCCATTCTTTGCGCGATCTTCCGTCGGCATTTCTCGCCCACCGGAGGAGCGGTTTTGGACCAGAGAACAGGGGACTCTGTCCTTGTGGATAAGTTGGGGATGGATATAGGTAGCTGGGTTTTGTTGGGCCATAATCTGCAGATGGTTTTTTTAATACCCAATTCCTGTCTTTAATCCTTTGGGCCATTTCCATTAATGGGCCCAATCCTTGGGGTTTAAGGAGACGAATTTCAGCCCTGATTTCAGGCCTAAGCCCATTGATGAACTTCTCCTCCAAAATTGCCTCTGGCATCTCTTCCAGTGGTGCCGCAAGAGTTTCAAATTGCTGCCGGTACTCACGAATAGTATTCACCTGACATATCGCCAAAAATTTTTCTTCCAGTGTTCCCTCTTGCGATGGCCTGAACCTTCCCAACATTAATAGTTTCAATTCTTCCCAACTCAACGATTTCCGGCGTTTTCTCTCCCATTGGAACCACGCTAAGGCTTCGCCTTCTAGGCATACGGCGATTGCTTCCATTTTTTCAAATCCCAATAGCTGATTAACCGCGAAATATCTCTCTGCTCTAAAAATCCATCCATCGGGATCCTCTCCTTCGAATATTGGCATCTCCAATCTCCGGCCTCGGTATTCCGGCCTCCATGTCTCCTCGGAAGTTCCTCCTCCTTCTATTTCCGTGCTCCCTTCTTGGTCCTTACCCTTCCTCCCCCGTTCTTGCTCCTCCCATTTACTTGCTACCCACAAAAATTTTTCCATCAAGGTGGTCAGCTGTCCTTGAAATTCAATTTCATGGAACCCATGCCTAACTTCACTTCTTGGTATAATTCCTCCATTTTCCCTTCCAACACTCCCACACTTCTTGGTATAATTCCTCCATTTTCCCTTCCAACACTCCCACGCGATCGGTGACTGTAACGCCCATGATCGTTGCTCTGATAACAATTGATAGGAACCTATGGCTTCTGCAGATGAATTTGCTATTTTGTATGGTTGCTCGGTTGAATTATGGAGCTCAATCGCTGGAATTCTCATCAATTGACATTGTAAACCTGATTGTAATGGCGCGAATCTTCAAGAATGGCAACGTGACTTTCTTTGGAAGCAATTGAAGAATAAAGAAGATGGAACAAGCTATCAATTATAGGAATTAGTTTTGGTGATTTTCTGTATATATTTGTATTTCGTAAAATGTAAACAACTCGAATGTAATGAAATAACAAAATACAATGATAAATCCAAAGAATTGAGAAGTCGATCTCCTCTAGTTTGTCCTCACTTTTCTCTCCCCTCCTTCCCTTTCTTTCTCTTTATATATATATATATATATGTGTGTGTGTGTGTGTGTGTGTGTGTGTGTGTGTGTGTGTCACCCCCATTCCCTAACAAACTATTATAACCACCCTAATGACTAATAACCACTTGGTGGAAATGGATGAATATCATTTCTGTTCTTTGCATGCATGTGCTATGTGGTCGATCTTTCACGCTTTGGTCATGCCTCTTGCGCCTTTCATATGTGAACCGGACTGGGGCCTTTCATTATCATTGGTGGAGGGAGTTGCGAAAACTTTGTTTCCAATGAGATGGTCACCAAGCTGAATCTAGAGATGCTTCCGCACCCAAGGCCCTATCGCATTGCTTGGTTTAAAAAGGGAGGAGAGATGAAGATTACACATCAGTGCCTTGTTCTTTTTTCAATTGGAAAGAACTATTCAGACAAGGATTTGTGCGATATAGTGGAATAGAGGCTTGTCACATGCTCTTAGGGAGGCCATGGCAATACGATAACAAGACGGTGCATCATAGAGATAAGAACACCTATGCTTTTTACAAAAATAGAGTCAAAGTGGTACTTGCCCCAATGAAAGATGAAGATTGTACCAAGTCAAAAGTAGAACTAGTAAACTCATATTTAAGTGCTCAATACTTTCTAAATGAGGCTAAGGTTAGTGGAGTTGCATTTTTGTTGATGACTAAGGAAGTTGTGAGAAACCATCATGAAATATCATCAGAAATGAAGGGTCTGTTGGAAGAGTTTATGGGAGTATTTCATGATGATTTGCCAAATGAATTGCCACCAGAAAAAAAAAAAAAGCATTCAATATCACATTAATCTAGTGCCCATAGCAAGCCTACCAAATCTGCTCCCATTATAGAATGTCACCAAGAGAGCTCCAGAAACAAGTTGAAAAATTACAAAAGAATGGCTTTATAAGGAAATCTATGAGTCCATGCGCATTTCCAACACTTTTGACTCCAAAGAAAGATGACACGTGGAGAATGTGCATTGACAACCGTGCAATCAACAAAATTATGGTGAGATATCGCTAACCAATTCCAAGATTAGATGATATGTTGGATATGTTACATGGAGCCAAAGAGTTTTAAAAAATTGATCTAAAAAGTTGTTATTATCAAATTAGAATGCGTGAGAAATTGAATGGAAAACCGCTTTCAAAACAAAAGATAGGCTGAATGGACTGTGATACCATTTGGTTTGTCCAATGCTCCTAGCACCTTTATGCTACTAATAAATTTGGTTTTGAAATTTTTTATTGGGAAGTTTGTGGTAGTGTATTTTGATGACATACTAATATACAGCCCCTCTAGAGAATCTCATTTACATCACCTAAAGGAGGTATTGAAATTTTCATAAAAGAAATGCTCCATGCCAATATGAAGAAGTGCAGATTTTTCACAGATTCATTGCTCTTTCTGGGATATGTGGTTAGCATTGATGGAATAAAAGTTGATGACAGCAAGGTTGAGTTCTGCACCTGTTTTAGTGCTTCCAGATTTTAACAAAAGTTTTCAAGTTGAATTTGATGCTTCTAAAATTGGAGTTGGGGCTGTTCTAAGTCAAGAAGGCAGGCCAATATCATTTTACAGCGAGAAATCAAATGACACAAGGAGGATGTATAGCACTTATGATCAAGAATTGTATGTTATTGTTCAAGCACTTAAAACATTGGGAGCATTATTTATTGCACCAGAAGTTTATCTTGTATTCAAATCATGAGGCCTTAAAGCATCTCAATAGCCAACATAAGTTAAACAAGAGGCATGCACGTTGGGTCACATTCTTGCAACGATTTAACTTCGTCATAAAACACAAGTCTGGAGTAAGCAACAAGGCGGCAGATGCATTGAGTAGAAGGACTATGCTACTGACTAGTATGGTTGCAACTATCCAAGGATTTGACTCTTTCAAAGATTTATATTCTTTGGATCCTTTCTATGGCCCAATATAGAAAAAATGCACTAATGGGGAAAAATGTGAATATCTGATCCATGGTGGTTTCTTATTTAAAGAAAATCATCTCTGTGTTCCAAATTTCTCGTTGAAAGAGAAAATTACACAAAATATACATGGAGGAGAAATGTGTGGACACATTGGGCAAGATAAGACATTTGCAATGGTTGAACAAAAGTTCTTATGGCCAAAAAATGAGGAAAGAAGTACATAATTTCGTCAATAGATGTCATACTTGTCAAGAATCCAAGGGCCAAGTACATAATACTGGTTATTGCACTCCATTGCCTATTCCAACAACTCTTTGGGAGGACGAAAGCATGGACTTCGTGGTGGGGCTTCTAAGAACTCAATGAGGAATGGATTCCATCTTTGTAGTGGTTGATAGATTCTGAAAGATGGCACATTTCATTTGTTGCAAGAGGACAATAGATGCTACTAACATCGCAAATTTGTACTTTCGAAAAATGTACGCATGCATGGGATTCCAAAGTCAATCACCTCAGATTGGGATTCAAAATTTGTCTCAATTCTGGAGGACATTATGAAATAAACTTGGAACTAAACTTCAGTATAGTACTTCCTATTAACCTCAAACAGACGAACAAACTGAAGTCATCAATAGAAGCTTGGGAAATCTACTACGATGCTTAGTTGGAGACAATCATAAACAATGGGAAGCTGTTATAGCACAAGCTAAATCTGCTTATAACTATTCAAAGAATCAGACTACGGGAATAAGTTCTTTTGAGAGTGTTTATGGAAAGCAGCCAGTACATTTCTATAACTTAATTCCCTTGCCACAAATGGGGAAGAGTCATTTGAAGGGTAAAATCATGGCTGAGAAAATGCAGAGGCTAGATGAGGAAATCAAGCTGAAAAATGAAGAATCGTATACTAGATACAAAAAGAATGCAGACTTGAAGAGACGAGCTAAAGTTTTCAAAGAGGAAGACATGGTAAAGAAAGATTTGTACCTGGTTCCTATTCGAAGCTAAGCAAAAAGAAGATTGGTCCATACAAGATCATCAAGAAATTGGAGAATACAAGATCATCAATGGTAGCTTCTTTGGAGAAATGATGCTTATCAAGTGGATTTACCATTTCTAAAAGCATATTGGGCCACATAGACTTTTTAGAAGATTGACTCAACATTTAATGTCTCATATCTTTATGAGTACCATCGTGAAGACAAGGATGATGCTGAACTCAAGGACGAGTTTCTTCCAATGGAAAAGGATTGATGTAGTCAACAAAGCACCTTTGGAAAATAAGGAGTTAGTCAATAAATGTTTTGCAATAGTGAAAAGACCTTGGGATAGTTAATGAGTCTTTGGAAATAGTTTAATGAGTCTTTGGAAATAGTTTTGACTCTCAAGGAGCATGACGTCTCATTAAATGTTATTAGTATAAATAGAGTCAAGTATGCAGCTTTGTAATCAATTTTCAGAATTAATATTATTGAAAGTTTATTTAGAACTCTCTTTAAAGGTTTTTCCAGATTTTTTTTCATTAAGAAATCTTAACTCCAATTGTGTTTGGAATATATTTAATTCCTGTTTTTTCATTTGTTTTACATTACCCCTTCTCTTTATCTCTCTCTCTCTCTCTCTCTCTCTCTCTCTCTCTCTCTCTCTCTCTCACACACACACAATATCTCTCAAGAAGTAAGAAGAAACTGAGGCTAGAAGGTGTTTACAAGGATTGTTTTTCAAGAATCCCACTCTCTTTTCATTAAAAACAACTAGGAATATGATGTGCAAGTAGAATTAATCAATCTTAATTGCTATAATTTTGTAGAATATTTCATGCTTAAGAATGTTTTTGTGGCCATCTGAACAAGAAAGAAGTATAACAATTTTGGCTATACAAAGAAAGAGAATTTTTGTTTAATCTTTTGTGAATGTACATAAGAAGAAAGATTTGGAGTCATTGAACCCTTGAGCTCACAAGAAAAAGAAGTTTGGTATGGTGTTTTAAATTAATTTTAGCTTTTATTGGGATTGCACATATATGGCATTGTATTCCTATTGAGTTTTACCCAAAACTCGCTCTTTCCCCTTTCTCCTGTAGATTAAATTGGGTTTAGATGAAGGTGTGGTGATGGAGATATTGAGCCATGGGGATATTAGAGTCCCATTGAGTTTGTTGTTTCAACTTTTCAATTTTGTAAAACACCCACCAAACTTGTTTGACCTAGTATTTTTAGTAAGGTTATTTATGATAACAAGGTCAAACTTATAATATAGAACTCAAAATATATTTTTGATATTTTCAACGTTTTTAGTTAAAACAACAAAAACGCGAGAAACGCGAGAAATAAATGTTTAAATATATATTTATTTAAATAAAATTCTTAAAAAATGAAAATTCTAAAATTTAAAAAAAAAATATAAATAGTTCAAGCCTTATTGGTTATTCAAATAAAAATTCTAAAAAATTTTGTTTAAATGAAAATAGATAAAAAAAATCTCAATCCAAGTCATTAATTTTTATTTTCTTATTTCCTATTTTTTGCCAAATCAATTTATTATTTATTTGTATTAAATTTTGTAGCAAGAAAAAATTATTGTAAGATTTACCAACTTTAAAATATATATATATATATATATATATATATATATATATATATATATATATATATATATATATATATATATAATATATTAATTGATAATATATTAGAATAAAATTATTATATTTTACTGTGCCTCAATATCCTGAAATTATTTTTTAAGTGTTTATAAGTTGTGAATGCTATTGATTGTGTGGGTAATAAGTGAGAAATAAGTTGTGAATCCTATTAAATGTGTTGATAGAAAGTATGTTTGACTATTTTGACCAGTTTAAATTATTCTTTAAGCTTTGACAAACATGGGCCAAGTAGGTCAACATGGTATCAAAGTAGCCAAAATTCTTGAGTTCAAGTCCCGTAGTTACCTATTTAAATGAATTTTGTACATGACAGGAAAAAAAATTAAATCTCGCATACAAGTTAGGTGACGTGTTAAAAACAATATTTAAATGAACGTGGTATCATAGGATCTGAGTTGATGTTTAAGTTTAATGGACTCTGATAATATATTAAAACATGGAGTTCTATCTTAAAAAGTCATCCTAATAAAATGAGTAGTCCAAATCTTTATATGTTATATATTTATTTCATATTTATTCGATGTAAGATAGATATTATCAATTGGTGGGATAAAAATTAGATCGAACACGACGGATCAATCTGAAAACTAGCTAGAAAAGCATGAAACAAATTCGAACAGATGTCTAAATTGAACGGACAACAAGTGGACGTTGGACCATTAAATGACAGACACGGAACCAAATGTGTGAAGTGTTGATCGAGGATTTTGTTACGATCCTACACAGAAGTGATGGACAACAATTTGTCTCCTTCGAGTAATATTTTGGCTACACGGATGCTTCTGACAATCTCAACTAAAACAAGGAATCACCAATCAATTTACAAGTCATTTAATCAAAATTTTGATAATCAATTACTATACGTAGTTGAGGTCTATTGAAGCTCTCAAGGCATCAATTCCTATAATGTAATAGATAGTTCAATTGATAGAAAAAATTGTCCTATAGTGAGAAAATGTTCAGTCAAATACATATTGATATTATTAGGATGATGTTTGCCTACCACCCTCAAGATAGTTTTCATATTAGATTGGTCAAATAGGATATGGATAGAGATTATAAAATACTTAATGATAATCTCATTGTCATGTCAAATAAGGAGACAAGAAGTGTGGCGACTAGTATGTCATATGAGATTTAACTTGTATTTTTACATTTTAGCTCGCAGTTGTTATCGGACTACTTATGTTATTTATTTTTATTTTTGGACTTTCACCTACTAGAGGTCAAGTTGTAAGTTCTCTCTTAAGTTTGTATTTAGTTTCAATTTTCATAAAATTCTATCTTCATGGTAGTTTGACCGAAAAAGTTATTCGCTCATTTTTTTTATTTTTTATTTTATATCTAGACCGCTTTCCTCTTTCACTTTGATGAAATATGATTCAAGTCGTATATAAGTAGAAAATGCCACCATGAATTCTAGAAAACAACACGTACCCCTGATGCAAAACATCAATATTTTCTTAACTTGTTGGCAATTGCTTCCACCCTGAGTTTTACAATATAGTATTTTCCACGTGCGTGGGCATATGTTTTTTAAGTTGAATTCAAATTTACTTTAGAGGAAAAGTAAGTGCATGCATACATTCATAAATGAAAGATGAAGGGTGGATAGCTCCAAGATAAGGAGACCCTTTCAAATTCTCATCCAAATACCAACAGTTTGGACAATATTTATTTAATTATATTTGTGGATTTACATCCATTATTTTTTTCTTTGAGTTTTAAGGATCTATTCTGGTTAGTTTCAATTTCGTATTAAGTCATGGAAAATTCTACATTCATTTCACATAAACATGTTTTTTCCTCGTAGAAACGATGTTTTCACGATCATTATGTATATTCAAGGAATCAATTTCTCATTTCGAACATATGCATACAATTAAATGGTTAAAAATAACATAAAGATCATTTTCTTAGTTCTTTTGAAAATTTTATTTAGATGTTCACCCAAGACATGCGGAAGATTAGTGTCCAAATTAACAAATGTTTAGAAAATTTACCCAGGAAAGAGAAATAGTCAAGGGTTAACTAACGAACTGGGATAAATAAATATATCAATAAAATTTACAAATAAAAATGGGGTGGTTATATTCACACTACAATTTGTTATAAGTGCACTACATTTTAATTGTACTTAAGATCCTCAATTTTTATTTATTATTGCAATTATGTTCTTAACTTTTTGTTATCGAATTCTTATCTTCAACTTTCATTAATTAGCACATTTCATCATTGATGATGGTTTCTGTCGAGATATTTTATTTACGTGTTTTAAAATGACGAAAAAATATTTTATCGTACTTTTGTGTCTATTTTTTTTTTTTTTTAAATATGACAGACAAATAAGTCTTTTTACGAATTTTTAACAAATGTTTTGTACGGAAACCATTAAGATGTGCTAATTAATGAAAAGTTGAAAATAAAAATATGATAAAAAAAAGTTGGAGACATGAGTGCTATAATGTTAAAAGATTAAGAATGTTAAATATAATTAAAATGTGGTGCAAAAAAATAAAAAGTGTTGTGTTAATATAATTACTCATAAAAATGAATTTATGAGAAAGATAGGAGTAAATTTTTTATTAAATTGGAATGAAAAAGGTCAATTATTTTTTAACCAATTTAGTGTGTTAGAAAAAGTTGTCTGAAGTTTGTATTGTGAGGATTGAGGCTATGGTACGGCTCAGAAAAATAGACAACACTTTGAATAGAGGGACCGTGGTCATAGGCGGTGTTAGCAAGGTCCAACATAGGGGCTAGGACCCTCTCAATTTTATGAAAAATGAGGATTAATTCAAAGCTTATAAGAGGTCTTCTATAAAAGTGGTTGGTCCGATTTTATGAATACCAAATGGTATTAGTGTTTGCTCCTATGGAAAATCGCTTCTTGTTCAATTTCATACGCTCTCCTCTTTTGCAGAACAAATAACTCTACTAAATTATACTATCAATTGCCCTAAATATCTCACAACTAATTTTCTATGTTCACTTCTCTCACATTCCCTATAAATTATTTCTTCAATTTTTGGACCAAAAGCAAAAGAAGGTTGCAGTTTAAGACGTTCATTAATGCCTATTCCAGAATTACTAAATGTAATCAATCTCAGCTATTCACCGTTCTTCTTGAAGTTAGAGGGTCTATTATTTTTTTTTTCATTGTTAATGTATTTTTATATGTTTTGTATGTTAATGTTAGTGTGCATTTGTGCTGCTTTGGTTTCGAGTTTAATTTGTATATCTTTTTGTCCAATATTTTGTTAAATATAGTGTTTGAATTCAATTTTTGGCTTAATTTGCGAAGATTAAAATGTTGAAACGTTTCTTGGAGAACGTACTTAACAAGTTGTTAGAAGGGTCCAGGTCTTGATATAGATATTAGTTATGCTATTTGGCGGGCATTAAATTGGAGCATTAGAGCTGCAATAAAGGGAAAAAAAGCTCTACTCAAATTAGTTTAGTGGGCTTTGATATTTTTAACTTATTGTATACAAATGCCCCTCCTCCCTCCCTCCCTCCCTCCAAGTAAATTCTATATGCACTGACCGTGGTGGCTTCTTTTGCAAATTTTTTTCATATATACAAAATAAATATAATCAATCCACAACATAGATTATAAAATGATTCAGTCAATAAGTCGCAATTTACTTCCCTAAATTCTTATCAATCACCATGGCTTGTGGATGCGGGCATATCAATTCGGTTCATATTTTACGCAACACATGTTATGGCTGGATAAGACCTCAATTAGAGGTCTTATCCAGCATTCCCCTTATGTACATCGTACAATTCTCATTGTCGCTCATAGAGAACCTTGAATCAAGACCACCAAAGCATGAATTAATCAAAAACTTAGTTAGCTCATAGCCTAGGCAGGCGTGTGGTATATTCCAATGTCTGTCAATACTAAAGTAGTCAACCTCTCCGCTAATTAAATAATTTGTTATGTATACATGGAAATATGGGATTCAATCCCAGCTCTCAAAATTTTAAACACAATTTTCCTACCAGCATAACAATTGATTAAGACATTTTCATTCCAACTAAGTGTGAGATAAACGAGAGGCCTATTCTTCTTCAAGTACAACTCCATTGTATAGCTATTAACGTTGAACTTATATATCACACCTAGATAACTTGGGTACCCTAATAGTTTCTCAATAATGGGCCATTTCCTAAAATAATGTACTTGAAATCTCATGTGCTTAATTCTCTTAGTATTGAAACTCTAAGTCTTGTTCATTGTTGTGTTCTCGCTAGACTCTATCAAGGTCTCTTAGTTTGGTTCTTTACTTGGTTGCAAATGAGGACCCTTGGCATATTTATATATCCATCTCTTTTTAATTGACGGTGAAGATCAACTTAATCCTACAATGGATTTAAATATTCTATTCATTCTACCCTAAATGTCTAAGAACTCTTTGATGATGTTGTCCATACAACCTTCTATATAGCATCCATTTTTTTTTTTTTTACGTAGAACTATCTAGAATGTTATCTCTACATTTTCTTGCTAATTGTCTTCAACATTGTAAACGTTCTTTTGTTCTCTTTTATGCCTCTTTCACTTATTTTCCACAAAACATTATAGAATTTACTCCTTACAATATATAAGAGCTAGTGGTTAATTAATATTATTATTCACCATTTCTCCCAAAACGACGTTGTTTTTTATCGAAAAACGACGTCGTTTTGGAATTTGATTTTTTTAAGGTGGAAAACAATGTCGTTTGTGACAATGTCTAAAAACGTATCGCTCTTCATTTGTGATGCATTTTCTCTCTGTGTAGATGTGAAAACCCTAGATCGTTGTTTCGTCACTGATTTTGTGTAAGCCAAATCTCTAAAATCATCCATCCCAGATCATAAACTTGAAATTTTAGTTTGTTGGGATATTGTTTTATAGTTGTTCTATCCTAAATTGCTGTCACACGACATATTTCATCTGGATCAACAATTTTTTGAAATTATGTATCCAAATCTGTGAAAGCATTCATCCCTAATCATGGAATTGAAATTTTAGTTGTTGGGTTGTTGTTTTATAGTGGTTGTTTGAAAAAAAAAATCTTGCAAATCTATTCAAACTCTGTCAGTTCCCGTATTTCGTCAATTTGAGGTTCTTTGTGGAGTTGGAGCGTCAATTTTTGTTTATTTGGCCCGTTGTCTTCTTTTGCTTTGCTTGATCATACGTATGAAATCTGTTGAACTTTTTTGTAATTGTTCTTAGATAGTTTTTTTTTTTTTTGCATGTTTATGTACATAATAGTATATTGTGTAAAAATATTTGAAATTTATATCTTTAGTTTTGTATTATCTGCTATTAGTACATTTTTGTGTATGGTAAGTTATGTTTTTGGAAGAAATTGTACTATTATTGCTAATTTTGTCCATTTTGGGTGTTTTCGTTGTGTTTGGCGAAGAATTTGTTGGGGGGTTTTTGGTGCTCGTTTTCTGAATTTTCTAGTTCAGTTCTGGTATAGTTGGCTTGTTTTCGTCATTCGCTTGGCTGGGTTTTCTTCGATTATAGGTATGTCTCGGGTGAAATGTGATGAAATTATATAAAATTGTTAGTTATAGGTTATCGTATTTTCATTTTTTTTTTATTTCATGTTTAGGTATAGATTTGTGGGTAGTAATATATGAAGTTGTTTGTTTTAGTATAGAATTATTTATTCAGCCTATGACAAATTTCTTATTTTTGTTTGACCTATTGTTTATTGTGGCTTTTTGTATGCTTACTTGTGATGTTGTGGCAAATTGTATTTTTATTGCTATTTTGGTTGAGTCTACGTGTTGTGTTCTAGTGTTTGAACATGTTTCTGTTTGAGGCATTTTTAGCATTTGTTTATTTTCTTGTGTTGTTTTTTGTGTGGCAATTTCGTATAGTGTACAACTGCTAATCTTGGGAATTTCCCGTAAGCGTTACGGGTATTACAGCTAGGTTAGTGTCTCTAGACGGGCTATGACTTCAATTTCTAGTTGGTGAATATCTTTCTATATATGATTAAAAAAGTAACATTCGTATGAAATTATGGATCAATGCTTTATTTGTATTGCAAATTGAAAGACTCCAGTCCTTAAAACAACATTTTAGACTCAATCATTTTTGGAGTTTACTAATTTATATGAACATAAAATATGAATAATGTGATACACTTGATTTGTATTCTCTGGTGATTTGGAAAAATGAATAAATAATAAATTCATTAGTATTGTTTTGATTTTGATGTACGGTATATGGATCCAGAAAATAATTTAGAAATACAAAAAGAAATACAGAAAAAATGGCAAAGCAAGTTGTACGTCAAGCATACTAAATTTCATTCTGAAAACACAGTACATAGAACGACTTCAACTTTTCTATAAATTAGAGATCAGAAAAAATGGCAAAGCAAGTTGTATCTCTACAGCTTGATGATTGATCAATCAAGAACCCACGGGGTATGGATGAGGACGTGCTCATCAAAGTGGATAAATTTATCTTCCTGGTTGACTTCATTGTCCTTGATATCGAAGAGGACCGGGATATGCCAGTAATATTAGGTCGACCATTCTTAGTGACGAGTTGAGCCCTTATTGATCTTGAAAAAGGTGAGCTGATCTTGAGGGTATATGATGATGAACGAGTAGTATTCAATATGTACACCGTACCCGAGCAACCAATCAATCTCAAAGTGTGTTTTAGAGTTGATGAAGTGGTGAAAATTGGCCAAGAAAAGTGCAAACCGGATGCAAACATAGGCGAACTAGTTGGAGCAATTAAAGATGAAAAGTGGCGATTTAAAACCTGGAGGGCAAAGGATAAATCTTGCAAAGCTGGTAACTGCAAGCAATGCAAGACTTCCAAAACCCAATTCAAGCCTCTATAAGTGATATTTACGAAAAGTCAAGCCAATGACTATAAATAAACACTTAATGAGAGGCAACTCATTTTCTAACCCTTTTATTTGCTTGCTTTATATGTAGTAGTTTTAGGTAGTTTAAATAATTCATTAGTTTTTATTTTATTTATTGTTTAATGCACTTATTAAGCCTCACCATGTCAATCGTAGGATGTCCCACTTTGCAAGGTACGTGAGTCCTATCCCACTTCAGTCCACTTCAATCGGATCTTCAACCAGCCAGATCTATCTTCTCCACATCTATCTTCAGGGAGTAACTGATATCTTCCCTCCTTTATTTGCTTTATTTGTTATTACATTGGGGACAATGTAATGTTTTAGTTTGTAGATGGGTTAAGTATCACGATACTTAATATTTTTGAATTTGCTTATTATTCGGGTCTGTATAACTACAAATTTCGTTTCCCAAAAAAAATTAGCTATTATTGAATATCTTACTGCCAATGATAATATTTGTTTGAATTTAAGTACGTTTTTAGTTAAAATATTAGACAACACTTTAACTCGTAGTTTTACCCGAATATTTATCCATATTAGACTAGATTTGAAGTACGTAGCCACTGTTGACTTATCACTTATTAGAAATATGACTTGAGTGTATGTGTTGATATTATTGACTTAGATCATTGTAAAAAATTATGTTCATAAATTCTTATACTAGTAACCAAACTATATGAGAACAGTTTGGGGGTGTTAAAGTTAGTACATGTTTTTGTAAAATTTTGATTGTTTGGATTTTCTGGATCTCATCTTTGATTGAATAGGTTATAGTCAATGAATCTAAATTGAGTACTACTCACTGCTGATAAAATAAAATAAAATATCTGACTCGAGTAATTAAGCCTGTTAGGGTATTTCAAAACCTGGTGCCCTATGGTCATCTGACTTGGGAGTCATCGGCCCAAAGCTCGCTACATGGATAAAAATTTTTTTTACATCTTCACTTCTCTTATAGCCTATGGGACTCGAACAATTAAGTCTGTTATGATATTTCAAAATATGGTACCCTATGGTCATCTGACTTAGATCATTGTGAAAATTTTCGTTCCTAAATTCTTAGACTAGTAACCAAAATGTATGAGAACAATTTAGGGGTGTTAAAATTAGTACATGTTTTTATAGAATTTTGATAGTTTGGATTTTCTAGATCTCATCTTTGGTTGAATAGGTTATCGTCAAGGAATCTAAACTGAGCACTACTCATTGCTGATAAAATAAAATAAAATATCTGACTCGAACAATTAAGCCTGTTATGGTATTTCAAAACCTGGTGTCCTATGGTCATCTGACTTGGGAGTCATCGGCCCAAAGTTCGCTACATGGATTAAAAAAAAGTTTTACATCTTTACTTTTCTTATAGCCTATGGGACTCGAGCAATTAAATCTGTTAGGTATTTCAAAACTTGGTGCCCTATGGTTATCTAACTTGGGAGTCATCGGCCCAAAGCTCGCTACAAGGGTCACATACAAAACTTGTAAAAGAAAAGTATTGCACAGCATGTAAGATTGTTTATTTAAAAAAAAAAAAAAGTTAAAAGTGCTCGGTAAGGATTGCTAGGTTAGGACATCAGAGACTGAAGATGAGAATTTAGAAATCACTCACCATCCTAGTTCTAAAAATACAAGTTCTAAATTTTACTACTTTATTTGAAAAAGCATTGTGTTGATCAGTATGAACCAAATTTGTTAGAACACCTCGAAATTGGAGAGAAAAGCATTAGAAGTGTGTAATTTATGAGATGCATAAGATATAAATGACTACAAAGGGTTCGAAGTTGTAAAAATATCAACAACATAATATTGGTCATGGTCTAATACAGGTATAAATTCAATTTTTGGCTAATCACACACTCAATAAAGGTCGAGTATCGGATAAGTAAAAATTTATTTGTTGTGTTGTTTAATATATTTCTAAAAGGGTTGATTTATTTTCAAACTTGAGGCATTTGGTAAGAAACTTAACATTAGCTAAATCCCTGTTAATTCTCTTAGCTTAGTTTAAAGTTGTAGTTTATTTTTATTTTTGTTCAAGGACGAACAAATGTTTAGTTTGGGGTGCTTGATAAGTGCATTTTGTGCATTTATTCGAGCCTTTAAACTAAGCTTTTATCTTGTCATTTTATTGAATTTTTACTGAATTTAGTGTTTTATTCTTCATATTTCAGTTTTGGACATGTTTAATAGCAATTGGAGAAGAATGGATGAAAAGAGCAATAAATTGGAAGATATTTCAAAAGTATGAGGATCAAACTATATTCAATTGAAGCTTGAATGACCATTTTGGTAGTCATTAAAAGTGTTGAGGACAAAAGAAGACAAAATGGGAAGATGGAGGACTGAATGCACAATTTTAATTTCATCAAGCTGGGCAATCGCTTGAGATTAATCTTGGCTTGGCCAAAGAACAAAGAAACGGAAACAGAGAACAAAGATGGTGGCCTGGGCTGGGTGATTGCCCAGTGTTATTTTCAGCCGCAAAATTTTTGTTTTCCATTTTGAGTTCTAACACAGTTAGGCAACTTTTGGGCCGCGGATTTGGTAATCTTTTTGAGATATTTTGGGGGCATTATTAGGTAACTATAAATATGTGTTATTAACTCACAACAAAGTGTGGAATTTGAGAGCCGAAATTGGGAGAGAAACAAGAGAAGAAACAAGAAACAAAGATCAAAATCGTCTCTTTCGAGTTTTATTTCAATTCGGGTGATGGCTTTTATTAAAGTTTTATTTTTCTTTATGTTTTCTTTGTCTTAGTATGTTAGGCTAAAATTATTTATGCTATGGATGAAGATGTAAACCTAATTATATTTGTTTAATTCTTGAATTCTCAATCTTAATCCAAATTTATGTTTAATTGATTTATACTATGATTTAAAAGTCCGTTTGAATGATTGATCACCGTTTGAGCGTGTTTGTGATTTATTTTCGTTTCTGAAAGGTTCAAAATAAATTAGCTCCTTATGGTTTTAAACACTAAGTCCTATAGAGATTAGGAATAATTTCCTATGCTTGGTGCAATCAATTTAGATAATCTTGTTTTTAAATGCGTTTTTATATATTCGTATTCAAAATAGGAATATTTTAGAACTTATATGAAAAAATGTTTAATTCTACTCGACAGAGATTATTAGATAATTTAGGATTATCTATTGTCAATTTGAGCATAAATTGGATTGGGACGTAAGAGTTCATGGACTAAAATGAATATAAATGGTGGAGTCAGATTCCTAGCATAATTTGTTTAATTGCTTTTTCTTCAATATCACAACTTATCTTCACTTTACTTATTTAAATTAGTCTAGTTTTCAATAAAATCAAAACATTCCAAAATTCTATTGTGTTTATTCAATTTAAGTTAGAATTAATTTACTTTTGACTAATACAAATCATAGTCCTCATGGGAACGATAATATTTTATTCACTTTTTACTATTACTTGTCAACGAACCCGTACGCTTGCAAAATTTCATCAAACAGTGGACATAAGTCAAAGATCAATGAATTATTAATGACAATGAAAAATACAGTGAGTAAGTAGTTACAATTTGAAAATTCAGTGAGTAAGTAGTTACAACTTGAAAGTTCAGTGAACGTTTATTAAATTTACCCAAAAATTGAAGCCTGTGATTGGTGCCACGTCACGAGCTATTAGCTACGTTGGAGTTTTCTGTTCGCACATTCAAATGGAAAGATAACGGGTAGCGGATGGTGGGCGTAAGCCAAAGATCAGTGAGTTATTGGTGATAATGAAAAGTACAATGAGTAAATAGTTACAACTTGAAAGTTTAGTGAACGTTTATTAAATTTACTCTAGAGATGGCTAAGGGATTTTGCAACGCCAGCAACTCGTGGTAATTGCAATAGACGGTATAGACTCCTATATCTTGGGTTTAAAGTACGAAGAGTATGTGAGGGAAAATTGGTGTGTAGGTCTATTACAGGGCAAAAAGCAAGGAACAAGGCAATGATAACGGTAGAAAATTGTTTATGTTGGAGGTTTTAATTGATTTCTTTGTAGGATCTCAACTTTATAAGTATTTGTGAGCTTGTTTGATTGAGCTTTTAGTAGATTTTGATAAAAAGTTAATAAAATATATGATTAAAAAATTAATAAAAATTGTAGATCTCATAAAATACATAGTTAAAAATAATTATTGACTTTTGACTACAACTTTTTGGCAGATTAAAATCTGAACCAAACAAACACTTTATTGATGATGTTATGTTATGTTGTTTAAATTTGTGGATGTAAATATGTTATTCATATGAATATGAATTTTTTATTTGAAATTGATTGACATCAATCTCGTTTAAGGGCTATTCCGTGCGTCGTTAGCTTATGCACTGTTTACTGGAGGTTGGATTTCACACTGAATTTCTTTCGTGTCCCTATCGATTCAAACTCTTGACCTCTTCTATAAGAAAAACTTATGATGAATGCTGATACTAATTGAGTATTATAATAACCACGTTAAATGTGTTTCATGA